>CM019070.1:136785607-137985607 GCA_009667805.1 Leptobrachium leishanense
TTTGCAAAGAAACTACTGAGCGAAAATGAAATTTACATATGAGGTCCAGGGAATGATTATAAAAAGGGCTGTTACAGAAAAAATAAGTAAACTTAAAAAAAAAAAATCGGACTTTTAAAAAAAAAAAAATAATCCAGAAAAGTGCTTAAAATATCCTAAAAAATCTATAAATAAAGAGACTCTTTACTGCAGAATTTTATAATGAACGGTTTATTAGATATTGAATTAAAACCAGAATATTTTTAACATTGAAGCCTATGGGATTCTCCTGAATAAACTTGCCGAATTAAACCACCGAATGGCAGGGCATTTCAGGAACCTTTCACTGCTGGTTTGTTTTCTCTGAATAGCCGAAGCAGTGCTTCTCTATGGGGATTTCACTGCCCTCAAACAGGCACCGAACAGGCACCGAATGTGCAGGCAATTCGCCAGGATTTGGCGAATTGCTTGCTCTCTGGATAGTCGAATGGCCAAGAAAGGTAACCGAACGCTGATTTTCAGCGTTCGGTTACCTTTCTCAAGCAATTCGGATCTCTTTGAATTACCCTGATACTGTATTACTATTTCTTGCAGAGGGGAGCAAAGGGAAAAGTGCTGCCCTACAACATATATAATTCATATGCTGCAGGAATTAAATACAGGCAGGTGGCCTGGGATTCCGTACTGATTTCTTACCTGCAGCGTATGGATTCTACATGCTGCAGGGTGGCATTTTACATTTACTGCCCACCTGCATGAATAAATTATATGTGTCCAGGAAAACATGGAGGATCAGGCAACCCTGCATGGTATACCTGTACAGTATTGTACACAAATACAGTATCTAGGTACAGTTATTTTTTTTGTTAAACCATGAACAATACTGTACTATAAACTGGAAAAAAATGACTCCATCAGTAAAACAGAGTTGTAATGTTTTTTAGATGTAGCATTAACTTCAGACGTGGACGGCTCTTGGGTATCTGGATCGTTGCTGAGAATGGGGCTGATACTTCTGAAGAAAGTAGGTAGAGTTGACTGTAAGGTTTGCTTCTTTTTTTCATCGTTTGTTTCACGTTAACATCGCACCACTTCCTGAATCGGTCTGCTGACTTTGGTGAAGCGTTCAGCATAAGGATCCATGTTTTGGAGTATGTGAAGACACTCATTCAATTTAGAAAAAACTTCAGCTAATCCTTTTGTTGTCAGGACCTTTTCTGGCACCTCAGGTTCTTCTACATTTCTTTCTTCTTCGACAATTCTTTCCACTTTTAACACAATTAGGTCCTGATCTGTGAGTTCACCTTATTCATAATCTATAAACTGCTCCACATCTTCAACATCTAATTCCCATGTTGTTTCCATCTCCACATATTTTCACCAATTTCTGCGATGATAACATCCTGATCGAAATCTGTGCTTGTGTTTACATATCGCTTCAGCAGTTTGTTCCATATTGCCTTCATTGCTTTTTCTGTGACTTCTTCCCATGCAGATGCAATGTTCCTAACACACTGTAGAATGTTACAGCTCTTCCAGAACTCGTATAGTGTTACTGTATCTCCAGCTATTGCAGCTATTGCCTGAGCAAAAGTCGACCGCCTTGAAGTTGGAGATTGCACCCTGATCCATAGCCTGACCAACAGCTGTTGTGTTTGGAGGTAGAAACAGCACCTTTACATCTTGATGTAAGTCTTGTAGGTGAGGAGGATGTCCAGGAGCATTATCAAGTAGTAGCAGAATTTTTTAGGGAATAGTTTACTCAAGGCAATAGGTTCGAACTTCTGGGATGAAAGAATTTTTTTTTCAATTCTTTGTCATTGCTATGTAACATTAGTGTATGTTAAGGTTTTTAGGGTTTTTTTGAGAGCACATACATCAAGCAATAAAGAGGCTGACACCATTTTGCATTTCAACTTTGTGTTTTCACTTGCACAAGAAATCAAAGTATTGTACTGTAACGTACTGTGTGAAGTGTGAAAAAACATACTGCACCGAACTGTAAATAAACAGATTGTTTGCATTTTAATATTGTATGTACTGTATGGTATAGTATAGTAATATTTCTGTTTTTTTATGTACTTTACAGTACTGTACCATACTATGTTACCAAAAAAACCTAATCGCATAGTATTAGGGTCGCCAGATCGGACATGTTTTCCTGGACACATACAGGGTAATTCAAAGAGATTCGAAAAGTCACTGCACGTTCGGTGACTTTTCGTTCTCTTCAATTCGGTTCCTTTTGCCGATCCCATTTCGGTGACCCTGCGGTGTATCCAGCAAACACCACAGGGTCCCCGAATTGCAGGGAAAAGCTGCCGCAAACCCAACGAAAACGAACCGCAAAACCCAGCGAATGCACGCCGAAAACACTCAAAAACATCTGGATAAACTTGCCGAAAACCATGGAAAAACCCGAGCAGGAGCCGATCACACACAGCGAAGCCGCCAGAGAAAGCCGACACCGCAGACAGAGCGAAGTGAATAAATTTGAAAAACAGTTTGCATAAATGATTGAAAAGTGAAACACTGTTTGCAAAGAAACTACTGAGCGAAAATGAAATTTACATATGAGGTCCAGGGAATGATTATAAAAAGGGCTGTTACAGAAAAAATAAGTAAACTTAAAAAAAAAATCGGACTTTTAAAAAAAAAAAATAATCCAGAAAAATGCTTAAAATATCCTAAAAAATCTATAAATAAAGAGACTCTTTACTGCAGAATTTTATAATGAACGGTTTATTAGATATTGAATTAAAACCAGAATATTTTTAACATTGAAGCCTATGGGATTCTCCTGAATAAACTTGCCGAATTAAACCACCGAATGGCAGGGCATTTCAGGAACCTTTCACTGCTGGTTTGTGTTCTCTGAATAGCCGAAGCAGTGCTTCTCTATGGGGATTTCACTGCCCTCAAACAGGCACCGAACAGGCACCGAATGTGCAGGCAATTCGCCAGGATTTGGCGAATTGCTTGCTCTCTGGATAGTCGAATGGCCAAGAAAGGTAACCGAACGCTGATTTTCAGCGTTCGGTTACCTTTCTCAAGCAATTCGGATCTCTTGGAATTACCCTGATACTGTATTACTATTTCTTGCAGAGGGGAGCAAAGGGAAAAGTGCTGCCCTACAACATATATAATTCATATGCTGCAGGATTTAAATACAGGCAGGTGGCCTGGGATTCCGTACTGATTTCTTACCTGCAGCGTATGGATTCTACATGCTGCAGGGTGGCATTTTACATTTACTGCCCACCTGCATGAATAAATTATATGTGTCCAGGAAAACATGGAGGATCAGGCAACTCTGCATGGTATACCTGTACAGTATTGTACACAAATACAGTATCTAGGTACAGTTATTTTTTTGTTAAACCATGAACAATACTGTACTATAAACTGGAAAAAAATGACTCCATCAGTAAAACAGAGTTGTAATGTTTTTTAGATGTAGCATTAACTTCAGACGTGGACGGCTCTTGGGTATCTGGATCGTTGCTGAGAATGGGGCTGATACTTCTGAAGAAAGTAGGTAGAATTGACTGTAAGGTTTGCTTCTTTTTTTCATCGTTTGTTTCACGTTAACATCGCACCACTTCCTGAATCGGTCTGCTGACTTTGGTGAAGCGTTCAGCATAAGGATCCATGTTTTGGAGTATGTGAAGACACTCATTCAATTTAGAAAAAACTTCAGCTAATCCTTTTGTTGTCAGGACCTTTTCTGGCACCTCAGGTTCTTCTACATTTCTTTCTTCTTCGACAATTCTTTCCACTTTTAACACAATTAGGTCCTGATCTGTGAGTTCACCTTATTCATAATCTATAAACTGCTCCACATCTTCAACATCTAATTCCCATGTTGTTTCCATCTCCACATATTTTCACCAATTTCTGCGATGATAACATCCTGATCGAAATCTGTGCTTGTGTTTACATATCGCTTCAGCAGTTTGTTCCATATTGCCTTCATTGCTTTTTCTGTGACTTCTTCCCATGCAGATGCAATGTTCCTAACACACTGTTACAGCTCTTCCAGAACTCGTATAGTGTTACTGTATCTCCAGCTATTGCAGCTATTGCCTGAGCAAAAGTCGACCGCCTTGAAGTTGGAGATTGCACCCTGATCCATAGCCTGACCAACAGCTGTTGTGTTTGGAGGTAGAAACAGCACCTTTACATCTTGATGTAAGTCTTGTAGGTGAGGAGGATGTCCAGGAGCATTATCAAGTAGTAGCAGAATTTTTTAGGGAATAGTTTTCTCAAGGCAATAGGTTCGAACTTCTGGGATGAAACAATTTGAAAACCAATCATCACATAACACAATGGTCATCCAGGCCCTGCGTTTACTCTTAAAATAGACTGCGAGTGCATTTCTGTTGATGTTTTTTAATACGCGGGGATTCTCAGCATGATAAATGAGGAGTGCCTTTAACTTGAATCCAGCTGCATTACCTCCAAGTAGAAGTGTGATCCTGCCTTGAATGCCTTAAAGCCAGACATCACCTTTACCTCTTTGTGGATGTAAGTGCGCTCTGGCATTCTTTTTCAAAAGAGGCCTGTTTCGTCCACATTGAAAATTTGCTCAAGTAGATATTCCTCAACTACTATGATCTTGTCTAACTTGTCACAAACCTTTTCCACAGCATCAACATCGGCGCTTCAGCTTCCCCCACTCACACGCACATTATGTAGGCCAAACCTGCGTTTGAGACGCTGAATCCAGCCTCTGCTGGAGTTGAAATTCACAAGGTATTCCTCTCCTTGATGTTCTTATAGGCTATTAAAAACATGGCGTGCTTTTGTTTGAATTGTTTAGTAGGCCGATAGGAATCTTCTTCTGGATTTGGTCCTCTATCCAGATCATCAACAGCTTCTCCATGTAGTGGATTGACCCTAGCCTCTTCTTTGTTAAAATAGTTGATTTTATTCCAGTCGCTCCTTCGACGGCCTCACGAATCCTATTCTTATCTTTAAGAATTGTGGGAACTGTAGAATGTGAAAGTCCTTCTTCACTCGCTATTACACAGACTTTTTCTTCCAGCTTCATAGACATTAATAATTCTCATCTTTATGTCCAGGCTCAAAGACTTTCTTTTCTTCTTTACTTCTGCATTTTCGCCTCTTGCCAGACATCTTTGATTGGTTACCCTAAAGAAGGGCGTACATGTGTGTGAATGTTTTAATTGAGTTAAATGTTTTGCTTTGTTTAATTGTTTTGCGGACAAAAAGGTTTTAAAACGTTTTACAGTACTGTACAGAATAGTTCAGGTAGTTAAAGGGTTAAAAAAATGTACAGTACAGGAGCTGCCATTACACTGTCAGTCACTTACTTTTCATTGAATTCAAAGGATGTCTCTGTCACGGGAGTCTTGACACAGCACTCGACCATGTATGCTTCCAACTGGAAACGCTGGTTACGAAAGACGCAGAAACGGAAATGACACACATTAGATATGCGCGGTTCATCGGTAACTGCGTATCTCGGGTCGTAACCACGATTGTGCACATGTCAGCCAATAATTGACATAAGAGCTGCACGTTTTATGTCACGCATTGAGCGTCAGAAGGGCGGGACGCAAGTCGTATATGTCGTAACCCGTGGACTGTCTGTATACTCATCCTATGTACCCAACCTCGTACCATATACCCATCTTCCTCCCATATACCCATCTTCCTCCTATATACCCATCCTATATCCATTAACTTTCTACCTATCCTCATCTAATATACTATTTCTCATCTTATAAACACATATTATCGACCCATTATCTAAATACACTTATTTATCTACCCATTCTCAGTCTATATACACCTGTATTATCTATACTATAAAACAGTAAGGCTTGGCGTGTCCGTCGCCAAAAAGCCGGCTGCGCATGCACGCGCATCCAACCTCCCAAACAGTATTACGTCGGAGTGTCGAATGCGTGCGCAAACGCATTCTACACTCCGCCGTATTACTGTTTTGGCGGTTGGATGCGCACGCAGCTGGGTGCGCACGCAGCCAACCGCAGCAGCAGACGCACAGCGTGCCTATATACAGTATGATGAGGCATGCCAAAACGCCTCAGGCATAGGAGCGGTAGTCACCAACCTGGAGTGTTACAGAAACAAAACGGAGGACCGAGCCCCTGGCCCAATCGCCACCTCCATCTCCGAAAACCAAAGAGCACCCGGCCATAACCAGGCAGCACAGAGCCCCCGGCCCAATCGCCACCTCCATCCAGGAAACCAAAAAAATTACCAGTCTGCCAGCCTTTTTACCAGTCTGCCAGCCATATTACCAGTCTGCCAGCAATATTACCAGTCTGCCAGCCTTATTACCAGTATGCCAAGCACAATACCAGTCTGCCTTGGAAACCAGGAAGGACCGCACCGCCCTCTGGCAGTCACACGCAGATGCAACGGCTCACGTGACATTCACGTGCTTGCGTGTGCCCGTGTGTGCGGCGATCCTGGGCCGGTGCTCCCGAGACTCCAGAGAACAGTGCTCTGTCAGTGGAGTGGCGCTCCAGATCTGCACTCACCTCTCCACTCCCACCGACTCCATGACCAGCAACTCTTAACTGTGAGTGTAAGCGAGCGCAGCATCAGCCAATACCAGTCTGCCAGCCATATTACCAGTCTGCCAGCCATATTACCAGTCTGCCTGCCTTATTACCAGTCTGCCAGCCTTAATTACCAGTCTGCCTTGCACAATACCAGTCTGCCAGCCATATTACCAGTCTGCAATGCACAATACCAGTCTGCCAGCCATATTACTAGTCTGCCATGCACAATACCAGTCTGCCAGCCATATTACCAGTCTGCCAGCCTTATTACTAGTCTACCATGCACAATACCAGTCTGCCAGCCCTATTACCAGTCTGCCAGCCTTATTACCAGTCTACCATGCACAATACCAGTCTCCCAGCCATATTACCAGTCTGCCATGCACAATACCAGTCTGCCAGCCATATTACCATTCTACCATGCACAATACCAGTCTGCCATGCACAATACTAGTCTGCCAGCCATATTACCAGTCTGCCAGCCATAATACCAGTCTGCCATACATAATACCAGTGTGTCATAATACCTGTGTGCCTAAATACCAGCCTTACATGCCATGCAATCTCAAGAAAAAAATACTCCAGCATATGGCAATAAATTCTGGCTTTATTCCATCAACATAGCAGAACAACGTTTCAACCTGCAACCAGGTCTTTGTCAAGTCTACTAAACATATCTCCACACCTTCTTAAATACATCATAGATAATTAACATCATTAAAAACAGCGGTGTTGTACACAGATTCATCATTGTAACACCTATTTGCAATGATTGTGTCCACAGCACAAACATTGCCATTAAAACCAATGTTGCTACCATGTCTTCAATGGTGTCAATTGTAGATTTATTAATACACTTTATCAATTAAATTTATTAAATGCAAAATATGCTTAATTATTCACATAACACTTAAATTAACCCATTCCCACCATTGGAGACCTAACTAGCTACGACGAAGCAGGATTTCATAATCCCCAATTTTTGTGACCTGCTTTATAGAAAGGGTGCATAATCCGCCTCTCTATTTAACCCTTGGGGGGACATTGCGTTTAAATGGTAAATCCAATAAAGCTCTTTCCTTTTCAGGATTTTTTCTCTATCCCCCCCCCCCCCGTCTGGTAAATATAGGGATACCTTCCACTACCTGAAATCTCTGCTGTGAAACGTCATGACCAAATTCCACAAGTGGTACTGGAAGCTCCACCTTTTTGGTCCTGATATCAGATTTATGTTTTAAAATACGATTCTTTATTTTTTGTGTGGTCTCTCCTACGTATATTAACCCACAGGGGCATTTTAATAGGTATACTACATGTTTGGGATTGCACGTGTGGTACCCTCTTACTTTATGTTTATGTCCTGATCGGGGATGGACAAAGGAGTCTCCACGGATAATGGCGCTGCAACAGGAACAATTGAGACATGGGAAGGTACCCCATTTGGGTGTGCCAAAGAATCTTTTACTCTGGTCTCCCTTAAATTCTGCCTTCACTAATTTATCCTTAAGAGACTTGCCCTTTTTGTAAGACATAAGGGGAATACTTTGAAATACTGGTATATTTGGATAAGAATCTTTTAAAATATGCCAGTTTTTAAACAGAATATTTTTAATTTGATCCATATGTGTTCCATATTTGGATACAAAAGCTAATCTTTTTGCATTCCTCTTAGGACGTCTCTCAAAGGTGCCCTCCTGTTCTTTTATTTTATCAAATTCCTGTCCCAATAGCTTATTTGGGTATCCCCTTTTCTTAAATCTCTCCAACATCTCCTCCATCCTCTTTTCTTTACAGTCTGGTGCGCTAACAATCCGATTAACCCTCATAAGCTGACTGCGGGGGAGAGATCTAATTAATGTGTCTTGATGTGCGCTGTTATACATCAATAGGGCATTTCTGTCTGTTGGTTTTCTATAAAGGTCCGTCACCAATCGCCCCTCCCTCTTGTTTGACCCAAGTGTCTAAAAAATTTATTTTTTCTAAGTCATAGTAAATTTAATGGAATCTGCGCCTGAGTTCAAGACCGTTAGAAATTCCTGTAACAACTCTATATCACCTTCCCAAACAAAGTTGTTGTCGTCAATATTGCGATACCAATGGTGGACATATTTTTAAAAAAAGTCCCCTTGATATACTATACTCTTCTCAAATTCAGACATATATATGTTGGTGTAGGTTGGGGCTACATTAATGCCCATAGAAGTCCCCTGCACCTGCATATAGTAATTCCCGTTAAACAGGAAAAAACTATTTCCCAATACCAGGTGCAGGAGCTCCATCAAAAATTCAATTGGTCATCCTTGTAACCCAACTCTATGAATGCATTGTACATGGCCTTCATACCATCAATATTATGAATAGACGTGTACAGGCTAGTTATATCAAGACTCACCAACACACTCTGTTCATTAACCTCAATGGTTTGGAGTATTTTTAGAAAATCATTTGTATCTAAAACAAATGAATCTATCCGCTGTAGGTAGGGCCGAGCCACCTTGTCCAAAAATATCGACAAGGGGCTTAAGACCGAATCTACAGCGGACACTATCGGCCTCCCCGGCGGCGCTTGCAATGACTTGTGAATTTTTGGTAACACATAAATTACAGGGGTTATTGGATATTTCTTAACCAAAAACTTTTTCAAGTTTACAAAAAATGGCCGCCAAGCCCAACACAATTTAAGGGGCCCCGTGAGTTTACAATCTAAGGGGTCCCACGAGTTTACAATCTAAGGGGTCCTGTTCCCGTGAGTTTACAATCTAAGAGGGAAGAGGAACCTGCTGTAATATATAAATGCCTTTCTAATGCGCTGTCAGCTGTGCGCACACCCATCAGAGCTGCTCAGTTGGCCCTCCTGTTGCGGATGGGATGGCGACGGACGTGTTACAAACGCATTTATATAGAGAGATACTCTTGGATAGGACATTAAAAAACAAATATGTTGACATGAATTATGAGCTGAGGACCGCAACAATAGACTGCCCTCTGGGCAGGCTTTCCACCTAGTATATATATAATCCAGCAGCCTGCCCCATAATGCAGTGCTAAGCCTCAATATACTCGAGGCATTGCTAATGATGTCCTTTTGTTTGCACATGTTGGATTTATTGAGTTACTTGGTGTTGGGAAGTACCACCTTTTTGGGACCTATAGCGAATCCTCGCACTATTTTAACCGCCACGGGATTTCTTTGTTTTTTTTCTTTTTCTGTCCCGTCCAGGTCGTGTAACGACTGATTCTTTAAATTTGAATTTGCAATTTATGCTTCCACCGGTGTCTCTAGAAATATTCAGCGCCTTCGCTATCTTTTAACATCCTCTTCCTTGTTTATGAATAGCGATGATCTCTTCTCTTAATATCTCAGGCCATTCTTTTAACGTAACAATATTTGTAACATGTAAGCAAGCGTGACACTGAACAAACCCCTAGAGAGATTTTTGCACACCACGGACACCCCTTAATGGCAATGGTGTTCACTGACAGCAGGGGCCTCTTTCAGCAGGATAATGACCCCTGCCACACTGCAAAAACTGTTCAAGGATGGTTTGAGGAACATGACAAAAATTTTAAGGTGTTGCCTCTGCCTCCAAATGCCCCAGATCTCAATGTAATCTATGGGATGTGCTGGAACAACAAATCCCATCTAAGAAGACCTCACCTTGCAACTTGTAGGACTTAATGGATCTGGTGCTAATGGCTTTGTGCCAAATACCACAAGATGTCAATCCATTTATTGACACTTTTTGGCAGCACAAAGGGGACCTACACAATATTGGGCAGGTGGTTTTCCTTTCCTTTAGCAGTGCAAATTAAATCACAATTTGTATCCTCTGCGTCTCCCTAATTTTTTGTGGATTTTAATGTTGGCTCAAAAAACCTTCTTTACAATCGATATCAAATATAAATTTTAACATATTTTTTTTAAATACATATTTTTATATTGATTTTGTTTTGTGTCTTATTATTCACTTTAATATCCATAAAACGTGTTATATCAGCAGCCTCAACTCATACCACCATAAAGCTCTACTGGCCAACAAGGACCATCCCAAACCATGTGGGCTGCAACAACTCATATCCACCCTGATCATCCAAAGCCCCCATGAAGGCAACCTGACAAAATATCAAATAAAGGCCCTAATTAACGATTCCAGGGAAAACTATATCAGAGAATGGAGACATGATATAGCAAACTCCAAGAAACTCACCATTTACCAATCCTTACAGAGGGAATACAAACTGGCCCCATACCTGGAGGTACTACAAGACCCCAAGGACAGACAGATCCTGAGCCGGTACAGACTGA
Source organism: Leptobrachium leishanense (assembly GCA_009667805.1). Classification (NCBI taxonomy): domain Eukaryota; kingdom Metazoa; phylum Chordata; class Amphibia; order Anura; family Megophryidae; genus Leptobrachium; species Leptobrachium leishanense. The sequence continues at coordinate 136,796,450 of CM019070.1, forward strand.
GCGCCCACAGCCTGGAAATTGAATCAGGGCGGCATAGACAGACCTACAAGCCCAGGGAGAATAGACTGTGCCAGCATTGTGACCAGGAGGCCCTGGAAGATGAGGTCCACTTCCTCCTACAGTGCCCCAAGTACTCAGCACTGAGGGAAACTCACTTCCAGAGACTCTCCGCTCTCATCCCGTACTTCACCTCTATAGAAGAGACGAGGAAACTCCACATCATACTGGGAGAAGAGGAGCCGGCGGTGAAAATATCTGCCCAATACGTCGCAGAATGTCACAGACTGAGAGGAACATGAGAGATCCTGGACTTATAAATCCCCAACACGGACTCGCCCCCATCCCCCTTCACATTATCCCTTACCCCTGATAATGTCCATGGACTTGCCCATTCCCCCCCAAATATATGTCCCACTACTCCCCCTCCTCCCCATATGCTTTGTCAATGCTAAAATGTATTTGGTCCTGCCAATAAAGCTTATTTTGATTTGATTTGATTTGATATTGTATTATAATAGTGTTTTTTGCAATATCATGAGTACAGACCTTGGAGATAATGCTGTCGTCTTGATATTGTTTTGGGTTTCTTTTAGAGTAATTTTGATTTAAATCAAGTCAATTTAAATCACTAATCAGCAAGATTTGATTTAAATCATGATTTTGAAATGTAAAGACTCCTATGCTTACTGGTAGTTGTAATCATTAATATTTGCAATCAGATGAAGACTTCATATCTAGAATAATAATCTGTCAGATTAATAAAACAGCTCTAGCCTCTATCCAAACTGATTTTAAATAGGTTAATCACTCATATTTCGAGAACTACTTAAATTGTTATATTTAACTCGATAACGTTATATTTTTTTTTGAGAAAGGATTTTACCAGGAAGGATACATTGAGATTTCTCTCGTTTTCAAGTATGTCCTGGGTGGCAAGTTTGTACCGTTAGGTGTCATGCCCAAGGACACTTACTGGAGAGGTGCTCTTGCCGGGATCAAACCCACGTCTCCACAGGCTCTCTCCATGCAGAGCAGTGATGTTACCTCTACTCCACCCAGCCAGTACAAGCCGGTATATAGCGTTCAGTTCATGTTCTTGCATTTGCTTAACCCTTTTGTGCTGCATGGCGTACTATGGTGTCCAAGCAGGGGATGGGACTTAACGCCACGTGGCAGCATAGCCAGCCCGATGGAGTCTTTGGGCCATGTCAGGCACACCCTCCATTTTTCATGTGTAATTTTATGCCTCTTGAAGTCAATGACGCGTGTCAGCTGCATAGGCGGGCCGGAGGAAGAGAATGGAATTGAAATTTTATTTATATTGTGTTCATTAAAATTGTCACGTACCTCCAGCACTCAGCAGCCTCCTCCACGCTGCTCGCTTGCCGGGTGCCGGCACCGATCACGTGATGCCCGGAGGGGCGGGGCACATTAGGAAAGCACGCAATCTAGTATATAAGGCCTTCAGTTAGCCCAGATCAGCGCGCTGTCGTGTTCTCACACTCCCACAGTGCTCCCAAGTGTTTCTGATTCAATTTATTGATTGTGTATGACCTTTGGCTTTGGAAAACTATTACTCTTGTGTATACACCTCTGGCTTTTGGAAATCGACCATTGTTGTGTTTTTGACCCCTGGCTTTTGGCAATCAATTACTCTTCTTTTTATACCTCTGGTTCTAGCGATCTACTACTCCAGTGTTTTTTGTTATCTTGCTCCGCTGTGTTGTATACAGATATCTGGCATCTGTTTGCTAACATATATGTATATATACGCTCTTGTTTCAGACTGTTCTCTACAGGGATCATCTACATATATCCATAGCGAATCCGTGACAAAAATGTCCTATTTCTGCATCTTCTATAATTAAAGTTATTGCGTGTTAAACACCTTTTGCACACTTGGAATCTCCATCCATTGAATACAAACACACATATGTTGGCATTGTACATCAAACAGTTTATTGGCGAATGTTTCATGCCATTATAACTAGGAATTGGTTACATACGTAGGCTGAATAGAAGACCTACGGCTTGTGATCCAAAAGAAGGCAAAAAACCCAGTCTGAAGCGGTGGCCGAATGTACAACAGACTGGGAAAAAATTCCTTCTTGACCCCAGAATGGCGGTCAGATCTCTCCTTGGATCAAGCAGCCACCAAAGATGTTTTGTGGTGAATGTTTCATTCCGTTATAACTGTGAGATGTTTCTTTATAGAGCCCCCTCGGAAATCCAGTCGAACCCTTCAAATGCCTCCTGTTGTTCTGGGCGGATGTCTAGCCCCGTTAGAAGGGTTAACACGGGATCGGTGGATGTGAAATCGCTGTTGAAGTTGCTGATGTCTTCACGCCCGCTGATGGGTGGGATGTATGGGGGCTCCCCCTGCCTGTGTCGGAGACTGTTCCAAAAGTCTAACTGTATAATAAAAGAAAGTAAAGGGAATTAATTTAATAAATGCATTTATATAAAACACTGCAGGTCAGTAAAATAAATAGAATGAATGACAGATAAAAGGAAATTAAAATTCAAAATCTGTAAAAATCCCATGGGAATTCCCTAAGCGGTTGTTATTTGGGGACCTTCTGTTGGGTTTTGGGGTTAAAGTGTTAACCAAAAATTAGTTTAGTTAAATGTGCAAACACAAAAAGCAATGTGTGCGCGTGTTTTTCTTCCCTTAAGCTAAAACATGTAAATAACGGGTACAGTGTCCACCTCGTGCCTGAAATGTCAAAAGTATGGACTTACTTCAAAGAATGGCTGCTTCTTCACCAAAGCCACGTCATTTTCTTTGGCTCCCAGTCGGCAGGCAGGTGTTTTTTCCAAAAGCTGAAAAAGAAAGAAAGAAATGAGTAATGTGATTTTTATTCTACACATTGATGGTAAATATTTTATTGCAGCTTCTCATGCTGCCTGATAATCAGAATATCTACCGCCCCCCTCTTTATTTAGAGGAAAACTGCAGCCAACACCATCACTTAGGTAGTTTAAATGCTCCTGGTGGCTTCATAGTGTGTGATCTTCCCTCCCAGGCAATCCCAGGTCACTTTCCCAGACCTTCAAAGCAAAAGTGGACTTTTCACCCAAAGACCTGTCAGTCTGCCACCACTGGGCGGCTTTTCAGGGCATGGGCACGCACGCAGGGCCAGCCCAACATGCTGTGCTGCTTGGGTCCAAGGATGAATTGCTGCCCCCCCCAAAAAATCAACAAAATAAACATGTGCCGTGTAGGAGCGTATCAGAGTTCTACAGCAATAACATTCACAGTAATGTGTGTTTGGCCTAGTTGAGGCCCAGATTGCTTCCCCTGGCAAAATTTTGCCTGAAAGCATGGCTCCATCTGGACCAATGGAGCAAGGGTGTTCCAGTGTGTTTTCAAGGCGCGAGCGTGAAGCTGACCGATGAGGTGGAAATTCAACTGATTCAGCCAAGTGTGCCACGTGGCGATCCCATGAGTGTTCCCGCGCCCAGTCCGCTGGCCATGATCGGGCCTGAATTTATAGTGGCTAGTGGAGATTTGCTGGCTAAATGTCAAAGAACAAGCCCTCCGCACACTAACTTTGGTTATCGACGGTTGAGAAACTTTACAGGAAGCGTACCAACTCCGGCGGGAGAAGAAACCTTCGAAGAATGGGTAGAACAGGCGATGCAGGCTCTAGATGAGTGGGACGTCCCTGAAGCGCAGAAGAAGCAAAGGATTACTGAGAGCTTAAAGGGACCTGCGTCAGAGGCTGTAAGAAACCTAAAATTGAGTAAGCAAGACTGCACTGCTTTAGATTATATAAATATTTTACAGGAAGTCTTTGGGCGAACGGAAAAGGCTGCGGAGCTCGTGTACCAGTATGAACACACCTACCAGCAGAAAGGTGAGAAAATGACTGAGGCGCCCAGTTAAGATTCTGCACCAGATACTTCTCAAAAAAGGGGCCGAACCGGCCGAAATAGATAAAATCAGAATGCAACAGATCCTGAGAGGTGCTCAACCTCTAGATCCGGTGATGCTACAGCTGAGAAGCAGGGAAGGTAACCGAGAATTGAAATACCTGGAACTGATCCGAGCTGTCAGAGAGGAAGTGGCTTTACTTGAAGAAAAATCCTTTAGGAGAGGAGAAAGAGCTTACACACAACCCGTGAGGCATAACGAATGTCTGCAACCTGAAGATGATTCGGTAGACACCTATGGATCCGAAGTGGACAAACAAGAGCGTTTGGTTGTTCCTAAATCCACAGAGAATGCTGCAAAAGAACTAACCCTTTCTGCACATAGTGAGTTGCACAAAACCATTAAGAAGGTACAAGAAACTCAAGCGGAATTGCAACGGGCGCATGCGGACCTGTGCCGAGCACTTTTGAAGGTGGCAGAGACACAGACCGATATGCAGAAGTTCCTTGCTGATATGCGGACAACTGGAGTTGCTGTGGTGTCTGGCCAGGGTCCTTCAACCGAATCACAGCAAGTAAGTGCGTCTCCGTCTTCAAAGAAGAGATGTTTCAGTTGTGGGGAAATGGGTCATTTCCGCGCACAATGCAAAAGTCAAAAGCCTGAAAGAAATATGGTAGAAGAGCTTCTAAAAGCCTTGGAGGGGCTAGTATCTACCTCACCAGCGGGTAACGCCAGAGGGCACAAGTGAAGGAGCAAACTAGGTGCCCAATGGTCAAAACCCGCTCCAAAAATCAAGCCAGGGCCGAGAGGCCGAGAGGGCCCAGAGTCTGGCCAACTGCTGAGCCTGCCAGGACTGAAAGAGTCACTCCCTTAGCATCCGGTCCTACGTCATGGGGAAGCAATGCACACCCAAAACCTACACGGGCCAAGAAGACCAGGGTACAACAAACTGGGTCTAAACTTCCTGTGACTACAGCAAAGTTTCCTGACCAGCTGATAGGTCCTTCTCCCATTGTGCCAATCCAAGTAGAGGGAGTCTACACTAAAGCTCTGTTGGACTCAGGGGCTCAAGTGACATTGATCTACCGAGACTTCTACGAGAAGCACTTGAAGCACATACCTCTACAGAAATTGAAGGACCTGGAAATCTGGGATATTGGAACTGAGAAACTTCCCTATGACGGATATCTACAGGTGAAGTTAGAGATCGGATCCGAAGTCATTAGACAGTCTGAAGGCTGTGATGCATTGGCCGTTGTGTGTCCTCGGCCTTCAGGGGCAAACAGAAGTTCTATGATAGTGGGGACGAATACTGATCTGGTGCGACGTCTCCTGACTCCTGTGGTACTGGAAGAAGGTTCTACCAAAGGAGTACACACGATGTTACGTCCAGTCTATCAGAGAATGGTCGAAGAACAGAAGGCACCTGCTGAAGTGGGGCGCCTATGGAGATTGGAAGGAACAGAGAAGGTTCTGCAATCAGGAGAAGTAGCGAGCTTCCGGGCTTCAGTCAAGTTGAACGGATCGCAACCAGGTCCCTATGTGGTACTGGAAACCGATTTTAATCATGGGAATGAAGCCGGAGTGGAAGTAATCCCTGAAATAATCTCCACAAGAGCTTTGAAACGAACACGAGGAAGAATCTCAGTCAGTGTGTGTAATGTATTACAATTTGATCAATGATCCAGTGGTAATCGTGCAAATGGCAATTATGTGCAAATTCACGGTTGGGTGCAATTGAATACAGCAAAAATGATGATATCGCCCTATGTCATACACGTGAGTCCATCTCACAAAACATCAAGTGCAAAATGCATATAGAGTGCACAATCACAACTTAGTGCAGATTGGATATAGCAGAGGAATTATTATCTTTTTATACCATATGAAATCGTCTCATGACACAAGGGGTATAGTAAACCGCATGTGCAAAATGCATATAAAGTGCATATGCTCGTATTAGCTTCCTATTCATAAAGTGCAGACACAAAAAGTGTTGATGTGAGTTCTAAGGAGTTCGTAGAAATGTCCAGTGATAATTGTCAATTCCCAAATGGCCTATAACCACAAAAAGTGCAAGTGCAGAATAGTGTAAAGTCCCAAAATGGTAATTGAACCAGATCCGAGGCAATTGGTCGCCGTACAGTTTATAGGTAATGGTCAGATGTCCCAACGTTGTACTTCCTTCCCACAAGTTGGAGTTTCTAGCCTTGAAGTGGGCGGTGGTAGATAAGCTAAAAGACTATCTGTATGGAGCCGAATTTGTGATAAAGACGGATAACAATCCTCTTACCTACGTCCTTACTACTGCGAAGCTGGACGTCACGGGACATCGGTGGTTGGCCGCTCTGTCAGGGTTTCGGTTCAGCCTGAAGTATCGCCCTGGGGTGAATAATCGAGATGCCGATGCTTTGTCGAGGAGACCCTACATTACAGAATGGACTCAGTTAACTCCAGATGGGGTGCAAGCTTTATGTCAAGGAGCAGAGCGCCGGGTCAAGGGAGGGATTGAAGCGGAAGCCATAGGAGTTATGGCTGCGGCTGTTCCAGAGTTCTATTGTAATCCTACGCAGCTGAGGGATGAAAGTTTGCCTACTTTTTCAAAACAGGACCTGAGAGCTGATCAGACTGAAGACCCTTTGATTGCATTAATCGCGAAGGCCCTGAACGCGAACCAACGGGAGATTCTTCTGACAAATTCCCCAGAAGGGGCCAGATTGGTATATAAAGAGTGGGAACGATTGAAGATGTTGGATGGGGTGGTCTACCGAAGGGGCCCCTCGAACAATGCTGAAGAGACCCAACAGTTGTTCCTTCCCACTAAGCACAGAGAGGATGTGCTGCGGTCGTTACACGATGAACATGGACATTTAGGTGCAGAGAGAACTATTAAGCTGGTGCGAGACAGATTCTATTGGCCCTGCATGAGAGCTGAAGTGGAAAGTTACTGCCATTCATGTCTGAGGTGTATCCAAAGGAAGACCCTACCGACTCGAACCGCTCCAATGAGCCACCTACAAAGTCAAGGACCCATGGATTTGGTGTGCATTGATTTCCTGTGCTTAGAGCCGGATGCTAGTGGGCAGGGAAATATTCTAGTAGTGACTGATCATTTCACATGTTATGCCCAAGCTTTTTCCACCAAAGACCAACGTGCTCCTACGGTAGCGAAGGTTCTAATGGAAAAGTTCTTTGTTCACTATGGCCTACCAAGGAGAATCCACTCTGATCAGGGTAGAGACTTTGAGAGCCGGCTTGTTGGGCAATTACTGGAACTGTTGGGAATTCAGAAGACCCGAACTACACCATATCACCCTCAAGGTGATGCTCAACCCGAAAGGTTAAATCACACGCTGCTAAAAATGTTGGGGACACTGTCAAACAGAGAGAAGCAGAGCTGGAGTCGTCACATAGCTACGCTAGTACATGCATACAACAGTACGGAGAGTGACGCTACTGGATACTCACCGTACCGTCTTATGTTCGGAAGGGAAGCTCGACTGCCGGTTGATTTGGCGTTTGCGTTATCTCTGGACCAGACGTTGGTAGCTTGTCACAGAAATTATGTGGATAGACTTCGGAAGAACTTGGCCTCTGCGTTTGAACAGGCCCGTTTGACCTCAGGAAACGGAACAGAGGAATAAGCGGAACTATGATTTGAAAGTTTGGATACAGGATCTACAACCCGGTGATAGGGTTTTGTTGAAGAACTTGGGTGCTGCTGCAAGGCATAAGTTGGCGGATAGATGGAGTTCTCAGGTCTACATTGTCTGCAAGCAACTGCCGGGTTTGCCAGTTTACCAAATCCGACCGGATGGAAAGGCTGGGCCTCTTAAAAACTGGCACCGGAATCATCTGCTACTACCTTTGAGAGAGGCCGTAAGGATACCAGTTGGTGACGAACTTTCTCTGCCTAACCCGCCTGCTCCACGCTTAACTCCAGTTACTCGGTCTCAGCAGACACGGGTTGTTGAAGAGAGTGAAGGGGACAGTGAGGAAGAAAGCTTTTGTCTGGACTGGGTGCGCTCACCAGAGCCTGAAGAGGTCATTCCAGTTCCTGAACGGTGGGAAAGTAACCTGAGGCCTGAGGCTCCTGAATTCCAATTGGAAGTTCCCGAGACTTCTGAAATTCCTGTAGTTCCTGAGGCTGCATCTTATGATTACAGTTCCATGCCTTCACTGGAAGGATCATACTCCGAAGAGATGTCTGTTCCAGTTGTGGATGAAAGAACTGAACCCGCACCTGTAGTACTTCCACCTGAAGAGGAACTGATTGAGCCCGAGCCAAAACGTTCTGTCCGACCCCCTCGAAGACTCACCTACGACTCACCAGGACATAGCACTGAAGAGGCTGTTACCACGGTGCGAAGGTTGCCCGAAGTGTCTGCTATGTTAGCTGAAGTAGTCAGAAGCATGAGTCAACTTGAGGAAGTGTATCTAACCCATTGTATGCTTGCTGCTGAGCCTGTATATGTTGCCTAATGTTATGTTGAAATGTAATGCAACTGTTATACCTCCTTGGAGAGACCCAAGAGTTCTAGGAGGGGGAGAGTGTAGCGCTGGTTTAAAACACTGTTGCTGTAGTACTTATTTTTGGCCAGCAGAGGGAGACAAGCGCAATGTAAGAGACACTGGACAATGGGACTACGTTTTCCAGCATGCTTTGCGTCAGGAACAGGAAGTGGGTGGGGAGAAGAGACTTACATCCGCAGCCTCATGCAGAGGAAACCCAGAGCGCGCCGAGGAGTGAAGAGAGCAAGACGCACGTGAGACAGACAACGATCGTGACCAGGCCGGAGCGCAGGTGCGGCCTTGCGGAGCTAGAGATCGGTTCACACTACTTGCATGAGACCTAGTAATCCACCGCTGCAAAGTATACAAAGATACAGAGTTGCTGAAGGACCCCCAGTGAGGAGACCGCGATGATCTAGTGGGAGTGCAGGCGGTGCATCTTGTGACAGAAACGGACAAGCAAGACAAGCGGATCCAGTGGCACAGAGTCCCAGTCGGGTCGAGCAGAGAGACGTCCTGGGTCAGGCAGAGAGCAGAGTATCTGGCGGATGGGTGAGATGCCTTCCCGGCCACAGTAAAATAATAAAGCACGCTGCAAGTTTGTCTAAACCTACAAGGCCCCAACGTGACTAGTCGAAGACACCATTAAATCGTTCACTGGCCAGTTGAATCTTGTACCCGGGTACCAACACACGCATACACGTACACCTTTTTTTGGGACACAACCTGTACGGGACTCACATTCCAACAACGAAGGGGTTAATATTCATTTTTCTTTGCCGCTGCGTGTTTCTCGCATTACGAACTTCTGTAAATATATATGTATACCGTGCTGCTTTATATATGCCAGTTTATTTGAGATCAGTAAACTATATAACGTATAAAATCCACAACAGTGCTGGTGTATATTTATTCCCTAGTGCGGGGAGACTGACCCGAGGTTTAAATTCAGCGGCTCCTCCGGGAGTGTGGACTATGGTATAGTATAGTAATATTTCTGTTTATTTCATATACTGTACCATACTGTGTTGTCAAAAAACCTACTCACATGGCATTAAGGTTGGCAGATTGGCCATCTTTTCCTGGACACATACTGTATTAATATTTCATGCAGAGGGGAGCAAAGGGAAAAGTGCTGCCTTGCAATATGTGTACAGTAATTCATATGCTGCAGGAATGAAATCCAGGCAGGTCACCCGTGATTCTATTCTGATTTCTTACCTGCAGCGTATGGATTCTACATGCTGCAGGGTGGCATTTTACATTTACTGCCCACCAGCATGAATACATTATATGTGTCCAGGAAAACATGGAGGATCTGGCAACCCTGCATGGTATACCTGTACAGTATTGTACACGAGTACAGTATCTTGGTACAGTATTTTGTTTGTTAAACCATGAACAATACTGTACTATAAACTGGAAAAAAATGACTCCAACAATAAAACAGTGTTGGAAGGTTTATCAGATGTAGCAGTAACTTCAGACATTGACGGCTCTTGGGTATCTGGATCGTTGCTGAGAATGGGGCTGAGGCTTCTTTTGAAGAAAGTAGGTAGAGTTGACTGTACGGTTTGCTTCTTTTTTTCGTCGTATATTTCACAGTAACATCGCACCACTTCCTGAATCTGTCTGCTGACTTTGGTGAAGCGCTCAGCATTTGGATCCATATTTTGGAGTAAGTGAAGATACTCATTCAATTTAGAAAAAACTTCAGCTAATCCTTTTGTTGAAGAGATCCCAGATTCTCCCTCTGCAGTCTGTTATGAATGCCAGGCTCATCCAATTCACCCGCCACACCTCTCACACCTCACCCCTCTGTCAATCTCTACATTGGCCCCCTGTTTCCCTTAGAATCCAATTCAAAATACTGGTGCTCACATACAAAGCTCTCCATAACCGTGCCCCTGCATACATCTCCTCCCTTAGTAGCAGGTACATCCCATCCTGACCACTCCACCTCCAACTCTCGCCTTCAGGACTTCTCCCGAGCTGCACCCAATCTATGGAACTCCCTCCCCTGCAACATTAGGATCTCCTCGTTTCTCCAGTCCTTCAAGAAGTCTCTGAAAACACATTACTTTAGAGAAGCCTTTCATCACACTACCTAATCCTCCATTGTTCATTTCTTACTCCACACCCCCACCCCACGACTACTCTGCTACTTCATGTTCTCTGTTCACTCTCACCTAGTGTCTCACCTCTCTCCTCTTAGATCGTACGCTCTCGAGCAGGGTCTTCTCTCCTTCTGTTCTATGTGTGTAACCATTGTACAGCGCTACAGAACTTGTTAGCGATATATAAATCCTGTACCTGTAACTAACTGGATGTGCTTGCAGAGTAGCAAAGACATGTAAGGAGGTGTCGAGTTTTTGAGTGATTTGAATCTGAGCATCAGAGTTTTCAACTGTATCCAGAAGTGTAGATGAAGCCAATGGAGGGACCGGTAGAGGGGGGAGGTATGCATGGAGCGTCATGTGAGAAAAACAAGCCTGGCAGCTGCATTCATTACAGATTGCAAAGGGGCAATGCGGGCATTGGGGAGGCAGGGGATGACCTGCACATTGACTGCCAGCATCTCAAATTTGAAGTATAATAAAATCCTTGCAATAGGGCAATAAATATCCACAACTGGATCGAGTTAAGCTTCTTACTTGGGCGGTCGAGTCAACTTTAAAGGGCGATCCCTTTCACCAACCACTTCTGCAATGCAGGAGTGACCCTGATATGGTGGAAACTTTGTCTAATCGCTCTGAGGATGTATGAATGAATCCAGTCACTTGTGTAGGAGTCTTCTTCATATCGTTAATACTGATTTACACAAATCCATTTCACAGCTGGTAATTTCACTAGCGGCATTTATGAATTGCATTGTATAACTTAATGAAGTTGTCATTCTCTGTTCAATTTCTATCCACCTTTGCCACAGTTGTCCTCATTCCATGATATTTTCAGATGTGTTTTTACCTAGCTATCTTCTCTATTAAAAATAAATTCATAAATAAACTAGACTAAATTAAAACCCTATTCAGCCATTATCTTTCTTCATTACATCCTACTTCTATGGAACTGCTTCACATCTAGACCGATCCTTTTAATTTCCTGAATAGCAAGTCAATTTATTTCTTCATATACTATGGTGTTTTTCATTCACTACACATGGGGTGAGTAGATTGCACTTATAAGGTGGATGAAACTAGTATTTTTTTAAATATATTCTTTTATACAGAAATGTTCTTCGGCGGAAATGTTTTAGACGCTAGATACAGTATACCATCCTGCAATGTTTCAAATGGGAGAAAAACGCAGGGATTTCAGCAAAGATTGATGTTAGGGATGATGCCCGAACTAGTCCAAAACTGGAATCGCCAATACCGGAAACGCCAATAACCGGATTTTGGCAAAAAAACGGGATGATGAGAAATTTAAATGAATAAAATTATTTATTTATAAATTAAATATCAAACAATAAACGCCCGGCGCGTTTCGTCTAAAAGACTTCCTCAAGGGCTGTAATAATATGCAATATATCAAATAAAATAATATAAAATACAAGACTTCCCATCATGCCTTTTAACAACCCTAAACAGTTTCTATTGGTTACTTCATTAACCATGGTGTTTTCCTTATATGGACATTTGTTAGCTCTGTCTTTACTCCCATAATCCTCTTGTCCATAAGGGCCCAATCGGCGCCTTTATACTTCTGATAGTCATTTCCTATTGGATTCTATTTCTGTGTGGAGCTGTGGACCATCTCCTGGGAAATATTTCGGCATTTTAAAAGAGAAGTACAATTGCGCCTCTCCTATCACCAACTGTTTGTTTTCAATGTTTCAAATGGGGTCTGAAATATGAGCATGTAGACAGAAATATAATTTTTGTATACAATAACTAAAATATAGAAAAATGATAAACTTCCTGACAGTGACATTTCGGTGCTCTCAGAATAACCCCTTTAATATACTTGCACTAGGCACGGTTGGGACATTTTCTGTCAAAAAATCCGTTAGTGATTGTAATCTTGCGCTTTTCAGCGCGAGGTTACTGTACTTTGCACTCCCTATACTTGACATGGGGAGAGCAGAGTTTAATTAGCGTTCGTTTTACATTATACTAACGTTAATTACCTTCCGGCTACGGTTCCTGAAAGGTTAACCACAGCCTGGACTTCGTGCTAACGGATCCCGCTGCTGCAGAATCCGTTAGCACCAGCAGAACCCCCCCAATAAAATCAGATACTCACCTCCTATCCCACGGCGAGGACCACGCTCCAGCCGCCTCCTCTGTCTGCCGGGAGTAGGGAGAGACTGGGGGAAAAAGTCCCCAGTCTATCTCTGTGGATCACTACGCCGAACTGCCGGATCTCACAAGGCGAGATCTGGCAGGTCATGTGACCGGCGCCGTCTCCTATAGACTCCATGGAGGAGATGCGGGTGGTGGCGCTTAGCACCTGCATCGTAATATCGCGCTAAAACGGTGACGCAAAAGAGAAACATGCATGTTTTTCTCCTTTGCGTTCCCGTTTTAGCACAATGACTGTAATGATGCCCTATGTGACTGGATTCTGCCCTTTTATGTTCTGTTTGGTTTACGGTAGCGCCATAATCACAAGGTCACCAGAATGGGCAATGGTCAAATGTGATGGAGAACTATATTTACTGTGGTTGTGGAATTAGATGTTAATGACCCCTGCCTGGTATAAATAGCCCTGCCTGTCTACAATAAAAGGTTCTTATGGACTCATGGTGTGGGGTCCAAGGCTTCAAGCGATTGCTATATTCACCGGCTGTAGCAGAGGGAGCTGAAACTAACAGAGCTGCTCAGTCAAGGAGTCCGTTACAAGCTTCCTTTACATTGAGAAAAGGAGGGCATGTTCAGTCCTTCTGCATAGAAATAGAGGCGGGGAAATAATGACATGAGTACCTTTGATAAAATCCTACTTTGAGTAAAATACCCGCAAATAGGGACTTTATGAGCCAAATATAATTTTGTATCACAATGCCAAAAATTAGATAATATTTAATTTATAATGATTATAATTCAATCATTGTACACATCATAAATATTTTGAAATGTCCATTATTTTAATTGATAAATACACAAATGCTATAAAATATTATCCCCATGTACATAATTATATCTGTATTATTAGCACTTTATTTTTTGTCACTTTGATTGCCAGGGCTTTATTTCAAGTCATTGCAAAGTCTGCTTTTTAGTGTTTCACCAATTACTGGCATTAGTTCAAGTGTAATGAAATATCTCAAAATACATCAATTATTCCCTCCAAATTACGGCCCCTATTACATTCTTCGCGCAATTTCGTTCACGCAGCGCAAAATTTTTTGCGCACATCGTCCAGCGTTATCGCGCGAAAATTAATGTGATATTCCAATCCTAATGCATTTTCTCATCCGTCAAAAAATAACGTTCGTAAAAACGACGCGCAAAACCAAGTGTAATACGTCTGTGTGCGGACTGTTTTTTTTGCGGGATTCAGCCAATCAGAATTAAGAACCTTAATTGACATCGATTTACCTTAATTGACTCACTTAAGTTTTTGCGCCTGTCAATGTAAATCTGTGTATATATGCTGCAGCAATAAAAAAAAATGCACAAATTCACGATTTTTGTGTTTGGGTATGTGTAGAATGTGTAACTATACTGCGCTGTATTTTTTTTTTCGTGCTGGTGTTTTTCGTTTCGGCCAGAACGTTCCGATTTGCAGTTACCACCAGCTTTTCAAAGACGTTAAAATTATGCGCGCAAACGTTGTTCGGAAAAGATGCGCATCGATTGAAATACCATCCGCGTACCAGCGCACGAACGAATTTGTGCTCACAATGTTAAGTATAGAACGCGCACAGTTCATCACGCTCGCGCAGGTCCATCCGCATTAAACGATAACGCGCATCGTTTGCGCGAACGTTGTAATACGACGTTCAGCGCAAAGGGTTTTGACCCTCGCGCAAATGCGCATTTGTGCACGCAAAACATACTGCGCGATGAATGTAATAGGGGCCTACATCTTTACCACTTATCCGAAAGGAAAATAACGACTTGATTCTCTGTGAAAGGGTTAATGTCAGCATTCTGGTGTTAGGCAAGCTTTCCACCCTCACTCATGTAGAAACCTGCGTATCGTCTGCGAAGCAGGAAAAGTGCAGTTTTAGGACAAATCACGGGGCATTTATCATTTGCCCACAAGAGGTATGCTCGTGTCAAAGACCTTTTGACTTCATCCATCAAAGACCGTTTTTTTTTTATATAAAGAAAAAACCATCTCGATTTTAGCTTTACAAATTTATATCTTTGATCAGCCAAAAATACAAAAAAAAAACCCTTGGAAGAAAATAAGAAGTCATCGTCCCTTTACACCATCAAAGTCACAACATTATTAAAGTCCGTGGTAACTCTGTATGACAGTTTGGAAGTCATTCAATGAGAATATGTTTGTTGCATTTTGGAGAAAATGGAGAGGATCTTTTAAAATTACAACTTTTATATTTTGATGCATAAGACCTTGCTTGTGCATGAGAAAATATAAAATTTCTTATTAAAATATGAAATAATGCATTTTTTAGCTCCTAGTTCTGACTACCGGATGAACTAATGGATTAATTTTATAACACAGAGGAGCAGCAAACAGTAAACAAGCTCTTTTACCAAGATCAAACACAGACTTTCATCTTGATACATTAAAAAATCATAGAACACACCATCTTTATTTTCAATCGTACGGAGATATTATTTAAGTTGCCGGAGAATGCTTTTAAAATGATTGTATATCTGCAATCAGTTGTATATTGAAGCCTTTCAATGTATTCTAAGCAATCATTGTGTAGAGAATATTGCCCTTATAGTCTCTACGATTCTAGTGATATTCCAGAACAACTACTAGAGTGAGGTTGATCTATACTAAATATTATATTAAAGTGATAGAGGGTTATTCAAAGAGCACCGAAATCTTAGCGGCACGCACCGACTACTAGTACGCCCTGTGGCTTCAAGGCCCACCCGCTGCAGGGATGACATAGTATGGCAGGAAAGGGTTATACCTGTCGAACTGAACAACCGAAAGTCAGGACAGAAGCGGAATCAGTTAGCACCAGCTCCAAGCCGTGGTTTTAAATTAACCGCAGCGGGGCATAATTAGCGTTAGGACTTTGTAATCATAGCGCTAATCAACTCTTTGCGCTCCCCATGTTAAGCATAGGGAGCGCAAAGTACAGTAAGCTCACGCTGAAAAGCACAAGATCTGATGCGATAACGTGTTTTTTAACCCGGTAGTGTTCGGATTGTAATATGGGCGATCTGCGCTAGGGCCACTTAACCTAATGTTAATGCTCACAAAGCTGAGCGCTAAGGTTAGCGTTAAGAATGTAATATTGCCTTAAGACAATAACATGGTCCATTTTTAATTTATAAAGTGAACAGTAGAATATACAAAGTCTTATCACCCGACCACAAAAAGAAAGGTTAATAAACAATAAAAATAGATAGTGTAGCGAGCTCAATGTTCCAAAAGGGCTGTAATAAGTTTCCAACAGATCATATGTGTATTCAGCCTTCGTCCTCCAATGTCCTCAAAAAGGAGAAAAGAGACACATCATAGCTTAACCCAGGGGTCAGCAAACTTGGCTCCCTGATGTTTTGTAGGGATGTGCGTTTCGGGTTTCGGAATTTCGGAATTTTCACGAAATTTCCCGATTCGTGTTTTCGGATGCGGCCGAATTTCCGAAAAATTTTAGATCCGAAAAGTTCAGATCCGAAATGTTTTCCGAGCCGAAACGAAATATTTTCGGATTTTTCGAATGGGCTTGAAATGTGGCAAACGAGGAGAACAGATTTTCCGAAAAACGGAAATTTTCCGAAAAACGAAAATTTTCCGAAAAACGAAAATTTTGTAAACACGAACATTTTCTGAAAAACGAAAATTTTTAAAAAAACGAAAAGTCGATACAAAAAACGGGCAAAATGACACGAAAAAAGGTCGATATGCCGAAAAATGTGCAATTCCGAAAAACGAAAATTTTCCGAAAAACGAAAATTTTGTAAAAACGAAAATTTTGTAAAAACGAAAATTTTCAGAAAAACGAAAATTTTCGAAAAAACGAAAAGTCGATACAAAAACCGAGCACAGTGACACGAAAATACGAAAAATGGTCGAAATTCCGAAAAAAAATGTACCCGAAAAACAGGTCGAACCGAATCGAATCGAACCGAAATCGTCGAAACGAGCCGAATCGAAAGTTTAAAAATCCGAAAAATCGAACCGAATCGAACCGAAAAAAAAATCGGTGCACAAGCCTAATGTTTTGGGAGCTACATCTACCATGATGCTCATTCACCCATTAGGCTGACTGAGCCACATGGGAAATGTAGTTCACAAAACATCAGGGAGCCAAGTTTGCTGACCCCTGAGTTAACCAACAGAAATGTAAATGGGAATTAAGCACACTTGGTTCCACTCACATTTTACAGAGCCATCCTCAGCTCTAGGACATTCACTTCTGGGTCGTTTGTCGGCCACCCAACAGCCACATCAAAATACTGTGGTATACACTATGGTTCCTACCTTTTGTATTTATTGTGCAGAGAAGGCTTATCATATCGATGTGGCTGTTGGGTGGCCGACAAACAACCCAGAAGTGAATGTCCTAGAGCCGTGGATGACTCTATAAAATGTGCGTGGAACCAAGTTTGCTTAAATCTCATTTACATTTTTATGGGTTACGCTATGATGTGTCTCTTTTCTCTTTCTTTTTGAGGACATTGGAAGAAGGAGGTTGAATGCACATATGATCTGTTGGGAACTTATTACAGCCCTTTTGGAACAATGCTACACACTATCTATTTTTATTGTTTATATAGTGAACAATGCTGATGTCATTACTCACTTTATTTCCCATGCCCGGAGCAAGTACAGTGGTTTATACATAGCCATATTTATGAAATGCAATGCACGAGAGAATAATGTACTGCTCTATTCCATCTCTGGTATAAACCTAACTAGAGCTGTAAAATTCCCTGAGCTATGAGTTGCTACATTTACAACAGCTCTGGTTAAGTTTACACCATGGCTGGAATACAGTAGACATGTGCATTCGTTATAGTACTAAAACGATTTCGCCCGAATTTTGGGATAATTTAGTTTTCGTATGACTCAAGAGATATGAAACTGCTTGGTCCAAAAAAACAAAAGAAACAAAAGGAAAACGCATTACATTTTAGTTTCAGTTCTTTTTGTAATATTAAATTGATGAGTGAAGGAGACCAGCAGGTGGATGCAGGTGCAGGTGGATGTTATATACATTATACAGAGAGGGGTATTAATTAATGCAGGAGGATGTTCTACACATTATACAGAGAGGAGCATTTTTTTTGAGTCCTTTAAATCCAGTGGCTGTGAGCGCTGAGATCGGCTGCTTGTTAAATTATCTCTCAGTACAATGTATCAGGCTCAGCTGTTACAGTAGCTGACTGCTGCTCATCACAGCGCTCAGAGTTTCAGTAAAACAAGGAAATAATATTGTTATAATCTCTTATATATAAAAATATTATTTACTAGTTTTACTGAAACTGATCACTGTGATGAGCAGCAGTCAGTTACTGTAACAGCTGAGCCTGATACATTGTACTGAGAGATAATTTAACAGCTTTAACTGACACATTGTGCTGAGAGTGAGAGATACTGTAACAAGCAGCCGATCTCAGCCCTCTGAGGAGCCACCACTACGATATTAATTGTATCCACTGGTTTTCAGATGAATGAAATTAGTTTTCATACTGAAGAACTGAAAACAAATTTCTTTAGCAACTAAATAAATTGCGTTTTATGACAAATCCATTTGTCCAAAACTAAATTTTGTGCTGTGCACATGTCTAGAATACAGTCACCTACGTTTTTCCTATTTTGCTTAAAATTTTAACAGGTGCTCCATGTTTTTAGAAAAAGCACCCCATAGACTATATAACCACAATCGTTTTGGATAACAAGATGCCAAAAAAAATAAATGTACCTGCTGTAATTGATTAAAATTCAAATAGAAATTTACATTTGGATGTATCAAATCCTTATATGAAACAATATATGATATATTTTGAATCTGCTGAAAAAATTATATATAATTTGTGTTGGTCCTGTAATAAAACATGCATTCAAATCAAGTTTAAGTGTGATGATCAAAAAATGGTCTAATGGTGAAATTGCTCAGCAGCGAAGGAGTTAATATATTACCTCAAGTCCATTTAGAAAACACGTTACCTATTGCAGCAAAAAAGAGAAAATAGGCCACATTTTTTTCTCTAGAGTCATGATTCTGATAAACCCAATTCCATTAGATATATTGTTGTCGTTTTTCTACAACATATATACTAAATCACATTTGATTGCTTTGCATTGTATGTGCTGTTGTATGTAAGACATTCTAGTAATTCCTCTGAAGGAAGTCTGAGCACATTATTGATAATTGTTTCTCCATTATAGTAGAGTCCAAGTTGTTTCTAATGACCCTGGTGAATTGCAATTGATGATTTTTTTCTTTTGAATCTGGGTTAAAATGCTTTCTCTCTTATATACACAGTACTGTGCAAATGTTTTAGGCAGGTGTGAAGAGATACTGTAAGGTAAAAATGCTTTTAATAATTTATTTTAATTGTATATTTTTATCAATTTACAAAATGCAAAGTGAGCAAACAAGAGAAAAATCCAAAGCGGTTATAGTAAGCGGCGAACTTGCCACCGAACAGTGAATTTCTCCGTACGGTGCAATTTTGTGGCAGTTCGTCTTTTCACTAAACTGTCAATTTGGCAAATACTGGGGAATTGATAGCGAAATACGCTTCAGTTCGTGCAGGTCGTCACAATTCGTCGATCTTCGCCTTCATCGAAATTGTCCCATAGAGAAGTAATGGTTAATCTATTCAGAGAACGCTGAACTGCACCAACATGTCAGTGAAATACCCTGATTTTCGGTGATTTGGTTTGACAAGTTTAAACAGGCGAATCCCATAGGATTCAATGCAAAAAGATATTATCGTTTTCATTTATTTTTTATTCAACCATTTATTCTTTTCTTTTTCAGCTAACCTTCTTTTTATAAATTGTTTGCAACTTTTTTGTATTCTTTTTTAGACAAAATTTTTGATTCCCAATTTTTTTAAAGGTGTATCTTTTTTTATTCTGTAACAGACCTTTTCATTATTTTAATAGGACCTTTTTTATTATTTTGACACATTTTAATACATTTTTATTTGGTTTAAACATCTATTAGAAGAATAGCAGAGTTCATTTTTTTTCTTTTCTGCAGTCTTCTATCTTTAGCGGTTTTCGGTGGTCAGTTCGGTGGCCCTCAGCGGCGTTCGGCGACTCAGTTTTCGCTGCACTTCAGGGACCCTGCGGTATATAGTGAATTCACTGCAGGGTCGGTGAAATGGAATCACCGAATTGTGCCAAACTAGAATGCATTTCATTGAAATTCCGTTGCTTTCTGAATAACCCCATAAAGCAAATCAATATTTGGTGTGACTACCCTTTGGCTTCAAACCAGCATTGATTCTTACATTTACAAACGTTGTACACTTGTAGGATTTTGTAGGATCAGGATCTACCTACCTGCTGAGTTCCTTCAAAAACTGTGTTTATGTGTACCTAGAAAAATTGATGCAGGTTTGCAAGCAAAGGGTGTTCACACCAGATATTCATTTGATTTGGATTTCTCTTCCCATTCTGTTAATTGGTAAAGATAAACTATTAACATTTCTATATTTGAAAGCATTTTTACTGTACAGCATTTTTCACACCTGCCTAAACATTTTGCACAGTACCAATATATATACAGTTGTGTTCAAAATTATTCAACCCCCACTGAAATTGAGTGTTTTGGCCAGTTTGACATTGATTTTGATCATTCAGTCATCTTGCTTACAATTAAATCAAAGAGGCACGTGTAGGTCAGACAAATATAACATAACATTTATAATGAAATAACCACAAATGTATTTTCTGTGCTCACATCATTATCAGTTATATTCAACCCCCAAGTGACATTCAATCTTAGTACTTAGCACAACATCCTTTTACAGTTATAACAGCTTTAAAACGTGAAGCATAGCTTGACACAAGTGTCTTGCAGCGATCTACGGGTATCTTCGCCCATTCGTCATGGGCAAAAGCCTCCAGTTCAGTCACATTCTTAGGCTTGCGCACTGCAACTGCTTTCTTTAAGTCCCACCAGAGGTTCTCAATCGGATTTAAGTCTGGTGACTGCGATGGCCACTCCAAAATGTTCCAGCCTTTAATCTGCAACCATGCTCTAGTGGACTTGGAGGTATGCTTGGGATCATTGTCCTGTTGAAAGGTCCAACGTCTCCCAAGCCTCAGGTTTGTGACGGACTGCATCACATTGTCATCCAATATCTCCTGGTACTGAAGAGAATTCATGGTACCTTGCACACGCTGAAGCATAATTCATCTGACTCCCGATGAAGCCGGTCTGAGTACCGGCGAAACACGTGTCGAGTCCTGTTCTTTTAATATTGTCATGTGATCCTTATTGCTGAGAAGCTACTGTTTTTTTTCAGCCCTGTAGGGCAAATTGATTGCAAAATACTTGCCCTTTGGGCTTTGTGGGACACCTGACATCTTTGTGGTTAGACCTGTTGACGGTCAGCATATTCATTTGAAGCATCGCGGCTTCTGCTAATTATTGGTACTGCGGTACCACTGTGTATCCAGTTGCTGTTGCAATACAAGGTAGCCAAGCTAAATGAACGTTGTGTATTACAGTTCTCCAATTTTGGTATGTTTTTTCCTTGACTATTTCAATTTGCAGCTTTCAATATTCCAATTTTAGCTGCTAATCCACACTCTGAGCATTCTACGACTTTGATGCTTTCTCCTGCTCATGTATAACAATGCAGTCGGTATTTGCTGATCTAATACATATGGTGTTTTATCCTTTCGGCATGTTCCATAAACGTTTGGCCTCGATATTTGCCAATTCGGCTTTAAAAATTTGAAGTATCTTGTTTTGGCCTTCTGTTTCTTTTTTTGCCGTGGTAATCCACATCCCAGGGCCGCCAATTCGGCTAGACAACAATACGTATTCATTTTCTCAGCTTTATATCACGTCTGTGTATATGTTTTTTAATTCATTGTTGGGTACTAGTGTATTTTCCATTATCATAATTAATATAAGTTATGTTTTATTAGCACTCCTATTTTCGTCATTTGAGAGTTTTTTCTCTCATTAATATTCTTATTTCCATAATGAATCTCTACCCCTCGCGTTATACTCGGGTCGCGTTATACTCGAGTATCTACGGTATATATATGTATATAGTACTTACAAGGGTTGTGGTGGAGGACAAAAAGTGAGATAAAAAGCCTCCATAATTAATTATGCTTATTATTGCAGAAGCCATTTGCACATCACAGCAATTGAAAGAACTGCATCCCAGAGCTCCTGTGCCACATTCCCCATAGGTAGCAAGGAACTCTGGGTAAGATATGTAAATCACATCTGTCTCAGGATGCATAAAAGTGAGACAGATATAATTTGCATATCCTACCCAGAGTTCCTTGCTACATATGGGGAATGTGGCACAGGAGCTCTGGGATGCATATCTCACCCATATTCATTAAAAATTCGACAGGGTCACACAGAACAACTCTGACTTTGTTGTAATGGAGCAACAATTATCAGCAATGTACTTGTTCTTTGCCAGGTAACTTGGATATCTTATATGTAACAGAAATCTGCAAGATTTAAATCAAACAGACATTTCACTGAGGTGGTAACAAAACAGACTGCACTGGTTTTGTCTTTGCTTTCTGAACCTCGGTAAAAAATTTCAGGCACTCATTCAAGGTTCTATTCTGTAAGCAAATAACAATTCTAGGTAGTTTTTTTATATAAATTTTGCTACTGCAATTATTTTTATACATTTTTGCACAATGCAAAATGATTCCTCAGTGATTCGGCATTTACAATGGAGAAAAACGGCAACAATGTACCTGATGGAGAGGGGCTTATCGCATTGACGACTATACACTAGAAAGTGTTTGTCGTTTTTTTATCACTGAGATGGATAATGTGCTTTATAAATAGAATTCAAACGAATATTAATGAGCTTCTGAGGGACAAAAAAATCACCAGACGAAGTCCACATAGAGTATACGAAACCAGATTGATGCGGAATCACAGGAAGAAGAAACCATAATGGCCGTTTATTATGAAAATCGGACACGGAACAAAATGTTGCTCTAATATAACAGGTTTTGAGGATTTAGAAACATGGATTTGCAGTAACAAATTCGTGTCTTTGATTACTCCTTAAGAGACCCTTTAGAAAGTGACAAAGGTACCAACAATGCCCACCATGAGTTGGGACAACAGGAGATCAGCAAACTAATTTAAAATAATCTACCGGGATGCCAAAATGAGTAGAACTGGATACAATGTAGCTTTTTTATAGTAACGCAAGACTCCTGCTGAGTAAAAGCCTCACACATGTAAGATTTTTACAGAACAGAAGTGGAAGAAGCTGGATGATACTTGGATAGATTAAATCATCTTTATGCTTGAAACATCACATGCAAAAAACACAGACTTATTTTTTTTTATATCAAGGTGCTAATACAAATGGAAAATATGTTATGACCAGCCATCCTCCACTTCTGTTCAGTCTGAGCTGTATAAGGAGAAAATCTCTTTGCCAATTATTGGAGTATTACTCATGTTCTATTACATCTCTTTGCCGAAGGTGTCAAAATCAGTGACAGATGTTATAGCTACGGATGTGGTGCTGAGGCTCCAGTTCCTTTCCAACTTCGTGTTGATACCATACCGTGTTAAAGATAACATACCGTGTTAAAGAAACGCAAACTACACCATTTATACTATTTTCAGTTAACCGATAAAAGATAGAAAGGGAATTTATGAAACTGTATAGAGTGATCACTGATCATTACTATTTCTGATACTGATGAATCAGTATGTCAAAGACACGCTTTGGGCTTACCGGTCCCACCTTTCGGGTCGTTTAGTTTTGCTTGACTTTACTAGACTTGCACTGAGCAGATACTATTTTCCTGGCATGTAGTTGATCCACTGAATCGGTAAGTGCATTAGTGGTAGACATATAGCCACATACCACCCTACCTGAATAGGCTGCTTCCCCCAGCAGTTCCCTCATCCTATAACCTCCGATCCATGACCTGCACCTTACTTGCAATACCACAATACAAAAAGAAAGTGTCTCCGTCCTCATTTTCCTACAGAGCACCGCAGTCATGGAATAACCTCCCGAACGCCATCAAATCTTCCCCCAGTCTAAAGTCACTTAAGAGATCTCTATTAACATACCTCAATACGGAATGCACCTGTAAACATGTAACATAGTGACTATATTTCCTACATATTTATTTTCTGTTAATCTTTATATTTGTGTTGTTTTTAATATTTTGCATTTCATTACTTTGAATTATTACAGTAGGAACAGAAATACAATGTTCTTGAACCCAGGACATACTTGAAAACGAGAGCAATCTCAATGTATCTGTCAGGGTGGCACCTGGCGCAGGCCATGGTGGGACCCCAGTTCAGGGGGTATTGAGCCCAGTATGCAGGGTACACAGGAATGAGTACATGGAATAGGTATCTTCTGGTAGTATCGATGCGTGGTTCAAAGGATCAGGCAAGCGGATGGTCAGTAGATAAGCAGGGGGTTCTGGTACACGAGGATAGCAATAGAGAACAGGCATACAAGTTAGGTTGGGAGTGAACTCAATACTGAGGTGAGCTTCTGAATGGGGAGGGGTCCTTTATGGACAGACAGAGGTGTGTGCTGTGCGTGCTTGGTGCAGACTTAATTAACCCCTATCAGTGCTGGTAGGTACTGCTGACCATAAGGGCAGCACTTTTCCTGGAGCTGATCCAGCAGCAGACATGGTTCCTGCCAGTATCCATCCTGGTAAAATAATTTATAAATAAATAAATTCAAAAGATAAACAGAGGATCCAGGCACTTCAATAAGGCCCGTGTCAGGCGAACGCAGTGATCACGTCCGTATTGCCTCACAGTTTAGCGTCCGTTGTAGCATAGAATCATAAGCAATAGAGACACACACACTAAGTGTGTCGGCACAGAACTGCGCACGCACAACGCACGTGGCAAACAGACACAAGTTAGGCAAGAACGTAAAACCGCTTGGACGGACGCGCAGAGTGCGCCATGTCCGCGTAGCGTTCTGTGTGCGTGATGAGGAGACGTCAAACGCAGCGCATTTGCGACGTCCAGCACCTTGACGCACAAAATGCCTTTTTATATCCTTTTTCATATTAATTTTGTTTCCCATATTTCCCTTTTTTTCTACGTCCGTCATAAAAAAGGGAGTGTGTGGTATCTACAGTATCTTCCGTCAGAACGTCCGTCCGTTGTGCACGCACGCAGAGTGCGATCAGAATGCGCTCGTCTGACATTAGCCTTAGTCGCTCAAAGAAGGGAACTTTTATAATGGTAACTTGCAGGTTCCCAAAGAAAAGTTCTTTGTTTTTTTAATTGCTTATTGCAGTTCCAGTATCCTCGATTTTTCTTTTTAATGTTCTACAAGTCTTTCCACCACCCTGGAGTCCATGAGCACCCAACAGATTAACTTAATCCATATGTACTGCAGTTTTGGTGTGCAACTCGTTCTTTGATGATTCCAATGTAGCCTTCAAAAATCAGGTGAGTAGCAAAAGAGTTACAGCCAAGCACACTACTTGAACTTTTTTTATGATTAAATATATAACACTTTTCCAGTGTTTTACTGACACACTTGAAAGAGATTAAGGGTGGAAATTCTTAACATTGTGGAGAAATTATTTGCAATTCGATCCTCATTTTCCTACAGAGCACCGCAAATATGGAATAACCTCCCAGACACCGTCAAATCTTCCCCCAGTCTAAAGTCCCTTAAGACTTCCCTATTAACATACCTCAATACGAAATGCACCTGTAAACATGTAACATAATGAATTTATTTCCTCCATATTTATTTTTCTGTTAATCTGTATATTTGGTCTTGTGTTAATATCTTGCATTTTACTATTTTGTATTTCTGTAACCACTCAATGTTCTCGAACCCAGGATATACTTGAAAACGAGAGAAATCTCAATGTATCCTTCCTGGTAAAATCCTTTATAAATAAAATAACTAAATAACTGTGTATTGCTTAATTTAGAACATCAAGAAAGTATTTATTGTTGGTGGATTTTTCAATATAAACTGTTCTCGTGCCCTGGTATCTGTATATGGCCGAACAAGCTGCTCACTCTTCTACAAAATCTTAAATAAAAGTGGAGGGTGACAAAGGAAAAAGTAATAAAATGGTATCCAGTATAGGTTTGGATACATATACCAAGGTGTGGTACAAGGGAGATAATCTTCTGTTAAGTGTAGAAACCTAATTGCTGGATCAGAAAAACAAGAAAGAAAAATCAATTTTGAGCCCAAATATTGTATGCTAATGTGGGGGTAACCAGCCAGAAAGTCATTATGCACCTTCTTCCTTCCCTCTGAAACCAGCAAGCAAGCCATTATCCACCTTTATCCTTCCCTCTGCTTTCCCACCTGCCTGCCCCAACCACCCAGTCCCTATCCTAATATAAGCTTCTTTGTCCAGCTGCTACACTTCTCTCTCAGTTTAACCTTATCATGCCCAAGCTTTTGGTCTATCATTATGCAGTGCCTGCTATACTCTCTTTGGTAATATCTCCACACTCCCCCTGCTCCCTTTTGTTTCACTTACCGTAGTCCCTTTGATTGTAAGCTCACGGGATGTCTGGCTGAGGACTTGTTTTAAGTGCTGTATTAGCAGGACAATACAGGGCAGGGCCATCTGTTCCTTTTGTTTTATCATTTATTATGTTTCCTGTTCCTGCTTCCCCATTGTAAAGCGCTATGGAACCTGTTGACTCTGTGTAAGTACTTGTAACTGTAAACCAATGAAAGTAGAAAAAACTAGGCTGTGAGATAGATAGTCATATAAAATAAAATGTAGCTTTTAACCACTTGACTGCGGCTGCGCTGAGCATGTCCTGCCAAGTGCTTCCCCTGTGCTATGGACGCGCTCAGCGCGTCCATGCACAGGAGGCAGCAATCAGCTGGGATTCCGGCTGATTGCTGGCCCCTCCGGTGCGGGCTGACATCTTGGATGTCAGCCCGGCACTCGGGGACCCCGGCGGGACTAATAGATGTCATCGCGCTGGCACAATGACATCTATTTCAGGCCCCCCCCCGCGAGTGCGGAGGAGGTGCCTGAAAGGGAGGGGGGGATCCTTCGGACCTCTCTCCTTCCCGATCGCCGGGGGCCAGAGATTAAAGGCAGGCAGCGTTTGGAAGTGCACAGCCTGCCCTTCCAAACGGTGCCTGGCTTTAACCCCTTGGGGGCCGGATCACGATTCGGCGCTGAAAAGCGCTGGATCGTGATCCTCTCCCGGAGCTGACGACACCTTGGATGTTGGCCAAGCTTCCAGGATCTCCCCCTGATGACTGGCGTCATCGTGCATAGCGTGATGACATCAGTTTTAGAGTTAACCCCTAACTGCCACCAATGGTGGAGATAGGGGTTTCATTGTAGCCCCCTATCTCCTGATCCATGGCAGCTAGGGGTTAATCGGCCAGAGCATGGCCTTTCCAACAATACCAAACGTGACCATGTAAAAATTAGTATAAAAATATATAAAAAAAAAATAAACAAGTTTTTTGTTGTTGTTAATGCAGCAATATTGTTCCCATTTCAATTATAATTTGAACAATGATGCTGCACTAACGATTTTTGTATGGGTGCGTTTGTTAAAAATTGCATAATTTTCCCCCCAAAAAAATGTAACAAGACCCAATTTCCATTTTTTTTAACAAGCGCAACCCATAGAAAATATAACCACAAATGCTCGCATATTAAAATTTGAAAAAAAAACACTTTACACGTTATAAATTATTGAAAATTCAAATTTTATTGCATTTTTTGTTCTAATATACAGACAGGACATGACGTATACAAATAATAATGAAATATTATGAATCTGCCGAGTCTGCCGGAAAGAACGATATTTAATATGTCTGGGTCATGTAATAAAATATGGCTTCAAAACGCGGTTAAACATGATGAGCGAAACCGGTAAAAATGAGCTCAGCACAGAGCTGTGAAATGCCTCAGCAGCGAAAGGGTTAATAAACAAGCTAAACAAATTTTAGTGGGAAAATTACAATTATTTTAAAATGAGCAGCAACTGACAACTTTAGTTGCCTCTAAAGCCATCAAGTACAAGTTCTTTAAATGCCTCCAAAGGCATAAAGTGCAACCTCGTTAAAGTGTTGGCATGTTAAGAAAAAGTGCACCGAATTACAAATGGACAAAGAGCATAGGTGTGCGTGCAGGGTGCGTACAGGCACACCCTAATGTTGGATGAAAGGTTCAAATTTGACCCCCTATAGATATTTTGGATGTTCCTTATCTGGTTCATGATAAATTGCATGAATATTGACTGTATCACTGCATAAACATTGTTTATTCCTAACTATAAATAACTGTACTGTACAAAATTATCCAAGCATAGATATGTAATTAATAACTATTCTATGGGTGCACATCCTAATGAAATCAGCTACGCACACCAATGTCAAAGAATTAACATTTCAAAGACCTCTCTGTGGGGCCCTAAGGATTTAATAAAAAAAGAGGAAATTCTCATATACAGGAGGAAGAAGGCCTTTAAGGGCCCGCAAGTATAGGATAGATAGGAAAGGAATCTAAATGCCAGAAACCTAGGTGCAAATGTAGGCAGTAAGGAATACACTGTTCTACACATTCTTACTGGACAATTGGAGTCAGTAGGATGTGTCAAAAGGAGAAACTCGGCAGTAACAAGACAAAAGAAAAGTAAATTAGCATGTATCATTCATTGCTCATATCATTCATTGCTCATATCATTCATTGCTCTATGTGTTTCACTACATCCAACAACGTCATCAGGAGCATATTTTGTATGATAACAGGTAATCTGGTATAGAGAAAGAGGCGAACAGAGGTATCCAATATCCCTTCTTAAATAATAAATGTAAGGCAATATTTGAACATAGAGGGAGGGTCGAAACACATCTGAGTCACCCAGGTGGGAGTTCCAGGCCCCAGGGAGGTGTGTCATCTATTTGATTAATGTATTAGTGTAGGGGTATACATAGAGGGGATGGTGCCCGGAAACCAGGAGGGGATGGTTGGACCACTTATGAGGGGTCATAGTAATTCCCAATAGGTGAGGTGGCCCATCGAAGGTGCAAAAAGTCTTGGAGGGATGGACAGTGTCTAAAGGGGCTGTCCTCAGCGCGGAGTTCTCTTGGTCCCGGGCCGACCGTGCATTTGTCCTCGGTCTGATCCGACAATCCAAACAGAGGTGGGCTTCTCCTTGCACATGTGTGGATCACGGCCAAGTATAGTCTTGGTCAAGGTGTTCCAGTGAGACCGCTGACGCCACAACAAGGAATCCCCTACACCTAGGGGAAGACAACAGAAGGATCAAAAACCTTAATTGTCTGTTATTTACCAGAGAGATAATCAAATGCAATAAACCATACGTAAATAATAGTAAATTTGTGTCAGTGTTTTATTGCTATTTTTTCCTTTATTTTAGGTTGCACCTGTAGTGTCATTGTTCCACCTTTCTGCCATGATGGATCTCAGGAAAGAAAACACAGACAGAGGAAACTCAGGGCATGGTATAATTATTTCAAACTTTAATAAAAGGTGGAATTTATATCACTTGAAATTACCATATTAAACACTAAAAAGGTTGCTTTGAGGAGAGCTAATAGCTGTGTGTCTGTAACGTTCCTCCATGGGCTACATGTCTTTTATGCATCTAAATGGTACTTTCCAATTATATGTGAGGCTCCTGGTGTCAACGGCAGAAGGAAAATGACCAACTACAAATATCCCTTGCTACTACATCCCATTGAGAGTATAGGTGAGACAATAAAGGACAATGAACACTATCAGAGTAATTCAAAGAGATTCGAAAAGTCACCGCACATTCGGTAACTTTTCGTTCTCTTCAATTTGGTGTGAATCGGCTTTCCCATTTCGGCAACCCTGCGGTGTATTCAGCAAGCACCACAGGGCTGTTGGAGTGAAGGGAAAAGCTGCTGAAAACCGGGGAATGCACGGCAAAAACCCGCAAAAAAATATGGATTAACCCGCCGAAGACGCCGGAAAAACCCGAGCAGGAGCCGATCACACACAGAGCTACCGTCGGAAAAAGCCGACACCGCAGATGTAGGCAGTGAATAAATTAGCAAAACAGTTTGCTTGAATGTTTGAAAAGTGAAAAGCTGTTTGCAAAGAAATTACTGAGCGAAAATGTCTGAAATTTACATATGATCCAATGAATGATAATAAAAAGGGGTGTTACAGAAAAAAATAAGTAAAGTAAAAATAAGAAAATCGGAATTTTTTAAAAAAAAAATACAGAAAAATGCTTAAAATATCCTAAAAAATCTATAAATTAAGAGACTCTTTACTGCAGAATTTTATAATGAACGGTTTATTAGATATTGCATTAAAACGGGAATATTTTTAACATTGAAGCCTATGGGATTCGCCTGAATAAACCTGTCGAATGAAACCACCGAAAGACAGGGCATTTCGGGAACCTTTCACTGCTGGTTTGTGTTCTCTGAATAACCGAAGCAGTGCTTTTTCATGGGGATTTCACTGCCCTTGAACAGGCACTGAACAGGCACTGTATGTGCAGGCAATTCGCCAGGATTTGGCGAATTTCCTGCTCTCTGGAAAGCCGAATGGCCAAGAAAGGTAATCGAACGCTGATTTTCAGCGTTCGGTTACCTTTCTCCAGCCATTCGGATCTCTTTGGATAACCCTGTATATGTTTCCAGTGTTCTGCATATGGACAGATGAGACAGTGGATCAAATCACCTTCTGCACTGCGGGACCAGGTGTAAATATTTATGTGGGATTGTTTGAATGAGCTACATTGGAATTGCATGTTATTCTCACATATTGTTGGCTCCTGTACAAAATATGGGAGCCATTAGCTTACAGTAAGTAGCCACAAAATCGGACCTGGAGCAAAGTATATGGCTCGGTTTGGAATAGGACCCCGTATATTCATACTTTTGCTCACGCTTCATGATTTTAATAGATAGCATGTGAAATTATATAATTCAAGATGAAAATGTACAAATCACTGTGTTCCACCTAAAAACAGGTCCTCGCGTTGTAGGACACCTACTTCCAGTTAAGGAATTTGTTGAAAAGCCACTTGTCCCAAGTTCATTTGACAGGAAGTAGAATTAAAGCTTACACACTCCTTCCTTGATAGAAAAAGTAGTAAACTAATGTTAAATCAGATGTCTTAGGAAACTAAACATTTTTTCCATGTAAATATGATTATGTAAGTCTAATATGTGTTTGCTCCATTCAGCTTTGCTTTGTGCATTCCATCATTGCTCTCTCCATTGCTACATCACGAACTTAATGAATTTGTGGCGTAAAGCCATTCAACAGATTCACTAACATAAGCCAGAAACATTTTTTGTCTTGCGCTGATGAGATTTTAAAAAGGTCAAAGCAGACTGTCTGTAGGCAGAGTTTCCTGGCTCATATGTTGTATCTGTGCTGCCATATTTAATATGTTCTTTGAAAGCGGCAACTGTGTTCAAGGAAGTGAATTTATAAAAAAAGATGCATATATATATATATATATATATGCCTCACTACAGGGGCCAAGGGGGGCAAGGTTTTTGCCCCCCACCATGTGCCCCCCCCCACCAAGGATGGGCAAGTGGGCCTTTAGGGCCTAATACTATCTTATTTTCTTCAGCTGCCATCTCTTATCTTGAGTAGCATACAGAACACAATACACCCCATTTTGTCTCATCTAAACATTCACTCCTCCATCCAAACTGTTAAATACTATGGGCCACATTACAATCCAGGCGCTAACGTTAACGCTCACCTGTGTGAGCATTAACGTTAGCCGCGGTGGATACCGCATATTACAATCCAAACGCTAACGGGTTAAGTAACCCGTTTGTTTTTGGTACCATGCGCTTTTCAGCACGTGGTTGCTGCACTTTGCGCTCCCCATGTTAAGTAAAGGGATCGCAAAGTGTTAATCAGCGTTAGTATTACAATCTACTAGCGCTGATTAACGTCCGGCCACAGTTAACAGAAAGTTAACCACAGCCGGGACTTGGTGCTTCTGCAGAATCTGTTAACACCATCCAAAAAAAAATAAAAAAAAATCAGATACTCCCCTCCTGTCCCACGGAGATGACCGCGGCTTTGTCCGCCGCCTCCGTCCGGCAGGAGCAGGGAGAGACTGGGGGAAAAAGTTCCTCAGTCTCCCCGTGCGTATCACTACGCCGACTGGCCGGATCTCGCGAGGCGAGATCCGGCAGGTCATGTGACCGCCAGCGTCTGGCTCAGTGGAGTCCTATGGACTCCATCGAGTGGATGCTCACGGTAGTGCTCGGCGCTGCCGCAAGCATACCAGGGCGTAGCGCGCGGTAAGAATGCATGCAGCTTTTTAAGCGCCTGCATTGTAATCCCATGTTAAAACAGGGGCGGTAGGGAGAAAACTTCGGCCACAGTTTTTTCTCCCTGGCGCCCCGTTTTAGCGTGGAGAATGGAATGTGGCCCTATAGGGGTTATTCAAAGAGCACTGAAATGCCACTGTAATTTCAGTGCTCTTTTGTTTTTCCGCACTTCAGGGAATCAAATTCCCTGACCCTGCGGAGAATTCAGCAGTCACCGCAGGGTGCCCGAAGTGCAGGGAAAATCCACCGAAAAAACACCGAGTCAAAAGTAAAAACCACTTCAAAATTGCCGAATTTATCGGATCGATCCAACAAGCCACCAGGAACCTACTGGAAAACATCGGATCTGATCCGATAAGCCACCGAAAACCCGCTAAGTGCATCCAAAAAAAGCCAACGGTCTGCCGAACACAGCGCATGCCTTTGCCCTATTTTCTATCCATTTTTAGACAGTGAGCTATGTCAGTGCAATAAGTGCAAAGACTAAATGAAAGCTATGTAGGTCATATATTATAAACGGTGCACCCTTGTGCTCTGTGATTTGCACAACACTTAAAATATTCACTTTCAAAATAAAAGGGGCGCTATCACCTCCTTAACGCTAGCGCTCACATAAGGGCTAGGTTAATTGAGTTGATAGAGTTACGGCCAGATCAGATCCCGATCGCTAACAGGTAAAAAAAAAAATCAGTTAGCGCATTGGTATTAGCACTTTTTAGCGCGTGCTTTCAGGACTTTGCTCTTCCTATAGTTAACATGGGGAGCGCAACGTGTAAGCAGAGAGTAATTAGAGTTAGGATCACAAAAGTCCTAATGCTAATTACTAACCACTGTGGCTTTGCTGGTGTTAAATGATTCCACCTCTCATCCCTCTCAGCGAGAACGATCTGCTGCTTCTGGCCGCTGGGAGCAGAGTGAGACTGGGGAAAAAAAGTTCCCAGTCTACATCCGTGATCATTCCGCGGGCCTGCAAAAGCTCGTGAGTGGTGAGATCCTGCAGGTCATGTGACCCAGCAGCAGAAGCCTCCACGGAGTCTTATGGACTCCAGGAGGTGATCGTCGCATAGGCACATTAGCGCTGTTGCGAGTATCCTAGAGGCTAGCGGCCATTGCTTACCAGGGTGCCTGCCTTGTAATCTGCTAGTAAAGCGTGGACACAAAAGGGAAATTTCCGACCGCAAATTTTGCCCCTTAACGTCCCCTTTTTTAGCTTAGGGAACACTATAGTGCCCAAAGTAAATGCTACATTTAAAGGGTTATTCAAAGACTGCTGAATTTGCCACCGAATTTCACCGATTGGTGAATTTCCCCGTAGGGTTCAATTTCATAGCAATTCAGCTAATCAGAAAGCTGGCAATTTGCCAAATATTGGCAAATTGCCAACGAAATATGGTGCAATTCACCTCAGATTGCCGCAATTCGGCGACAGTGAAATTCCCCATAAAGAAGTAATGGTTAATCTATTTAGAGAACGCCGAACTGCACTGAAACGTTTGAGAAATGCACAAGTTTTTGGTGCTTTTGTTCCACAGGTTTAAACCGGCCAATCCTATAGGTTTCAATGTAAAAACAAATTCTAGTTTTTATAGACTTTTTATTCTTTTCATTTGCAGCAGAAAGTCTTTTTATTAATATATTCTTTCGAATTTTTTAGGCATTTTTTAGGATTTTTCGACAAAATGTTTGATTCAGATTTTTTTTTAAATGGCTTTTGTTATTATTTTTCATAGGACCTTATTTATTATTTCCATGCATTTTTTCTTTAGTTTCAAATGCCTTTTAAAAACTGCAGGTTTTTTTATTTACTCGTGTTTGGTGGCTGATCGACTTTTTTCAGTGGCTGATCAGAGGCGTATGGTGGATCGTCAGGTGCGTTCAGTGGTTTATTGGCTGCGTTCGGTGGTTTATTGCATGCCTTCGGCGGGTCTATTGGTGGCATTCGGCGGATCCATTCAGTACACTTTGGGGACCATGTGATGAATGCTGAATTCACCGCAGGGTCAGCGAATTGAACTCGCCAAAGTGCGCGGAACGAGAGCGCACTGAAATTTCGGTGCTCTCTGAATAACCTCTTAAGTGTTTGGAAAGCAATTATATTATTGCAAAATTACAAGTTCCATCCACTGGATCTTAGATGTGCCTTCAAACCCTTCAGTTTAAAAGGACCAGAAAGGGTTCCTGAAGAACTTGAAGACACATGAAAATCATCACAACGCAAGCATTTTTTTTTAACTATTGCTTGCTGACCCTCGGTGACAGATTAAGAGCATGTAACCGTTTTATCTACAGAACATTATTAAGTTAGAGAGTGAGGAAGAACTGTTGACTCTATGTTTTCATCTGACCATTCCTCTGACCCATTTATTCCGTGACAGTGTCATCGTAATGCTATCTCAAACTGTAAAGTTCAGAGCTGCTGACAAGCGGAACGAATGGTTTGAGTTTACAATATTCATCTGTCACTGTAAACTGGTCCCTGATTTCCCTGTGAATGGAGAAAGAATATCAGGATTGATTTTGATGACAATCAATTTAATTGAAATCTGAAGAAAAAAACGTCTTAGGAATGACACGCCTCGTGAAATACAATTGTGGCTTTAGGATGTAGATAGGATATGAAACCTTTCTAGGAGAGCCTCCTGATAGTTATTCTCTGGAGTTAACAGGCCAAAAAATTGATCATATTATAAACACATTAAAAAAATCAATCATGTGCTCAGAATCCCTCGACTCTTGGGTGGCAGGATGAACTATCAGCATTCAGTCCTACTTTATTCACGGAACAAGACGAAAATATAATACAGGAACTTTATAAACGGACACTCTGCTCTATATGTGTGCACATGGGTGTGCCTGAAGTGCCCAGGCACACCTAATGTTAGGTGAAGAGGACTTCTTTCACTTTCTACATTGACATAAATGTCCCTTATCTGATTCATGATGAACAGCATAAAAACTGTCCGTATCTCTAATTACTAGCTTATTATTTCTAATAAAAAATGTCAATTTTGAGCAAAATCTTCTAAACAAACATAAGTTTTCAAGTAATACATTTTCCATGAATGCACAACCTAATGTAACGGGTTCTACACGATGGTGCGCTACTCATCCTGACCACTGTATTGTTTTAACGTGACCAGTATGCGTAGAGCCCCCCCCCCACACCCTTACCTCGAGATATCTCTGGTTGAAGTGGAAGTGTTTCATCCACCTCACCTAGCGCCACCACCCATGCATGCAGCTCTGATCCTTCGTTCTGCACAGGTGCTACAGAACTTGCGTATGTAAAGTGTGCAAGTTCGCTAGTGTTCCTCTGCTACGAAGGTTACGTAGGCATGCATGTTGAGGAGAAAAGCTTCAGGGACTTCCTGGTTTGGCAGTCCCTGAGCCAAAGAGAAGGAGTTGCACACGGCGAGGGAGAAAAGTGAGAAAATTAATCCAAAAAAGAAAAAAAAAAATTGGGCAGAGACTGTCAGCCACCTCTGCCTAATATTTTAAGGGCAAAAAAATGGAAAGTCTATTTTCAAAAGAGTATCCCTTCAAATCTGACATCCTAATGCAAAAATACTGAGGTTTTAGTTTACTTTGAAAAGCCATTATAGTGCAAGATCTCCTGCCAACAACAAGCCTATGGTACTGAGCAGAAATGGACTGAGGCCAATAAATCAGCCTCGAAAAAGGACATGACAAGGGCTAAAAGAGAAGAACAAAGAAATCATGAGGCAGGCCATGGGTGGGATTTGGCAAGAATGGGTGTCTGTGGAGGCGCTTGTCGAATACTATGGTTACTGGGGTTGCTGCCTACAAGGTGTTGCTCATAAATCTCAACCTAAATGCGCAAATGGAATATGTAGAAAAAGTTGGGGTCCTAGTGGCGCAATGGATACTTCCTAGTGTGGAAGATTTCAATTTTAATGGTGATACTAGAGGTCTATTATGAGTCGAATGTCATCGGGTATTGATAGAGGAAAGTGCTGCAATGGATCAATGGTCCGCTGGAGATCGTGCAAATAACTATTTTTGTGTAAAATCACAACTAAGTGCAGATTGGATAACAACAACAATAGTGATATCTTCTTACATCATACGTGTGAATCCATCTCATAATACAAGGTGTGTATTAAACCACATGTGCAAAATGCATATAAAGTGCATATGCTCGTAATAACTTTTCTATTTGTAAAGTGCAAACACAATATGTGTTGATGTGACCGCTAGAGATTCCGTAAAATTGTCTGGTGGTATATATTAGTCTCTAAATGATCTACAGCCACAAAAAGTGCACGTGCAAAAAAAGTGCAATTTCCAAAATGTAAATAAACCAAATCCAGGACTGTTAGTCGCCGTACAGTTTATGAATCGTGATCAAATGTCCCAACGTTGTACTTCCTTTCCTCAATTGGTGGATTCCATTATATGGGAAAGAAAAAAGAGAAACGATAGTGCGGACTGTTGAAATTCGTTGGAGTGAGTATATATATTTAATTCACTCACGAATTATAGAGCCTGATGGATCCCGGCTCTAGGTTAGAATGCCTTATGCCAAATACAGGGTGACGTTCCCCCTTTTCCTAGAGTCTTCCAGTGGTCCTCAAATGAAACACATATGGAGAGACAATGCTCCCATAGCATAACACAGTATGTATGATCTGAATAATTACAGTTGTCGTGCAACTCACCAATGTTGGAGCCTCGGTTGTCTCAGGCTCAGCTTAAGGGCAAGTGGTACTTCTCAGTCAGGTGAGTACCTTACCCCTCTTTCCTGCAATGCCTCTTTATTTCTGTCTCCAGTTCTGAGTTGACATCCAGATAGGGAAGAAAATAAAGGGAGGTGGGGGGAGGATAGAGAAATCTTACTCCTTTTACCTTTGGACTGCCACCCTTGATCCAAAGAGATGGGATGGTAGGAGCTTGTACCAGAATAAAAAATGAGAAATAGAGTATAAAATAACCAAAAATGTATTCCATAAAATCAGGGGGGGGATTACTGTAACGCGTTTCGGCACTTCGCCTGTGCCTTCTTCAAACAGTATGGCGTGTGGGGTAAACTTTATTTTCTTCCCTATCTGGATGTCAACTCAGAACTGGAGACAGAAATAAAGAGGCACTGCAGGAAAGAGGGGTAAGGTACTCACCTGACTGAGAAGTACCACTTGCCCTTAAGCTGAGCCTGAGACAACCGAGGCTCCAACATTGGTGAGTTGAACGACAACTGTAATTATTCAGATCATACATACTGTGTTATGCTATGGGAGCATTGTCTCTCCATATGTGTTTCATTTGAGGACCACTGGAAGACTCGGGGAACGTCACTCTGTATTTGGCGTGAGACATTCTAACCTAGAGCCGGGATCCATCAGGCTCTATAATTCGTGAGTGAATTAAATATATATATACTCACTCCAACGAATTTCAACAGTCTGCACTATCGTTTCTCTTTTTTCTTTCCCATATAATGGAATCCACCAATTGAGGAAAGGAAGTACAACGTTGGGACATTTGATCACGATTCATAAACTGTACGGCGACTA
The DNA here is from genome assembly GCA_009667805.1 of Leptobrachium leishanense. Lineage (NCBI taxonomy): Eukaryota > Metazoa > Chordata > Amphibia > Anura > Megophryidae > Leptobrachium > Leptobrachium leishanense. The sequence continues at coordinate 136,833,976 of CM019070.1, forward strand.
ACAGTCCTGGATTTGGTTTATTTACGTTTTGGAAATTGCACTTTTTTTGCACATGTACTTTTTGTGGCTGTAGATCATTTAGAGACTAATATATACCACCAGACAATTTTACGGAATCTCTAGAGGTCACATCAACACATATTGTGTTTGCACTTTACAAATAGAAAAGTTATTACGAGCATATGCGTTTTGCACATGTGGTTTAATACACATCTTGTATTATGAGATGGATTCACACGTATGATGTAAGAAGATATCACTATTGTTGTTGTTATCCAATCTGCACTTAGTTGTGATTTTGCACAAAAATTGTTATTTGCACGATCACCAGTGGACCATTGATCCATTGCAGTACTTTCCTCTATCAATACCCGATGACATTCGACTCATAATAGACCTCTAGTATCACCATTAAAATTTAAATCTTCCACACTAGGAAGTATCCATTGCGCCACTAGGACCCCAACTTTTTCTACATGGGTGGGATTTGGGTTGCCTTTGAGAAGGTTTGTAGCGACCAGAGGTTGGATTTGTCTGATCATGAGTGGGATTTAGGTGTCCCATGTGTGGGGTTTGGTGCTCTGTTGGTGTAACCAGTCCAAGGCCAGTTTGCAGCCACGTCTACGCTTCACTCTTCCAGATCAATGTATCTAGCAACTGGTTGCCCGCTGTTGGGGATGAATATCATATGTGGGGATAGCAGTGGGCCGGTGACAAGCATGAAAGATGCGTAACATTTTGATAGCAACACATAAATTTACCAAACTTGTGTATTAAACTGTGTTTGTGGCAAAAAGAGTAAAAAGTCAGATATAAAAGATATGAAAACCAACAACAGAAAAAACCTCATATTAGCAGCTGGTGTAAGTTTGAAGAGAACAGTATGGTTGTCCTGTAAAGACCTGCACTATCCTAAGTAATGCTTTGCAAGAATGTCTGCTTAGGATCTTGTTCCAATGGCCTATTATACAGACAGATGCAAAGCAGTCAAGAGACACTAATACAATTCTAGGAAAACAAGTTTAACAATTTGAGCAACAATGCGAAATGGAATTTCTTAACAGGGTAGTCATGATCAGATTTTATTTGTTTGCAAAGTCATGGCTTTAAACAGACTTCCATGAAACGACTTTAACATGTCAGTGTCCATGTATTAAATGTGTGATGATATAAAATAGCCTACTCCTAATAGCTGTATACGTATCCACAGACAAAGCAGGAACATGTGTGCAGGAAAGAGAGCAACGAAGAATATAAATCCTCAATTCACGAGTTTCACCCAGAAATCCACTCAATTGAGGTTCTTCTGATGTCACAATGATATCCAGATAAAAAAATTGAGTGGATTTCTGGGTGAAACTTGTAAATTGAGGATTTGTATTCTTCGTTGCTCTCTTTCCTGCACACATGTTCCTGCTTTGTCTGTGGATACGTATACAGCTATTAGGAGTAGGCTATTTTATATCATCACACATTTAATACATGAATACATAAGATGCAGCATGTTGGACCAGGAGTAGTGAAAGTGAAGGGTTCACCCCTTTTGTCTGCTGTTCTATCATATTTTAGAAAGGGACACACTGTACACTGTGAAATTAACATGGTCATGGCATGCTAAGTCTTCCCCCTTCTCCCCACTTCTATTTTCCCTTTATGTCTGTGTCTTGGCACATTTTATTGGTTACATCAAATAAATATTCTACACTGTAGAGCATGAATAAACTTGGCTCGCCAGATGTTTTGGAACGAAATTTCCTATGAGTAGTTGAACGCCAAGGGAGAAAAGGTGAGTATTTTTTCCTAAACTAAAAAATTTAATAACTGGGCAGATGACATAAGATTCTTATGTAAAAATATATATAAATTTTGTTTCACAATTCATTTGAGTTATTTTGCTTTTAGTTATATCAATAGGAGGTTCTATAGACTTAAAGGGTTATTCACTAACCTTCGAATTGGCCCCGAATTTCACCGAACGTTGAATTTCACCATGGATGCAATTTTTCTATTCACTAAGTGCTAAATTACGATCTTGGCGTTAAAACGCGGGCGCAAGGGAGGAAAAACTGCGCCCGCAGTTTTCCCCCTTGCGCCCGCGTTTTAACCCTGGATTACAATGCAGGTGCAAAAAATTGTTACCGCGCTTTAAAATCCTGGATGCTCGCGGCAGCGCTGAGCGCAGCCGCGAGCATCCACTCGATGGAGTCCATAGGACTCTATTGAGTTCCCCCTGCCGGCCACATGACCAGCCAGATCTCGCCTTGCGAAAAACCCGGCCGGTCGACGTAGTGATAAGCAGGGAGAGACTGGGGGGACTTTTCCCCCAGTCTTTCCCTGCTCCCGCCGGACGGAGGAGGCGGATGGAGCCATGGTCCTCGCTGTGGGACAGAGGGTGAGTATTAGATGCAATTTTTTTATTTTTTAGGCTGGTGTTAACGGATTCTGCAGAAGCGGCCAATTCACCAAATACAGGCCCATTGAAAGCAAAATATGGAGCAATTTGCTGCAATTCGGGGCATTGAAATTGTCCTATAGAAGAGAATTGTGCCTTCTATTCAGAGAACACCGAACTGCACTGAAATTCCACCGGAATCCCCTGATTTTCGGTGTTAAAATGTGACAGGTTTAAAGAGGTTTCAATGTAAAAAAATCTTTTTTTTTTTTTAAAGACCATTTATTACTTTTATTTCTTGGAAAAACCCTTTTTATTTTTTTAGAAAGGCCGCTTTGTATTTTTTTAATTTTTTATAAGAATTTTTGTTTATTTATTGTTTTTAAAAGACTTATTTAAAATTTTGTAACAGACCTTTCTATTATCAGGGTAATTCAAATAGAATCGAAAAGTCACCGCACGTTTGGTGACTTTTCGTTCTCTTCAATTCGGTTTGTTTTGCCGATCCCATTTCGGCGACCCTGCGGTGTATTCAGCAAGCACCACAGGGTCCCCGAATTGCAGGGAAAGGCTACCGCAAACCCGACGAAAACTAACTGCAAAACCCGGCGAATGCAAGCCGAAAACCCGCAAAAACATCTGGATTAACCCACCGAAAACCACGGAAAAACCCGAGCAGGAGCCGATCACACGCAGTGCAGCCTCCGGAAAAAGCCGACACCACAGACGAGTGAAGTGAATAAATTAGGAAAACAGTTTGCTTGAATGTTTGAAAATTGAAACACTGTTTGCAAAGAAACTACTGAGCGAAAATGTCTGAAATTTACATATGAGGTCCAGGGAATGACAATTAGGCTGAGGTCAGACGAGCGTGATTTCTACGGACTGTACGTCCGTGCACACGGACGTACGTCAGTACGGAAGACGCAGTAGTGGCCACACAGTCCTTTTATTCACTGACGTATATTTTGACGGATGTAGGAGAGAAAATAAAATAAAAAGCAAAACCATTTTGTCTGTGAAGAATGCTGGACGTATAAATGCAGTCTGTCTGACCACGTTCCATCACTCACTCACAAAGCTATGCAGACGTTGCGGACGCAGCGCACTTTGTGCGGCTGTTCTAGGGGTTGTACGTTCTTGCCTGCCTTGCGTCCGTGGGCCGCGGCCGTTGTGCGTCTGCAGTTCAGTGCGGACGTACTTTGTGTAACGGGCTCCGATGGGCTTTCTTTCATGCTATCACGGACGTACTTTTAGGCGCAATCACAGACGTGAACACTACGCTCGTCTGACCCCAGCCTAAAAAGAGCTGTTACAGAAAAAATAAGTAAACTTAAAAATAAAATATCTGACTTTTTTTTTTAAAAAAACAAACCAGAAAAATGCTTAGAATATCCTAAAAAAACTATAAATAAAGAGACTCTTTACTGCAGAATTTTATAATCAATGGTTTATTAGATATTGAGTTAAAACGGGAATATTTTTAACATTGAAGCCTATGGGATTCGCTTGAATAAACCTGCCGCATGAAACCACCGAATGGCACGGCAATTCGGGAACCTTTCACTGCTGGTTTGTGTTCTCTGAATACCCGAAGCAGTGCTTTTTCATGGGTATTTCACTGCCCTCGAACAGGCACCGAACATGCACCGTATGTGCAGGCAATTCGCCAGGATTTGGCGAATTGCCTGCTTTCTGGATAGCCGAATGGTCAAGAAAGGTAACTGAATGCTGATTTTCAGCGTTTGGTTCCCTTTCTCAAGCAATTCGGATCTCTTTGAATTACCCTGTTTGTTTTAAAGGACATTTTCTATTATTAGGAAACATTTTTACTAAATTCTTATTGATGAACATTTGCTAAATAGTGAATTCACCATATTTTTGGCAAAATGGAATCGCTGAAGTGGCGAAAAAAGTGCCAAGAAAAAATGCAGAAACTGCACATTCTGTAAATTTTAGTCAAATGACAGTGAATATCTAACATTCTTATGCCTTTAAACTTTGCATTTTGTTTTTAAATTGTATTGGTTTATGATTTTTTATTTTGTCATTTCTCATAAAATAAAATTATTAATAAAAAATGTTGAAGTTATCTTTTTTTAATGATTCCTTTTACTAAATAAAAATGTAATGTTCAGTATAAGCAGAAAATCTACAGCAAATCATTTTTGCTCTAGTTCCAACCCATGTGAACTTTTGTTCAGAATGTTTCATAAAAGTCACAAAAACACGCTACATCCCAGAGAGACATATGGAAAACCAATCGTGTTTTTATAAATAGCATATTTTTCAAGCTTTGTAAAATACGGTAATGCTTAACTCTGTTTAGACTTATTTTTCTTCATTAAAAGTTATTTTCCGATGGTTCCAGAAATAAAATAAAAAGTGAAAATACTCAAACGAATATTCAAGTGGGTAATTTGCAAAAATCAAACCACTGAGAACTAAATAAACTCAAATGAAAGAACATTAGCATAGAAGAAAAATTGGATGCAAAATACAGACATATTAGCTTCTGTATTCGTAGGAACAATCGAGTGTCATTGACAGGGCCAGATGTTAAGGGGAATCCTTATTTTCGTGGGTCTAAATTGGAGTATCTACCCATCTGTCACGGTACCTCCTGGTGGAAGCCTGTATGCTGAATAGCAGTCTGTACAATGCAAGCACTAGAGATAGATTGGAAAATAGATGCAACACAATCCAGTCTGCTGGTGGTCAGGTCATGGCGCCAGGTAGAGAGTTTTTAGGTAACACGATACAGAAGGATGATCCAGGAGAGGAGGTCAGGTGCATATATTACACAGCCTATCCTTCTACTGACTGTGGCATCAGTAAAGTCTGTTACATAGTACAGATGAGGATAACCCCCCCCCACCCCCTGGCTAGGTGGTGTAGAGGTAACATCACTGTTCTATAACCATGGAGACACAGGTTCGAATTCCGGCAAGAGCAACTCTCCAGTAAGTGTTCTTGGGCAAGATACCTAACGGTACATACTCGCCACCCAGAACATACTTAAAGAAAAGAGAAATCTAGATGTATCCTTCCTGGTAAAATACTTTCTAAAAAAAAAAACAATAAAGTAGCCGAGTAGAAGTAGGGGTCAATAGGCAGACAGTGATATACCAATGTCAAGTACACAAGCAGAGATCAATATCCAAGTAGCAAGGTAAGTAGTAACACACAACTAGCTCTGTAGATGTGTATAGAACAATATCAGAAAAGGACTCTACATCAAGCGTCTTCTTAGGGGCACCATTTGGCCATTGGAGTGTATCAGGAGGAAATGCTGCATCAATAGTGGTAGAATCATCAATAGTGGTAGAGGCCAAAACAGTAATTGAATTTAAGCAAGCATGGGATAGGCATAAGGCTATCCTAAACAAAAGATAAATCCAGGTCAAGTATCCATGTAATTGGGCAGACTAGATGGGCCGAAAGGTTCTTATCTGCCGACATTTTTCTATGTTTCTATCAATGGCTTGCGTCAGCATAGCGTTAACGTCTAATGGCTGGTCGGGGTTCGCCACCCTGCAATTCAGTTCCCGGAGACTTCTCTGACGGCGCACTCATGCATGCTCGACCACTTGTATAGGAGCTGCAGTTATGATGCCACGATGAGAGCATTTGAGTCTTCGGAGACCTGTTATGGTCCATGTCTGGTATGTGACAGTAATCAACATGGGGTCAGAAAAAAGCAAAAAAAACAGCAGTTGAGATACAGGAAACATGCTAGCTCAGTATTTAGCAATAAATGAGAAAAAACTCAAGGTCAGACGTCTTTATTTATTGGATGCCCATTATGATGGCTGGAAGCCACCATAACGAATCATTGCTTCATCAATTTGCAGTTCGGCAAGAGGTTGTTGTCAGGTATCCGACCTCGGAGCCACTCACCTCCAGGCCGCGGCGGCGTACAGTGGCGCCATAGACGCGCGGGTCGCAGCACCATACAATGCTGCACTCCCTTCAGCGGTGAGGGCTTCTCCCCTCGGGACCAGCGGGAATCACGAGGCATCTACAACCTGACACACAGAGCCGAACACCGACATACACCCTCTGCCTACCATGCTTCCTGCATCTCTAAGGACGAGCACGCCACACCACGCCCCCTTTTACCTCCTGTCTCTTCCTGGCACTCAGTGATGACATCATCGGTCAGCTCAATGGAGACAGGGGTGGAGCCATATCCCAACACTATTTAAACCCAGCGCTCACTAGGCACAAACGCTCTGGTATAGAGTTCCTTACCCTTCGCAAACTATACCTTATCCAAGTACCCTTTATTCTGATTCCATGTGTACCAACCTATTGCCTGTCTCATCGTTTCCGCACCAAAGCTGCCTGCCCTCAAAACCCATTCTGCTGTTCCTGACAATCCTATTTCTGTAATCCCCGCCAGTCTCTGCATCCTGAGGTTTCCACATCCTCGAAGACCTATCCTGACAGTTGTCCACATTGATGTTTCATTATGGGGCTTTCCTACAGCTTTGATTTGGTTCCAGGAAAAGCAAGATGTTGCATACTCTACTCCCATTAACTTATAGAGGGGCAATGCAACCCTAACAGTCAGCCTCCAATTCTTACAAAGAAAAAAAAAGGATGTTTGTCACACTTGTTCAAAATCCTATTAAATAGCCTATATAATTGAGATTTATGGTCAGTATTAACAGCCATTAGAAGCATAAGCCCACCAGCCAGCGCCAAGGCAAGTCTCCTTGGTGAGTCTGAACCTAGTCACACTGAAAAAATTTATACGTTAAACAAATATATGTGTGACTTGATTGCAGAGCATTGGAGGAGTTGTTGAAAGACATAAAGTCTTTCTAACAGGGTGACTGATGGTGATGTCCAAAAGGTAAGGCTGGAGCAACGGATGTTGCTGGGTGCTCAATGCCTTAGCCAGTATGTGACATTATCCATCCATCTACCCTCTCTTGGTCAGTCTGCCCATGTTATTAATGATCTTTCTCTGTCCCACTGTCTGTCTATCATCTGTCTGTCTATCCAACTCTGATAATATTTATTAGATTTTAGTCTTCAATTACTTATTTTTATTTTTTAAAAAACAATTATGTAACTTCAGGGCAGAACAGCGATGAATCATTTCTGCGTAATTGAATTTTTGAAAGAAACACAGCAGATTTGTGTCCATCTGTGTTCTTCCAACACTGGGAGATCTGACGCGCGCAGCTGTGTTATGTATAAAGGAAAATTCTAGGGAAAATGTCTCAGCCATAGTGACCACTACAGACACTGTGTCATTTTTCTGCTGAAAGGCTCCATTTACTTTTAAAGTTTTGAAAGAGTAGAATGTGGTAACCTTTATTAAACGAATACAATGTAGACAGACAATGATTAAAACACATACAATTGTAAAGTTAAAGCCTCCTTGAACAATGAAATTGCTCGCCCCCCATTAGGGAATGACCCAGTAGGAATAATTGTAATCAGAGCCTCGAGTACTTGAATGGCGGTAGGCAATAGTTTAATGACATGCAATGTCATGGGTAATCAGCGATAGCAAATCTATACCTAAAAATGCCTCAATACATAGTTAGGTGTGAAGATTGAGAAGAGGCAATGTGTTTACAACGAAGGAACTAGATATATATGGTAGTTCCAAGAGGTAATTACCACCAAATTATACCATATATTGGTGATACCAATCTAGTCCGGGCGTGCATGGTTAGATATAGGGACGGCAGAACAGGTGCTATTAAGCCAATATAGACATGGACCAACGGCCTCAAAAAAAGACCTTATTCACATTGTTGATCCAGAACCGTCAACGGTATAGACCAACATATAAATGCATATTTGCCGTAGCAATAAACCAACATCATGAATAGCAGTGCTACAAGGTGATAAAAGGCATTACCAGAAGGATTGCAAACACATTGCCTCTTCTCAATCTTACGCTACTTAGTAGAGCACCTAACTATGTATTGAGGCATTTTTAGGTATAGATTTGCTATCGTTGATTACCCATGACATTGCATGTCATTAAACTATTGCCTACTGCCATTCAAATACTCTAGGCTCTGATTACAATTATTCCTACTGGGTCATTCCCTAATGGGGGGCGAGCAATTTCATTGTTCAAGGAGGCTTTAACTTTACAATTGTATGTGTTTTAATCACTGTCTGTCTACATTGTATTCGTTTAACCCCTTAAGGGCCGCTGACGTACCCTGTACGTCTTGTCCTTGGGTCTCCCTTAGATCCGCGGACGTACAGGGACGTCAGCGGCGCCTAATCCCCCTCCCGCCCGATACTCACCTCCCTCGCCGGATCCCACGGCGATCTGGCAGGGAGGAAGCCTGCCCATGTGATTTACATGGGCAGGCGAGGCTGATGACGTCGCCACGCTGCGTGGTGACGTCATCAGCAGGCGTCCCCATGCATTTCAATGGAGGGGAGGGGTGGCTTCTTCGGAGCCCTCTATCTCCCCAACCATTGAAGCTAGGGAGATGCCGTTTGCACCGCTGGAGAGGGGAGAGCCTCCCCTTTCCAGCGGTGTATGGCATTAACCGTTTCGCCGCCGGATCACGTTGCGGCGCCAATTGGCGCCAAAATGCGATTCAAACCTGGAGGGGGGCTGACATCTTGGATGTCAGCCAACCCTCCAGGTCCCCCCCCCACCCACTGACAACCTCACCATATGTGTGAGGATGCCAGTGGGCCAGTTAACCATCTAGCTGCCATGTAGAGATAAGGGGATCCTAAGGATCCCTTTATCTCCCGATCCATGGCAGCTAGATGGTCATATTTGCCATCATTTGAAAGGCCTGATTATGGCCTTTCAAATGATACCAAACATGACCAGGTTTGGTTTTAAAAAAAAATAAAAAAAAATTAAATAAAAAAAAATAATAAAAAAATTAAATAAAATAAAAAAATGTTTTTTTTAAAAAGTTTTTTTTGTCTGGGGGTCATCTAAAAATAATTAGCACAAAATGGTCAGAATGAGCGCAGCGCACATAGGTGAACTGTCTCAGCAGTGAAGGGGTTAAAAAGCAAACGCATGTAAAAATTGGGTATTTCTAGTCTCGGGACAAAATTTTGAACCTATTTAGCCGGGGTCGTTTTGGGTGGTTGTAGATTTTGGGGATTAAATTACAAAAAAGTGTGTTTTTACCATTTTTTTTCCTCATATTTCATATTTTTTTTATAGTAAATTATTCGATATGATGGAAATAATGGTATTTCTAGAAAGTCCATTTAATGGCGGGAAAAAGGGTGTATAATATGTGTGGGTTGAATAAACGAGTAAGAGGAAAATTTGACCTAAACACTAACAGCGCAGAAACGTAAAAACAGCAGCGGTCCCTAAAAGACGGATTTGTGTAAAACCGCCCGGTCACTAAGGGGTTAATAAAGGTTATTTGGTAGCCGGTGTCTACCACATTCTACTCTTTTGATACTATTAGGGTTATGCCCACATTGACTATTAAAGTTTTGACTCAAAGAGAGAAAGCGAGGCACAATATTAACCCCTTCGCTGCTGAGTCATTTCACGCCTGTGTGCTGAGCTAATTTTTACCACTTTTGCTCATCATATTTAAACGCGATTTTATTATATGACCCAGACATATTATATATCGTTCTTTCCGGCAGACTCGGCAGATTCATAATATATCATTATTATATGTATACGTAATGTTCTACCTATATATTATAACAAAAAATGCAATAAAATTTGAATTTGTAATAATCTACAGCGTGTAAAGTGTTTTTTTCATATTTTATGACACGAGCCTTTGCGTTTATATTTTCTATGGGGTGCGCTTCTTAAAAAAATTAGAAATGGGGACTCGTTAAATTTCTTTGGGAGGAATTACGTGATTTTTAGCAAACGCCCCATATAGCGAAAAAAAATAATTTGTGCAGCATCATTGTTCACATTATATTTGAAATGGGAACAATATTGCTGCATTAATAAGAAACACACACAAAAAAACACGTTTTTATTTTTTTTTACGTTTTTTTATTATTTTTATTGTTATCAATATTTATTTACTTGTAACATGGTCCTGTGTGGTATCATTTGAAAGGCCATGCTCTGGCTTTCCAAATGCATTAGCTGCCACGGTTCTGGAGATATGGGGGTTCAAAGGAACCCCCTATCTCCAGGGGAATTCCTTGGGAAATCCCTGGGCAGCTAGGGGTTCCCCGCCTAACTGACGTTCTCACGCCATGCGCGATGACGTCCAGTGCTGAGGGGGGACCCGGAGGTGGAGCGTCCTTCCAAAATGGCAGCCCCCACTGGAGCTAAATCGCGATCCGGTGCCGAATGAGTGCCACTTAAGGGGTTAAAGACAGGCATCACTTTGAAGGGTAGACACTGCCCTTCAAAGCTGTGCCTGTCTTTCTATTGTAGACCCTCCCGATCGGGAGGGAGAGGGATCCGACACATCCGACACAATGACGTCATTATGGCGGGGGGTCTATAAAAGCGGCGTCTGACTTCGAGGAAGTCAGAACACCGCGGGACCCCGGACCAGAGAGGTGAGTATCTCTCTGGCCCCCCGCTGAGCAGAAGACGTGTGGGGAACGTCCTCCACATACAGCGAGAGGCAATGAGGATGTTCCCCACACGTCTTCCGCAGTGAAAGGGTTAAGGTTATACACACTATACAAGGTAAAAGCAGACACATACTGGCACACATACACACTCCTGAAAGGACCAGGATGGGCATTTTGCAGGTAGATAAAACAAAATAAGGAAAAAGAGTGTCATCTGCACTCGTTTCTATGTGTTCCATGTACAACAAAAATGAGGTTTTTGTTTGTTTCAATGGCCATTGCAACGTAAGCCCACTCGCCACTTCAGTATGGGCGCGACTCCATTTTTTCTGTATTTAGATAAAACAAAATGTTGAGTCACTAGTGAAATGTTCAAACCCATCACTACCAAGATCCAGTATAGTCAATCTTCAAAGCACCTGCTTGTGTCCTGATATTGAGTATACTCAATTTGGTTATAATTCTGGAGCAATGCAAAGGAATACCATTTAGCACCAGAACGGGTTCCAAACGTTTTAACACCTCAGACATGACAGTCGAGTTGCTAAAACAGTTTGAACAGCTTCGACTGTGTCAAAAACACAAAGACCCTGATTCAGCACGGAGCCCAAGCTACAGTGGCCTTTTGTGACCAGCAGCTGGTGACATCTGCCTGTCATATAGGGCTAATACAGTAAACAATATATTTTTACAATGTTTTTCTTTAACTTATTATTAATAAATAGGGATTTTCACACTGTAAGTGGTTTTATGTGAAATGACTTGCTAGTGAAGGGATTAATCAATAAACCTAATTGTTTTGTTTTACCCCAGATATTCATCAGAATATGTACTTGTACTTGAAATATTGAAAATAGCAATAGAGGCAAGATCCGTTACATCTGAATCTCAGCCATCAAATATAATGGCTTGAAAGCTAAGCCGGGTGAAGGAAGGAAAGGAAAATGATAACGAAAGGGAGTAGCGTGCTATACTGCTTTTTGAAAATTTTTGATTTTTTTTGTACAAATCAGCTTGATTCTAAGAAGTTATGTTTTTTGTAAATACTACTTAATAAATGTACTGATCCACTTGCACAAGAAGTGCTGAGAGGAAACACAAATGGTGAGGTTTCCGAGACAGATCAATCTGAGGCTGTCTGTTTTCTTTATTCTGCTCCTGGCTATAAACACGGTTTCTCCAGATTTCAAATGTTTTCCTACTGATCAAATCTTTGTTCCTGATATTTAATGCAGCACAAGCTTCTACAGGTGTAGTTACTAGTAAATGTTGATATTAACTGAATGGGGTTTATATACAAAATAAAAAGAAGTTAAATATTATAACAATAATTGCGTTCTTCATAGACGAGATGGAAATAGTCATATACAATTAACTCGGCTGGATCCCCTGCTGTGCCAGTAAATTGCTGAATCATTACCTCGTACCAAGCAGTTAAGATGCTTCAGCTAATGTTTTAATAATTGTAAGCTAACACTTAATTTATATGTGTCACAGTTACTACACGTTCCTCTTTGTTTTTCTTGTTTTAATAGAGACTCTGGCAAAAAAGATTAAATAGTTGGCAACTGCTCTACTCTTGCAAGGATAGTTGCACGTTTTGGTTCCTTTTTCAGGTCATAAATTGCCCCAGGACATGTCCCACATTCTGACACCTGCCTAGCAGTTCATTTTGCAGTTAGCACTATTAAATATTGACTTGAATACTTAATTAATGCAATATAATAGGATAGTAATTCACAATAAAACACCAAAGGATCAAAATAACAGGGGTTGTCCCACTCGTGTCCATCCAAAAAGGGCTCACACAAACTATTGCAGATATGACATCAGTATTACAAAAGTCAGGGATATCTGTAATACCAGAAGACACCCTTTGTCTTGAAACTGCACTTTATATAAGAGACAGAGTGTTAGCCCAAGTTTAAAATAACCTTCAATTATCAGAGTCCTTGGTATGGCATAAATATAGTCAATAATTCCCTTTAGTGGGCAACCATGTATGGAAAGTGATTTTATGGCACCACCAAAGTGTTAGATTACTAAGCTCATTCATAGTAAATTGATTAGCTGAGGTCAACTTATTAATATATTGTATATCCTTTGGTCAAAATTTGTATCTACCAATCCTAACAGATACAAAATTTCAGGAAAGGGGAATTGCAAAACCTAATCTGCAAAACAAATCAATACACACATAGTGCAGATCGCAGATACATCATTTAATATATTATGCCCCCGCTGGATTGGCACTCACAAGATAAAATAATTAATCAGGCACATAGCAGGTACTTGGTTACCCTCTCCTGATAAGTTGTGTTGCCTCCTGAACTCCGGACCATCCAAATACTGCCAAGGAACTCCTTCAGGCTTGTTTAATCAGTCAGTGGAACAGGAATCAGGCTTATTTGAAAGAAAATCAAACCAGCAGTGGCTCCAATAAAAAACTGGTTTTAATTAAAATAACATGAATAAAATAAAAGTTGGAACACCATCCAACGCGTTTCGTCTCTGCTACATGCAAGACTTCATCAGGGATAAGATGTTCATTCAGAATAACACAGTTCTTTTAAACAAGACCAAAGGAGTTCCTTGGCGGTATTCGGATGGTCCGGAGTTCAGGAGGCAACACAACTTACCAGTAGAGGGTAACCAAGTACCTGCTATGTGCCTGATTAATTATTTTATCTATAACTGCGTTATTCTGAATGAACACCTTGTCCCTAATATAGCAAATCACTCACTCTATAATATTAGAGTAAATAATACATGCGATGATTGGGTACAGTTAATAATACCCATGATAATTTAATTGGTACAAGGATAACACATTCACTAAGGAGACCATACCCCACTTCTTCCTCCCCTGGCTGTCCTTGGCTGTATCGATGGAGCTTTGAAACAGAGGCTTCCTTTACGATCAGGAGACTGTCAATCATAGACCTGGCATCCAGCTATTTCCTGTAGCTACATTGCTGAACATTGAACAGTGTTCAGTGAACACCTCACCTATGCTGCAAGATGGGTTGGAACTATTTCAAATAAATAGACTGGTTCCACTTTGCTGCTGACGCTTGGCAACCTTCACCAGGGTAATTTCACAACACCACTTCCCATCACAACCACAAAGGGAAGGGGCACCATTAAAGAGATACTCTAAGCTAAAAGAATGTGGGTTCATGCGATTACTTATTAACCACTCCCAGCCTCAGCTAGGCTTTTCTGCTCTTGGTTTTATGTCTTATTTCATTCTCCCTATCAGCTGGACAGTACCTGCTACATGAAGTAGAATGGCACAGCACCTATGATGTGTTTTGCTTCCCAGAAGCATTGAGAAGCTTTGGGGATTCTGTAGATTCATTAGAAAGCTCTCCAGTGTTTTTGGTTTGCTATGTATTGAGTTTTATAACAAGTGTGTCATGCCCTTGTGAGGTCTACCTAGCCAGTCCATCTGCATCCTCATGGAAACCTATCCTGGTGAGTGGTGGCCATCTTGACATCGGGATAGGTCAAATCAGTGTGGGTACCAGGTACTGAAACATCCATTTCATGCCAATTTGGGTGCTCACATTGGATAAAGTGATGCATGCTTAGTAACTAACTAACCACCCAACAACTTTGTGGGAGCCAATGAATATGGAACCCACTTGGGCAGACCAATATGGCTCTGGAGCAGCGTGCATCACTATTGGACCATCAGGAGGTACTGTTTGCATCAGTATGGCAAAAGGTAAGTTAAAACATCTTCCTTCACCTATATACAGTATAAACAGAACTGAATCCCATTCGGGCTTACGTATTTGGATGCTACTGCAACCTCCTGAGAACCAGAGTTCCACATATCACCTGTTGACCCTGTCCCAGTTCCTTTCCTTCCTACTCTCGTTTGGATTCCCAGTCTACCTGCCCAGAGGGTCATTTACAGGATTTTGCTTCTCCATTCATGCCCCTTGACTTTATTTTATTTAGTACCCTAGTTGCATTTCCTGACTTTGATGGCATTTGGCATGTTTCTGGAATTTGATAACTGCCAGCGACCCCTGGCCTTTGGCTCATCTTTGACTTCATCTACATTCCGATCCACCTGGCAAATCCACTTCCTGCTTGTTCCTGGGCTCTGCTTGCCTTATTTTAGTACTCTTACTATACCAGGCCCACGCAGTGTATCGTGTCATTGGATTTCAGGTCTTCTATGGATACAGGTCCTTCTCATCATAAAGCTTGACGAAGTTCAACATCAGTATTTCATTTTATAAATTAGATCAATAGATAGATTATGGAAAGATAAACAGATATCTGTATGTTACATCGCCTGCTTATTTGATAATTTATAAATTCCTGCCAAGAAGATGAAGGCAGGCCCGATATTATAAATTGTCATCTCCTATTATTAGGACAAATGCTCATTGTCCAAGTAAAACTAGTCGTTTTCTAACCTCTAGGTATGAAGAAAAAGTAGTTTCCGTCGAAAGGAACCAGTTAAAGTCAATGTATTTATTACAATCCACTGATAAACATCGCTCCGCTCCATTGATTTGCCTTCTTTTTTCCCTTCAGGGATTTAAACACTTAGATTAAATTTATAGCTGACAGAACAACTTCTTTAACCACTCGCCTGCCCCATCATACCAAAAAAAAAATGCTGAAAAGTATGCGTACAGGGGGAGACGATGATGTGCTGAGGAAGGACAAAATCTTTTGCATGATTGCTGACTTGTGTATTATTCACGGCGGTTAAGATATTCTAGTGTAGCTCTGTTTACTAAGATTAATGCTGGACTGGAAAATAAATGTACTCGCACTGCACTGGTCAATAGTTACATAAAGCCAGCAGGGGAAATAAAACATTTAAAACAGACGGTTGAGTAGCATTCTAATCTAGTGGTATTGAATTTATTGTGTTAGGCAGTTATGCAGTAGTAGGCAGCATGGAGGTATATAAAGAGGATAAAATTGTCATGAGATTCTATTTGTGCTGACACCTCTGACTGTGTTACTATGCTACAAACATTTACTGGGGTTTATAAAGCAGCACACAGATAACGTGAAACTGTCACTATGCTTGGCTTGATGGTAGATGTAACCGCAACTGGGGTTGACTGGTCTCCGGCTTGAGGACTAGACCCGAACCTGTTACAGCGCCTGTCCCTTCTCTCCAGTCAAGAAGATCTGCAGCAGCTTTCCGTCCTTTACAACCTGTATAATTCTATGTATCTCTCCCCAAACACCAGACAAGTCTTACAGGGTTATTCAGAGAGCGTGAAAAGCAGGAGAATGACTGGAGAATGACTGAAAAATTCTAGGTCAAAATAGCCAAACCAGAAAAATTCTCCCTTTCATCTCACTTTCCAAATCGACTATTTTGACCTAGAATTTTTCATTCTCTAGTCATTCTCCTGCTTTTCACCTCTCTCTGAATAACCCTGTTAGTGCAGGGAAGAAGAATATGTTTCATTTGATATGGAGACCAGTTTATATGAGAAATAGGGGGTGGTGGTAAAATGCCACAATCAACAGAATACATTGTCTACATGAGGGGGATATGAATTCCTTCAGGAGACAGAGAAACCTGGTCAGTTACACACTAGACAAGATTACTAAATAAACAACATCAAATCAATCAAAGGACAAACAACCACACAGGCAGTAAGAACAATAGGTCTACATTTGATTACATACACACATTAAACTTAATGCGTAAAATACAATCAGTTTTAAGATAGCAATACATATAACGACATTAACCCTTGTATGCCCATTGTCTTTGCCACATTGATCCACGGACCCTTGGCAAAGAGGCTGGCATCCACACTTCTCCAACAGGCACCAAGGCCATGTATAGTGTGGGCAAGGGTGCCAAGGGGGTTGAGGGCACAGAGATGGGGGGAGCTTTGTTTACAGTAGACTTCTGTCATTGCTATAGATCGGGGGTAAGCAACCTTGACCGTACAGATGTTTTGTTACTACATCTCCCATGATGCTCAGCTGCTTATTAGACTGACAGAGTCTAATGGGAAATATAGTTCCAAACATCTGAAGGGCCATGGTTGCTGATCCCTGCAACTGTACCAAATTTACTGAAAATGCAAATAAACACTGGAAGAGACCCAATCCTTGCCTTGAAGTGTGTCACAAACTCAGTACATGGAATCAAGCACGCATGTTCACAC
Organism: Leptobrachium leishanense; assembly: GCA_009667805.1. Taxonomy (NCBI): domain Eukaryota; kingdom Metazoa; phylum Chordata; class Amphibia; order Anura; family Megophryidae; genus Leptobrachium; species Leptobrachium leishanense. The sequence goes on from CM019070.1 coordinate 136,851,070, forward strand.
TGTCAGCCAGTTGGTTGTGCACATTTTGTACATTTGTAAATATCCTCACTTCTCTATACTGTAAGTCTCGGGAAAGGCCCAGGGGGGTTGACACATATGTGCATTTTTAAGTTTGTCTTGTGTCTATTAGAGAAAACATGTTGTTTTGGTATTTAGTGGCAACAGTTAATATTAGTTGTATTTTTCTTTTTGCTATTTTGTAGCAATTAGCACATGTTTAGTATTTTTTATAGATTTCGTAATGCTGTAAATAATTTTACAGTATTTGTACATAAGCTACTAGGGAGCTGAAGCACAAATGGATAATAACTCAAAACATCCAAATGAAGAGTGAAAAAATAAGCTTTCTTGTAAATTGCACTAAATAACAGAGCTGTGGTGGAAATGGGGAGCTGGATTTGTTCCTTGAAAAAGGTTTGTATCCAAGTAAATCAATCTACAAACCCTTCAAGTCTGGACTCTAAACCCCTTCACTACCAAGATAAAATACATTCAATCTACAAGGCACTCGCTGGTGTCACCATATGAGTTTAGTAGATGTGTGTATATATTTATCTAACAAAACTATTTTACAGTTGGGCTCCAGAATGTGTCCCCCAAAGCGTTAGCACCTCAGACATGATACACAAGGTGCCAAAACAGATTAAACAGATGGGATCTGATTAGTTTCACCAAGAAAAAAAACAGATCCCAAGCTGTATCATATAGATGTATTAGTGCTATCTGACCAGCAGGTGGCACCATCTGCTTGTCAAATAATGCATTCAGTTTGAAAATGTGCCTCATATATTTTCACGCACAGTTCTAATATAAGTATAATGCAGATTTGTTTTCCAGAAGTCCACAGGGTCCTGCTGGTGGTTTTGTGGAAATCACCTTGGTACTGGAGGGGGTTAAATTAGCAAGAGTAATATCCCTAACCCCTTTTCCAAAAATAAAATAATTTTCCATTAATCATCCTAGTCAGGTGGTTGAAGATTTTTTTTTTTTAGTTTGTATCAAGATTACAACAGTAACGGACAAAGAATACAATGGCGTGTTTCTATGGGTATATAAAACCCACAAACAGACGGTCTGAAAGAAATCAATATTGAAAAGATTACATGAAATGTATCAAAATACCTGTGAGTAAATAGCCTGAGGTGTCTAGTTTCTATAACTATATAATTACTTATAGTGACTTTGTTGTCAATGTGAAACTAACTATTCCAAGATGTTTATTTACAATTAATACAAAAATAACATATGTGATATTGCCTGAAATCGGGAGGAATATGTCATCTTTGAGTGGCATTTTTTTTCAGCTGCTTTTACGTTATGCAAATGGTTAGATGCAGAATTCTATTTTTGTCTCAATTCTTTATAACGTATCCACATAGATCTGTACTTACACATATTTACATGTAGAAAATACAGTTAAAAAAAGCAGAAAAACTGTATAAAATATTGAACATTGCAATAAAGTAGAAATTATATTGGAAATATTACATTTGACTGACTTTTTTAAACAATATTTGCGTAAAACTGTAGGCCTAAAAGTGTTAAAAAATGTTTATATGTCCTTTACAATCTCCAATCAACCTCCAACGCTAAGCCATGATTCAAGCTGTTTTGTTAGGTTATTCCATTAAAATAAAGTGCCGGGCTTACAAATATTCCTGTAAATATATGTAAATTACTTAAATATAATCACTTAATAATTTATGTACTAGAACAGAAAAAAAAGCTTTTAAAATACATATAAAATGTAAACATAGGTACATTTATTTAAATTTTTAAAGAAACACACCCCTAACAAATTAAACAGCCATAATGTATTTCAACGGTAACAATTCGGATAGTGTTTATCAGAAATGTTGTTTACATAAAATTCCGGATTCTAATTTTTTTTATATGTCATTTTCATTGCTTTTTACATTACAACTTAAAGTCAACATTTAAGTTTACAGATTTTTCCAGTAATTGCTAACAGATTATAATAATAATAATGTAATAATAATAAAAAAAGATGTCTTACGCACGACTGATTAATTTTATATTTCACTTTTAAAAATGAAAATGTAAAAACACCGATTATGTTTCTGCTTCAGTAAGAAAAATCAAAGAGTGAACGTACCGACTGATTTAGTAAGTGCACAAGTCCTGCTGTGGTATTTTCTCTAGAGATTTGGCTAAAAGGTGTTAGTGCCCAAATGCAGGGAAATCGTATTTGTACTGTGCGATTTTAATACGCTTTTGGGACAATGTGCAATATTACATGAAATTATGTTCCTGACTCAGAATTCGTTTCCTACCCAAGCAAAGCATTTATTTTGGTAAAATGGCTTGCCATATTGTATTACTTATATTTAGAACTTTGCTTCACTGTGCCTCTTAACAGCTCATAAAAATGAGCAACTGCTGAAGGGATATTCATTTTATTTATTTTTATATATATATACATATATTGTAAATATATATGTATATAAAACAATCCAACGGGTGCCTGGTATTCAACCCTTTACAGCAGAATACACATGCTCTGGTGCTGCTATACCGTATAAACAGGAATCATGGAGGATGAATAGCGCACTCTGGAGACTTGATAATAAAGAGTAAATACTGTATTTATTTGAACAAGTCAATGTTTCAGTCCATCTGGACTTTTCTCAAGACATAACTAATACATAATGAAACAACATATAAATAACATACATCATTACACAGATATAACACACAGGGTATTCAAAGAGATCCGAATTGCTTGAGAAAGGTAGCTGAACGCTGAAAATCAGCGTTCGGATACCTTTCTTGGCCATTCAGCTATCCAGAGAGCAGGCAATTCGCCAAATCCTGGCGAATTGCCTGCACATACGGTGCCTGTTCGGTGCCTGTTCGAGGGCAGTGAAATCCCCATGAAAAAGCACTGCTTCGGCTATTCAGAGAACACAAACCAGCAGTGAAAGGTTCCCCTAATGCCCTGCCATTCAGGGGTTTAATTCGGCAAGTTTATTCAGGAGAATCCCATAGGCTTCAATGTTAAATATATTCCCATTTTAATTCAATATCTAATAAACTGTTCATTATAAAATTCTGCAGTAAAGAGTCTCTTTATTTATAGATTTTTTCGGATATTTTAAGCATTTTTTTTTTTTTTTTTAAAGTCGGATTTTTTTTTAAAGTTTTCTTCTTTTTTCTGTAACAGCCCTTTTTATTATTATTCCCTGGACCTCATATGTAAATTTCAGACATTTTCGCTCAGTAATTTCTTTTCACACCTTCATACAAACTGTTTTGCTAATTTATTCACTGCCTCTTCTGCTGTGTCGAAGGCTGCGATCGGCTCCTGTTCGGGTTTTTCCGTGGTTTTCGGCAGGTTAATCCAGATGTTTTTGAGGGTTTTCGGCGTGCATTCGCTGGGTTTTGCGGTGAGTTTTCGTCAGGTTTGCGGCAGCTTTTCCGTGCAATTCGGGGACCCTGTGGTACTTGCTGAATACACCGCAGGGTCACCGAAATGGGATCGGCAAAAGGAACCGAATTGAAGAGAACGAAAAGTCACCGAACGTGCAGTGACTTTTCGAATCTCTTTGAATAACCCTGTTAGGCTAGGGTCAGACTGAGGCAGTGCGAACGCGCGTGCAGGCGCACTTAATCACGGCCGCACTAGCAGCAAATGACGGGCAATGACGGCCAATATACGATGTACGGTCGCACGAAAGTCCGGCTGCGCAACGCAAGTGGAATTTGAACACATTTGTTCGAGAACGTAAAACCGCTAGTACAGACGTACAGAGTGCGCTGCGTCCGCTAGCGGCGTGTGTGCGTGAATTGGAGATGTCAGACGCTACTAATGTCCAGCCAACATAACGTCCAGATGCACAAAGTGTTTTATTGATGATCCGTACAAAATCACGGACGAAAAATGCGCATCGTATGACCGGTATCGCGTACTCCGTGAAAAAATACGTCCATTCGTTCGAACGCACTTTTTCACAGACAACGTGAAAATGCGTTCGTCTGACCCTAGCCTTAGTGCCAACGAGCACCATAGAAAGACAAATAGAATACACCTGACACTTAAAGTCAGGTGCATTCTATTTGGCTTTCTATGGTGCTCGTTGGCACTAATTAGTTAATTGTTTTTCAAGTCTGTGTTATATCTGTGTAATGATGTATGTTATTTATATGTTGTTTCAGTATGTATTAGTTATGTCTTGAGAAAAAGTCCAGATGGACTGAAACGTTGACTTGTTCAAATAAATAATTACTCTTTATTATCAAGTCTCCAGAGTGCGCTATTCATCCTCCATGATTCATATATATATATGTTTATTATTGCAGAAGCCATCTGCACATAACAGCAATTCAAAGAACTGCATCCCAGAGCTCCTGTGCTACATTCCCCATATGCAGCAAGAAATTCTGGGTAGGATATGCAAATGACCTATGGCGCACTTTTATGCATCACGGGTCTGTTATTACCCAGAACCCTTAAATCAATACCACGCCATACTAGATGGCTTTTTTTTCTAGCAGAGATCAGGTTTATGCAACTGGTCAAAGCCACTCCTAGGACAGCGCTGTTTCGGGTTTATTGGACACTCATCAGCAGGATGCTTGGACCCGTAGGGTAAATCACCATTTACACAAGCTAGAGAACATTGAAAATAATATAAATCTGTGTTTGAGACTGGTAATGCATGCAGATAGAATTAACACTTTCACTACAAATTACTTTTTTGTTTAGAAAATACTTTCAGAACTTATTTAAACATGGCCAGTTCAGCAACCCTAGAAAGTGCGTGGCCAAGTGTTGGAGGGGCACAGGCTCAGCCCAGAGGATGTATTGAGTTGGTTAAGGGCAGGTTTGGCCTGGGAGAGGTTTGGGCAATTCTTGGTGTGCCAAATGGCCAGTCTGGCCTTCTACCAAAAATCTCTGTTCACGTTTACATTAGATTGCTGCCATGTCAGAATACCTTTCTGTAATTAATACCATTGTGTTATTAAAGATAATCTCATATTTTATGCCATGAGGATATCATATGTGATTCATGGTCTTGGAATCTTCTGGCTCTGACTTCAGGACTTTGCATTTGCTTATTTTGTAATTGTAATGCATCTCTTTCCATGTAAGTCATGGAGTGCGGTGGACGTTCCCCACACGTCATAGGGTTTCCGCAGTGAAATACCCGCAAACTCACCTCTCTGGCTGGGGTCCCACAGTGACTTTCTTTAATCCAGGCAGGGGACTCCCTATGTTTGAGATATAGGGGTCCTTTGGACCCCAGCATCTCCCAATCTGTGCAAACTAAATGGTCATGTTTGATATTACTGGAAAGGCCAGAGCATGGCCTTTCCGATCATACTAAACATGACCAGGTTATATGTAAAAATAAAATAAACAAAAATAAGTAAATAAAAATGAATAAAAATAAAATTTTATGTTTTTATAATGCTGCAGTGCTATTGTTCACTTAAATTATAATGTGAACAATGATACTGCATTCTCACCTTCTCATTTCCACAATGAAAAAAAAGGTTTTTTTCAGTTTTAGTTAAAATCACGTATTTTCTCAGAAAAATACTGTAATAAGTTCCCATTTCTATCTTTTTTAACAAGAGTACCTCATGGAATATATAACCACAAAAGACTTGGTCGATATTCATGTGCAAAAAATAATTTTAGACGCTGTAAATGATTGAATTTTTTTTGTAATAGCATCCTGACAGGACATGACATATACATATAATATGTATCTGCCGAAAAAAGGATATATAATCTGTCTGGGTCCTACAATAAAACATGACTTCAAATCGCGTTTTTTATTTTTTGGAGAAAGGATTTTACCAGGAAGGATACATTGAGATTTCTCTAGTTTTTAAGTATGACCTGGGTGTCGCGTATGTACCGTTAGGTGTCTTGCCCAAGGACACTTACTGGAGAGGTGCTCGTCGGGATCGAACCCATGTCTCCACAGGCTCTCTTCATGCCGAGCAGTGATGTTACCTCTACTCCACCCAGCCAGTAGTTTAAACATGCTGAGCATGAAACAGTAAAAATTAGCTCAGTACGCGGTGGTGAATTGACAGTACGCGGGGGTGAATTGACTCAGCAGTGAAGGCGTTAATAATAAAAACATATTATTATTATTTTTAATTACACACCAATAAGAATATGTTCTGTTACAGATATTTGTGTAGGAAAAAAAATCATATACATATTATTATATTATTTTTTATTATTTTTCTGAATAAATGTCTCTAAAGCAACATGTTATAAATGCGCTATACTAACCCCTACATCTAGAACTGCAGCCATTACCGAGCTGCCATAAAAAAAAATACAGGGCATTTTGTAAAAAAATATTTCAATTGAGACTTATAAGGGAACATTTGAGGAAAGAATAAAGTTTTCCTCAAAGATTTCTTGGAATTAGGCCAGTCTGCAAACCTATTGAATACCTTTGTGTCGGTAAAAATCTCTGAGGCACACTGAGTAATCTCTTTTTATAAGACTTCTCGGTACCAGTCATTTTCAAGATGTGTAAATGTAAAGATCGCACTTCCCCTATCTGAATTCAGACTCATACTTGTACTAAATCTATTTAATAAAAAGAGAAGAAAGAGAAAAAGATTGTTAAGGTTTTTGATGCTTTTGTTTTTAGCCGCATTCCGATAAAATATGTTAAGCCTTTCATTTCATGCCACAGTGCTCTATAATCAGATATATGCATGAAAACCAACGTCTGAATTATTTAAAACATAAAAACAGAGAGAAAACAAATTATTAGAAGCTGATGAAACACTTAAAAGGGCTTTATTCCTTATAGTTATAAGTGAATACAGCAATTACTAGAATGTATTTGTTTTATTCTACATCAGTTTATACTCCTTTCTTCTGTTCTTTTTTTCTTCCTGTCAGTCAAGTTTGTGTCGCAGAAGATGACAACTTTGGTATCATTGAGAAGGCCATGCTCTGGCCTTTACAATGCTACCAAATATGACCCTCTAGCTGCCACTGATCGGGAGAAAAGGGGTCCAAGGGTCCACCATACAGGGTTCTTCAAAGAGAATCGAAAAGTCACCGCGTGTTCGGTGACTTTTCGTTCTCTTCAATTCGGCTTGATTCGGCGATCCCATTTCGGCGACCCTACGGTGTATTCAGCAAGCACCACAGGGCCGTCGTAGTGCAGGGAAAAGCCGCTGAAAACTCACCACAAAACCCAAGCGAATGCACACCGAAACCCGCAAAAACATCTGGATTAAGCCCGCCGAACACGACGGAGAAACCCGAGCAGGAGCCGATCACAGCGCAGAGCAGGCGCCGTAAAATCCCGACACCGCAGACGAATGGAGTGGAAAAAAAAAACCTGTTTGCTTGAATGTTTGAAAAGTGAAACGCTGTTTGCAAAGAAACTACAGAGCGAAAATGTCTGAAATTTATATATGAGGTCCAAGGAATTATAATAAAAAGGGCTGTTACAGAAAAAAGAAAAAACGTTTAAAAAAAATAATAAAAAAAAAAATTGGCAAAAAGTTTTTGGCAAAAAAATCCTGAAAAATGCTTAAAATGTCCCAAAAAATCTACTGTATAAATAAAGAGACTTTTTATTGCAGAATATTCTAATCAACGGTTTATTAGATATTGAATTAAAATGGGAATATTTTTAACATTGAAGCCTATGGGATTCACCTGAATAAGTCTGCCACATGAAGCAACCGAATGGCAGAACAATTCGGCAACTTTTCACTGCTGAGTTTTGCTCTCTGGATAGCCGAAGCATTGCTTCTCTATGGGGATTTCACTGCCCTCGAACAGGCAACGAACAGGCTCCGTATGTGCAGGCAATTCGCCAACATTTGGCGAATTGCCTGCTCTCTGAATAGCCGAATGGCCAAGAAAGGTAACCGAACGTTGATTTTCAGCGTTCGGTTACCTTTCGGCACCCATTCGGATCTCTTTGAATAACCCTGCTAGTTTTTCCAGGGAAACCCCTTGGCAGCTAGGGGTTAATTCTCCAACTGACGTCATCCAAGATGTCACCCACCTCCGGAAGAGGTCTGCGATCTGGCTCCATTCGTGACCTTTCCAGAGCTTACTCTCTTTACTAATATCTCTTCCAGATCGCGAGAAAGAGGGGGTCCAAAGGACCCCACCCCTCCTTTCAGGCTCTCTTCTGGCTTTGCTGGAGTGCCTGAAACAGACGTAATCTCACCCATCGCGATGACAGTGCACCGGAAGGGGGGTATAAAAGTGGGACCCCAGATGGAGAGGTAAGTATAGGGAAGGAGAGCATTTTAGCAGAATACATGTGGGGAACGTCCTCCAGATATTCCAGGGAATCCCCATGACATTCCAATCCCCACACATCTTCCGCAGTGAAGGGGTTAAACTACTTTAACATTTCGGTGCAGTTCGGCGTTCTCTGAATAGATTAACCATTACTTCTCTATGGGACAATTTCACTACCTCTGAAGAATTGTGGTGATCTGCATCGAACTACACCGTATTTCGCTGGCAATTATCCAGAAATTTGCGAATTTGACAGCTTTCTGAATAGACAAACAGCCATGAGATTGCACTGTACGGTGCAATTCCCCGTTCAGTGCAATTTGATGTGAAGTTTTCAGTATATTGAATAACTATTTGAGTGCCTCGAAGGCTGTGCTATGTTTTAAACAAATATTGTTTTATCTACATATTTATCATTTGTATAAATATAATTTTGTTAATAATTCAATGAAAATAATAACAATAATAGAAGATAATAATATAATAAATAATTCAGTGTCCTTTAACTTGCTATCTTTCACACAAGATATTAGATATCAGCATAGATGAAGGAATGCCATTTTTATCGCAATGTAGAAGGTGTGACAAATATTTCTTAATCTCCAGCCTGTTAATTAACCACTTCGCTGCTGAGGACGCGCTCAGCGCGTCCTCAGCATTCCCGCTGGTGTGCTGAGGACGCGCTGAGCGCGTCCTCCCATTGGGGTCAGCGTTCGGCCGGGTTCCGGCCGATCGCTGGCCCCTCCGGTGCGGGCTGACATCCTGGATGTCAGCCCGGCATCCGGAACAGCAGCCGCCAGAATTAGGTGTCATCGCGGGGGCGCGATGACACCTAATTCAGGCGCCCCCCCGCATGTGCGGAGGAGGCTCCTGAAAGGGAGGGGGGAGGTCCTTCGGACCTCTCTCCCTCCTGATCGGCGGCTCTGCGGGGGTTAACCCAGGCATCATTTGGAAGGGCACAGCCTGCCCTTCCAAATGATGCCTGGCATTAACCCCTGGGGAGCTGGATCGCGAATCGGCGCTGAAAAGCGCCGGTTCGCGATCCTTTCCCGGAGCTGGCCGACATCTTGGATGTCGGCCAAGCCTCCGGGAACTCCCCCTGAGGACTGGCGTCACCGTGCGTAGCACGATGACGCCAGTCCTGGACTTAACCCTTGACTGCCACCAACGGTGGAGATAGGGAGTTCCAATGAACTCCCTATCTCCCGATCCGTGGCAGCTAGGGGTTAATTTTGGTATGGTTGGATCGGCCAGAGCATGGCCGTTCCAACGATACCAAACATGAAAGTGAAAAATTTTGTAAAAAAAAAAAAAAATGAAAAATAAAAATTAAAAAAAAAATAAAAAAAAAAAATTAAAAAAAAAAATAAACACTTTTTTTTTTTTTTTTGGTCTGTTAATGCAGCAATATTGTTCCCATTTCAATTATAATGTGAACAATGATGCTGCACTAACGATTTTTGTATGCGGTGCGTTTGTTAAAAATAGTGTCATTTTCCCCAAAAAAAAATGTAACGAGACCCCATCTCTAATTTTTTTAACAAGTGCACCCCATACAAAATATAACCGCAATTGCTCGCATGTTAAAATGTGGAAAAAACACTTTACACGTTGTAAATTATTGAAAATACATATTTTATTGCATTTTTTGTTATAATATACAGACATGACATAACGTATACATATAATAATGACATATTATGAATCTACCGAGTCTGACGGAAAGAACGATATATAATATGTCTGGGTCATATACTAAAATAAGCCTTCAAAACACGTTTAAACATGATGCGCAAAACAGGTAAAAATGACCGCACAGGGGCGGGAAAAGCCTCAGCAGCGAAAGGGTTAAAAGATCTATTCCGGTGCTGTAATAATATAACTTCCCTGAGGTTATTTCTTCATTAATCTTTGCATCCCAATGATTTTGAGTCAATGTATACCGCTTTAGCACCGATATGATAAGATCTGTTTTTTATAACCCAATCCTTTTTTTTTCCTAATTAATTTTTAATTTACATCTAATCTATTCATTTATTTTACTTATTTATTTTCATTTAATCAAGGTCAGAACCAAGTATACATTTTGTGGAAATAATATAATATATTGGTAATAATATGTAATAAGTAATATATATAAGTAATAATATATATATATATATTATATATATATATTATATATATATATTATATATATATATATAGTGTGTTTATTATTGCAAAAGCCACTTGCACGTCACAGCAATTCAAAGAATTGCATCCCATAGCTCCTGTGCCACATTCCCCATATGCAGCAAGGAATTCTGGGTAGGATATGCAAATGACCTCTGTCTCACTTTTATGCATCTTGGATCTGTTATTTTACACCCTAAAATCAATGCTATGCCACACTATGGCTTTCTAGCAGAGATAAGGTTATGCAACTGGTCAAAGCCACTCCTAGGACAGCGCTGTTTCGGGTTTGTTGAACCCTCATCAGCTAGGAGATATATAGAAACAAAACACACATACAGCTTTTTTATTGGACTAACATTACAGTTAAGACACATTTTGAGAGTATAGATTCCAAACCTGAAGGAGAGACTTATACTCATAAAAGCTTGTGTTTTAAATGTAACGTTAGTCCAATAACCTATTTCAGCACCAAGGACAGGGGGATTATTCGCTCCGGAACCTCACAGTGCTGCTGTCCTTGGTACTGAAAAAAATTCAGCACCAAGAGAAAGGGGGGCATTTTGCTCCTATGTAAGGAGTTATTATATACTTTTTTTTGCACGTTGAGCACTGGGTACCTAACCCTCTAAGGAGTACTTATATATTTTTTATGGCATGTGAGCGCTGGGCACCTCATTTTCAAATTTTTGTTATTTATTGATGCATGAGGGATTACATCTGGGTGCCTTCAGTGACGGTGACTGTTTTTCATTTCATATTTGACGACTGTATTGCAAGCTCTCCATGTTTTTATATATATCGTATTCTTTTTGCTCCATAGCTTTGCAGTGCTGCTGTCCTTGGTGCTGAAACATGTTTCCGCACCAAGGACAGGGGGATTACGTATATTTTAACCCTCATTTTTAACCCTAATCCAACAGTAATTAATTCATCCATTTTCCCCATTCAGAAGTAACGGATCAAAGTGAAATAACGAATCAAAATTAAATAATGAATCGATATGAAATACGAATTGCTAATCTTCCGAAATGATGAATCAATACAATACAAATCACGGCAACGCAATGAAACAAATTAAAAAATTATGTGACGAATCGATCTGAAACTAAACAAAACACAATTTTTCATTGTACACATGTCTAATAGTTTGTTCTATCTATCTATCTATCTATCTATTGTAAATTGATAAGATATCCAAAATCTGTTGGTGTTGTCATCACGGTCCTTCATCAGCACATTGACAGGTGCTGAGTGAGAAACATCTATATTTCGGCTCCATCACTCTTACATGGCAATGCTTGTCGGCACATATGTCTTCTGAAACCACTATGCCAACAATTAAATGTGCAGGTGTGAAAGACATTGCATGCCATTTGATACAAATTTATAATCAAAATAATCCATACATTTGCCAGCCAGCACATTAAATAGGTAGAATTTAAATCCCTATGGAATAAGGTAATGTTTGCTCACAAGTCATGAATTTAAGCAGGCATGGGATAGGCATAAGGCTATCCTAAACAAAAGATAAATCCAGGTAAAGTATCCATGTAATTGGGCAGACTAGATGCGCCGAAAGGTTCTTATCTGCCGACATTTTTCTATGTTTCTATGTTTCTATGTCAGGTCCACCTTAACCACTTCAATGCTAAGGACGCGCTCAGCGCGTCCTCAGCATTACCGCTGGTGTGCTGAGGACGCGCTGAGCGCGTCCTCACATTGGGGTCAGCGTTCGGCCGGGTTCCGGCCGATCGCTGGCCCCTCCGGTGCGGGCTGACATCCTGGATGTCAGCCCGGCATCCGGACCAGCAGCCGCCATTATTAGGTGTCATCGCGGGGGCGCGATGACACCTAATTCAGGCGCCCCCCCGCATGTGCGGAGGAGGCGCCTGAAAGGGAGGGGGGGGAGGTCCTTCGGACCTCTCTCCCTCCCGATCGGCGGCGCACAGGGGGTTAACCCAGGCATCATTTGGAAGGGCACAGCCTGCCCTTCCAAATGATGCCTGGCATTAACCCCTGGGGAGCTGGATCGCAAATCGGCGCTGAAAAGCGCCGATTCGCGATCCTTCCCGGGAGCTGGCCGACATCTTGGATGTCGGCCAAGCTTCCGGGAACTCCCCCAGAGGACTGGCGTCATCGTGCGTAGCACGATGACGCCAGTCCTACAGTTAACCCCTAACTGCCACCAAGTGTGGAGATAGGGAGTTCCAATGAACTCCCTATCTCCCGATCCGTGGCAGTTAGGGGTTAAATTTTGATATCGTTGGATCGGCCAGAGCATGGCCGTTCCAACGATACCAAACATGAAAGTTAAAAATGTTGTACAAAAAAAAAAATAAAAAAAAATTAAAAAAATAAATAAAAAAAAAAAAAATAAACACTTTTTTTTCTTTTTTTTGGGTTTGTTAATGCAGCAATATTGTTCCCATTTCAATTATAATGTGAACAATGATGCTGCACTAACGATTTTTGTATGCGGTGCGTTTGTTAAAAATAGTGTCATTTTCCCCAAAAAAAAATGTAACGAGACCCCATCTCTAATTTTTTTAACAAGCGCACCCCATACAAAATATAACCGCAATTGCTCGCATGTTAAAATGTGGAAAAAAACACTTTACACGTTGTAAATTATTGAAAATACATATTTTATTGCATTTTTTGTTATAATATACAGACATGACATAACGTATACATATAATAATGACATATTATGAATCTACCGAGTCTGACGGAAAGAACGATATATAATATGTCGGTGTCATATACTAAAATAAGCCTTAAAAACACGTTTAAACATGATGCGCAAAACAGGTAAAAAATGACCTCAGCACAGGGGCGGGAAAAGCCTCAGCAGCGAAAGGGTTAAGGTGACATAAATTGCAAACTTAAATGTATTGACCTCCAGTCATGCTCTTGTGCAATTAGCACCTAAACCTTTTGAAATCACCTATAACCCTTGAGCATTGAAGGTTCAAAATGTAATTATGATGGATAGGTTTAAATCCCAATGTTTAATGAAACGGTATGGATTATAGGTTGATTGACCATGTAGAGCCATTGGAGCAGGAAAGAAAGTGTGAAATACTGTATCAATAAGAAAAAACAGGAGGGAGGGATGTAAGACGGAAGGGCCAGAGCCATGGTTTGTTCCTTTAGTTCAGATATTTTCTTTAAATTTGTTCTGGAGCAAAAATGTGTCACCTGAGTGCTAAACCAATGATTTTGTTTCAACATCTGTGAAATACTTTACATGAAAACATTGCTTTTGAGTTATGAGGGCAACTGTATACTTGTGATTACATATGGTATAGACATTTACAGTAATCATCCACATTAAAACCACCTGCCTGTAGCTACTTATCAAGGTGCCAAAACAGCTCTAATGCATTGAGGCATGGACTCCACATCCACAATACTTCTGAACGTGCCCTGTGGTATCTGACACCAGACACTATAGTCCTGCAGGCTGTGAGGTGGTACCTCCTTGGATCAGATTTGTTATTCCAGCACATTCCACAGATGCCCGACTGGATTTAGTTCTGGAGAATTTGGAGGTCAAGGCAAAACATTGAAATCTTTGTCACAATCCTCAAACCATTCCTGATAATTTATCCTGTGTGTCAGGGTGTATTATCCTGCTGAAAGAGGCCACTGCCATCAGGGAATACGATTGTCATGAACGGATGTACGTGGTCTCTCTCAGTAAGTGGTGCATGTCATGTGTGGGCTGACACTTTTCTATCATGGCCTGCTGTATGTTTTCAGAAATTCTGTGTGTCTGGACCAGATGGGCTAGCCTTTGCTGCCCATGTGCATCGCTGACCCTTGGCCACCCATGACCCTAATGCCACATCACTGGTTGTCCTTCATTGCCCCACTTTTGATAGCTACTAACCACTGCATACCGAGAACATCCCACTAGACTTGCTGGTTTGGAGATTATCTCACCCAGTTTTCTAACCATCACTATCTGTCCCTTGTCAAATTCACTCAGATCTTGCCGCACATTTTTCCTGTCTCCAACACATGAAATTCAAGAACTGACTATTCACTTGCAATGCTGACTAATATATCTCACCCCTTGACAGGAGCCATTGTAACCATATAATCAATGTTATTCACATCTTCGGACAGTGGTTTTATTGTAGTGAAATTGAGTGTAAATTTGTGTGATTTACTTGAAATTGAGTGTAAAATGCACATCTTTGCTTAATAATAACAAAGTGTAAACAAATATACAGTCAATTTACAGACTTTTTGCAAAGAACCAGACAATGGACATCCAAAAAGTGTAGGCAGGAGACTAGGTGGGGGGCAGAATCATTCTTATTTTTTAGAATTTTTTTTTTACCAGTAAGGATACATTGAGATTTCTCTTGTTTTCAAGTATGCCCTGGGTGGCGAGTATGTACTGTTAGGTGTCTTGCCCAAGGACACTTACTGGAGAGGTGCTCTTGCCGGGATCGGACCTGTGTCTCCATGGATAGAGAGCTGTGATGTTACCTCTGCTCCACCCAGCCGGTACAGGTCTTTCAGCATTGCACACACCTATGTGGATCAATTAATTTGTTACAGGTAATATCTACAAAAAATGCAGGCATGCCATTTTAAATTTTAAATAAAAAAAGAGAAAACAAAATACACAAAAAGAACAAAGGAGAAAGAAATCGTGAAAAGACAAGATAAACCACATGTACCAAGATGTTCTTTAATAAAGTGGTGAAACGACGGGAAGTAATAGGAAACTGTAAAATTTGAGGCCAAATGTCTGAATTTGAAAACGTTTTGAAAATGTCTAAGATTTACAATTCCCTTGCAATTTTTTTCCACCATTTATCAGATCACTCCTACGGTGGGGAAGAGGGTGGGAGGAGAGAACATAAAAGTATTTCGAAACAAAGAGTACAACAAAGAGATGCTTGAAAGAAGGCAGACGTGGACAATAGAAGAAGCGGATCAGGAAAATGACAGCGTGGAGACAGCAGGACAGGATTGATGCTATCTGAGGGAGGAAACATACAGTAACATATGATGAGAGGATGAGGGACGACAAAGACGATAGAGAGAAAAACAAACCGGAGTAGGGTATAAAAGCGCAATAATAGAACATTTTGTATCGGGCCTCTAGATATCTGACTTTGGCTGAGCCGGCTGTCACAATTGTCGTAAAACGAGTATCAATGGCCTGAAGTGATCTGTAGGTGGGTTCCTTGCTTCTTTTTAGGTTTTTAATCCGATGCTAAAATGTAAATGTAAATTAATGGCTAAATAACATTGTGTCAAGCACAGCATTCATAATGACAGAATACTCTGACCCGTGATACTAATTCAGAAGTATTATGTGTCTCCATCAAATTAAGCTATCAACACGGGGTGGAAAGACCACTGGAGTATGAAAAACAAGATACGTACACTAATATTGCATTTTCTGTAATAAATCTGGTTTTCCTTCTTTCTTTTTTTTCCTCACTTCAACAGTTGTCTGAACCTTTGACAAGTGTTCATATTTCTGTTCCGTGGATCCTTCTAAACGAGTGTCACAAAGTTGAAGCCCAACAGCTTATCCAGTTAATGAAGCGCACAGCCTCCTCTGCAATTCTCCCATCAGACGAATGGCAGGGACAGTCACTAATACCAGAGGTTGTGCCAGCAGAGTCACGGGAGGAAGAGCTTTAGCTGCAGGTGCAGCCTGGTCTTCCTGAAGGGTCACGGATGCAAGCAATGCAGCATTAAATTATCTCTCCACTACGAGCAACAATGTGTCATTCCATGGTGACAAGACAAAGTGACTTCATAGAAATAACATCAAACGAAGATATGCATTTTTGTAAAATGCAAATAAAAAAATATAGAAAACATATTACTTATTTAAAAAAATAAAATAATATAAAAATAAAACAAAAACTATTGTATGGGTAAATGATTTAATACAATATACACACTTTACGGAGTTTGAAACATAAGTCTCGGGCATTTGAGTTAAAAAATACTTTACCCTAGTTTTGCATGTGTCTTTTTTTCCACTATGATAACCCTTTAAATATATATATATATGTATATATATTTTTAATATAAACCTATATGTGTCCTATCGCTCATCATTTCCACCTTGTGGTGAAAACAAGTGACTGATCGTATTGCTTTTGTCTTTTATACATAAAGTTTCATCTTGAAATTTCGAAATGCCTGAACATGAAACAAATTGTAGAATAAGGAATATCCTCCTTGGAGGTAAAAAAAAATATATATATATATGAAACTTGCCCAGACGGTGAGATAGTGCAATCTATAGGGAAAACTGCACATATCACCATGCAAAAAAATACATTCTCATGCACTGCCGCAGAACAAAGTATAACATGCATGTTGAAGCTGTACTTAACGTCTCTCTGTGTTTGAGCCCCAGAGGCATCAACTGAGAAATTAAAATAGATTTCATGAATTATTACAGAATTTATTTTTCTCATTACTTTGTACTTTTGCGAACATTTTTATTGCTCTAAAACATTTTAAATAATTAATTGCAGCTACTGATATGGAGCCGCTCAGATGTCTGCAGCTTAGTTCCTAATCGGCTCATTGCAACAGCAACAACAAAAAAATATAAACATTGACGTAAACAAATGGAATTTTAATGACCTAGTTATGCAAAGTCTGCTCTGCTCTGTTAGAAATATCCAAGAAAAATGTTGTCATCCGGAGCACCTGATAAATTTCCATCATTAGCCTTTGTACTGCAGGGCATTCATGTGGCCCCTAAGGGAGTTTAAAAAGTATCATACTGTTTGGAGCACTTGTAAAGGGAGCTGTAAGCTTTGCCCACTGCGTTTTGAAAATATCTATAGAATCATTGTTTAAGGTGTAGTATCCGGTCTGTTTTTGGCTCATAATATTACTGTTTGCCAAAAATAATGAGTTGGCTCCTACTCATGTGTTTTTATTTATCCAAAACTTTAAATACAATGGCTGGGAGATGCATTTGGTTATATGCTTGAAGGAACTACCCTAGGTCTGTGTGTGTGGTCCGGTGGTTCTGCAGAATCTCCCACCAACTATGTTCGTTCACAGTACAATGAGTTGGTGGACTGTATCTCAAACGCCAGAAATTCCGAAATGTAGGGCAATACTCCCATCATGGAAGGTCAATTCCAAGATATCCATGGAGTGAAAGAAGAACTGGAGCAGGCACTCAATCTCCTTTTATAACATATTTATTGAACTACATAACTACAGCAACATTTCGTCTAAAAAAAGACTTTGTCAGCTTGTCATCTATAGTCGTCCATGCATCAATAAATCCATATTTCAAGGACTATCAAGGACACCATTCATCGACTGTTTTCATACCTCAGGTGGTTTATTTTATTCAGAGTTGACCTGACAACATTTAAAATTCTAAGCAGACCATATGCATTCAACAAAACTTTAAATTCTTGTAATTACATCAAGTGCCCTTGGCAATAATACAGTAGAACATTGTGAATAGCACACACACTATATACATAAAATAACCGGTAGGAATGGCCGCACTTGGGAAGTATAAAAAGTATCAAAAATGTATTAAATCATATTAAAAGAGAAAACCAGTGTTTCGGCTCACGTAGGAGCCATTATCACGTCGGTTTTCTCTTTTAATATGATTTAATAAATTTTTGATACTTTTTATACCTCCCGAGTGCGACCTTTCCTACGGTTATGTTTTTTCATATGTGGGCCAAGCACTGTCCTTTTCTGTTACTTTGTATGTTTTCTGGAAAGAGTTGCTGGAGCCGAGTTGGATTCATGTGTATACTGTATATCTCAGTAGATTGGATGTACTCAGAGTCTTCATAAAAGCCATACATTTATTGTAGGTCCATTAAAATTTCCAACAATTCCCCTCAACTAAGAGCCCTTTTCAAACATGCTCTTAGTAAAGCTAAGCGTTCGACATTTCATGGATATACAACATACATATGGTTTTATGAAGACCCTGAGCACATCCAATCTACTGATACATGTTAGAAGAGGACCATTGCTGTAGAACACCTCACCCAGGTGCTCACAAGGTCAAAAAAAGACAAGCAAAAGCCATCCCTACATTAACCTTACCCAGGCAACACCTTTCCTGCCCTGCTCCAGTCCAGGTTTCCATGGATCCATCTTCAGCAGAATCTCAGGTGTTCTCTGGACTTTTTATATAAGGGTGGCGCCCCTGAGACTCCTTGCCTTGACGTCATTTAGTTCATGGTGTGATGTGACTTTTTGATATGATACTTGTTTGTTCCCCTGATCGTGTTTCCTGTGCTCCCCACCAAGAGCCCAGTCTTTGCAGTTCCGCTTTCATGAGTCCCCTTTTGTTTTCTGTCTCGTTCCTGATATTCCTGTGCAACCTGGATTCTGTTTAGATCAACAATGGGAGAACATGTCGAGCTGAGCTGTGGAGGACCATGTACCGGGGATCCATCCAATTGGGCTTACGATTCGGGCTGCATGTGGATTTGGGTACACCTGGTGATTTGCCTTATTTTTCTCTTTTTATGTAAGCGCAATAAATGGTTTAATTCATTATACATTTGGCTGTCTACACTATTGTATACATTTTTCCCTGAGGTCCTTTGAACATCAATCTTTGGGGGAGAACCATCCAATCTAGAGGTTTGCGAAAGAGGGGATAACTGAATCCTATTCCAAAAGGGGAGCAGTATGCAAAGATACCTTAATGTGACTACAATCAAATCATTGTTTGTGAGTGCATTCTGAACCTAGTGTATATATTCACGTTTGGGAGATAATACCCTATGTATTGTATAACTTGGATTCTGTGCCTGAATAAACACACCTGTTTGCACCGCACTCTGCCTTCAGTGGCCAGATGTACCTACACACCGATACCATGAGCACGACATTGGTTCGACAGCATATAAAACAAACAAAAAAAACATTTTATTGGGACTAAACCACAGGAACATAGTATCAAAGTCATCCTTATTCATATACAGTCAGGTCCAGAAATATTGGGACATCGACACAATTCTAACTTCTTTGACTCTATACACCACCACAATGGAGTTGGAATGAAACAAACACAATGTGCTTTAACTGCAGATTGTCAGCTTTAATTTGAGGGTATGTACATCCAACTCAGGTGAACGGTGTAGGATTTACAGCAGTTTGCAGATGTGCCTCCCACTTGTTAAGGGACCAAAGATAATGGGACAATTGGCTTCTCAGCTGTTCCATGGCCAGGTGTGTGATATTCACTCATTACCCCAATTACAATGTGCAGATAAAAGGCCCAGAGTTCATTTCAAGTGTGGTATTTGCATTTGGAATCTGTTGCTGTCAACTCTCAAGATGAGATCCAAAGAGCCTTCACTATCAGTGAAGCAAGCCATCATTAGGCTGAAGAAACAAAACAAACCCATCAGAGAGATAGCAAGAACATTAGGCGTGGCCAAAACAACTGTTTGGAACATTCTCAAAAAGAAGGAACACACTGGTGAGCTCAGCAACACCAAAAGACCCGGGAGACCATGGAAAACAACTGTGGTGGATGAATGAAGAATTCTTTCCCTGGTGAAAAAAAACACCCTTCACAACAGTTGGCCAGATCAAGAACACTCTCCAGGAGGTAGGTGTATGTGTGTCAAAGTCAACAATCAAGAGAAGACTTCACCAGAGTAAATACAGAGGGTTCACCACAAGATGTAAACCATTGGTGAGCCTCAAAAACAGGAAGGCCAGATTAGAGTTTGCCAAACAACACCTAACAAAGCCTTCACAGTTCTGGAACAAGATCCTATGGACAGATGAGACCAAGATCAACTTGTACCAGAGTGATGGGAAGAGAAGAGTATGGAGAAGGAAAGGAACTGCTCATGATCCTAAGCATACCACCTCATCAGTGAAGCATGGTGGTGGTAGTGCCATGGTGTGGGCATGTATGGCTGCCAATGGCACTGGTTCTCTTGTATTTATTGATGATGTGACTGCTGACAAAAGCAGCAGGATGAATTCTGAAGTGTTTTGGGCAATATTATCTGCTCACATTCAGCCAAATGCTGCAGAACTCATTGGATGGCGCTTCACAGTGCAGACGGACAATGACTCAAAGCATACTGCAAAAGCAACCAAAGAGTATTTGAAGGGACAGAAGTGGAATGTTATGCAATGGCCAAGTCAATCACCTGACATGAATCCCATTGAGCATGCATTTCACTTGCTGAAGACAAAACTGAAGGGAAAATGCCCCAAGAACAAGCAGGAACTGAAGACAGTTACAGTAGAGGCCAGGCAGAGCATCACCAGGGTTGAAACCCAGCATCTGGTGATGTCTATGCATTCCAGACTTCAGGCTGTGATTGACTGCAAAGGATTTGCAACAAAGTATTAAGAAGGAAAGTTTGATTTATGATTATTATTCTGTCCCATTACTTTTGGTCCCTTAACAAGTGGGAGGCACATCTGCAAACTGCTGTAAGTCCTACACCGTTCACCTGAGTTGGATGTACATACCCTCAAATTAAAGCTGACAGTCTGCAGTTAAAGCACATTGTGTTTGTTTCATTCCAACTCCATTGTGGTGGTGTATAGCGCCAAAGATGTTAGAATTGTGTCGATGTCCCAATATTTATGGACCTCTGACTGTATAATATTAAAGATAAATATATTTCAGTGTTCACAGGCACAGGACCTGTTATGTTTTGTTAGACTGAAGTATTCTTCACCTGTTAGGTGAGATAAAAGTCATTCCTGCACTATTTCCTATCCAGAAAGGCTAGAATAGCTTTATAAAACAGCACAGGAAAAAATGTATGCTAAACTGCTGTACATCTGGATGATTTGTAGTGATGTGTTTTTTTACTCCCCTTTACATTTCCGTGGAGACAGCAGGTAACTAGAAATGTTTATACGTAAGTTCTGTTTTAGCCTCCAACGACAGAAAGAAAGGGGTATAATGAAGGTAGCATTTCAAAACTTACATGTTCAATCTAATATTTCAATGCCGCGCACATGACAAGTTAGTTATTAGCTTGTCAGGAATGTTGAGAAAATATTGTATTGTGTTATCTAATGAGATTGATTCCGAGGCCAACATTTCTTTGGCGTAGAAGCAATATTGTATAAATATATGGTCTGCAGCTATATCATTCTCCCAGTTCTTATTTTGGTGGAGTCGGTAATTTGTATGAACTTTTCAATCTGACAGAAGCCGTTTGATTGATGGTTCCTAACCATAAGATGAAGTGGCTCCAAGTCCTCTACTTACAATAGGGTAATAGATAGGAATATCTTGTATCCGTATGGTTTAGTCAGTGAGCAAAGGGAGTCTGATCTTGTTAATATAATGGACACCCTGGTGTCACGTCCCCGCTGTTCTGGTGTCCCGGCGGTCAGCTGCTCCTTCCTCTCTGCTCCGCCGAGCCGCCGATCACAGAGCAGTGCAGCCGCCGGAAAAAGCCGACAAGCTGACGAACAGGGTAAAAAAAAAAAAAAAAAACAGTACGCTTGAAAGTTTCAAAATTGAAACTCTGTTTGCAAAAAAACTACTGAATGAAAATGTCTGGAATTTACACATAAAATCCTATGAATAAAAAATAAAAAAGATTTTTTAAAAAAAACTGATTTTTTTGCAGAAACAAATCCAGAAAAATGCCTAAGAGATCCTCCAAAAAAATCTGTAAATAAAGAGACTTTTTACTGCACAATAAAATAATAAATGGTTTATTAGATATTGAATTAAAATAGGATTATTTTTAACATTGAAACCTATGGGATTCGCCTGAATAAACCTGTCGAATGAAACCACCAAACATTTGGGCATTTCGGCAACTTTTCACTGCTGTTCGGTTGGACTAATGGATTAATCATTGTTTCTCTATGGGGGATATCACTGCCGTCAAACAGCACTGTACGTGCAGGCAATTCGCCAAGATTTGGCGAACTCCCTGTTCTCTGAATAGCCGAATAGCCCTGAAATGTCACCGTACGCTGAATTACAGTGTCCAGTTACATTTCAGTGATATTTCGGACCTCTCTGAATAACCCCCATAGTCTATTCTCAAGAACTCTGACAGAGACATACTGAAAGACACTGAGACATTTTCAACATTGTCAATCATCGGTGCTTTGTGAATAACCCCCTTAGAGTTACATAAAGTAATTTTGAAATGCATGTCTTAACAGCTAAATCCTACACTGATGCTAATGATCCCGTTGAGCACCTCTCCAGTAAGTGTCCTTGGGCAAGACTCCTAACAGTACATACTCGCCACCCAGGACATACTTGAAAATGATAGAAATCTCAATGTATCCTTCCTGGTAAAATCCTTTCTCCCAAAAAAAAAATGTTAATGATTACAATGTTTTGCACAACAGATTTTTATGAATTATAGGTCAACAAAGCTCGTCCATACTTAAAGATTTAAGGTTAGGTGATCACAATGAACACGTCATTCTAAAAAAATCAGAGGAACAGATAAGAGGTAAAAGACTTAACAAATGAAAAAAATACCAAGAAAATATGCAATTCTTACTTTAAACTAGATATAGACATCAATCATGCAACTGGATGCAAACAGGCAGCTATGGCTGACAAAAGCTGAAACCCACGGACCTCTACAGAACAAACAAAAGATCACTTTGTTTCTATCATAATGCATGGCTTCAAAAGGACAATTTTTGAGATAAAAAAAGATAAAATGAAATGAAATCAATTAAAAAAAAAATCATATATTTTGGAAAAGTTGACAAAAATATCCCAATCAGCAGAGACCAGCTTGCCGAACATTTTGTTAAGTTCTGTGCTTGAACTTGAGCTCACTACAAATCAAATGCAAAAATAAATCTGTTCTACTTTTGTCTTTCTGTTCAGCAAATTATTGACCTTGTGAATAAGATTAATCAATGGCTGCACTTTGTACAAAAGGAAATAAAACAAACAAAATACCAAACGGGAATGAAGACCAAATAAAAAGCACTTTTGTTCTGTATGCCGAGTAGCATATCTCCGCTAATCCTCTATGTAACTCTGCCGTGCTGGATTGTGCTGATAATAAATCTGAAGGATCTAGTAGAAATTATAAATAACATAATTTAAAATTCAGAATTAAAGTGTTCAAACAGAGAAAAAAAAATCTGTATTTGTGAAATGAATTTTGTGATGATAAACCTCGGTTTTAAAGATTATTTTTAAAATATTGTTCACCAAAAAGGAAGCGACCAAAAAAATACAAAGTCACGTCAACCATCGGAATTCTGAATAAGTCTTGGTTACACTATGAACATGGTGGTCAATGCTGAAAATGGTAAATGTCAAGGACAAAGGTTCAATAAGAAGAACCTGGACAGACGCTTCTCCAAAGAAAAAGTGTAAACTACAATTATATAACTGAACATGTTAAAGGGGAACACCATGACCACATTAATTGAATTAATTGGTGTGCTGCATACCACTACCCTTGTTGGGTGTTTCTAGAGTCTGTATATGGAGGCTGTGGGAGGCTTTCTCAGTAGAAACATTTCAGGTAACAGTTCTCTTTTTTAAACTACTTCATGGAGTGACTGGATCCTCTAATTTTATTTTGATTGTTTCTGCAAGAGTTTTGGAAACCCTGGGGTCCATGAGCACCCAACAGGTTAACCAATGGCTCCTCCCTTTTACTGGCTCAGCCATAGGTTCCTCCACCTCTCACGTGGTCTGCTCTGCTCCTGCATTCCTTTGAGCTGGGCACCTTCTCTTCTGTCGATGCCGGCGATGCAACCCAAGCACCATGGAGCAATGCACCATGGAGCAATAACGCCACTGATTACCGGCTACTAAGTTAGTGCTCAGTTATTTTACATTGACGAGCTGTCCTACCCTTTCTTGTATCCTGCTGCCTCGCTACTGCTACCCTCAACCTGCTTCTCCATTTACGGCTAGTACCAGGGCCGGCCCGACCATGGAGCAGTTTGGAGCAACTTCTACAAGTGGCAGATTCTGGGGGAGCGGTATATTTTTGCCACCGTACCCCTGCACTATTTTTTTACAGCACCGCTGCGCCGTCATCTTTTCATCTTCCTCATTGTCTGGACGCTGCCTGCTGGCATCACCGGAGCATTGCATGCTGGGAGATGTAGCTCTAGACTAGTTTTCTGCAAATTGCAGAAGACCAGTCTCGAACTACATCTCCCAGCATGCAATGCTCCGGTGATGCCAGCAGGTGACGCAAAGACAGTGAGTTAACCCGGAAGTTCAGCACTGACTTTTAGATGGGGGGAACATGTTACGTCCTCAGCCCCCGCTGCGCCCCCTGGGGGGTCTGGGCAAGAAGGGGGGTCGCTGGCTGGTCGGGTGCCAGCACTTACTGCTGGCAGATTGGCATCTGAGCAGGCGGGGTCAGGTGTGGTTACCAGGAGCCGCAGGCTTTAAAACAGGGCTCTAGGAATGGCCTCATTGCCCTGTTGTGGAGTTATTCACGCACGGCTACGTCCTAATTATATATTTGACTTTACTGTTAACGGCCCATCTTTGTATGCGATCCCTTCTCCTGTTATTGACCCGGCTTGGCTTTAGACTACTCTCTCTCTATTGTGTTTTTTACGTTGTATTATTTATTTGTTTTAGTGATTTAACCTCCTGCTTGTTGCTGGGTTGATCACTCACAGTTTTGGGTTCTAACCCCTCACGTTTAGGGATATTGTTTGCAACCCTTCGGGGGTCCCTTTATCCAGGTTCCTACTTAGGTTTATGGTTTTGCTAAGACCACGATTACATACTATTGTTTATTTCTGATTTTATGTTATTTCTGCATCTGACTGTCCTGCACCTTGAATACTTCACAGACTGTCATTTCACGTCTGCTGTTTCTGAATGTGTCCTAGGTAATCTGTTGGTCTCGAAACCTTCAGAGCTTAGAGACAATTCAGTTAGTCCTAGTATGTACCAAAACGATTGGTTTCTGCATTTGACTGCCCTGCACCTTGAATACTTCACGGACTGTCATTCCACGTTTGCTGTTTCTGAGCGTGTCCTAGGTAACCTGTTGGTCTTGAAAACTTCAGAGCCTAGAGGCAATTCAGTTAGTCCTTGTGTCTCCTTGTTACAGTCTGTAAGCTATGAACGTTTTGTATTATTCAAGCAGATACTTCTGCCCTCAAGGATCCCAACTTCGCTACTCCTGGGTAAGTGATACAGCTACCATTACATTACAACAGGGCCTTATGGATCTGGCAGGATTATCTGAACGCATGTCCAAATTAGGCGACTTGATTAATAAATAGGAGGAACAACTCCATAGACAGGAAGAGCAAGATCGTAGACTAGAGGAGCAGGATCATAGAATGGATCAATTTGCTCAGGCTTTGGGCCTACTCCTGAATCAAGCTAAGGAGTTACATCAGGCGTCGCCACCCTCCACTCCTGCAGTTAATGAGGCTCCCCAAGCTGTGTCTGTCTCTTCTATGATCACTACTGAAGTATTTCATGTGAGTTTAAAGACACCTACGTGTTTCAGTGGAAATTCTGGTTTATGCAGAGGGTTCATAACCCAAATTGATATCATGTTTGAGTTAAATCCAGGTATGTGTCCCACAGATAGAGCTAAGGTGGGTTATCTGATTAACCACCTGTCTGAGAAAGCTCTACTGTGGGCAACCCCTTTATGGGAATTAAAGAAACCAGTGATTTATAATTATGCTGCAATTATGAATGACTTGAGACGTACATTTGACCCTGCTTGAAGGGCTGCAGGGGCAGCTAGAGCCTTGTGGCGTATTTCCCAGGGCAACCGCCGAGTTGCTGACTATGCCATAGAATTCAAGACAATAGCAGCAGAATTACAGTGGAAAAATTAAGTGCTTGTTACGGCGTTTCTCGAAGGCCTGTCCGAGAATGTTATGAATGAATTAGCACCTTTGTCTTTACCTGAAGACTTAGACAATCTGATTGACTGTTGTATTGCTCTTGATGATCAGATACGAGACAGAAGGTCTGGTCGTAGCAAGTCACATAAACAGCCTCACAGTACATGTTCTATTCCCAGGTCTGTTCATGCTGTTTCTCCTCCCAGACCCATGCCTGCTGAACCAGAGCCTATGCAAGTAGGTCGTTCTAGCTTATCTGAGGAGGAGAGACAATTTTGCCTTAGAGAAGGCCTCTGTTTCTACTGTGCAGACAAACAACATTTTTGTTCACAATGCCCCAAGAGACCTAAGAGGTCTAACGTGTCATAAGCGAGCATGGTATCCCCTGAAAGGCTGGTTCTAGGTACCACTGTCGTGTCTCTCGTATCTAATAAGAAAAAGAAAAAATCTCGTGTGGTAGTGCCTGCAACCATTGGTTGGGAAAAGGTATTACTGGATTCTGGGTCTGCAGGAAATTTTCTAGACTCTGGGTCTGCTGCCATTCACCAAGTGCCTCTGGTTGAGAGAGAGGTACCACTTCTCATTGAGAGTATTGACGGCAGAAGGTTGACAAGACCTCATATCACGCATCAAACTGTTCCTGTATCTTTTAGCACTGGTGTTCTGCATAATGAGAAAATACAGTTACAAATCATTGAGTCTCTTACCGTGCCTATCATATTGCGCTGTCCATGGTTGGCTAAACACAACCCAGTGGTGAACTGGGGCAAAGGGGAGTTGGAATCGTGGGGATCAAAATGTTGGTCCAGATGTCTGGGCATGACTGCTACAGTTGGTAGCCTGAATGTAGCCACTGCTCCTCCACTCTCTACTGTAGTACCCGAGTGGTACAAAGACTTAAAGGAGGTGTTCGATAAGGGTAAATCCGAGATCTTCCCACCTCACAGGCCGTATGATTGTGCCATAGACCTATTACCAGGCACCATGCCTCCAAGGGGTCATGTGTATCCACTTTCTCAGAAAGAAAATGCTATTATGGAAGAATATATACAGTTGTGTTCAAAATTATTCAACCCACAATGCTGTAAAGAGTTTTAGGGAATTTAGTGTACATTTGTAATTGTATTCAGAATGAAATCCTACAAGGACTTTTTAAAGAACCATATGCAACTAAAATGACATCAATTGGTTTTGTAATACAGTAGTAAATGTTTCTTTTGTGAATTCTTCATTGAAACAATTATTCAACCCCTTAAAGACTACCACTCTGAAGAACAGAGGTTCATTCAAGTGTTTTCAATCAGGTATGGAAAACATCTGTGGATGTCACGGAGCAGCAATAAAGCATAATAAGCACCAATTAGGCAGCTTTAAAATGACTGTGATACTCCGCTCCTTCTAGACATTTACTGGTGTGGTTACAAACATGGTGAAGTCAAGAGAATGGTCCAGGAAGACAAGAGAAGAGGTGATTACTCTTCACAGGAAGGGCAATGGCTATAAGAAGATTGCAAAGATGTTAAACATACCAAGAGAGACCATAGGAAGCATCATTCGCAAATTCAAGGCAAAGGGCACTGTTGAAACGCTACCTGGTCGTGGCAGAAAGAAGATGCTGACTTCGACTGCTGTGCACTACCTGAAGCGTAGAGTGGAGAAAAGTCCCCGTGTGCCTGCTGAGGAACTGAGAAAAGATTTGTCAGATGTGGGTACTGAAGTTTCAGCTCAGACAATACGGCGCACACTGCATAATGAAGGCCTCCATGCCAGAACTCCCAGGCGCACCCCCTTGCTGTCTCCAAAGAATAAGAAGAGTCGACTGCAGTATGCCAAAAGTCATGTGGACAAACCACAGAAGTTTTGGGATAGTGTTCTGTGGACTGATGAAACAAAATTAGAACTGTTTGGGCCCATGGATCAACGCTATGTTTGGAGGAGGAAGAACAAGGCCTATGAAGAAAAGAACACCTTGCCTACTGTGAAGCATGGCGGGGGGTCAATCATGCTTTGAAGCTGTTTTGCTTCTGCAGGTACAGGGAAGCTTCAGCGTGTGCAAGGTACCATGAATTCTCTTCAGTACCAGGAGATATTGGATGACAATGTGACGCAGTCCGTTACAAACCTGAGGCTTGGGAGACGTAGGGACCTTTCAACAGGACAATGATCCCAAGCATACCTCCAAGTCCACTAGAGCATAGTTGCAGATTAAAGGCTGGAACATTTTGGAGTGGCCATCGCAGTCACATGACTTAAATCTGATTGAGAACCTCTGGTGGGACTTAACGAAAGCAGTTGCAGTGCGCAAGCCTAAGAATGTGACTGAACTGGAGGCTTTTGCCCATGACGAATGGGCGAAGATACCCGTAGATCGCTGCAAGACACTTGTGTCAAGCTATGCTTCACGTTTAAAAGCTGTTATAACTGTAAAAGGATGTTGTACTAAGTACTAAGATTGAAGGTCACTTGGGGGTTGAATAAAACTGATAATGATGTGAGCACAGAAAAGACATTTGTGGTTATTTCATTATAAATGTTATGTTATATTTGTCTGACCTACATGTGCCTCTTTGATTTAATTGTAAGCAAGATGACAGAATGATCAAAATCAATGTCAAACTGGCCAAAACACTCAATTTCAGTGGGGGTTGAATAATTTTGAACACAACTGTACGTGAAAACCTAGCTAAAGGGTTCATACGTCGTTCTTCCTCTCCTGCGGGAGCGGGTTTCTTCTTTGTGTCTAAAAAGGAGGGGGATTTAAGACCTTGCATTGACTATAGAGGGTTAAAAAGAATCACTATACGTAATGCCTATCCCATCCCTTTAATATCCGAGTTGTTCGACCGCTTAAGAGATGCCAAAATGTACACGAAGTTGGATCTTCGTGGTGCGTACGATTTGGTGAGAATCAAGAAGGACCACGAGTGGAAGACTGCCTTTAATACTCGCAGTGGTCATTATGAGTATTTAGTTATGCCTTTTGGCCTATGCAATGCGCCTGCAGTCTTCCAAGACTTTATAAATGATGTCCTGAGGGATTTTTTGCAAGTCTTTGTAATCGTCTATTTAGATGATATTCTGATATATTCTCCTGATGTTGAGACACACCATGTCCATGTAAGGACAGTGTTGCAAAGGTTACTGGAGAATAAACTATGCTGTAAGTTAGAGAAATGTCTGTTTGACATAACTTCAGTACAATTCCTGGGTTACATCATCACACCAAATGGGTTTGACATGGATCCTAAAAAGCTTTCTGCCATCAGAGAATGGCCACTACCTCAAGGTCTGAAAGCCATACAAAGATTTCTTGGTTTCACAAACTATTATAGGAGGTTTATCAAAGGGTTCTCTTCTGTTGTGTCTCCCATCACGGCCATGACTAAGAAGGGTGCTCAGAATCAGGTTTGGAGTGACCAGGCCAAGCAGGCATTCCAGTCACTTAAAGAAGCGTTTGTCTCCGCACCTATCCTAAGGCATCCAGTACCAGGCCCTCCATTTCAGCTTGAGGTTGATGCATCTGAAATAGGGATTGGTGCACTTTTGTCTCGAAGAGAAAGTCCTGAGGGACCTGTACATCCTTGTGGGTTTTTCTCTAGAAAGATGACACCTGCTGAGAAAAACTATGACATAGGGAACAGAGAATTACTAGCAGTTATAGCGGCCCTCAAAGAATGGCGCTATTTGTTAGAAGGCACTAAAGATCCCATGATAATCATCACAGACCATAAGAATCTAGTGTACATGGGAGATGCCAAATGCTTGAATTCCAGGCAAGCCAGGTGGTCACTGTTCTTGTCAAGTTTCAACTTTTTGTTAACTTATCGTCCTGGTTCTAAAAACACAAAAGCTGACGCTTTATCTAGACAGTTCGAGTCATATGAACAGCACACGTTTGACCACAGTCCAATCATTCCTCATGAGAGGATCTTGGGTACCACGGTCTTGACAGTGTCTTCTCCTTTGTTGGAGAGAATCCAGGCTGGTCAGGGTGTTGCTCCTCTTGAAAAACCTCCTGGGAAAATGTTTGTATCTGAGGAGGAGAGAACACAGATGATGATGACTTTTCATGATTCCAAGCCCTATGGGCATATGGGAATAAATAAAACAGTGGCCACGATTGAGAAACAGTTCTGGTGGATTGGTATGCGAAGGGATATTAAGGACTACATAGCCACATGTGATGTGTGCTGTAGAAGTAAAAATCCCGGTCCTTATCTGTTGGTCTCCTGCAGCCTTTACCAGTGCCAGAGAGACCTTGGTCCCACCTCTCGATGGGCTTTATCACAGATCTACCACCTTCCAAAGGCCATACTGTAATCCTTAGGTTCTCCAAGATGGTACACTACATACCACTGGTAAAGCTTCCTTCAGCCAGTGAGCTGGTACCAGTATTCAAACAAAATATTGTGCGACTTCATGGGGTTCCTCTGGGAATAGTATCCGACAGAGGAACTCAGTTCGTGTCTCGTTTCTGGCGAGGATTTTGTGAAAACCTAGACATTGAGTTGAGCTTCTCATCTGCTTATCACCCACAAACTAATGGGGCTGCAGAGAGAGCCAACCAAAGTGTTGAGCAGTACTTGTGTTGCTTTGTGTCTGAAAGACAAAATGAGTGGGCAGACCTGTTACCCTGGGCTGAGGTTGCGTTAAATAACTCAGTAAGTGAAACCACAGGCCACTCACCTTTCCATGCAGTCTATGGTTATGACCCTCCCATGCTCCCTTCTGAATTCCAAGCGACTGCTTTGCCAGCCTTGGACGAACGTCTGAATGACATGAAAGGGACATGGAAGAAAGTAAAAGAGATTATGAAGGCCAATATTGAGAAACAAAAAATAAAAGCAGACAGATATAGAGGTCCTGCACCGTTGTATATACGGTTGGGGACAAGGTATGGCTGTCTACCAGAAACATCAAATTATTGGTGCCATCCATGAAGATGGCTCCCAGGTTTATTGGGCTTTATAAAGTGTTAAGACGTATTAACCCTGTCTCTTATGCGTTGGCTTTGCCTCCTTCTCTACGTATACATAATGTATTTCATGTCAGCCCTCCTAAAGCCTCTTACCTGTAATAAGTACACCAGAATTGCTGTTCCCCCTCCGCCTATCAAGTCTCAGGGGGAGGAGGAGTATGAGGTCCGTGCCATCCTGCGGTCCCGTCTGGTCAGGGGTGTCTTACAGTACATGGTGGACTGGGAGGGTTATGGTCCTGAGGATCGTTCTTGGCAAGATGCCTGCGATATCCATGCGCCTCATCTGGTTCACCTGTTTCAGAAGGCCCATCCTTTTGCGCCTGGTGGTCGTTCTGGGCCCGACCGTAGATGGGGGGGTTCTGTTACGTCCTCAGCCCCTGCTGTGCCCCCTGGGGGTCTGGGCAAGAAGGGGGGGGGTCGCTGGCTGGTCGGTTGCCAGCACCTACTGCTGGCAGATCGGCATCTGAGGGGGCGGGGTCAGGTGTGGTTACCAGGAGCCACAGGCTTCAAAACAGGGCTCTAGGAATGGCCTCATTGCCCTGTTGTGGAGTTATTCACGCAAGGCTACTTCCTAATTATATATTTGACTTTACTGTTAACGTCCCTGCTTTGTATGCGATCCCTTCTCCTGTTATTGACCCGGCTAGGCTTTAGGCTACTCTCTCTCTATTGTGTTTTTTACGTTGTATTATTTGTTTTAGTGATTTAACCTCCTGCTTGTTGCTGGGTTGATCACTCACAGTTTTGGGTTCTAACCCCTCACGTTTAGGGATATTGTTTGCAACCCTTCGGGGGTCCCTTTATCCAGGTTCCTACTTAGGTTTATGGTTTTGCTAAGACCACGATTACATACTATTGTTTATTTCTGATTTTATGTTATTTCTGCAACTGACTGTCCTGCACCTTGAATACTTCACGGACTGTCATTTCACGTCTGCTGTTTCTGAATGTGTCCTAGGTGATCTGTTGGTCTCGAAACCTTCAGAGCTTAGAGACAATTCAGTTAGTCCTAGTGTCATGGAGCTGATGTAACGCTCCATGCTTCAAACCCCAAGAGACTTTATGTTCATTTATATCGTGTGTTTTTAAATATATTTTACATCGTTTGGTTTTAGTTTAATTTAGTTTAGTGTAAAATGGCGTAGCTTTGGTTTTAAAAATACTTATATTCCTGTAGGTAAATGTGTTTTGGTGTAAAACAGTAAACAAGCTTTACTGCTGTGTAATTTATGCACCAGGGCTTTTCCCATTATCTAGCTGCATGTTTAATTCAAGGGATCTCTGATAGTGTGTGTTTGATCTGATGTGTTAGAACAATGGATATACAAATTTTGTGTGAGTTGAAGGCTAGAGAATGCAAAGAATGTTTATTGTAAATAACTGACATAATGTAATTAGTATGGGTATGCAAATTATGACTGTTGGACTTCAGCATAAATGGTGGTTGTTCATTAAAAAGTCAGAGAACTCTCAGAGCTCAGAGAGAGAGGATCCTGTTTTAAAGCATACAGCCGCGCCTGGTGTCTTTATTACAAACTACGCTACACTCCACACTCACCCTCAGAAGGCAGAGATCGGCCTTCTGGAGATTCCTAACGGCTCCAGGGCAGAGGAACAGAAGCAGGCAGGTCAAGCCGCTCGAGGCGCTGAGGACAGCGCTCCCAGTAGCCGGGCTGACCGTAACGAAGGGGTGTCTGGAGAGCACCTCTTCCAAAATGGACAGCTTCCCTCCATTGGAAGGCTGTCAGTCAACTCCTGCTAGATAGCTTTACATGGGTTTATTCAACCCAAAAAGTCTTCCCATCCGTCCCAATAGTTCTGCATTGAGAGACATCTGTTTGGCTGCTCGCTGTCCATCAGGAAGAAGCACAAGAGAATTGGATGAGTTAAAAAATACTTTAAAACTCTCTTAAAAACATAGGGGGGAGAGAGATAATTCAATGATGTCCAAATTCCTTTTTATTCTGCTGCTTGCTCTGGCAAATGATGTTGAATCCAACCCTGGTCCAATAGCTGACACCACATTTGGTCTCCCCACTAAAAAAGGCCTCTCCTTTGTGCATTGCAACATCCGCAGTTTACTCCCTAAACTGGATGAGCTTAAAGCTTGGTGCTTCTATTACAAACCTAAAGTCATTGTGCTTAGGGATGAGCTGTTCGGGTTCGGACGGTTCGGAGTTCGGCCCGAACTTCGGCAGTTCGAAAGTTCACAAACTTCGAACTTTTTGGGTGTGTTCGGTTAGAGTTGGAAAATTTTTTTTTTTTGAAAAAAGTATAGAAAATGCTTAAAAAATCTAGAAATAAAGAGACTCTTTACTGCACAATATTATAAGCAACGATTTATTAGATATTGAATTAAAAACTAATGTGTACGTGGAAAGATTATCAACTCTTGTAACGGGGAGCCCCCTATAGGGTGAGGGGGAACCCCCAATCTGCAGAGATGAAGCCTTAAGGACAGGTATACAGCTTCCAGGGAACAAACCAAGATATTAACAGAAACTAGAAAGATCCCTAAGCCCTGACTGAGATCCTTGAAAGATGGTCTCGAAATACTACCTAGGCTAGGTTTGCAAGATGAATAAAACATAAACCAGACAGACAATAAATGCAGGTATACAGATTCCAGGGAACAAACCAAGATATTAACAGAAACTAGAAAGATCCCTGAGCCCTGACTGAGATCCTTGAAAGGTGGTCTCGAGATACTAACTAGGCTAGGCCTGCATGACGAACAAAACATAAACCAAACATACGATGAATGCAGACATACAGATTCCTAAGCACGGTACAGTACAGGGGACAGACAGAAGAGAGATCCAAATACAAGAGCCAAAGGTCATACACGGAATATCAAAACTAGAGGGGTCAGACAAGAGAGGGATCCTAAATACATGAGCCAGAGGTCATACACAGCAAATCAAAGTAAACCAGCATACAGGGACTAGGCAAGAAAGACTATCCTGGTCCAAGGATCAAGGGGAGTCCTGGTCGTACTTATAGGGCAGAACAGGTCATGTGACCGCAGGCCAATAAGCCCAACAGATGGCCTGCAGGCTGAAAACAAAAATAAACAGGAATCCCTGCTACCACCAGCAGGGGGCAAGGCCAGACGTGACATAACCCCCTCCCTTACGGGTGACCTCCTGGGCACCCAAGAAAGAAAACATGGATGGCATGAAAACGGACAAGACCAGTCACCAGTACCCATTGGAATCCCACTCAGACTCAGAGTAGTCAGCATGTGCCTGAGCAAGCAAAGCTCTTTCATAAACCTCCAGGTCCTCTCTGCAGATCACTGCACCATTAGAGGCCCGTACACAACCCTCGCAACCGGGCTAGGGTCTCGTACCCGAGGGTCCGACGGCATGAGTACCTTGGACCTTGAACGGAGTGAATCATCAGTCCCAGGTTGTTTATGGTTAGTCCTCTTGCGTCTCCTGGACCGTGATCTAGGAGTTCCGTCCACACCATGGTACATAGAGGTATTAGAGGTACTGCCAGATCCAGTGACGGTAGTCGTGCCCCGAGATTGTATATTACAACCACAGTGGAACCACTAGACACAGTGGACTTACTGTCTACCCCAGAGACAATGACCTTGCCATTAAACGTGGCCCCGACCGATACAGTACAGGGTGTGTGCATGACTGGTACACTCTCGGGATATGGGACATCACCAGGACATGGTACAGTTGGCGCCACAACAGTCTTACACCTCTCCCCAGGAGGAGTATATTGTGGATCATCTGAATCAGAGTCTTCCAACAGCCCTTTCAGAATGTCAGGGTGTCTCTGGAGCACTACCCAGTGCCTCTCACGCATCCAAAAGCCAGAAGGCGTCCGTATATATTCCGTGGGAACACAATGTGATTTAGGGATCTCAATACCCTTTAAACCACCAGCTTGCTGAATTTCCCTGATTACTGTGCGGAGTAAGGCAACCTCGGACTTAGAGGGTGTAGTATCAATGGAACCAGAACAAAGTGTGGCAGTTTCAGAACCAGATTGGCTAGGGTTGATCACCTTTTCTTGTCTTCTCTTAGAGCAAGACATAGACTTTGTGACCACCTCACAAGGCTTGACAATGGTGGGGACAACACTGGACTCACTGTGGGGCAAGGGCACAGTGGTCTCATGTGCCAATCCAGGCACATCGGCCTCATAACAAAACGTGGTCACAGCTGTCTCGTCTAACCTGGGTACAGCTGTCATTGCTGACGTACAGCTTGTCCCGGACACCACTGGCAAGGTACCAGCCTCAGGCATCACGAATGACATATTGTCAGTACCCGACATGGCTGGCTTCTCATTACCAGTACCCGACATGGCTGGCTTCGTGCCAGGGGAAGCAGACATGGCTGGCTTCGTGCCAGGGGAAGCGGACATGGCTGGCTTTTCATTGCCAGTGGGAACAGACATGGCTGGCTTCGTGCCAGGGGAAGCAGACATGGCTGGCTTCGTGCCAGTGGATACAGACATGGCTGGCTTCGTGCCAGTGGATACAGACATGGCTGGCTTCGTGCCAGTGGATACAGACATGGCTGGCTTCGTGCCAGTGGAAGCAGACATGGCTGGCTTCGTGCCAGTGGATACAGACATGGCTGGCTTCGTGCCAGGGGAAGCAGACATGGCTGGCTTCGTGCCAGTGGATACAGACATGGCTGGCTTCGTGCCAGTGGATACAGACATGGCTGGCTTTGTGCCAGTGGATACAGACATGGCTGGCTTCGTGCCAGTGGATACAGACATGGCTGGCTTCATGCCAGTAGATACAGACATGGCTGGCACTTCATTGCCAGTGGGAACAGGCATGGCTGGCTTTTCATTACCAGTGAGAACAGACATGGCTGGCAGCGTGCCAGTAGATACAGACATGGCTGGCTTCATGCCAGTAGATACAGACATGGCTGGCTTCATGCCAGTAGATACAGACATGGCTGGCTTCATGCCAGTAGATACAGACATGGCTGGCTTTTTGCCAGGGGAAGCGGACATGGCTGGCTTTTCATTGCCAGTGGGAACAGACATGGCTGGCTTCGTGCCAGTAGATACAGACATGGCTGGCATTTCATTACCAGTAAGAACAGGCATGGCTGGCAGCGTGCCAGTGGATACAGACATAGCTGGCTTCGTGCCAGTAGATACAGACATGGCTGGCTTCATGCCAGTAGATACAGACATGGCTGGCTTTTTGCCAGGGAAAGCGGACATGGCTGGCTTTTCATTGCCAGTGGGAACAGACATGGCTGGCTTCGTGCCAGTAGCTACAGACATGGCTGGCATTTCATTACCAGTAAGAACAGGCATGGCTGGCAGCGTGCCAGTGGATACAGAGACATGGCTGGCATTTCACCGCCAGTGGGAACAGGCATGGCTGGCTTTTCATTACCAGTGATAACAGGCATGGCTGGCAGCGTGCCAGTGGATACAGACATGGCTGGCTTCGTGCCAGTAGAAACAGACATGGCTGGCATTTCATTGCCAGTGGGAACAGGCATGGCTGGCTTTTCATTACCAGTGAGAACAGGCATGGCTGGCTCGTGCCAGTAGATACAGACATGGCTGGCATCTCATTGCCAGTGGAACAGGCATGGCTGGCTTTTCATTACCAGTAAGAACAGGCATGGCTGGCATCGTGCCAGTGGATACAGACATGACTGGCTTCGTGCCAGTAGATACAGACATGGCTGGCATCGTGCCAGTAGATACAGACATGGCTGGCATCGTGCCAATAGATACAGACATGGCTGGCATCTCATTGCCAGTGGAACAGGCATGGCTGGCTTTTCATTACCAGTAAGAACAGGCATGGCTGGCAGCGTGCCAGTGGATACAGACATGGCTGGCATTTCATTGCCAGTGGGACAGGCATGGCTGGCTTTTCATTACCAGTGAGAACAGGCATGGCTGGCAGCGTGCCAGTGGATACAGACATGGCTGGCATTTCATTGCCAGTGGGAACAGGCATGGCTGGCTTTTCATTACCAGTGAGAACAGGCATGGCTGGCAGCGTGCCAGTGGATACAGACATGGCTTGCTTCGTGCCAGTAGATACAGACATGGCTGGCATTTCATTGCCAGTGGGAACAGGCATGGCTGGCAGCGTGCCAGTGGATACAGACATGGCTGGCATCATGCCAGTGGATAGACATGGCTGGCATCGTGCCGGTGGATACAGACATGGCTGGCATTGTACCAGTAGATACAGACATGGCTGGCAGCGTGCCAGTGGATACAGACATGGCTGGCATTTCATGCCAGTGGGAAAGGCATGGCTGGCTTTTCATTACCAGTGAGAACAGGCATGGCTGGCAGCGTGCCAGTGGATACAGACATGGCTGGCATCATGCCAGTGGATACAGACATGGCTGGCATCGTGCCGGTGGATACAGACATGGCTGGCATCGTGCCAGTAGATACAGACATGGCTGGCATCGTGCCAGTAGATACAGACATGGCTGGCATCGTGCCAATAGATACAGATATGGCTGGCATTTCATTGCCAGTGGGAACAGGCATGGCTGGCAGCGTGCCAGTAGATACAGACATGGCTGGCATCGTGTCAGTAGATACAGACATGCTGGCATTTCATTGCCACTGGAACGGCATAGCTGGCAGCGTCCAGTGGATATAGACCTGGCTGGCAGTGTTCCAGTGGATATAGAACATGGCTGGCAGCGTGCCAGTGGATACAAACGTGGCTGGCAGCGTGCCAGTGGATACAGACATAGCTGGTAAGCGTGCCAGTGAATACAGACATGGCTGGCAGCGTGCCAGTGGATACAGACATGGCTGGCAGAGCATTCCCAACCGGAGACACTGAAACCTCACTGGGAGACGAGGGCATAGTGATCCCATGATTCACCAGATTTGAGGTGGCTATTCTGCCAGTCTGGATGCCTATGGAGGACACACCAGTACCTCCATAGCGATACCTGGATATATGGTTCCCCTGCCATTGCTTAACAGGTTTTAATACACAATGCTCAATAGTGTGATTAGGATCTGCACAATAAAAACAGAGACCATACAACCTGCGTCTTTCCTTCTCATACATGGATTTGCAAGTAGTGCAGGGTGGTGCTGCATCGTTAGCTGCAGCAGGTGATAGGCTCAGAGCCTCCATTAACCTCTGCAGCTCTTTCAGCATAGCAAGCACCAAGTTCAATATAGCTTCATACATATGAGACATACCTGCCAGCTTCTATTCTGGGACCAGGATAATGTAACGGGGAGCCCCCTATAGGGTGAGGGGGAACCCCCAATCTGCAGAGATGAAGCCTTAAGGACAGGTATACAGCTTCCAGGGAACAAACCAAGATATTAACAGAAACTAGAAAGATCCCTAAGCCCTGACTGAGATCCTTGAAAGATGGTCTCGAAATACTACCTAGGCTAGGTTTGCAAGATGAATAAAACATAAACCAGACAGACAATAAATGCAGGTATACAGATTCCAGGGAACAAACCAAGATATTAACAGAAACTAGAAAGATCCCTGAGCCCTGACTGAGATCCTTGAAAGGTGGTCTCGAGATACTAACTAGGCTAGGCCTGCATGACGAACAAAACATAAACCAAACATACGATGAATGCAGACATACAGATTCCAGGGAACAAACCAAGATTTTAACAGAAACTAGAAAGATCCCTAAGCCCTGACTGAGATCCTTGAAAGGTGGTCTCGAGATACTAACTAGGCTAGGCCTGCATGACGAACAAAACATAAACCAAACATACGATGAATGCAGACATACAGATTCCTAAGCACGGTACAGTACAGGGGACAGACAGAAGAGAGATCCAAATACAAGAGCCAAAGGTCATACACGGAATATCAAAACTAGAGGGGTCAGACAAGAGAGGGATCCTAAATACATGAGCCAGAGGTCATACACAGCAAATCAAAGTAAACCAGCATACAGGGACTAGGCAAGAAAGACTATCCTGGTCCAAGGATCAAGGGGAGTCCTGGTCGTACTTATAGGGCAGAACAGGTCATGTGACCGCAGGCCAATAAGCCCAACAGATGGCCTGCAGGCTGAAAACAAAAATAAACAGGAATCCCTGCTACCACCAGCAGGGGGCAAGGCCAAGACGTGACAACTCTAAATGACCTCTGTTCACAAATGGGCATAACACCAGATGTTTTTAGTCTGGTAATCAATTTGATACATTGTACACCATACTGAGGGTGGGGTGGTGTCTGCTTCTGATTGAGATTTGAGAATTAATTTCCCTCCTAAAACATCCTAATATGCTGCATTTAACTGGTGTTTGAAAAAAATTCAAATTAATATCTAAAGCAATGTTATTTTTTACCTCGGGATTAAACATTCACAGGGTTATTCAGAGA
Source organism: Leptobrachium leishanense (assembly GCA_009667805.1). Classification (NCBI taxonomy): domain Eukaryota; kingdom Metazoa; phylum Chordata; class Amphibia; order Anura; family Megophryidae; genus Leptobrachium; species Leptobrachium leishanense. The sequence continues at coordinate 136,890,682 of CM019070.1, forward strand.
GCGGTGAAAAGCAGGAGAATAACTGGAGAAGTGAAAATTCTAGGTCAAAATAGCCGAACCAGAAAAATTCTCCCATTTATCTCACTTTCCAAATTGGTCATTTGGTCTAGATTGTTCTCTTCTCCTGCCAGTTCTCCTGGCTTTCGCCTCTCTCTCAGGGTTGTTCAGAGAAAGGTGAAAACCAGGAGAATGGCAGGAAAAGAGAACAATCTGGACCAAATAGCCGATTTGGAAAGTGAGATAAGGCTAGGGTGAGACTAACGCATTTTTCACAGCGACCGAAAGTGCGTCCGAACGCATTGCCGTATTTTTTCACGGAATGCGTGAAAACAGTCATACGATGCGCATTTTTGTGCGTGATTTTTTACGGATCCAAACCAGGAAACTTTGGGTGTCTGGACGTTATGTTGGCCGGACATGAGCAGGGTCTGACGTCTCCAAATCACGCACACACACCGCTAGTGGACGCAGCGCACTCTGTACATCTGTACTAGCGGTTCTGCGTTTTCGGTTCTGCGGTTCTGCGTTGCGCAGCCGGACTTTCGTGCGACCGTACTTCGTATATTGGCCGTCATTTGCAGCTAGTGCGGCCGTGATTAAGTGCGCCTAAACGCACGTTAAAAATTCGGTAGTCTGACCCTAGCCTAAATGGGAGAATTTTTCTGGTTTGGCTATTTTGACCTAGAATTTTCCATTCTCCAGTCATTCTCCCGCTCTTCACCGCTCTCTGAATAACCCTGACAGGGTTATTCAGAGAAAGGTGAAACTCAGGAGAATGACTGAAGAGAAAATTCTAGGTCAAAATAGCCAAACCAGAATAATTCTCCCATTTATCTCACTTTCCAAATCGGCTATTTGGTCTAGAATTTTCCATTCTCCAAAAAATCAGTAAACTTTTTCTGCGTGTCCGAAAATGTCTCCTCTTTTCATACAGACTGCCGCCCCAAGCAGTTGTTTATGGATAGATTAAAGGAAAAGCATTTACCGTCATTTGAAATGTCATTTTTTGGTTTTTACATATTTCTATACATCCTAGAAATCCGCCACTTCACGGGCAGGTTATGGGGACCTCCTAGGCACGATATTTGAAGGAATTTTTCGTTTTTATTTTTAACCTTTATTTCATGGAAAACTCACTGTCCCTTTAAAAACTTTTTTAAAACTTTTTGTCCTTGTTTCCTGTCCCCCAGGGCACTACCCGGACCCCCATACACCTTTTATGTCAAATATGTAGCATATATGCCCTCTTGGAGGGCACTCTAAAAAACCGAACCGCTAAGAGAGGAGGGGGAATTGTTATCTATGTTGAGAACTCCATAAAGTTCACCCCGTTGCAGAATCCTAGCTCCCCGGCAACATTTGATTTCCTTTCTGGTATTATTGAGATCCCGTTCAGTAAAACAATTATTGTTGCTGGATTCTACCGCCCACGGAGTTCCCCAGTGCACTCCCTTTCTGACATAACCCAAATTCTTAGTAAATTAGTCCCTCAAAACCAAAAAAGTGAACTGCTCGTCCTCGGCGACTTTAATGTTGATTGGCTGAATCCTAAAAACAATAAACATTGCTCACTGTTTAATTGTGTTAGATGCAAAACCTTAATCTCCTCCCCCAATCGCATTAATATGAAAAACCCTAACCACACTTTGCTGGACTGGATTCTCTCCTCATGTCCTGATCGTATACAGGAGGTAGGCGTTCTCGCTAACAGTTTCAGTGATCACTGCCTAGTGTACTATGTGCGCAAAATAAGGGCCACAAAATGTCCACCAAACGTAATAATCACCAGGTCTTTCAAGAAATTTAATCTTGAATCCTTCCTAAATGATCTCAAGCAGCTCCCATGGTACAGACTAAACCTAATCCCAGACCTGGACTGTGCAATTGAATACTTTCAAGCCGAGCTCCTGAAAGTCTGGAACACCCATACCCCACTGCGCAAAGTGCGAGTAAAAGGGGCCCACCTCCCCTGGGTTACAGTTGACCTCACGCATATGTACCAGTTTAGAGACTCCCTGTGGTCAAATTTAAAGAGTACTGGATCCATGAGCGATCACTGTGAATACCGAAAATGACGGAATGCATGCACAAAACAAACAAAAATGGCTAAAGCCCAGTACTTCAATGAAAATTTAAACAATAACATATCAAACCCCAGAAATTTTTGGAAAATCATAAGTAACATACAAGCACCTCCTGTCCACTCCCAACCGGCTGCTGTCAAAGTAAACAACCAAACTGTACAACACCCCCTAGATGTAGCAAATGCTTTTAATAATTATTTTGTTGGATGTGCCACCACGCTGATTGCTAAGCTAGGAAATGACACGCAATCAGAAAGGCAGCAAACAGGTCTGGCCCCACCAACAGTGCAAAGACCCCGTAACGCAGAGAAATTCCGTTTTAGACCAGTGCCTGTCAGTGCCATCACTAAACTTCTCCGTAACCAAAAAATGAAATACCAGTCTGGACCTGATCATATCCCAGCAATGCTGCTGAAAATCAGTGCGCCAGCAATTGCAAAACCTGTCGCAACCTTAATCAATGAATCACTGGCAACTGGATACATACCCAAACTTTGGAAGACTGCAAGGGTGGTACCTATCCATAAAAGTGGAGACAATACTTTGGTATCCAACTACCGCCCGATATCACTGCTCCCTGTAATGTCAAAAATTCTGGAAAAATGTGTCTACACTCAATTACGTGATTATTATCAGTATCAAAACTATTTAACCCCTGATCAATCAGGATTTCGTCCAAATCATTCAACTACAACTGCCCTTTTAAAAGTTTGTAATGATATCCAAGCGGGCATGGAACAAGGAAACCTAACTGGAGCCCTCTTCCTTGATTTTGCCAAGGCTTTTGACACAGTAGACCATGGCATCCTATTACAAAAACTTAAAAACTCTGGTATTGGTGATTAGCATGTTAACCTGGTTCCAATCATATGTGTCTGATAGGTCGCAATTTGTGTCCATTTCTGACAGCACTTCCCTTCCCCTCCCAGTCACGTGCGGTGTACCCCAAGGCTCGATACTCGGCCCCCTGCTATTCACTATATTCATAAACGATCTGCCCAATGTCTGCAAAGCCTCAACTGTACACATGTATGCAGACGACACTGTAATCTATACCAGCAAACCAAATCTCCCACAGCTGGAGGCAGTGCTGCAAGAACAATTCACAGGGGTAGAAAAGTGGATCGCAGATAACAAACTTTTTCTAAATACTGACAAAACTGTTACAATGCTCTTTGGAACCGCACCTAAACTACACAAATTGCAAACACCCCATCTATGTGTCAGGACAAAATCAAATGGCATGCTGACCACAGTCACTTCTCTCAAATATCTAGGTATGTGGTTAGACCCAAATCTATCTTTTGGCCCCCACATCGAAAAACTCTCATCTAAACTCTACCCCAAACTAGGTGCCATGTACAGAAACAAATCCTACCTGAGCCCTGCGGTAAGAAAGCAGATTGTACAACAAATGCTTATGCCAGCCATTGAATACGGAGATGTAGTGTATGCAGCTGCCCCTCAAACACACCTCCAGAAACTTACTACATTGTATAACTCATTCTGTCGCTTTGTGCTACAATGCAACTACATGACCCACCATTTGTGACATGTTAAAAGAACTAAGCTGGCCATCGCTGGAATCTAGACACACCCTTCACCTTTCCAACCTGGTGTTTAAGAGCTTTTCTGGTACGCTACCACCCTACCTGAATATGCTGCTTCCCCCGGCAGTTCCCTCATCCTATAACCTCAGATCCAGGACCAGCACCTTACTTGCAATACCACAATACAAAAAAAAGTGTCTCGAACCTCATTTTCCTACAGAGCACCGCAAATATGGAATAACCTCCCAGACGCCATCAAATCTTCCCCCAGTCTAAAGTCCCTTAAGACTACCTTCTTAACATACCTCAATACGAAATGCACCTGTAAACATGTACCATAATGACTTTATTTCCTACATATTTATTTTTCTGTTAATCTGTATATTTGGTCTTGTGTTAATATCTTGCATTTTACTATTTTGTATTTCTGTAACCACTCAATGTTCTTGAACCCAGGACATACTTGAAAAGGAGAGAAATCTCAATGTATCCTTCCTGGTAAAATCCTTTATAAATAAATAAATAAATAATGATGGGGTCAGCGCTTACAAGGGAAATTAAAAGTTCACTCTCCTCTTTTTGAGCATAGGGTTTCCCCTTTATCGTACGGATCTTGTCTAGCCATATCAAATTGTGTGTTATAAACACATTGTTACATCATTTATATTCAATGCGATATTCTTCTAGGAAGATAAATGAGGGTGACGTAGAAACTTCACGCAACCTTACCTGCCCCCAGGTTATCCTCAGTGCAAGCTGTATGGAAATAAGTTGCACAATTATCAGGAAGGCAAATGAATCCAGCATGGTGGCCGTATAGGGTGATCAGTAGATGATAAAGGGTTGGTATTCTTTACAACATCTTTCAAAGGTCATATCTAGCCAACGTCAAGACAAAAACTTTCCTTTGTAATGGGGTCTTATACTGTATGCATGTATGCTTCATTATACTGAGATCTGTATCTTTTCTGTTTTGTATTCTTTAGACGCAGTAAAGGCTGGCAGAGAAGGGTCACAACCTCCAGATATATATTTTGTTCCTGTCACTTTTATATGCAGTTCCAGTCTGTTTTATCTCATTTTCAATTGATATTTGCCATGAAACTTGACAGGGGGTCTTGAAACCATGACTCCCCATATTTTTTTAGTGCACAACACCCCAGGCTATCAAAGAATGGTAGAGAATGCAATTGAATAGAAGGAGTTGTACTGGTCATCCACTCCTCCTGACATACAGTGCTCTGGAATCTATTATTGATACGGATTAGGTTGTTAATTGTCATAATTAGGGTAGACAATAGAAACGCTCGACCTGTTTTCCTCAAGTAGGATATTGCAGATGCCAAGTGCATTGATACAGGTCTGCAAGATTGAAGCCAGAGCTGTAGATAACAATAATATACAGAATAACTGAGGGAATTTTCTACTGTGCATTCGCAGAATCTGTTTTGCCTTAGGGGAAAGCAGAGAAGACAGATCAAATGATAACAAATCAGATCTGCGCAGTGCAATGGCGTGTGCAGAGAGGTTGTTTTGATGATGATGATATGGGGTCTGCAGTTCTCCAAATGAGAAATTCTGATGAAAAATTTAGTTCTGTATGAAATGTTTGCAGAAAAATACAGGATACTGTAAGCAAGACTTCATTAGGAAGAGCATGCTATAGCAGCAGAGGGAAAAGCTTTTTAGAAGACACAGATATACAATATTAGACAGTAAATAGAAAGAAAAAAAGCAAAAATGCAAAATACTAACTAGTTATGGTCATGGAAGGAAGGATGGCATCTTTTTATTACATTTCGATATCCCATGGAGCGCTACTGGGCAACAATAAGACAATTTTCCACTGAAAGCAAGTTTGGAGAGAACATCTAGAAAACAGGAAAAAAGTTGCTTGGCCCATGATGACCATTGGCAAATGGCTAATTGGGAAGATCAATGGGATACAAATTCTATGTTAATGCATGCCCAAAATGTGTCATGTCCTACCACTGGGTCTCTCCGCCACTGGGATGTTACATCGGTCCTTCAGGTGCACGATCCAGTCGAGCGTTCCTCCCTCCCGTGATGACCTGACTGGAAGCCAGGACAGCAATGCTGTTCCTCTCCCTGGTGCTGGACAACGGGCAGTGGCACTTGCGGCTTCGGTGCCTGGTGACCGTATGTGCTTGAACAAGCCATGGCGCTCAGCTTCCCCGGGGAGATGGTATTGGGCTGCGCCTCAGCCAATGACCCAACAGACAGATCTATAACATTACAAGTTGAGTGGAGAGATAAACTGCTTAGAGTGTGAAAAAGCTTATACACGACACACACTACTAATATACCATAGTACTCTCTTGTTTTAGCAGTTCAACTCCAAGCACATAAACCAAAAAGGAAACAATAAATATAATAAAATAATGTTTATAAAGTGGACAATAAATTATTGAACTGTGATGGTTCCACTCACATGGTACAGAACGTTTTCTCATAAATGGCTCAGTAATCAGGTAATCACTGAGTTGTACGTATTAATGATGGCTTTCTTAATTTCTTCGGCCACAGCCAGAATGATATCTACAACAATGTTAATGCTTCAGCACTCTCGAGTCCTTCCCTTGTCTTGTATATTCAGCACAACTTGTGAAAGACAAGCGATGTTTCTTTCCAACGCAGGGACCAAGCCATCTTGAGAAAGATCCCTGTGTTGGACCGAAATGTCTTTTATCCATTATTAGAGTCTTCAGTAATTTACAATCTGCATGTAGTATTCTCCAAAACGCTACAAGAATGCAATGTTGCACTATCACTCTACATCAGGAGTGCTTAAGCATGGCCCTCCAGATGTTTCAGAGCTACATCCTCCATGATAGCCACTGATTAAGTTGATGGAACCTTGTGAGAAAGGTAGTTCCAAAACAACTGGAGAGCCAAGGTTGAGCACCCATTGCTCTACATCAGTGTTTCCCAGTGTTTTACAGGTTACTGTATGCTAGTGTATCCCAAACCTGTCTTCAGGACCCGCTGACACGCCATGTTTGCCAGATATCTGAAGCACAGCACAAGTGATATGATTCGCTGCTCTGTGATTGCAGGTTTTCAGTCTGCATTTCCCCAAGGTGATCTGCAAAATCTGGATTGACTGAGGGTCCTGAGGACAGGTTTGGGAACACTGCTCTACATCTTAACCCCTTCCTGCCAGGTGGGTGTTGCCTGGCAGGAAAGTCTTAAAGCAGATGGGGCATTTTATATAACACTCCGCTGCTCTCTGGTCCCTCTTGAGGCCCTCCTCCACAGCCGATGCTCTGTGCCCATCATTGGCTGCAGGGTTGGCCTTAATTTATGATGTGCGAGACGCACCTGCCAGGGTGGCTGGGTGAGAGGCTGGTCATAGATACCAGTAGGGTGTGCTATGCCGTCCCTCGGAGTTCAGTCCCACCCGCTGTTGGCTTGGCATAACAAGCCCCATGGTGTGAAAGGGTTAACAACCATTCTCACTGTCAGTATAGTGCATGTAGTTCTAACTCCATCTCTCATCCAATTTTTTTTGCAGTTTCTGGCTATTATACTTGTCGATATTTATATATAACATTACCCGTAGCTTGTCACAAATTTCAAGTGTTATTTTTCACTGGGAATTTGGGGCTCTGAATGTTTCTCAGTAACCTTGTGCCAGGAATTTGCTGCATTGACACAACTGCAATGGAAATGCGTGGTCGGGTGCTATTTGCTATCACCGTTCAAAGTTTGATGAGTAGGAATATTAAATTGCTGCTACAAATTGCAGTGGAATTGCATCTACATTTTCTGTGTGATTTTACTTTACTCTCAATTTGCCTCTCGGTTGTTGCAGCTGCAAAGACGTCTGCGTGATTGAGATCTTGTCAATATTCATAAATTCTGCTGCCATTAACTCATACGCTGATTTCTCTTTACTTTTCAAGTTAAAGAAAGGAAGAGTTGCCGTCTATTACTGCCTGATAATGGGAAAAATATTGTTATTATGTATTATTGATAGCATAACATAACACTCGCAACTTGCTCAATGTGTTTGCAAAAACAAGCGAGAGATAAAATGTGAGTAAATTGTAGATTACAATCTAATCTCTTTTATGATAGATCAGAAGTAACCTTGTTAAAAGTGATGGGTTGTAAAGGCAAAAGGTATCAATACAGCACAGGAAATGGAGCAATTTATAACCTGGTAGACCTAAACTATGGGTTATCCATGTATGAGTTTACAACATGATGTCCTCTAATTGGAAATTATGCCTTTAGGTTTCTTCAACAAAAAGAAAAAAGCACAGAACAGGTCCCATCTGAACAGCAAATTGCAATATGGTGTAATCAATCTAATCAAATTTAAGACAGATGACCAGCGACATTCCATCATCTGCGAACTGTGCATTGTTGTGCAGTAGATGATGATCAAGGACCATTAGGACACATGTATCCTCGGGTCCACCTCCAAATAAACTCATGAAACCTGTTATTTAAGAACAGGAATTGAGTGATTATGGCAAACTTTGAAACTTTGTAGCGAGTTAGGAGATGTGGTATAGGACCACCACATTCCATTTTATTGGTATGATGCCTGATCTCCTCAAAGAATGGACTTTAACACCTTCACTACTAAGTGATTTTCTGAAAAAACTACTGGCAGGTTTTTGGGAAAATCATTTTTTATTGAGAAATATTCCCAATGTATTTCGTACTGTTTCTAATCCCCTCACCATCTAGATTGTAAATTCCCACGGGAATAGGGTCCTCATATCCTCATGTATCTGCTGGCCGGAATACTGACCTGTCTCCTGTATGTATTGTAGAATTGTCCTGTCTTTACCCATTACACCTTGTACAGCGCTGCGGAATGTGTTGGCACTTAATAAATAATAATAATAATCATACTGCAATAAGCTATTTAGCAGGAAGATGTCTCCACCTGGTGGCCAAATGGATTTACTGCAGTACTGAGCTCTGTGCAAGATGAGCTGGGGAAATACATGTAAGAGACATCCCAGCTGGTTTTAAAAAGTGTTAGCAGCTTGGGCATCTTGCTCACGGTACGAAAACTTTAGTGGCATGTTCTGGAGACCAAATGCAAATCAAATTCCTTTCCAACAAATTAATTTCGTTTGCAATGGCAAAGCAAACTCCAGGTTAACATCATGTATACATGATCACAGCAGTGAAGGGGTTAAAGAACCTCTGATAATCTAAACCAGGGATGTCAAACTCTGGCCACAAAGATGTTTCTAAACTAAAACTCCTATTATCCTCTTGCCATCTATTGCATTGAAAGAATTCTAGGAATTGTAGGCATCAACATCCGGGGGCCATGAGTTTGGCAGCCCTGGTCTAAACAATCAATCATGTTATAACACTATTCCTTTGGATAGAATTGCCAAGTATTATTTGGGCGTATAAAGCAGCGACTAAACCAACTTTGTCTGGTTAACAACTCCAAGTAGAAGGACCAAGGTGTTTGGTTAAGAGGATTTTCCATATCTCCAGCACATCATGGGATGGTGTTGATTACTTATGAAATACTTAACAGCTTTCTCAATAAGTATTTTGTTAGTCAATACAAAGGTAAACGCAATCAATGTAACACAAGGGGTTATTCAAAGAGCAGCAAAATTCCACTGGAATTTCGGTGCTCTTTTGTTCCCTGCACTTCGGGGAATCAAATTCCCCGACCCTGCGGTGAATTCAGCATTCACTGCATGGTCCCTGAAGTGCAGGGAAAAGCCGACGATCAACCGCAAAATCGGAAGCAAAAACTGCCACAAAACTGCCGAGCACATTGGATCCGATCCGATAAACCGCCGCAAGCTCGCCGATCGCACCCGATGATCCGCCGCAAAGCTGCTGAACGCATCTAAAAAAGCCAATTATCCGCCGAACACAGTGCCGACCAGCAGCCGATCAGCCGCCAGAAAAAGCCAATGAACGAGGTAAAAAAAAATGGTTGCAAAAAAATCCCTACTGCATGAAAATGCCTGGAATTATATGTAAGGTGCTATGAATTATAATAAAAAAGGTCTTTTACAGAAAAAAAACAGGATAAGAAATTCGCAGAAAAATCCAGAGAAATGCCAAAAAAAATTGACTTTTTGGTACAAATTAAAAGAATAAACGGTATAATAGATATTTAATAAAAACGGATATATTTTTAACATTGAAAGCATGGGATTCACCTGATTAAACCTGCCGAATGAAACCACCGAACATCAGGGCATTTCACTGACATTTAACTGCTGTTCGGTGTTCTCTGAATAGATTAACCATTGCTTCACTATGAGGATTTCGCTGCTGCCGAAGATCACCGCATTTCACTGGCAATTCGCCATATCTGGCAAATTGCCAGCTTTTGAATAGCCGAATGGCCTCGAAATTGCACCGTACGTGGAAATTCAAGTTTCGGGGCCGGTTCGGATCTCTTTGAATAAACCTGATAGTTACGTGCTCTTTGTATAGATTATGTGACATTCAAGTGTCCCCTCTTCCAACACCTTGCACGCCGCCACCTATATTCAAAGGAATAAGCAAAATCCAATTATTTTTTATTTCAAATCTTTCACTTTATAGCGTTTTGTAATAACTTAGTTTATTTTGAAACTTTATTGAATAACTCATGTTTCGTAGTAAAAACAAAAAAGTTAAAAACCTCTTATCTGCAGTTTTCCAAATTATGAATGCAATCTTCACACCACCTCAGAACGGAGGTAATGACATTGCGGACCGAAGTTACCCGAAACAAGTTCTGGCTCAGAATTGTGTGCCATTTGCAATTTGCTAGTCATTTTTCAGAGGAACTTGTCTGGGCAATAAATCTAGCAAAGTGTTCACTTTTTAAAAATTAAACTATGGAACATAAAGGAAAATAATAGGAAAGAAAAGAACAGTAATCATAAACTGACCTTTCTTCATACAATTATTCTTGTGTTATCCTTTTCCCCCAAGTGTACCTGGTATTTGAACTAAATACAAAACTCATATTAAACTCTGGTCTAACGAAAACTTACAGGGTTATTCAGAGAACGGTGAAAACCAGGAGAATGACTGGAGAAGTGAAAATTCTAGGTCAAAATAGCCAAACCAGAAAAATTATCCCATTTATCTCACTTTCCAAATCGGCTATTTTGACCTCAAATTTTTTCTTCTCCAGTCATTCTCCTGGTTTTCACTGCTCTCTGAATAACCCTAATAGTCACAAACTATAGCAGTAGATGGGAACCCATCACACACAACACAAGAGGTGTAGATTGATGATGTTCCATGTACATTTAGGGTGTTGACATTGGGTATCTGTTCTCTGAACAGGGTCATTCATTTCCCACATGTACAGACATACAGCAAAGAAATTGCCTTAAATGTATCAAAATCAAATAAAGTCCCATCAGTAAAAATAAATAAATCTGAAATTACCATAAACTCAAGAACAATCTAGCAATGAGCCCTCCATCATGCCTCATCAACCCCCAACAACGTTGAAAGAGCAATGAATAGAAGAGGTTATGACTTAAAGTTATATCTTAACCCCTTAAGGACGGGAGTAATTTTACAAGTTCGGCGCTGTTTCGAAGTAGAAGTTTGCTGAGCTCATTTTGACGGTTTTAAACGCGGTTTTAAGTCACGTATTATTGTACCACCCAGACAAATTATATATCGTTCTTTCCGGCAGACTTGACAGATTAATAATATATCATTATTATATGTATACGTCATGCCCTGCGAAAATGCTATAACAAAATTGTAAAAAAAAATGTTAATTTTCAATAAAATTTAAATCATCCACAGTGTGTAAAGTGTTTTTTTTTTGCATTTTATTACCCGAGACTTTGCGGATATATTCTATGGGGTAGACTTGTTAAAAAAAGTTGAACTTTTTTTTTTTTTTTTGGGGGAGAAATTACGTGATTTTAGCTAAACCCCCGAAAAAAATCATTAGTGAAGCATCATTGTTCACATTATAATTGAAATGTGAACAATAGTGCTGCATTAAAAAAAATTAAAAAAGCACGTTTTTATTTTTAATTAATTTTTTTTTTATTATTTTATTTTTATTTTTGTTTCACTTTTATTTTACAAGTAATATTGTCATGTTTGATATCATTCGAAAGGCCATGATCAGGCCTTTCAAATGATACCCTAAATGACCCCCTAGCTGTCACCGATCATGAGATAAAGGGGTTCAAAGAACCCCCCTATCTCCACCATGGGATTTCCTTAGGAAATCCCTTGGCAGCTAGGGGTTCCCTGGTTAACTGACATCATCGGGCCACGCCCGATGACGTCAGTGGACGTGGGGAGTCCCGGAGGTGGGGCTGCCATCCAAGATGGCAGCCCCCACCAGAAAAAGGCTGTGACCTGGCACCGATTGGTGCTGGGTCACAGCCTTGCCATCAAGGGGTTAATGCCATACATCCCTGGAAAGGCCAGGCTGTGCCCTTTCCAGGGATGCCTGGCATTAGCTGATAGCCCCCGGCGATGGGGAGATATAGGGATCCAAAGGATCCCCCCCTCCCCTCCAGGCGCTTCCCCATCTCCGGCTGGGAGGGGACGCCTGAAACTGTCATCATCGCGTCCGGCGCGATGACGTCAGTGCGCCGGGAGGCACCAAAAGTGCCGGTCTGACTCCGTGGGAGTCAGAGCAGCGCGGGAGCTGCCAGAGCAGGTGAGTATCTGCCGCCGGGGGGCTGCAGACGCCGGGGACGTACAGTTACTTCCTGCGGCGTTAAAGCCCGCCTAATGTAGGACGTAACTGTACGTCCCACGGCGTTAAGGGGATAAGGTCTCACCTCATCCCCTAAGGCTGCCAGTAGATCTCATTGGACAGCCTTTCAATGTTTGGGTAATTTTTGGATACTAAGGTATGTGACCCAAAATGGCAGGAGGTTCTTTGGGCTGATGAGTCAAAATATGAATATATTTGGCTGTAGCAGGAGGCAGTTTGTTTGTCAAAGGGCAGGAGAGCGGCACAATAAAGAGTGTCCGAAGGTAACAGTGACGAACATTGGAAGTCTCTTGCATGTTTGGGGCAGCATTTCTACAAATGAAGTTGGAGATTTGGTCAGGATTAACGTTCTCCTCAATGCTGAGAAATACAAGCAGATATCTATCCGTCATGCAGTATCATCAGGGAGGCACCTGATTGGTCCCAAATTTATTCTGCAGCAGGACAACGACCCCAAACATACAGCCAATGCCATTAAGAACTTTCTTCAGCGTATAGAAGAACAAGAAGACCTGGAAGTGATGGTTTGGCCCCCACAAAGTCCTAATCTCAACATCATCGAGTTTGTCTGGGATTACATGAAGAGACAGAAGGATTTGAGGCAGCCTACATCCACAGAAGATCTGTGGTTAGTTCTCCAAGATGATTGGAACAACCGATCTGCTGAGGTCCTTCAAAAACTGTGTAAGTGTACTTTGTGGAATTGATGCAGATTTTCAGGTGAAGGGAGGTCACACCAAATACTGATTTGATTTGGATTTCTCTTCTGTTCATTTACTTTCCATTTTGTTATTTGATAAAAATAAACTATTAACACTTCAATTTTTGAAAGCCTTCTTACTTTACAGCATTTTTTCACACCTACCTAAAACCTTTGCACAGTACTCTATATTGGACCACTAAATCAAAATATATTAGGAGCAGAATGTTGCTGCCTTCACATCTGCTGCTCAGGCTCAGGGCTAGTTGGCCTATGCAAGAACCCCCGCCTGCCAGTGCAAAGGTTTTGCGTACTTTGATACGTTTTAATAAGAATAGGATTCCACATATCCATGTCTAAATGTTGCTGGTAACCAAATAGGTTCCTCTTTAATAAAGCAAAGTTAAGCAGTTGATTGATCTTTCTCCATCTAGAAATCATAAGTGCCTCTAACCTATTGAAAACCAGGAAACCGTGAAAGATGGTACTTCCTGCCAGAACAACTTGCTAGAGCTCCCCCTACTGACCAGTCTGCTAAGTACACACACTAATTTAATAAACTTTGTTGCATTTCCAGTAAAAAAATATCTAGGCAACTGTATAGCCATAAACCGTTGACAGGTTTAGTGACTCAGCCTGTTTGCTCACTTCGAATACATGGCGCTGCTGCAGATTAATACCAGAGACAAAGATATACACATTATTATACTAATGGAGCATAGGTGTGTTCTGATGAAAGCCACTGCGGATGTTGATGTGCATAAAAATAGCAAGTGTCTGCCAGCTTGTCCAAGAGATATTATTTTACAGAGACATATTACTCATAATTGGAAGTGCACTATACAAAAAGCATAATCCCATTCATAATGCGATTGACTCTAATCACATTAACGACTTAAGAACACGGGACAGGGATATGTAGTGCACAAATCACAAAGGATAACATTAACTGTGCAGCTCCTGCCATAGGGACAGCATGTGGCTGATTATAATAGATGGTTATTGATTTCCAAAGAAGGTGCAAGGCCCTGGTTGACATGACACCTGACTCTTTCATCCAGGCAAATTGAGCTTTCAGTAACTGGATATCATTTCATAGGACATTTCAGTGTTCCAACTGTGCAGCAAACCATTGATTCCCTACGTCTAATGGCTGTATAGCTGACACTCATTTGTTTTAACCCTGTAACCTATTGTTTATTTATCATTGAATTAGACACAAATGTGAAATGTTCACCATTTAGAAATTAAGCAAATTTACAGTCTACAATGGGTGATATCCACAGGAATATTATTTTATTTGCCACTTGTGTGTGTGGAATGCAAAATCTACTTGTATTTTTAATTATTAATGGTTAAAATAACTTTTGTCTGATAAATTGTTTCCTAATCTCAGCTGAGGGCAGCACAAAAATATGGATGACATAATTTTGGGGACATCAGTCATGTACGAATAATAAAATATAGAAGGCACAAAGGTAATAATACAATGGGTGTGCCAGTGGTATTCCCTTCTTACCTGGAACGGAAAATTCCAAGTATCCCATGTGAGGAGTAGATCTAAGGAATAAAACATAGGAACTCCATAGTGTATTCCCTGATAAAGCCTTATGAACCTTTAAGACAAAACACGTTGGATCACATTGGATTATATTATTTTATTGTTTCATTTGTTACCTATAAATTTGTTTTGTATCCAGTGAAGGCCCTCTTGGTGTTCCTATGGCAGTAAGTGATACCAGGTTTGGAGCCCTCCAAAGGCTGCCACAATTATGGATCGTTGGTGGTAACATATTGATGTGCCTATATTCAATTTTCATCCTGTGAGTGTGGCTCATAAGGCGCTTATGTTTTACGGTTGTTTATTGGTTACCCTATGGCATTTCTATGTTTTATTCCTTAGATCTGTGGTTCCCAACCGCAGTCCTCAAGTACCCCAACATGCCAGGTTTTAAGGATCATCTTTGGGAAATGCAGACTGAATCCTGCAATCACTGAGCAGCAAATCATATCACCTGTGCTGTGCTTCAGATATCTGGCAAACCTGACCTGTTGGGGGTACTTGAAGACCGCGGTTGGGAACCACTGCCTTAGATCTACTCCGTTTTTTGTATTATATTATTGCTGATATTTGCATCATTGGGAGGAGAAGGCTGAGAGTGATCAAGGTAGTTTATTTTTATTATAAGCCTTCCACTGAGTTCCCCACTACATATTTGCGTGGTACGACATGTGAAGAGCCCACAGGCCATTTTCTGTTACTGAGAATGTGCAGAGAGGTAATTTATTTCCTTATTGGTTTAGTAGATCAACATCCCTGTTTATATGGTCCATTGCTTCTCATAATAGCAATGATTCCTACCTTCAATTATACTACAAATTACCTTTCACTTGACACCGGAAATCACTCATCAGCTTATTATCTTGATGTATCATCCAAGTTGCTTTATTATTTTTAATTTGTTGTGCAACTTAGATGTGCAAACCAATAGGTCTTCCCCCTAACCATCACACTAAAAATATGTATGAAAGAAATTAAGTAAACACGTGCAATTATTCATCTTTAAACAGTATCTCCAGGGAGTAAAAGCTCAATTTTCCATATGATAAAGTGGAATTCATTACACTGGCCATGACCTGAGCTTAATTCATACACATGGAAATGGTCCAGTTGCCAGCTATGAATTTGATTCAATCTTACAACATGTTATAATTTTTTACTGTTGTCTACCCTGTACCATGTATTAAAGATACTACCACTGGTGGACACATTTTATTTGGACATAAATGATTACTGCAATATTTCGTCTGTACGTTGTCTGATTTCTACTGCAGGAGTTATCATTACCCTTTATTTATATAGCGCCACATATTCCGCAGCGCTTTAGAAGATCATTGTACAAGGAGTTGATACATTAGAATACCACACATGGGTGATGACCTGATTCAGGGGGACCCTGTTCCCAAGGGAACCTACAATCTATGAGATGTACAGTTATTTTGTGAGGTAGGCGCATCCATATCGTTAAGTGTCTTGCGCAAGGACACTCGATGGTGGCATCTTCTGAGTGGGATCGAGTCGTTTTCCATGATTGTAGATCAGCGACCTGGTGGTTAGGTTCAACCCGCTTCTCGTAACGTTGAGATTTGCTTCTCCACAGTTTTATTGGAGGGATGTGCTGAACGGGATTTGACTTTATTCTCCACAGTCGAAGGGTAGAGATGTTACCACCGGACTCAACAATATTGTGTGGTAAGCAAGTATGTACCGTTAGGTTTCTTGCCAAAGGACGCTTACTGGAGTGGTGCTCTGGCCAGGATTCGAACCTGGATCTCCATGGTTATAGAGCAGTGATGTTACTTATACTCCGTCCAGCTGGTACAGAGGACAGTACAGGAGTTATATATTTACCTGTAGGATATTTCCAGTAGCTCGTTTGTCAGACGCGTTGAGTATGAAACCTTCTCCAGCTCATATGTTTCTCCAGTTCAACATTCCTTGTCTTGAAAGCTCACTTTCTATTTTACACTAATTTAACACTTATAGAATGACCAATTTTAACTAATGCTTATGGAACTATTTTGATTAAAACTCAGAGATGCAGTTTTTCCCCCGCATAGACACATGTATGAGTTTTATTATAGCTGTAAGCGGATGATAACCCCCTCCTTAAAATATCGGAACACATATTTAGTCAAGTTGTGCTGAAATGCTGGAAGACATAGAACCATTAGTACTTACAGACCACAAACAGGATGTAGCATATAAGCCAAGCAACCTGCTGTATGTTTCCAAAGGCTGTGCTATATTTATATTAATTTGATCATGCATATCAGTGTGCATGACGTAGGAGGAGATGTTCCCATGTTTTCATATGTATTCTGGGCATAGATATTATTATTTCACAATAATCTGTCGGATTTGGAAGGATGTAAGGCTAAGACAGTAATGTCAATTGTGAAATGCCTGGTATAAAGTAGCAAGATGCAAAACGGTGTCATTCTGATGCTTTAGTCCGTATGTGGAAAAAAGGAAAATTAACAGGTTTAATGAAGGGTGTGAAATGATGCTTGATATTCCCTCAGTGTAAAGGGATCGAGAGAGGATATGGCTGGTAGTAAGGACAAGTCACCCTAAGAATGACTATATACAACATTTGTAGAGATGTTTGCCCAACTCGGACAAAAGCAAGACATTACAAATGAATTGGACCGGTTGGGCCAATCAGAAAGACCTTTTGATCTATTCATAGTCACCCCATGGTACTTCCATAATGGTGATGTTGAGCCAGGTTGAGAGATCATAAAGATCTCCCAAGTTGGCATTTATACCATGGACATAGCTGCCCACCAATGGTCAGTATGAGCCAAAATGTAAGTATCATGCAAGAACAGCAGAGGTGGAGTTTTGGGAGGGCTGTTGACATAATCTGACTCAGCTAGAATTTGAGAATGAGTAAATGCCACTCATGTTTTACAGAGCCATTTTTCGAAGCTGCTCTGTTCGCTTGAGAAATGGGCTCTATAAAATGTGAATGGGATTCTATTATCTTCAGGCTTATTTTTCTTTCAGTTTTTTCAATGTTCTAATGCCAGAGCTTATCCACTGCCATGTCACTCAAGACAAACGGATGAACTGAACTGTAGTGATTTTCATAGATTGGCAATACAGATCTATGCTACTTCATTAGTATGTGTTTTATACTCTATGTTTATTCATATTTTCCCCTGCCCTCTTTAACATTTACTTCATGTTTCTGAAAGTAATGTGTGAGCGGGTACTGCTAAGGCTGCTGAATTGGAAAGTTAACCATAATAAACCTATAAAATAACAAGCTCCCATTGGGTATTGCCATATATATCAAGGATAAAGAGATGTAAGAAAAGAATATTCAGGTTAAAGGTGATATTTATGTATGAATCTTCCTAGACCAGCCCAAGGGAAAGTAAGTATACTTGAGTCAAAATATTAATACAATTATTTGCTGTTACTGAATTTCTTTCTTTTCAAAGCAGGCTGCAGAAATGTGATGTTTGGCCAGGAGCAAGGCAAGGTTGCAGCCTCTCACAGGATGGTGTTTTTGTATGGAGTAACAGAGAGGGTGGAATGAATTCCTCGCTGTGAGCTTGTTAGATTTAAGAATATCAGAGAGCAGAACATACACCAGCAGTACCTATAACAAAAGAACATGGCTAAATGGCTAACGAGTGTTAAAAGCCTAGATTGTCAAATTGAGTTTGCAACACATACGGATAGAGATATTGATACAGATTTTAGAAAATATTTATACGGATAGATTGATAGATGATAGATCCAGATAGATACAGATAAAAAACATAGAAAACTAGATAGATCCAGATTGGTAGATAGAGATACAGTGGCAAGAAAAAGTATGTGAACCCTTTGGGATTACGTGGAGTTTTGCATGAATTGGTCATAAAATGTACTCTGATCTTCATCTAAGTCACAACAATTTGAAAAACACAGTCTGCTTAAAAATAATACAACACAAACATTATATGTTTTCATGTGTTTATTGAACATAACATGTAAACATTCACAGTGCAGGGTGGAAAAAGTATGTGAACCCCTAGCCTAATGACTTCTCCAAGAGCTAATTGGAGCCAGGAGTGAGCCAACCTTGAGTCCAATCAGTGTGATATTATTGGATGTGTTGCTGAAAGCTGTCCTGCTCTTTAAAAAACACACACCAGTTTTGGGTTTACTGGTTTCAAGAAGCACTGCCTGATGTGAACCATGCCTCGCAGAAAAGAGCTCTCGGAAGACCTACGATCAAGAATTGTTGACTTGCATGAAGCTGGAAAGGGTTACAAACGTATCTCCAAAAGCCTTGATGTTCATGTGTCCACGGTAAGACAGACTGTCTACAAATGGAGAAAGTTCAGCACTGTTGCTACTCTCCCTAGGCATGGTCGTCCTTTAAAGATGACTGCAAGAGCACAGCGCAGAATGCTTAATGAGGTAAAGAAGAATCCTAGAGTGTCAGCTAAAGACATACAGAAATCTCTGGCACATGCTAACATTTTTGTTGACACATCTACAATAAGGAAAACATTAAACAAGACTGGAGTACATGGGAGGACACCACGGAGGAAGCCATTGCTGTCCAAAAAGAATATTGCAGCACATTTGAAGTTAGCAAAGGAGCACCTGGATGTTCCACAGCACTACTGGCAAAATATTATGTGGACAGATGAAACCAAAATTGAGTTGTTTGGAAAAAACACACAACACTATGTGTGGAGAAAAAAAAAGCACATCACACCAACATCAAAACCTCATCCCTACTGTAAAACATGGCGGACGGAGCATCATGGTTTGGGGCTGCTTTGCTGCCTCAGGGACTGGACGGATTGTTGTCATTGATGGAAAAATGAATACCAGAGTTTATCAAGACATTTTGCAGGAAAATGTAAGACCATCTGTCCGCCAACTGAAGCTCCGCAGAGGATGGGTGATGCAACAGGACAATGACCCAAAGCAGACAAGTAATTCAACAAAAGAATGGCTTCAACAAAACAAAATACACCTTCTGGAGTAGCCCAGTCAGAGTCCTGACCTCAACCCGATTGAAATGCTGTGGCATGACCTTAAGGCCGGGTGCACACTAGACTAGAGTAGACGTTTTTTGTAACGCACTAACGCGCGTTAAAAAAAAAAAAAACATCGTACCCGACGCTCGTCCACGCCCCCTTGCGTTATCTTCCATAGGAGGATAGCGGAGCACCCGTCGACGTGAATCCTAGCGTTCTAGAATGGCGATGCGCTAGGATTCGCGTCGACGGGTGCTCCGCTATCCTCCTATGGAAGATAACGCAAGGGGGGGTAGACGAGTGTCGAGTACGATGATTTTTTTTTTAACGCGCGTTAGTGCGTTACAAAAAACGTCTAGTGTGCAGCCGGCCTTAGAGAGCGATTCACACCAGACATCCCAAGAATATTGCTACACTGAAACAGTTTTGTGAAGAGGAGTGGTCCAAAATTACTCCAGATCATTGTGCAGGTCTGATCTGCAACTACAGGAAACTTTTGGTTGAGGTTATTGCTGCCAAAGGAGGGTCAACCAGTTATTAAGTCCAAAGGTTCACATACTTTTTCCACACTGCACTGTGAATGTTTACATGTTCTGTTCAATAAAAACATGAAAACATTTGGGGCCCTATTACACGCTTCGCGCAGCGCATTTGTGTGTGTGCAAATGCGCTTTTGTGCAAGGACAAAACCATTTGCGTGGAACGTCGCAAATGATGCACGTTATAGTCTACCGCGATTGACCCTGCGCGAACCCAGCTCGAGCGAAAGTTCGTGCGCGCATCCTATACTTAACATTGTGAGCACAAATGCTTTAGTGTGCATGGTATTACAATCTTCGCGCAAAGTTGTACGAGCGACGTTTGCGCGAATTTTCGTAGCGTTTTTGATAGTTGTGGCCGAAACGAAATAACTCAGCAATAAGAAAAAATACAGCACAGTTACACATTCTACACATACCCAGACATAAAAAAATAATAATTCGTCAAATTTTTTTGATGCAGCACATATACGCAGATTGACTTTGACAGGCGCAACAACCTAACTTTAGAAAATGGTGGTTCTTAATTCTGATTGGCTGAATCCGTGAAAAAACAGACTGCCCACCGATTCCTGCAGGCAATGTTCATTTGCGTGTCGGATTTGCACACGTAAAAAGTTGAAAGCTGAAAAACTGCGCTCAGAGCGTACTACCGCGTTAATTTGAGCATGCTAACGTTTTTTCCTTGCGCAAAACAAAATTGCCCTGCGCGAGCGCATTTGCGCGAAGAGTGTAATAGGGGCCATAATGTTTGTGTTGTATTATTTTAAGCAGACGGTTTTTCAAATTGTTGTGACTTAAAGGGTTATTCAAAGAGATTCGAAAAGTCACCGAACGTTCGGTGACTTTTCGTTCTCTTCAATTCGGTTTGTTTTGCCGATCCCATTTCGGTGACCCTGCGGTGTATTCAGCAAGCACCATAGGGCCCTTGAATTGCAGGGAAAAGCTACCGCAAACCTGACGAAAACTAACCGCAAAACCCAGCGAATGCATGCCGAAAATCCTCAAAAACATCTGGATTAACCTGCCGAAAACCACAGAAAAACCCGAACAGGAGCCGATCGCAGCCTTCGACACAGCAGAAGAGGCAGTGAATAAATTAGGAAAACAGTTTGTATGAATGTGTGAAAGTGAAACACTGTTTGCAAAGAAACTACTGAGCGAAAATGTCTGGAATTTACATATGAGGTCCAGGGAATGATAATAAAGAGGGCTGTTACAGAAAAAATAAGTAAACTTAAAAAGAAAACAAAGAAATCGGACTTTTAAAAAAAAAAAAAAAAGAAGAAAAATGCTTAAAATATCCTAAAAAATCTATAAATAAAGAGACTCTTTACTGCAGAATTTTATAATGAACGGTTTATTAGATATTTAATTAAAACGGGAATATTTTTAACATTGAAGCCTATGGGATTCTCCTGAATTAACTTGCCGAATTAAACCACCGAATGGCAGGGCATTAGGGGAACCTTTCACTGCTGGTTTGTGTTCTCTGAATAGCCGAAGCAGTGCTTTTTCATGGGGATTTCACTGCCCTCGAACAGGCACCGAACAGGCACCGTATGTTCAGGCAATTCGCCAAGATTTGGTGAATTGCCTGTTCTCTGGATAGCCGAATGGCCAGGAAAGGTAACCGAACGCTGATTTTCAGCGTTCGGTTACCTTTCTCAAGTAATTCAGATCTCTTTGAATAACCCTGTATGATGAAGATCAGAGCACATTTTATGACCAATTCATGCAAAACTCCTCGTAATCCCAAAGGGTTCACATACAAATAGATCACTAGCTAGCTACCTAGATATAGATAAATAGAAAACTAGATAGTTATAGATAAATACATAGATAACTAGATAGATTTCAGAGATCCAGAATGATAGATAGAGATATATTGATGCAAATAGATAATAGATAGATAACTAGCTAGCTAGCTAGATATAAATAGATAGATAGATAGATCCAGTTTGATAAGTAGATGAATACATAGATAGCTACAGATATATAGCTAGATAAATATATAAATAGAAAACTAGATAGCTGAATGGATAGATAGATAGATAGAGATATAGCTAGATAGATTAGATAAATAGAAAACTAGATAGCTGAATGGATAGATATAGATAGATGAATGGATATATATAGATAGATAATTAGATATATAGATAGATAAATAGATAAATAGATAGATATATAGCTGAATAGATATAGATAAATACAGTTGTGTTCAAAATTATTCAACCCCCACTGAAATTGAGTGTTTTGTCCAGTTTGACATTGATTTTGATCATTCAGTCATCTTGCTTACAATTAAATCAAAGAGGCACGTGTAGGTCAGACAAATATAACATAACATTTATAATGAAATAACCACAAATGTCTTTTCTGTGCTCACATCATTATCAGTTTTATTCAACCCCCAAGTGACATTCAATCTTAGTACTTAGTACAACATCCTTTTACAGATATAACAGCTTTTAAACGTGAAGCATAGCTTGACACAAGTGTCTTGCAGCGATCTACGGGTATCTTTGCCCATTCGTCATGAGCAAAAGCCTCCAGTTCAGTCACATTCTGAGGCTTGCGCACTGCAACTGCTTTCTTTAAGTCCCACCAGAGGTTCTCAATCGGATTTAAGTCAGGTGACTGCGATGGCCACTCCAAAATGTTGCAGCCTTTAATCTGCAACCATGCTCTAGTGGACTTGGAGGTATGCTTGGGATCATTGTCCTGTTGAAAGGTCCAACGTTTCCAAGCCTCAGGTTTATGACGGACTGCATCACATTGTCATCCAATATCTCCTGGTACTGAAGAGAATTCATGGTACCTTGCACACGCTGAAGCTTCCCTGTACCTGCAGAAGCAAAACAGCCCCAAAGCATGATTGACCCCCCGCCATGCTTCACAGTAGGCAAGGTGTTCTTTTCTTCATAGGCCTTGTTCTTCCTCCTCCAAACATAGCGTTGATCCATGGGTCCAAACAGTTCTAATTTTGTTTCCTCAGTCCACAGAACACTATCCCAAAACTTCTGTGGTTTGTCCACATGACTTTTGTCATACTGCAGTCGACTCTTCTTATTCTTTGGAGACAGCAAGGGGGTGCGCCTGGGAGTTCTGGCATGGAGGCCTTCATTACGCAGTGTGCGCCGTATTGTCTGAGCTGAAACTTCAGTACCCACATCTGACAAATCTTTTCTCAGTTCCTCAGCAGTCACACGGGGACTTTTCTCCACTCTACGCTTCAGGTAGCGCACAGCAGTCGAAGTCAGCATCTTCTTTCTGCCACGACCAGGTAGCGTTTCAACAGTGCCCTTTGCCTTGAATTTGCGAATGATGTTTCCTATGGTCACTCTTGGTATGTTTAACATCTTTGCAATCTTCTTATAGCCATAGCCCTTCCTGTGAAGAGTAATCACCTCTTCTCTTGTCTTCCTGGACCATTCTCTTGACTTCGCCATGTTTGTAACCACACCAGTAAATGTCTAGAAGGAGCTGAGTATCACAGTCATTTTAAAGCTGCCTAATTGGTGCTTCTTATGCTTTATTGCTGCTCCGTGACATCCACAGGTGTTTTCAATACCTGATTGAAAACACTTGAATGAACCTCTGTTCTTCAGAGTGGTAGTCTTTAAGGGGTTGAATAATTGTGTCAATGAAGAATTCACAAAAGAAACATTTACTACTGTATTACAAAACCAATTGATGTCATTTTAGTTGCATATGGTTCTTTAAAAAGTCCTTGTAGGATTTCATTCTGAATACAATTACAAATGTACACTAAATTCCCTAAAACCCTTTACAGCATTGGGGGTTGAATAATTTTGAACACAACTGTACATAGATAGATATGGATAGATAGATAGCTGAATGGATATAGATAGATAACTGAATGGATTGATATAGATAGATATATATAGCTAGATAGATTAGATAAATAGAAAACTAGATAGCTGAATGGATAGATATAGATAGATACATAGAGAGAGATAGATATAGCTAGATAGATTTGATAAATAGAAAACAAGATAGCTGAATGATAGATATAGATAGATAGATGAATTAATAGATATAGATAGATGAATGGATAGATATAGATAGATAGTTAGATATATAGATAGATAAATAGATAGAATGATTGATAGATAAATAGATAAATAGATATATAAATAGATAGATATAGATAAATAAATAGATTGATGGATATAGATAGATAGCTGAATGGATAGATATAGATAGATAGATAGATCCATAGAAAAAGATAGATAGCTGAATGGATAGATATGGATAGATAGATAGATAGATAGATAGCTATGGATAGATAGACAGATAATGAGATAGATAGATAGATAGAGATAGCTAGATAGATTAGATAAATAGAAAACTAGATAGATGAATGGATAGATATAGATAGATGATAGATATCCAACAGTACAGGGTCCCCCAACACTACCGTATCATTTTTGTTATGTGTTGTAGAAATGTATTACCCTGTTCTCCACTTTCAATATACAGCGCTGTTGAATCTGTATAAAGCATTATATATATATATTGCTTGGTTTCTATTCTTGTTTGTTATCCAGAGATGCTACTTGTATATTCTCTACTAGAAGTAATATACTTCCCTCTGTCTGTTTCCATAATTTCCTTTGTTGGTGATGGGCTTGTTTTGGTTCCATTGTTATAAATGCCAATGCCCATGCTGTTCTACAATTCTGTTTCCAAGGCACTATAGATTTTTATAATATCTCTGTTGGATGTTACGGCCATTCTTACTAATATTATTTGCACTTTAAAAACACTTTGCCTCCTGAACAAGCATGATTTGTTTCTATGGATGACGAATCAGCTTTTACTGCCTAGTGAAGTATTTTTTTAGTTGCTGAAATGTTTTGTAAAATATTGAAAAAAGTGTAACATATTGCACTGAAATCGGTATCTCTTTGCTTTTTTATCTTCCCTCCATTTATCTATATGGGTGTTTAATAACGTTATATTAAAGGTCTTTGCCTATTTTTTTTCTCTTAAAAGTCCAGTTAACAAAGGAAGATCTGTCTATCTATCTATCTATCTATCTATCTATCTATCTATCTATCTATCTATCTATCTATCTATCTATCTATCTATCATTCTTCAACCATCTATAGCTATCGGTATCTAGAAATATTTAATCTTTATTATTTATGTATCATTGATCTATAGCTATCTGTATCTATTTATCCATCTATCACCTTCTATATCTATTTATCTATTTATCCATCTATCTATCTATCTATCTATCTATCTATCTATCTATCTATCTATCTATCTATCTATCTATCTATCATCATCTTTATTTATCTATCATTTTGTATAGCTATCATCTTCTATTTTGTGTATTATCTATCCATCTACAGATCCATCCAGATGCATAGCTACAGATAGGTATAGAAAATGATAGAAAAATAAAAAAGATGATTATTATTATTCTTTATTTATATAGCGCCAGCATATTCCGCAGCGCTGATGATGATAATAGATAGATATAAAGATGATGGATGGATACATAGATACAGATAGGTATAGAAAATGATAGACAAATAAAGAAGATGATTATTATTATTATTCTTTATTTATATAGCGCCAGCATATTCCACAGCGCTGATGATGATAATAGATAGATATAGATGTATTCATCTATATCTATCTATCTATTATCATCATCAGCGCTGTGGAATATGCTGGCGCTATATAAATAAAGAATAATAATAATAATCATCTTCTTTATTTGTCTATCTATTAGGGATGTGCGTTTCGGGTTTTTGAATTTCGGAATTTTCACGAAATTTCCCGATTCGTGCATTCGGATTCGGCCGATTTTCTGAAAATTTTCAAATCCGAAAACGGCAGATCCGAACAAATTTCCGAGCCGAAACGAAAACTTTTCGGAATTTTCGAATGGACTAGAAATGTGTAAAATAGAAAATCATTTTCGTTCCATTCGTGATTTCGGCTCCATTCCTGATTTCGGTTCCATTTCAGTAATTTCAGACAACGTATTTTTAGGTTATATCGCTGATTCTGTAATTTTCTTTGTATCATACCCATCTCAATGTATCCTTCCTGGAAAACATGATAAATCTCAATGTATCCATCCTGGGAAACCAGATAAATCTCAATGTATCCTTCCTGGGAAACCAGAGAAATCTCAATGTATTCTTCTTGTAAAACCAGAGAAATCTCAATGTATCTTTCTTGTAAAACCAGAGAAATCTCAATGTATCCTTCTTGTAAAACCAGAGAAATCTCAATGTATCCTTCTTGTAAAACCAGAGAAATCTCAATGTATCCTTCTTGTAAAACCAGAGAAATCTCAATGTACCCTTCTTGAAAAACCAGAGAAATCTCAATGTATCCTTCTTGTAAAACCAGAGAAATCTCAATGTATCCTTCTTGTAAAACCAGAGAAATCTCAATGTATCCTTCTTGTAAAACCAGAGAAATCTCAATGTATCCTTCCTGGGAAACCAGAGAAATCTCAATGTATCCTTCTTGTAAAACCAGAGAAATCTCAGTGTATTGTTCCCGGGAAACCAGAGAAATCTCAATGTATCCTTCTTGTAAAACATGGGAAATCTCAATATATCCTTCTTGTAAAACATGAGAAATCTCAATGGCAGAATTATTGTATCGACAGAAATATCTGATCCCGAAAAACCATTAGTTTACGTCAAAACGAATAGACACTTTGAAACGAGGAGAACAGATGTTCCGAAAAACCCGAAAATTTCCGAAATCACGAAAAAAAAGTCGATACGAAGAACGAACCGAACCGAAACGGAAATCGACCGATACGAGCCGAAACGAAAATTTTACAAAATCCGAACGAACCGAACCGAACCGAAAAAAAAATCGGTGCACAAGTTTACTATCTATCTATTATCATCATCTTCTTTTATCTATAATTTTATATTGCTGCCATCTGCTGTATCATGTATTATCTATATGTGTCACGGTGGCCCCTGCACCCCCCCGGCGCCTGGCAGCAGCTTCCTCGCTGCTCGCTGGCCAGGCGCCGAGTGATATTGCGGTCGCTTCCGCACACGTGGGACGCCGGGGGGCGGGGCCTGGCGGGGAGACGCGGACCCGCCGGGTTTAAAGCCCAGACTCACAGAGACGCCGATGCCCTGACGTGGTAGTTACTTCCCGCAGAGCTCTTGTATATTTTGGCAAACTAACGATTCTGTGTATGACCCTTGGCATTGGCAAACTAACGATTCTGTGTATGACCCCTGGCATTGGCAAACTAACGATTCTGTGTATGACCCCTGGCATTGGCAAACTAACGATTCTGTGTATGACCCTTGGCATTGGCAAACTAACGATTCTGTGTATGACCCTTGGCATTGGCAAACTAACGATTCTGTGCATGACCCTTGGCATTGGCAAACTAACGATTCTGTGCATGACCCTTGGCATTGGCAAACTAACGATTCTGTGTATGACCCCTGGCATTGGCGAACGAACCATTCTGTGCGTAACCCCTGGTATTGGCATTAACTCTTCTATTTCTGGTATTGAGGTCAGTCTGTGTGGCACCCTAAGCACACATCAGACTACCCCTTGTGTTGTTAGGGTCTTGGGAAGAGCTAATTATTCTAAGTCCTTGTGTATCATTCTATGTCCGTCTAGTCGTGCCGACCAATCCAAGGATCGGAAGGGTAGAGAGTGTCCTGCGTCTAGGGACCACTAGTCAGATAAGCAGAGGGATCCGTGACGTCTCTCTTGTATGTGCTCTGTACTGCCATTCTAGTAGTCTGTCTAGTCGTGCCGACCACTCTAAGGATCGGAAGGGTAGAGAGTGTCCTGCGTATAGGGACCACCATTCTAGTATCAGGGGGATCCGTGACATTACGTCAGGGCCAATGGATCCCGCAGACCTCTCTAATCAGTTGACACGTATTGCAGCCAGACAAGAAGAGCAGGACCATAGAATGGACCAGATTGCTCTTGCCCTGCAAACCCTGTTAAATCGATCCAGTTCTGGAACTGCAAGCCCTCCAGACCCAGTAGTGCCTAGGGTCAGTTCGGCCGCTCCCGAGGGATGTAGGCTCAGTATGAAGGCACCCGTACGCTATGATGGAACACCAAACTTATGCCGGGGCTTTCTGACCCAACTCGAGATCTTGTTCGAGAACAATCCAGGGTCCTGTATGTCCGATAAAGCCAAAGTAGGCTATCTGATTAATCATCTAACCGAAAAAGCTTTATTATGGGCCACGCCGTTGTGGGAGAATAAGAAACCCATCATTTATGACTATGAGGGTTTTACCTCCGAGTTAAAGCGTACCTTCGATCCCTCTAGAAGGGCTACCAATGCGGGTAGATCCCTGTTTCACATCAAACAGGGTAATAGGAGGGTCTCCGACTATGCCATAGAGTTTAAGACTTTGTCTTCTGAGGTACACTGGCCGAACGACGTTTTAACCCTAGCCTTTACCGAAGGCCTGAACGAGGCTTTTATGTTTGAGTTGGCTCCCTTAAAATTACCAGAACATCTGGATCATTTGGTTGATTTCTGCATTGCCATGGACGATCAAATCAGGGAAAGGAGACACCCCAGAGATAGACCCAGACGGGTCCTGCCTCCTTTGCCCCTAGTACCCAGACACACCACTACATCAGGCAACCCGGAGACCGCAAAGACTGATGTACCGGCCGTTGAACCCATGCAGATAGGAAAAACGGGTATTTCAGAGGCAGAAAGAGCTCACAGAAAAGAAAGGGGGCTCTGCTTTTATTGTGCCGGGGCAGATCATTTCCGCCTTCAATGTCCTCAGAGACCCAGGGGTAGCAGGGGTGAGACTAACAAATCAGGTCAAAGAACAGCCAATACCCAGGTTATCGGTTCTCTGTATGCCTCCTTTGTGGACGATGAAAAAAAAAAACCCGGATTCTGGTACCCATCTCCCTCACCTGGGAGGGGGTTCACCTCGAGACTGAGGCATTCCTAGACTCTGGAGCCTCAGGTAATTTTATGGACAGATGTTTTGCCGCCAAAAACCTCTTACCTCTGGTTCTAAAGGAGAGGCCTCTAATGGTGGAAGCCATAGACGGAAAACCCTGTCATGTCCCCATATCACTCACGACACTATTGATGTATGCATGACTACGGGAGTTCTGCACCGTGAAACCATACGATTCCAGATTATCGACTCTCCCTCATGTCCTGTCGTTCTTGGTTCCCATGGTTAATAGAGCATAACCCGGTGATTGATTGGGCCCAGCGAGATATAAAGTGTTGGGGTCCTAGTTGCCAGTCAAAGTGCCTGGGCAGGGTTGATGTGATTGGTAGCCTCAATATTGCTACAGCACCTCCTTTGTCCACCGAAGTCCCTGAATGTTATATGGCGCTAAAGGAGGTGTTCTCTAAAACCAGGACTGAGGTCCTACCACCGCATCGTCCTTATGACTGTGCTATAGAGTTGCTCCCTGGTACTATGCCTCCTAGAGGACACGTATACCCTTTGTCACAAAAGGAAAACGACATTATGGAGGAATATATAAGGGAGAATCTAGAGCGAGGATTTATCAGACGATCCTCCTCTCCGGCAGGAGCAGGTTTCTTTTTCGTTTCCAAAAAAGAGGGTGACCTGCGACCTTGCATCGATTATAGAGGTTTGAATAGGATTACCATAAGAAATGCATATCCAATACCTCTTATAACAGAATTGTTCGACCGATTAAAAGGGGCCCGTATTTATACGAAGCTTGATTTACGCGGAGCGTACAACCTGGTCAGGGTTAAGAAGGGGCATGAATGGAAAACGGCTTTTAATACACGTAGCGGGCATTATGAATACCTAGTGATGCCCTTTGGATTATGTAACGCGCCAGACGTTTTTCAGGACCTCATAAACGACACCCTACGGGACTTTCTGCAAACGTTCGTTATAGTATATCTGGACGACATCCTGATATACTCTCCTGATAAGGACACCCATCACGTCCATGTGCAACAAGTGTTGAAGAGATTATTGAGGGCTGGGTTATATTGTAAACTAGAGAAATGCTTATTCGACATAGAGACAGTGCACTTCCTTGGGTACATAATAACCCCTGAGGGTTTCCAAATGGATCCTACAAAACTCTCAGCGATTCTTGACTGGCCTTTACCCCAAGGGCTTAAAGCCATCCAGAGGTTTCTGGGGTTTACTAATTACTACCGGAGGTTCATTAAAAACTTTTCGGCCTTGGTAGCTCCCCTCACGGCTATGACTAAAAAAGGGGTGGCGAATCAGAAATGGACACCCCAGGCCAGTCAAGCCTTTGAGGCACTTAAACAGGCTTTCACAACTGCCCCTGTTCTCCGACATCCAGATCCGGCTCTGCCTTTCCAGGTTGAAGTTGACGCCTCCGAGCTAGGTCTTGGTGCAGTCTTGTCCCAAAGGGAGGCACCCGACAAACCCTTGCATCCATGCGGCTTCTATTCCCGAAAGTTGTCCCCGGCAGAGAGGAACTATGATATCGGAAATAGAGAGTTGTTAGCAGTTATCGCAGCCTTGACGGAATGGAGATACTTATTGGAGGGGTCTAGGGACCCCATTGTCATCATAACCGATCATAAGAATCTTACGTACATTGGAGACGCTAAACGGTTAAATGCCAGACAAGCGAGATGGTCGTTGTTTCTTTCAAGCTTTAATTTCGTCCTCACATATAGACCTGGGTCAAGAAACATTAAAGCAGACGCATTGTCAAGACAATACGAATCCTACGAACATAACATCCAAGATCAGCATCCCATTGTACCCCAGGAAAGAATTATAGCCCTTACCACGATTAGTGTCTCGTCTCCTCTGATGTTAAGATTGCAGACCGCCCAGGGTACAGCTCCTGGGGGGAGACCTCCTGCGAAACTCTTTGTACCTGAGAACGAAAGAGAAGAAGTACTGAAACTTTATCATGATAACAAAACCTCTGGGCATATGGGGATCACCAAAACAGTGTCTAGTATACGTAAACTCCTCTGGTGGCCCACGGTGCGCCGTGATGTTAAAGATTACATAACCGTGTGCGAGGTGTGCACAAGACATAAAAGTCCCAAAACAGCGCCCATTGGTTTACTCCAGCCTCTGCCAATCCCCGAACGACCATGGTCGCATTTAGCTATGGATTTTATAGTAGAGTTACCCGAGTCAAAAGGGAATACTGTAATACTCACGGTCATTGATCGATTCTCCAAAATGGGTCACTATGTTCCTCTTCGGAAACTTCCTTCGGCAGCCGAACTGGTGCCCATTTTCATTACCAATGTGGTCCGCATACACGGTATTCCTCTTGGGATTGTCTCTGATAGGGGGACCCAATTCGTCTCCAGATTCTGGAAAGGGTTTTGCAAGAATGTGGGGATAGACCTATCCTTCTCTTCGGCCTATCACCCCCAGACCAACGGAGCAGCAGAACGAGCCAATCAAAATATAGAGAAATATCTCAGGTGCTTTATATCCGAACGACAAGATAACTGGTCAGACCTGATACCGTGGGCAGAGTATGCCTTGAACAGTGCAGTGAGCGAAGCCACAGGACATTCCCCTTTCTTCACTGTTTACGGTTTTGATCCTCCCGTGCTCCCTGCTACGTTTCCTGATACCGCGATTCCTGCTCTGGATGAGCATTTAGCGTCATTGAAAGAAACTTGGGGAAGGGTTAAAAGGGCACTGGAAGATAGCAGTGGTATCCAGAAGATCAAGGCCGACAGACACAGGAGGCCGGCACCCGTGTATCAAGTTGGGGACCGGGTTTGGCTTTCTTCACGGAACATCAAGCTCTTAGTACCCTCTATGAAACTGGCACCCAGATACATAGGGCCCTATAAGATTCTGCGGCGAATCAATCCGGTCTCCTATGCTTTGGCACTGCCCTCCCATATCAGGATACACAATGTGTTCCACGTGAGCCTTTTAAAACCACTCTTGTGTAATCGGTACACCAGGGTCCGTGTCCCCCCTCCTCCTGTCTCTGTGGAGGGCGAGGAGGAGTTTGAAGTTGAGGCCATTCTGGACGCTAGGGTTTCTAGGGGGGTCCTTCAGTACTTGGTTGACTGGGTGGGCTACGGTCCAGAGGATCGCTCTTGGCTCCCGGCTACTGAGGTTCATGCTCCTCGGTTGGTGAGGGCTTTCTATTTGGCTCATCCCCGCGCTCCTGGGGGTCGTCCAGTGGCCGCCCGTAGAGGGGGGGTTCTGTCACGGTGGCCCCCGCACCCCCCCGGCGCCTGGCAGCAGCTTCCTCGCTGCTCGCTGGCCAGGCGCCGAGTGATATTGCGGTCGCTTCCGCACACGTGGGACGCCGGGGGGCGGGGCCTGGCGGGGAGACGCGGACCCGCCGGGTTTAAAGCCCAGACTCACAGAGACGCCGATGCCCTGACGTGGTAGTTACTTCCCGCAGAGCTCTTGTATATTTTGGTAAACTAACGATTCTGTGTATGACCCTTGGCATTGGCAAACTAACGATTCTGTGTATGACCCCTGGCATTGGCAAACTAACGATTCTGTGTATGACCCCTGGCATTGGCAAACTAACGATTCTGTGTATGACCCTTGGCATTGGCAAACTAACGATTCTGTGTATGACCCTTGGCATTGGCAAACTAACGATTCTGTGCATGACCCTTGGCATTGGCAAACTAACGATTCTGTGCATGACCCTTGGCATTGGCAAACTAACGATTCTGTGTATGACCCCTGGCATTGGCGAACGAACCATTCTGTGCGTAACCCCTGGTATTGGCATTAACTCTTCTATTTCTGGTATTGAGGTCAGTCTGTGTGGCACCCTAAGCACACATCAGACTACCCCTTGTGTTGTTAGGGTCTTGGGAAGAGCTAATTATTCTAAGTCCTTGTGTATCATTCTATGTCCGTCTAGTCGTGCCGACCAATCCAAGGATCGGAAGGGTAGAGAGTGTCCTGCGTCTAGGGACCACTAGTCAGATAAGCAGAGGGATCCGTGACGTCTCTCTTGTATGTGCTCTGTACTGCCATTCTAGTAGTCTGTCTAGTCGTGCCGACCACTCTAAGGATCGGAGGGTAGAGAGTGTCCTGCGTATAGGGACCACCATTCTAGTATCAGGGGGATCCGTGACAATATGTCTGTCTGTCTGTCTATCATCATCTTATTTTATCTACCATTTTCTATAGCTATCATATGCTATTTCATGTATTATCTATCTATCTATCTATCTATCTTCCTGTCATCTATAAAATATACCATTATTGGCCCCTATTACACTGTTCGCGCAAATGCGCTTGCACAGCGCAATTTTTTTTGCACACGCAAAAAAACATTAGCGCTCGCAAATTAACGCGGTATTACGATACCAGCGCATTTTTTCAGCCTTCAACTTTTTTCGAGCGCAAATCTGACGCGCAAAGCCGGGCGCAGATGACCGTTGCGTGCAGGAATCGGTGGGCAATCAGAATTAAGAACCACCATTTGCTAGGTTTCGGTTGTTGCGCCTGTCAAAGTCAATCTGCGTATATATGCTGCAACAAAAATAAAAAATTAAACAATTTACTAATTTTATTGTTTGGGTATGTGTAGAATGTGTAACTGTACTGTGCTGTATTCTTTTTTTTGTGCAGGTTGCGCTGCTCGAGGAATGTAATAGGGGCCATTGTGTTGTAATATTTTCATTTTACATACCTCTATCACACATAGCTTTCAGATAAAGGGTCACAATGCATTTTTTTTCCCAGTAAATCCAAAAAATCAGAGAGCAAAGCTGCAAAGCTTTAAATACAGAAAATCTGCACTGAACGGAGTGAATCTGGTGAATATAATAACTCAAGTTTTGAAAATGTTGAACTTAGTGAACATTAGCATTTATCCAAACCTATATTACTGTCAAAATGCTGTTGCTGGGGATGGGAAATCCAATCCTTAGATCTTTATTGGTGGTTTTCCAGCACTGAGACTCGCAGTCACCGGGGACTTGCTTTCCCAGTATTTTAGCGATTACTAACTCTCATTAAGAAAACGTTAGAGCAGGAACTAACCATGTGGTCCCTAGACCTCATTATTAATAAAACACATTTTATGCTTTCGTTTTAATGAAAATCCCCATTACCATTGGTTCACTATTGATTCTCATCTTAACAATAGCTGCATCCATTGCGACTTGCTATTACCTGGGTTCTGGATTTTGTTTTGTATTGAAAACGCATTTTTACAGGACTGTGCAACCTCTTCCTATCTAATGACTTCTCACATTACGATTATTACCCTGATACTATTACTCCTGGTTTTCTGCTATTATTTTTTCTTAAGGGGTTATTCATTAACCTCTGAACTTGCCGCCGAATATCACCGAATGCTCAATTTCAACATTCGGTGCAATTTCGGGCCAGTTCTTCTATTCACTAAGCTGTCAATTCAGCATATACTGGGAAACTGCCAGCAAACTACGGTGCAATTCACCGCAGTTCGCCACAATTCGGCGGCATTAGCAACACCATATTTGAAGACGATTGTGTCTTGTATTCACAGAACACCAAACTTCACTGAAATTTCAGCACAATGCCCTGATTTTCGGTGTTTCAGTCCCACTGGTTTTTGTTCTCTTCAATTCGGTTCGATTTGGCGATCCCATTTTGGCGACCCTGCGGTGTATTCAGCAAGCACCACAGGGCCGTCGAAATGAAGGGAAAAGTCGCCGCAAACCTGCCGTAAACTCACCGCAAATAGGGCGACGCACACCGAAACCCGCAAAAACATCTGGATTAACCCAGCCGAAAACGCCTGAAAAACCCAAGCAGGAGCCGATCACACGCAGCGCAGCCGCCGGAAAAACCCGACACCGCAGACGAATGAAGTGAATAAATTAAAAAAACAGTTTGCTTGAATGTTTGAAAAGTGAAACGTTGTTTGCAAAGAAACTACGGAGCGAAAATGTCTGAAATTTGCATATGATCCAATGAAAGATAATTAAAAGGGCTGTTGCAGAAAAAATAAGTAAAGTTAATTTTTTTAAAAAAAATATCGGAAATTGTTTTAAAAAACAAAAACCCCGAAAGATGCTTAAAATATCCTAAAAAATCTATAAATAAAGAGACTTTTTACTGCAGAATATTATAATCAACGGTTTATTAGATATTGAATTAAAACAGGAATATTTTTAACATTGAAGCATATGGGATTCGCCTGAATCAATCTGCCGAATTAAACCACCGAATGGCAGGGCATTTCAGTAACTTTTCACTGCTGGTTTGTTTTCTTTGAATAGCCGAAGCATTGCTTCTCTATGGGGATTCACTGCCCTCGAACAGGCACTGAACAGGCACCGTATGTGCAGACAATTCGCCAGTATTTGCTGAACTGCCTGCTCTCTGGAAAGCCGAATGGCCAAGAAAGGTGACCGAACGCTGATTTTCAGCGTTCAGTTCCCTTTCGGCAGCCATTGGATCTCTTTGAATAACCCTGTTAGTATTCAATGTGAAAAAGTAATACCATGTTTAATTTTGTTTAACCATTTCCTTTTTTTTCCATTTTCAGCAAAAACCCTATTTATTTATTCATTTAGAAGACCTTTTTGTCTTTTTCTGTATTTTTTGTAGACGAACTTTACGTTTCCCAACTTTTTTTAAAAAAGTAATTTTTTTAAGTTCTGTAACAGACCTTTTTTATTTTTAGAGGAACTTTTTTTATTATTTAGACACATTTTAATATTTTCTTGTTTTGTGGTTTAAGCACCTATTAGAATAGGAGAGTTCAGATATTTTGGTTCAGTCTGGTGAAATTTGTCGATGCCAATTCGGCACAGTTCGGTGGTTATTGGCTCAGTTTGGCAGTTTTTGCCAACATCCGATAACTGCTTCGGCAATTCCAATTTTGGGAAAAATATGGTGACCATTCGATAAATAGTGAATTCATCATATTTTTCGCGAAAATTGAATCGCTGAAGTACGACGTGCAATTTCAGTGCTTTGTGAATAGGGATGAGCTGTTCGGTTCGGACGGTTCGGAGTTTGGACCGAACTTTGCCTGTTCGTTTTGCTCGCGAACTCCGATCATTTCCGGGTGTTCGGAGCAAGTTCGACCACCATGCACCACAATGGCCCACAATGCACTTTTACACTGGCCTGAAGCTCGTAATTGGCTACAGCCTTGCAACTGACCACAGGTCTGGTGCAAGACAGGTTCAACAGTATGCTAATCACGGCTCAGAGTCCTGATTGGGCAAATTTTCCCCAATCATGGGCTCACAGAGCTAAATCCCGCAGCACACTATATAAGGTGTCCACGCACCGCTTCAGCATGTATTTGAGAGGAGATTTCATAGGAGATTGTTGTTGTGTGTTCTTACTGCCGGTGAGACACGCTACTGGGGGGGTCTGGGGGGTCTCATTTCTACCAAATATCTGGGAATTGAGGTGATGTGTGTATTGTCACTGCCTGCAAGTATTTTGGGGGTCACAAATTACCACAAAACATTTGGGAATTGAGGTGATCTGTGTCTTGTCACTGGCTGCCAGCAAGTATTTTTCGGATCACAAATTTCTACAAAACATTTGGGAATTGAGGTGATCTGTGTCTTGTCACTGGCTGCCAGCAAGTATTTTGGGGATCACAAATTTCTACAAAACATTTGGGAATTGAGGTGATCTTCTGTGTCTTGTCACTGCCAGCAAGTATTTTGGGGGTCACTAATTTCTACAAAACATTTGGGAATTGAGGTGATCTGTGTCTTGTCACACAGCCAGTGCCACGCAGTATTTTGGGGGTCACTAATTTCTACAAAATATTTGGGAATTGTTATAATCCGTGTGTTCTCACTGGCTGCCACCCATCAGGGGGTCTCACTGATTTATAGGAGGTTTCTGAGACTTGGAATCTGTGGCTTCTCACTGCCACCCATCAAGGGGTCTCACTGATTTATTGGAGGTTTCTGAGATTTGTAATCTGTGGCTTCTCACTGCCACCCATCAGGGGGTCACACTGATTTATAGGAGATTTCTGAGATTTGTAATCTGCAAGTTTACTACCACCGCGCCAACTCCATCTCCAGACTTGCTTCCACAGCACCAGCTCCATCTCCAGGCTTGCTTCCACGGCACCAGTTCCATCTTCAGGCTTGCCTTAATACCTCTGGTACCGGTTCCAGATCCTGTCTTCAGTCTAATTCCTTTATCCCAGGACTATTTCCAAAGATTACAACTTGTGTTATTTATCCCTACAACCCTCCGTTCTGGACTTTACTTTGTCAAAGACATCCTGCATTCCTTTTGTTCTGGACTTATATTTTGTTCCACCCAGTAAAGGTTCAACTGATTATAGCCCTTCTGGTCTCCTCCTTCGGCTTGCCACCGGGTTCCATACACACAACACTACACAGGGGTCAAGCCTCTGCCCTTACACCCATCAAGGGGTCTCACTGATTTATAGGAGGTTTCTGAGATTTATAATCTGTGGCTTCTCACTGCCACCCATCAGGGGGTCACACTGATTTATAGGAGGTTTCTGAGATTTGTAATCTGTGGCTTCTCACTGCCACCCATCAAGGGGTCTCACTGATTTATAGGAGGTTTCTGAGATTTGTAATCTGTGGCTTCTCATTGCCACCCATCAAGGGGTCTCACTGATTTATAGGAGGTTTCTGAGACTTGTAATCTGTGGCTTCTCACTGCCACCCATCAAGGGGTCACACTGATTTATAGGAGGGAATTGTATTCTGTGTCTTGTCACTGGCTGCCAGCTATCAGGGTGTCTCACTGAGTTCTACCAGAGTTCTGTAAATCTTTAATCTTTATACCAGAGTTGAATCAGAGTTCGGTATATATTTAATCTATATATCACTCACCATGTCTGAAAGAACAAAAAGGACAGGCAGACACTCCCAGACACAGATAAGAGGGCAAGCAGCCCCTGTGTCGGGAGGCTGTGTCTCTGGTCGTGGTGGACGTGGTGAATCCTCTGCAGGGGCACGCTTGTCCTTTATAACTGGTGCTGGCTGTCTTAAGCAGCAGCAACATACATTGGCTAACCAGGCCATCCTCATCCTATGAGTCCTCTGCCAGCCAGGCTTGTAGTACTTTACAGTCCACCTCAGCTGCCAAAACATCTAATGCAGCCTCCATGTCCACAGCTACTCCTGCCGTAGCCTCGCTATCACACACGGAGGAGTCAGTTGAATTGTTTGACTACAATGACAGTGACATGCTGCTTGAGGATGCGCAGCAAGTGCAGTGCTCTGATTCGATCTCTGAGGTTGAGGAAGGGAGTATAATCAACCTAGAGGAAGGGGTTCCAGTGATGACACACAAATAACTGGCACTCATGTTGCCCCAGCAGCTGCAGCATACTGCCAAGTTGGCTCCAGTGACGAGGAGATAGGGGGTGAAGATGACATTGATGATGAGATCACTGACTCCACCTGGGTACCAGATCGAACAGAGGAATCAAGTGAGGAGGAGGGGGAGGAGGAGGAGGAGGAGGAGGCAACAGCAAACACAAGGCACAACATCCTCTATGACCAACCGTAGCACTAGCCAATCCAAGGCATCAGATGTCAGAGCTGCTCCGGTGCAGAGCGCTGTTGTCTCAAAGCACACATGCAGGAACTCTGCTGTCTGGGAGTTCTTTAAGAAATGTGCAGCAGAGCGCAACATTGCTATTTGGAGGAATTTTAGAGGAATAGTGGTGAAGGCCAGGGCCGCTTGACTGATGCATTTTTAATTTTTTTTAGTCCACGACGCCCAGGGACGTCAAATGTAGGCACCCATTGCCAGCGTCTTCACCATATGGTGCAGGACTACCTAGGGGCAAGGGCAGACCTGGATACCTTTCCAGCAGATGATCCACTGGCTTACTGGGTGTTGAGATTGGATCACTGGCCAGAATTTAGCCAATATGCTAAGCAGCTACTAGGTTGCCCTTCATCTAGCGTGCTTTCTGAAAGGACGTTCAGTGCCACTGGAGGTTTTGTCACAGACAAAAGAGTGTGTCTGTCCACCGACTCTGTAGACCGGCTGACATTTATAAAAATGAATCAGTCCTGGATCAGCAGTTATCAATCCCCTGATGCTGACGTAACGGAATAGATCGGGGATGTCTTCTGCATGCACAAAACCTCCAGCACTGAACTCTTCCACAATACCACAAAAGGGTTACGGTGTGAATGCACTTGCTGCCATGAAAGGCACAATATTTGGCTGCACTGATGCCTGTGCCAGATTTATATCATTTTAATTTTTTGAACTGCAGGGTTCAACCCTGCACTCTTCCACAATACCACAAAAGGGTTACGGTGTGAAGGCACTTGCTGCCATGAAAGGCACGATATTTCCCTGCACTGACGCCTGTGCCAGATTTATATCATTTTAATTTTTTGAACCGCAGGGCCCAACCCTGCACTCTTCCACAATACCACAAAAGGGTTATGTTGTGAAGGCACTTGCTGCCATGAAAGGCGCAATATTTGGCTGCAATGACGCCTGTGCCACATCTATATCATTTTAATTTTTTGAACCGCAGGGTCCAACCCTGCACTCTTCCAAAATACTACAGAGGGGTTACTGTATGATAGTACATGCTGGCCTTGCAGTCTGGCACCAAAACCACAATATCTGGGTGCACTGACGCCCATTACCACCCCTGCATTCTTCCACAATTCTACAGAGGGGTTACTGTATGATAGTACTTGCTGGCCTGGCACCAAAAGCACAATATCTGGGTGCACTGACGCCCATTACCAGATTCATATCTTTTTAATATAGGACCACATGGTCCACCCCTGCATTCTTAGACAATACCACAGAGGGGTTACTGTATGAATGCACTTGCTGGCCTGGCACCAAAAGCACAATATCTGGGTGCACTGACGCCTTTACCAGATGCATATCTTTTTAATATAGAACCACATGGTCCACCCCTGCATTCTTCCACAATACTACAGAGGGGTTTCTGTATGATTGTACTTGCTGGCCTGGCAGTCTGGCACCAAAGGCACAATATCTGGATGCCCTGACGCCTTGACCAGATTCATATCTTTTTAATATAGGACCGCAATGTCCACCCCTGCATTCTTCCACAATACTACAGAGGGGTTACTGTATGATAGTACATGCTGGCCGGGCAGTC
Source organism: Leptobrachium leishanense (assembly GCA_009667805.1). Classification (NCBI taxonomy): domain Eukaryota; kingdom Metazoa; phylum Chordata; class Amphibia; order Anura; family Megophryidae; genus Leptobrachium; species Leptobrachium leishanense. The sequence continues at coordinate 136,930,938 of CM019070.1, forward strand.
TGGCACCAAAGGCACAATATCTGGGTGCACTGACGCCTTGACCAGAATCATATCTTTTTAATATAGGACCACATGGTCCACCCCTGCATTCTTCCACAATACCACAGAGGGGTTACTGTATGAATGCACTTGCTGGCCTGGCACCAAAAGCACAATATCTGGGTGCACTGACTCCTTTTCCAGATTCATATCTTTTTAATATAGGACAGCATGGTCCACCCCTGCACTCTTTCACAATACCACAGAGGGGTTACTGTATGATGGCACTTGCTGGCCTGGCACCAAAAGCACAATATCTGGGTGCACTGACGCCTTTACCAGATTCATATCTTTTTAATATAGGACCACATGGTCCACCCCTGCATTCTTCCACAATACTACAAAGGGGTTACTGTATGATAGTACTTGCAGGCCTGGCACCAAAAGCACAATATTTGGGTGCACTGACACTGACGCTTGTATCAGATTCATATCCTCAGAGGGGTTACGGTGTGACGGCACTGTTGCCGACGCTAAAGGCCCAATTTTAAAGCACCTATTGTTACTTTCATCCAAAGCCTGCATAAATTTCACAATAATTTAGCCAAAAAATCACGAAACTTTTTCTGCGTGTCCGAAAATGTCTCCTCTTTTCATACAGACTGCCGCCCCAAGCAGTTGTTTATGGATAGATTAAAGGAAAAGCATTTACCGTCTTTTGAAATGTAATTTTTTGTTTTTAAGTGTTTCTATACATCCTAGAAATCCGCCACTTCATGGGCAGGTTATGGGGACCTCCAAGGCACGATATTTGAAGGAATTTTTCATTTTTATTTTTAACCCTTATTTCATGGAAAACTCACTGTCCCCTTAAAAACATTTTTTTTAAACTTTTTGTCCTTGTTTCCTGTCCCCCAGGGCACTACCCGGACCCCCATACACCTTTAATGGCAAATATCTAGCATATATGCCCTCTTGGAGGACACTCTAAAAACTGAATTTTCAGCCCCATTGACTTGTATTGAGTTCGGGTTCGGATTCGGATTTGAACATTTGGAAAGTTCGGGTTCGAATACGAACCGAACTCGGGCGTGTTCAGCTCATCCCTATTTGTGAATAGACCCTTTAATCAAAGGTTTTACTACTGAATCTTCACTCTGAAGTGAATATTGGTCACACTGGGGTTCACACAGCCATGAAATGACTGGGGGTCCTCAAGTTGTCTTATAATCATCCTATATTTAAATTAAATATAACTTAAAGTAATTTAAAATTCACTTTATAGTGAGGGATCTTAGTCCCAGTTGTTTTCCATTTCTTCTGTGATCGTCATTGTTCTGGAAATGATCTGATCCCATTTCTCTCATGATCATATATCTCCTTACATGCTCCCATTTAATCTCTAGAGATCATTTGATTTATTTACAGTTTCACGCGGCACTGCCTTTAAAATAATGTCTGCTCCCATGTTACCCTAGTTTACATTCTGTAAATAAGTAAAGTGTTTCTTTAACCCCTCTGTCCCCGAGCACTTTTTATGAAAATAATATATTATCATACAGTTACAGTTACAAGTACTTATGTAGCGCCAACAGATTCCGTAGCTCTTTACAATGGGGAAACACAGACAGGTGACATAATAAATAATAAAACATAAGGAACAGATGTCCCTACCCGTAGGATAATTGTACTGCTAATGTAGCACTTTATACAAGGGCTCAGCCAGACATCCCATGAGCTTACAATCTAAGGGACTAAGGCAAGTGAAACAAAAGGGAACAGGGGGAGTGTGGAGATGATAACCAGAGAGAATATAGCAGACACTGCATAATGACATACCAAGAGCTTGGGCGTGATAGTGTTAAACCGAGCGAGGATTGAAGCAGCTGAGAAAAGGAGGCTATATAATTAGGATAGGGACTGGGTGGGGGGTGGATGGTGCAGGGGGTGAGGCAGCAGAGAGGAAAAATGGTGGTGCAGAGTGGCTGTGGATGAAGCTAAAACAGAGTTTAGATGGGGTCACAATTTGGTTAAGCAAAGTATTTACAAGCAGGAGGAGCAGGAGCAGAGCAGACTGAGAATCAGCACAGAATTAAACCATCAAAAAAGGAGGGAAGAAAAAAAAATAGTGTGTATTTTTTATTATATATATATGTATTATATTTTAGTATATACATATACTAGCAGCAGTAACAAAATGGCAAATGCGGTGTTGATTGAAGTATGCCTTTTCTGGCTTTCTTGCAGAGGGAGAGGTTGCTTTAAGTATGGCTGGCTTGTGGTTAAAGAGGAAAAATGGTGGTGCAGAGTGACTTACATTCATACAATTTATTTGGAAAAAGGAATGTGTTGTTATCAGTTAAACGCTCTGGAAACTAGACACTTTACATAAATATTTTTATTACAAAGTAGTTAAAAGATTTATACATTGAAAACGCAACCAGTCCATCACTCTCACCTTGCATTCCAACACGCTCACCTAGCAGTCCATCAAGCTTACCTAGCAGTCCATCACTCTCACCTTGCAGTCCATCACTCTCACCTAGCAGTCCATCACTCTCACCTTGCAGTCCATCACTCTCACCTAGCAGTCCATCACGCTCACCTAGCAGTCCATCACGCTCACCTTGCAGTCCATCACTCTCACCTTGCAGTCCATCACGCTCACCTAGCAGTCGATCACTCTCACCTAGCAGTCCTTCACTCTCACCTAGCAGTCCATCACTCTCACCTTGCAGTCCATCACTCTCACCTTGCAGTCCATCACTCTCATGGTCCATCACTCTCACCTAGCAGTCCATCACTCTCACCTTGCAGTCCATCAATCTCACCTTGCAGTCCATCACTCTCACCTTGCAGTCCATCACTCTCACCTTGCAGTCCATCACTCTCACGGTCCATCACTCTCACCTAGCAGTCCATCACTCTCACCTTGCAGTCCATCAATCTCACCTTGCAGTCCATCACTCTCACCTTGCAGTCCTCTCCTCCTGTTTCCAAACCCAACCCTTCTAGATTGTGAGTTCCCATGGGAATAGGACCTCGTCTCCTCCTGTACTGGATTGTCAAATGTTGTTCAATGTATTGTAACCCATTGTACAGCACTGCGGAATATGCTGGTGCTTTATAAATAAATAATAATAATAAAATGTGCTTATTTTAAAATTTTCATGCAGTCTTTATCCTTTACAGAAATATTGCTTGGATGAAAGGTTCTAATCTCTAGATGGTGTCCTTTATCATGCACAATTTCACGCGGTATCTAATTGTCACACCCCTCCCCCAAACAGAGCATTACTTTAAATGCTTAAACAAATCTCACTTCCATCTGGACAATATTTTCTGGTCACTCGGAAACTTTTTAAATTTTTCTTTTCAGTTATTAAAACATATTTTGAGCTATTTATTTTCTTTCTCAACTCTCGATGAGAAAACAAAATCATGCAATTAATAAAATTTTCAGTTATATAAATGATGTCACGGTTTCTTTTAGGATTGGAATCTAATTTTTTTTTAATTAGTTTGACAGGAGGCAAATTCTTTTGTTCTCAGCCACAAACAAACATAATGTAAATTGTTAATCTAATGATGTTTCAGTGCAGGGTAATACGTAGGCAAATGTAATTCGTGGGGTTGGTTTGTTGCTGCTCATTTTACACTCCTTGTTATCTCTGCAGAACTCCACAGGTGTATAATTGCATGTCTGAAAATTTTGGATTTGTTTTGTCACAGATAGAACATTTTGTCTTGAGACTTAATTAAACCTGCATGGCTTTTTAACATCTACATTCAGTAGAGGATGAATATGTACATATACTGTATGTATATATTCTTAAAGTTGTTAAAAAAAAAACTTAGGAGAACTATCTTGAAGAACACAACTCTGCTCTCAGGGTTTTAAGAATAATCCCCGGAGAGTTTGATCATCCTGCAGTTTGTACAAAAGAATGTGTTATGTTGAACAGCAAACATTTGTTGATCTCTTAAAAAGAAGAAAATAAGTTAAGATATTAAAGAAGATAATCCTAAATTTTTAATCTAATATTGTCCCTGTCGGATATTTAAAAATGTAAGAAGTAGTTGGAGTAACATGAGGAAAATCAACATTGACAATCGAGATAAGAGGACACATAAGCAGGCTTTGATATGGAAAGTTCCGAAAAGTTTGCAGTCTACTCACTCGTTTAGTGAGTTCGAAAGTTTACTTGCATAAAACGAATCAAAATTTAAGCATGATCATAAAACAATCTTCTTCTTGGATTAGCTGGAGAATGTCCCTTCACATCTGCCCTTGGAGTGTGGAGGAAGGTGAGAAGGGCAACCATGGTCCTCCAGTTGTTTTGGAGCAACATTTTCCATGGATTTCTCTCAGCCGAATGAGCGGTTGAGCATCATGAGAGATTTATTTATTTATTTATATAGAAAGTATTTTACCAGGAAGGATACATTGAGTTTCCTCTCATTTTCAAGTATGTCCTGGGTTCAAGAACATTGAATTGTTACAGTAGGTACAGAAATACAAAGTAATAAAATGCAAGATATTAAAAACAAAACACACATATACAGATTAACAGATAATAAATAGGTAAGAAATGTATTCACTATGTTACATGTTTACAGGTGCATTCTGTATATAGTCACTATGTTACATGTTTACAGTTGCATTCTGTATATAGTCACTATGTTACATGTTTACAGGTGCATTCTGTATATAGTCACTATGTTGCATGTTTACAAGTGCATTCTGTATATAGTCACTATGTTACATGTTTACAGGTACATTCTGTATATAGTCACTATGTTACATGTTTACAGGTGCATTCTGTATATAGTCACTATGTTACATGTTTACAGGTACATTCTGTATATAGTCACTATGTTACATGTTTACAGTTGCATTCTGTATATAGTCACTATGTTACATGTTTACAGGTACATTCTGTATATAGTCACTATGTTACATGTTTACAGTTGCATTCTGTATTGAGGCATAGAAATTTCTTAAGTGACTTTAGACTGGGGGAAGATTTGATGGCGTCTGGGAGGTTATTCCATAATTGCGGTGCTCTGTAGGAAAATGAGGATCGAGACACTTTCTTTTTGTATTGTGGTATTGCAAGTAAGGTGCAGGTCCTGGATCGGAGGTTATAGGATGAGGGAGCTGCTGGGGGACGTAGTCTATTCAGGTAGGGTGCTAGCTTCCCATAAAATCTCTTAAACATCAGGTTGGAAAAGTGAAGGGCGCATCTAGATTCCAGCGACGGCCAGTTTAGCTCTTTTGACAGATGTTCCGAAATATCTGAAGGGCCACAGTTGGTGACCTCTGGTCTAATGATTGGTTACCTTTCCCTTATTGAGTGAATGGTCTGTGACTGCTGTAAAGGAGAAGAGCGTTATGAGTTATGTACATATCCAAATAAAGCCTTCGTCATCACTTCTGTATTTCCAACCAGCAGGACCACCAGAAACCAAGTCCCCCTCTAAGCACAAGGTTGCCAATTGGTGGATGACGTGGTTAACATTGGGTTGGATTTGCTGGACTTTCAATTATTTCTTGCTCAGAACCTTTCATTGAAATAGGTTGACTATATGTTTCCGACCCAGCAATCTTGGCTACATTCTTACAGGAAATGACTACATCCCACTGTGTAGTGAATATACTAATTTGGAATACAGGTGCCATTGAAAAGAGGTAAATCTTTTTATACTTTCAATCTTCTAGGTCCCATGGGCAACTGAAGGAGAAAGGAACGATGATATAATGGTGTATGACAATGAAGGTACACTGAAAAGCTAATTCATCAGCCTACAAAAAAATGTAGAGCTCTTCTGCAATGAGCAATAACCAAAAGGAGAGCACTGATTCAATCTCTTGAGTTCCATTTGACATGTGTGAAGGAGAAACAATGCTTTATGCTCTATAAATTACACTTTTACGTCGGGTGTTTTCTGGGTTTTCACGTTCAACCGCTAATTCCCAAGAGAGAACTTTGCTCTGTAGCGGCAAAGTTATTTTTACCCTGCTTCATTGGGTGTATTTTTTTTTTTTATCTTCTTTTTCATTTTTCCCTTTCAAGTTTACAGATCACTTGAGGCTTTCGGTCTTTTGGAGGAATAAGGAATATTCCCCAGTTGAATTCCATATTGCATTTTTAAGAATCTGTGGTCACTGTCACAGCACTTGTTACAGCTGTTCTACTTTATGATACTGTACATGATCATTACCACACATAAAAAAACTGACACTGTTCAAATACTGTGTCGGACAGCTGCTGATTAATTAAATTGTTGGCTATAAATACAAATAATTTTTATAAGTTGTAAGACAATGGTGCACAGGATTTCAAGAGCCTCCACCTCACATAACTACTTTTCTCAATAATCCAGAGGGATATTTGTTGTATTAAAAGGAAATTCCAAGCATAACGAGCCCATGTGATTCATAAATAAACACAGAATATTTATATGAATCGAACTTAAGTATATATTTTCTAATTTCACATGTTATAATATGCTCTTTTGTTTGCTTAATAGGGTCAGATGGTATTTTTCTTGTATTTGAATTCTATAGTTTTTACATTCTATTACCAGGGCTGGATTTGCATCCCGGGAGCCTGAAGGCACAGGAATGTGGAGCGCCCCTACCCCCGCCCCCTCCAAAAATAAACATGCCAAAATTACTTTTTACATTTTCATTTTTGGGGCAAACAATTTTTTAAAAAAAAACAACATTTTAAGAAAACTGAAAAACAGATTACTGTATATCTGCGCTCAAATCAACAGAAGGGGTGGAATCTGTTGCTTTAGTTGAGTTAGTGCAGTGGCAGTTTTTTGTTTTATATGTAAAAGCATATTTTGTCTCTGCCGTAAAAAAAGAGAAAAAAATACATTTTGCATTTACTTAATTTATCTTTTTTTATACCCATTATATTATATGTTTGGCATCATTGGAAAGACCACTCTGACCTTTGGAATGACACCTCACTTGACCTTGTGTGGTGCACAATTCAGAGATGTGGGTTCCATAGCCCCCCTGTCTCTCCTCACTGCACGGCCACGTTCTAGGTTGCTGACGAAACAAAGCAATTGCATCATCAGCTCCACACTTGCTGGCAGTGTGGGAAATGAGAAGGTGATTTAGCGCAGCATCAATGTTCACTTTATGATTGTAAACTGAATAATAGTGATACGTGAGAAAAATATCATTTTATTTTGTTATTTTAACAAAATTCTAACATGGTTATATTTGGTATCACTGGAATGGCCATACTCTGGCCTTTCCAACGATACCTCATATGTCCCTCTAGCCTCAAGTAATAGGGCTCAAGAAATACAGTGGTCTAAATGATTGTAAATTGAAAGGAAAAAACGCAATCAGAGGTTTTGGTTTACTTGAATGGCCATTGAAGTTTAAGCTCACCTGCCCCATAAAGGTGCTTCTTGGTAAGTTGAGTCCTACCTAATGAAACCAAAACCTCTGATTGTGTTTTGTTTCACATGCAGTTGTATAGAAATGAGTGCAGATGACACTTTTTTTCTTGTTATGTTTTATACATGAACTGGGTTGTTACTCCTGGTTGTTGCAGCCGCCCTGGTGGGCAGGGCGTGACATCATTTCTTCTGTATGTATTTACATTTTGTCGTAACACCAGTTTGGTCATTTTTGCTGCTGTTCTTTTTTCCATGTTTTTGTTTTTAACCCCGAAGGGGAAGTATTTGATGAGTGTATAAATAAAACCCACCATTTTGCCTCTTGGCTGAGAAGCAACAAGAGAGCATGCAGCTGCTCAGAGGAGCGGCTTCTGATTTAATTAGGTAGGACTCACCTTAGCAAGAGGTGCTGTGGCGGGGCAGGTGAGCTTAAACTTCAATGGCCATTCAAGTAAACCAAAACCTCTGATTGTGAGCGCAGATGACACTTTTTTTCTTGTTATTATTCATTCTAAGATTTAGGTGGCAGGTAGTGTATCGGATCCTAATAATTTTTTGGTGCTTCCTCTCACACATTTTAAAATTGCAATTGTTTTTTTAAAAAAACTCAATGAAAAACGCAATCATCATAATAATTTAGACAAATACAATCATATTTTATACTGTTGCACCTGCTGTGATTGACTCTTGTTGAACTCGGACGTAGAAATACACGATCTGCTGAACATAAAAAGAAATTAGGAAACTGAAACTGTAGCATGTGATATTGAAACCATGTAACATTATGATAACAAATGAAGCCCGGAACATTTTACCTTTCGAGTGCAGGATGGGTTGTTATGAAACCTCTTGACTTGGATGACTTTGAATTCCGTTTTTTTTATCAGCTGGAAAAATAACACACCAGGCGTAGGTGTTACATCTTTTTTTATCAATTCATGCACAGGGTATTAGGTTTAGTGCAAACAATTGCAGAAGGCGAATAAACTCACAAAAGGCCGATGACCAAGAAGGTAATATAATTTAATGTACAGGTTCACAGACAGTCTCTGCTATGACTAATAGAATTATAAGAGCCTGTACCGTAGAATAATACCCTGTCAAACTGTCACTTGCCAGTGAGATCATAGATTTTATAGTTTATATCAGGCTGCGTTCTTTTCCTTCTTCGTCGGGTCACATACTAATAACCGTATTGTACATTAAACCCAGTGATTATCTGAACACTTGACAGATGGTAGGCTGTTAATTTGAATGCACAAGTCAGTGATTGCCAGCTCTGTAGGATCGCTAAGCAAAATATGAAATGTCAAAATACAATTTTGAATTTTTTTGGCACAGCTCATGCTTTACTTATATAATCACGATTTTTTAAAATATATATATATCTTTTTATTGGCGTTGAAGGGAAAATACATGTTAGTCTTTCGTTAATAGCAATTGTTACAAGTGGACAAAAGTATTTGAAAATAAATTAATTAAATTGATAGTTTTAGTTTTTTTAATCGATATGTTTTCAGTGAATTAGGAAAAAGACTCGGAATGATTTTTCTCTAGGTAATTGAAGTAGTTAAAGGTGCTGTTTCTCACTTCTGGGAGTGTTAAAACAGAGAGTTAAACAGGGTCGGATCAAGATCTCTATGGGCCTGGAGCTGAAGATTTCGGTGGGCACTTTTTGGAATTCAGTGAAATGAAAACATATTTTCGGTTATTTAATAGTGCGGATACGGGTATATCTAACCAGGCAGATACTGTGTGAGTAAATTTCTATTCAGATTTCAATCATTTACACCATATAAAATAATTCTTTCACATTATATTATCCAAACCTTTGTACTTATATATTCTACAAGGCATTGTTGTTAATGGGAACCTGTTACTGTATTTATCTGAGAAAATACACCATTTTAATCAAAACTGAAAAAAGAATTCCATTTCTGCTTGTGTTTTGGAGGATGGTGTTTTAAGAATAATATGACTATGTATAAAATACTGAACTTGCTCTCGGCGTGGGAAATGAGAAGGTGAGTAATAGCAGTGGTATTGCTCATTTTATACGTAACAAATGGACAATGCCATCGCTTTGGGACAATAAATAAATACAAGTGTTTTTTTTCTTCTTCTTTTAGACTTAACATGGTTTTGTTTGGTATCAGTGCAAAGGCCAGATTCATATCTGTCCAATGACACCTCACTTGACCTTGTGCGGTGTAAAGATTAGAGATGCAGGGTTCCAAAGTCCCCCCCAGTGTTCCTTGCTGCAGTGCAGCAGTCTAGGTTTTTGATGGAACAATGCGTAATCATGGATTGAGCCATTGTCTCCTCACTCATTTGTGAAATGAGATGGTGAGTTAGTGATATAAAGTGAACAAAGATGCTGCGCTAACTAAAAGCTTAGAGCTGTAGCTAACTGATTACGCTTATCCTGCGGCGAGAATGGCTGCCCGATCCGCCACTTCTGGCTGCCTGGGGCAGAGTGAGACTGGGGAAAAAAAGTCCCTCCGTGATCACTCCGCCGACTTGCAGGATTTTGCGAAAGACGACATCCTGCCAGTTATATGACCCGGCAGGAGAAGTCTACTATAGACTCCGTGAAGGGGATGCGTGCAACGGCTAGTTAGTGCTGCCTCGAGCATCCTGGAGCCTAGTGGTCGCTATGGGGCAGGCTGCTTGTAAAACAGGGACAATAAGGGGAGAGTGGCAAGTGCATTTTTCCCCTTAGTGTCCCCGTTTTAGCTTATGATAGTGCCCTAAGGGTCTGCTGCCTTCCAACTTTTTCTAAACCTCACCTGTAGACATAAAATCTTAAATTTAGGGTACAATGCAAAGTTATGGATTTGGGTTATATCTCGAAAAATGATTTCCCTGTATCTTTAATTTAATGTTGAGTTTGTTAGCTTTCTATCTGTAGATATTTAATACTAAACTCTAGCATAGCTCTCGGAATTTTGTAGAATCTTTATTTAGGAAGCAAACGAGATTTCTCGCTGTAGTTCCACTTTAATTATTTCATTCAAGTATGTATTAGATTCACCTGTGAGCCAGAATCCAAACACCGGTATTACTGAAATGTAGCGCTTTTGCCTGCGATGATGTATAACCCACTTCTGTGTGAAATATAATGCTTCCACCTTTACAAGCTTTTTTTTTTTTTGTCGCTATCTTTTGTATCCAGGGCATTGTTCTCAAGTGAATTCCCAGTGATAGTAATGATGTAGCATAGAAATAGCTCTTTGTGTCCAGTCAGGTCTATTCATTTTTTTATCTAAGTAAACATTTTACAGAGATAGTCTGTTAATCAGAGGTCACAGGGCTATCAGAAAATAGGATATTTGGAGGTTTAAATATGTCATGTCACACTATTATTGCTAATATGAGTTGATGTAGGCTTCTTATGCTTTCATTCTGAAATCCCTCTCTGCCAGCGCCTATCGCTACGTATAATAACATTTTGTAAATCAGACATTTGTATGCTGCCAGATTTCCTCCATTTATCAGGCATGAGATTAGCAACAAGTCACCACTGGCCCCAATGGGAATTCTTTTATTCAAACCATGCGTATCGACTGTTGGATTTATGAAATGTATCCGATGCCTTGCATTCATTTTTCAACATATAAATATAATTCTGAAACATAAAATGCAATACAGGTTGCATATATTAATAATTCATAAATTTGTAAGCGCATTTGTAACTACCACTATATATAAATATATATATATATATATATATAAATCACTAGTATAGCAGTACATAGCGATACCTTTTTTATTGGACTAACGTTAAATTTAAAATACAAGCTTTCAAGAGTGATCCTCCCTTCGTCAGGTCTGGAAGCTTTGCAGACCTGACGAAGGGAGGATCACTGTCGAACGCTTGTATTTTAAATTTAACGTTAGTCCAATAAAAAAGGTATCACTACAGACTGATATACTCGTGATTTTGGCATCTGGACTAACGCGGCCTACCTAATCTACATTATATATATAAAAGAAAGACTGCAACGCCTCTTTGCGAACGCATTAGGAATCATTGTTCAAATATAGGTACAACATACCGGGACGGCAGATCGGACAAGCCAGTAGCACGTCATTTCTTGGAACTGAACCATCCACTGAGTTCATTAAAATTTATGGCAATTGACCACATTCCAGTACCACGGAGGGGAGGTGACCGTGGATTAATGTTTTTACGCAAGGAAACGTACTGGATTCATCATTTGTGGACGATCTACCTGGATGGTTTAAATGAAAAGATAGTGTATTCCATGTTTTAGTATACGTTAACATCTAGTGGGATTAGTAGATACCATTTATACTCAAATGAGTTGTGTAATAGAATTGGGGAATATATGGTCACATGATGTGTTACATAGGGCGTCTGTGTATAGGTCGTCGTATGTGGTAGCTGTCTCTCAAATTACTTGGAGTTCTTGGTAATAGTCACATTGTGGACACCATACTCTGAGTTATAGATGGTTTGTCTCGTAGGATGTCACTTATTTTCGCGTCCTGGGTTGCTATGGTTACGTGATGCTTCACCCCGATGAGACAGGGATGAATGTGCGCATGCGCGCTAGGCAGACAGAAACGCCGCGACTCGAGGGAGGGGTTGAGTACACCTTTTCGTTGTCTGTATAAAAGTGTGGTTTTTACATTGTACAGTGTAATGATATTGTCCTGAGGAACGCTCCAAAGAGGAGCTGAAACATTGACTCTCATGTCACAATAAAGTAAGAATTTAACAGAATTTAACAGTCCTGGAGTATTTACAATTGGCAACTGGGTGGCAGGCACCGGGCATCTTGGAATCGGAGGAGCATGAGTGCATAGCAGTTTCTATTTCTATATATATATTACATTTAAAATGTATGCCATATACATACAGTACAAAACACCAAGAAAGAGCACTCCATATTATTGACCACCTTCTTCCATCATTTTCTGTGGCAAAAAAACACAGTTTTAAAAAATGTTCAAAAAAACCTGACTGAGGTAAAATGATGGGGATTAATTTCACAAAGTTATGATCATAATTTGCTTAAGCCGGTCACAGTTGCCAATGTACCCCATCTTTGACAGGTCCTATCTAACTTGACCGAGTCTGCACTTACAGGATCAACTCACCCTGGAGCTCCCCGGCAGCTCGAGGTCTTATATAGGCAGCAATGGTGGAGCACCTGTAAACAGGGAGGGCTGCATACTAAATGGTATTAAAATGTATACCATATACATACAGTATATATACCAAAAATAGGAAGGAGTCCCACGCTCAAATTAAGAACGTACTTGCTTCAGTGCATCCCACAGCTGAAAATCCATTCGATGAAGACAGAAAGGTGCACATGAAGACTATAGGGGTTATTCAGAGAGCACCGAAATGTCAACGACATTTCGGTGCTCTCTTGTTCTCCGCAGTTCCCTGCACTTCGGGGAATCAAAGTTCCCCACCCTGCGGTGTATTCAGCATTCACCGCAAGGTCCCTGGAGTGCAGGGAAAACCTGCGGCAAACATGCCCACAAACACGCCGCAATCCCACCGAAAACCCACCGAAAACCTGCTGGAACTGCCGGAAACACCACGCTGAACACGCCGTAAAGAGCAGACGAGCCGCAGATCACAGTGCAGAGCAGCCACTGGAAAAAACCGACAAGCTGACGAACGGGGTAAAAAAACCAAAAAAACAGTACGCTTGAAAGTTTCAAAATTGAAACGCTGGTTGCAAAAAAAACTACTCAATGAAAATGCCTGGAATTTACATATAAGATCCTATGAATATTAATAAAAAGGTCTGTTACAGAAAAATGAAAAAAAATGGAATGCAGTGTATGTTTTGATACGGACGCGGGATATGTTGGGTGTCATTGTGGTTATTTTTAGTCCACTTATGAATTGGCTTAGGATATGTGTTAGATATCATCCAGAAATATGCAAGCACAAAGAGGAGAACAGAATTTACACTAGTTAGTGGCCCGATCCTGTAATGTCTCATAATATGTCACTGTCCCCTATAAATTATGTAGCACAAGTACTGGCCCTTCTGAAACTTGTGAGATAACGATGCCTTCCATATAGACACTTCATCATGTTTAATGGTTGGCCACATGAATCTTATGTTGAAAGCATCTGCTGACTTACTCAAAAGATGTATTCTGCTAGATGTAGTATAAATAAGTAATCGTTGACTTGGTGGTCTTGAATCTGGGATTTATGATACCCAATAAATTCATGGGACATTTAATGTTTGTAAAAGGTTGAGTGAGCAAGCAAATATGTGAAAAAATTAGGCTAGGTTACTGTAGAGGAGAAGACGGTTGGAAGAAGTCATGTTGTGTAGCACACCAAAGGGGCTATTTACAAAGGACTGAAATTTCAGTCAAAAGTGGTGCATTTCGGCAATTCCATTTCAGATGGAGTCGCTGAAGACTGCCTATCTGGCTACCAAAGACTGCTGGTGTAGTAGAGATAATATCACTGCTCTGCGTGGAGAGAGCCAGTGGAGACATGGGTTTCGATCCCAGCAAGAGCACCTCTCCAGCAAGTGTCCTGGGCAAGACACCTAACGGTACATACTCGCCACCCAGGACATACTTGAAAACGAGAGAAATCTCAATGTATCCTTCCTGGTAAAATACTTTCTAAAAAAAAAAGAGAATTGGCTGCCAGACACCACCGAATTGCAAAAAAAACCCTGTAGGTCTCTTTTTCTCCTAATAGGTGTTTAAACCACTAAAAATGTCTTAAAATGTGTCTAAATAATAAAAAGGTCCTTTAAAAATAAAATAAAAAGGTCTGTTACAGAATAATAAAAAAAAGAACTTATAAAAAAAATTGGAATCAAATTTTTTTTTCTAAAAAATCCAAAGCAATATCCAAAAAGGTGTTCTAAAAAATAAATAAAAATACTTTTTGTTTAAAACGAAATGAATACACATTTAGAAAAACAATAAATGAAAAATACATTATTTTTTTTACATTGAATCCAATGGGATTTGCCTGTTTAAATTTGTCGAACTGAATCACGGAAAATCAGGACACGTCGGCGCAGTTTGACGTTCTGTGAATAGATTAACTATTAGTTCTTCTCTATGGGACAATGTCGCTGCTGCCGATCTGTGGCGAACTGCACCGTATTTCGCTGACAATTCGCCAGTATTTGGCAAATTGACAGTTTAGTGAAAAGACGAATTGCCATGAAATTGAACCAAAAAAATTCACCGTTCGGTGTAATTCGGTGGTATGTACACCCCTTAGTGAATAACCCCTCTAATGTTAGCCTGCACATTCATGTATTATGCATATCTTTGTCTCTCTACATCTGAAATCTTGCTATTTCAATGTCAACAGAGCTGGTTGGGCTTTCTTTTCCCGAGATCAGCCAGCCTTATCATTAGGGATGTGCGTTTCGTGTTTTGGAATTTTGGAATTTTCACGAAATTTCTCGATTCGTGCATTCGGATTCGGACGATTTTCCGAAAATTTTCAGATCCGAAATTTTTTTCGTGCCGAAACGAAAACTTTTCGGAATTTTTGAATGGACTAGAAATGTGTAAAGTTGAAATTAATTTTCGTTCCATTCGTGATATCGGCTCCATTCCTGATTTCGGTTCCATTTCAGTAATTTCGGATATCGTATTTATATCGCTGATTCTGTAATTAAATTTTGTATCATTCCCATCTCAATGTATCCTTCCTGGAAAACCAGAGAAATCTCAATGTATCCTTCTTGTAAAACCAGAGAAATCTCAATGTATCCTTCTTGTAAAACATGAGAAATCTCAATGTATCCTTCTTGTAAAACATGAGAAATATCAACGTATCCTTCTTGTAAAAAATGAGAAATCTCAATGTATCCTTCCTGGAAATCCAGAGAAATCTCAACGTATCCTTCTTGTAAAACATGAGAAATCTCAATGTATCCTTCTTGTAAAACATGAGAAATCTCAATGGCAGAATTATCGTATCGGCAGAATTATCGTATCGTATAATTATCGTATCGTATAATTATTGTATCGTAAAAACCATTAGTTTACGCCAAAACGAATAGACACTTTGAAACGAGGAGAACAGACGTTCCAAAAAACACGAATATTTCCGAAATCCTGAAAAAAAAGTCGATACGAAAAACGAAACGAAACGAAACGAAAATCGGCTGAAACGAGTCGAAACGAAAATTTACAAAATCCGAATGAACCGAACTGAATTGAACCGAGAAAAAAAATCGGTGCACAAGCCTACTTATCATATAAAAATTCTTCCAATGATGAAAAACAGAAAGTACGAGAATTTTGCTATTATGTTTCCTTATATTTTCTTATTTTCCACTGTAAAATTACGAGAAAAATGTTTAGTATGTCGACTCTTAAGCATTTGTCTATGAATGCAAGACATAACTTAAGGGGCATATTTTCTAATTATTTCAGCAGTCTTTAGACATGCATCAATTATTTATGTAGACAATTCTTTTTTTGTATACATTTGCTACAAGGCATTTGGTGTATATTTTCTTCGGGGAGTGAGATTTGCTGCTCGTGGATAAATGGGTCCTAGCTGTGCTCTTTTATTGCCATGACAATTGATAGCTTTACAGCTGGAATGGGGTCTTCAAAGAAGGATTCAAAACAAGTGCAATATCACAATAAAATTTTGCTCCAGGAGGTTAGCTAAAGCGAAGAGCAAATACTAACCGGAAACAAAGCACAAGCCGGGAAATGACTTGACAAAGGGAAATTGGGCCACTTCAGTACATAAGGAGAAAAGAAAGACACAAAGATCTACAGTAGGACAGAATAAGAACAGAGGACAAGGAAAGTACGCTGGAAGGAACGATTGTCATGGTATAAACAAGAGATCGATCTGAACACTTGACGGGAAACTGAGAAAGATGGGTGAAGTAGGATGCAGTACTTAAGTCTTATCTTAGAATTGAGTCATTAGAGTTTGGGGGTGGGGGTTGCTGGGTTTTGTTTTCAGCTGGTGTGACCACATAATATCTTGGAACAGAAAGACCATGGTTGTTCCTGACAGGACGTGCCTGAAAAGGATTTGACTTCAAGAATTGAGTCCAAATATTAAACACTCATGTAACTGTCAGCAGCATGTAAGCATCTATAATGGGCACCCCAAAAAGCCCATCAATGAAAAAGAGTATTCCGTTAAGTAGCTAAATAGAACCTTTTTCTAGGATTACGTCAACAACGAGAAGGCTTATGAGTGTCGACCCACCTACCCTAAAAATCTCACATTTTGCTATTCCATCACAACCGCCCTACAACAGGGTTGTCAAACTCTGCCCCCCCCAGATATTTATGAACTACCGCTCCCATGATTCCATGACCATCTATTACATTCAAAGTATTCTGGAAGTTTCATAGTTACATAGGCTGAAAAAAGACATGCGTCCATCGGGTTCAGCCTCTCCCACATCACCTACTGCTGTTGATCCAAAAGAAGGCAAAAAACCCAGTCTGAAATGCTTGCTACTATGCAACATACTGGGAAAAAATTCCTTCTTGACCCCAGAATGGCAGTCAGATTTCTCCTTGGATCAAGAAGCTTTTACCCACATATTAAATATTATAACCCTTAATATTCTGTGTCTGCAGGAAGTCATCCAGTCGCTTTTTAAAAGTCTGTACGGTCTCTGACCCAACCACCTCAACAGACAGTGGTTGGGTCATCAACATCTGGCGGGGCTGGAGTTTGATAGCCGTGCTCTGCATCACAAGCACAAACACCAACTAGATGTGCTTCATCTACTATAGCTTCTTGATACAGCATCACTATCATCTCTACCTGAAATGAGACCCCCGATGTGTTATGAGACCCTTACTGTCACATCCTTATCCTCCATTGCTTCACCATAATCATTCTTCATACATTGAATGCTCAAATGGAGGACAGACATACAGGGTTATTCAGAGAGAGATGAAAAGCAGGAGAATGACTGGAGAATGGAAAATTCTAGGTCAAAATAACTGATTTGGAAAGTGAGATGAATGGGCAATTCAGCCACTTTTCACTGCTGGTTTTTGTTCCCTGAATAGCCGAAGCTATGGGGATTTCACTGCCCTCGAACAGGCACCGAACAGGCACCGTATGTGCAGGCAATTCGCCAACATTTGGCGAACTGCCTGCTCTCTGAATAGCCGAATGGCCAAGAAAGGTAACCGAACGCTGATTTTCAGCGTTTGGTTACCTTTCGGCAGCCATTTGAATCTCTTTGAATAACCCTGTAAGTTTTTAAAAAGTTTTTTTTAACAATTTATTCTTCTCATATTCAGCAAAACCATCTTTGTATTTTTTTTAACACCTTTATGTATTTTTTATATTTTTTAGATGAAATTTGAGAGTCCCTATTTTTTTCTAAAAGGTGTTTTTTTTTTAAATTCCCTAACAGCCCTTTTAATTGTTTTTTAAAGGACCTTTTTAATTATTTATATACATTTTAATGCATCTTTATTGGTTTAAACACCGAATAGAAGAATAGCAGAGTTCTGTTTTTTTATTCTGCCGTTCGACGGCGTTCGGTGGTCAGTTTGGCCGCGTTCGGTGGTGGTCAGTTCGGCAGCTTTCAGCGACTTCATGTTCGGCGCACATTGGGGACCCTGCGTTGAATTGTGAATTCCCTGCAGGGTCGGTGAAATGGAGTCGCCAAAGTGCGCCGAAGTGCGCCGATCGAGAAAGCTTTCTGAATAACCCCTTAAGTTTTATAAAATACTACTGGGTAAGTAGAAGACCGATTTTAGATCAGTCGTCCAGTGCATGTCTATGCAGATCTATAGATTGGCACGATAGGAAGGAGATGATAGACATTCAAAACACCAGCTATCTTTTCGAAGAGGCCTTCAAGCCCAAAGAAGATGACGACCCCAAAAGAATATGAATTCCTTTCTTATACGCTCCGTCTCAATTATGATAGATCTTTTCAAAAAAATGTTAAGATAAAATAGGAAATAGAATTAAATATACCGGTCTGCCAGCGGGAGATCTGAGAGATATATTTAAATGTGTAGGTCCATCAGATCAGTGGGGGATCTGGGAGACGAGACTACATCTTCTTATTCCGTATATATTATCCGTAGAGAAATAAACTTAATGCATTTTTAATGAGATGACATAGGATACCTATAGAGTTGCTATGCATCGGGTTAAACACCATTATAGACGTGAATGAATGGGGTCCGTGTGGCTACAGGCAGAATTTTATATATGTGTGTGTTTGCGTTCATGAAATTTACATTTTTTTGGTTTCTAAGCGTTCAATTAAGGCTGGCGTCAGACATACGCAGTATTAACGTCCGTGTTGTCGCACAGTTCAGCGTCCGTCGTAGCATAGAATCATGATCAATGGAGACCCACACATGAAGTACGTCCGCACCAGACTGCGTACGCACAACGCACGTGGCAAACGGACGCAAGTTGGCCAAGAATGTAAAACCGCTAGGACGGACGCGCAGAGTGCGCCACGTCCGCATAGCGTTCTGTGTGCGTGATGACATGAAGTCAGACGGACTGCATTTGCGACGTCCAGCACCTTGACGCACAAAATGGCTTTTCATATCATTTACCAATTTTTATCATTTTTCATATTAATTTTATTTCCCATAGTTCCCTTTTTTCTTCTACGTCCATCAAGAAAAACAGACCGTGTGGTGTCTACAGTATCTTCCATCAATACGTCCGTCTGTTATGCACGCACGCAGAGTGCGCTCAGACTTAATGGTAAAGAAATAGATCAGCTGTAATGAAAAATTCTAAAAGAAACGACACAATTCCTGGTTTAACCCCTTCTCTGCCAATATCGAGACATCTTGGGCTTCCAAAGGAGCCACGATATCGAGATATCTCTGTATGCTGATCTGCAGCCCAAAACCAAATGAAATTTGTTTGCTGCAAACTAATTTAGTTTGTTTTTGGGCTGCAGAAGGTGCCCCAAAGTTTTAGCCCTGTGGGGCACAAAGAACTAAAACTGTAAAATCAGCTGCTAGAAGCTCTGAAATATCGGGCTTTCAGCAGCTGATGCAGGAGAAATAGAAGAAAATAGACCAGCTGCTCAATTTGGCAGTAGATGGCGCCATCTACTGGCCAAAAATATTTACAGTAACAAATAGAATGGGCTCTATTACATTCTCTGCGCAAATTCATATGCGCAGCGCAAATTGTTTTGCGCGCAGCGTTAAACGCTAACGGGTGTAAGTTAACCCAGGTATTACGATCCGAGCGCATTTTTTCATCCGTCTAAAAATATCGCGCGTAAAAAAGACACGCAAAAACGAGCGCAAGTTAACGCTGTGCGCAGAAATCGGTGGGCAGACTGTTTTTTCACGCGATTCAGCCAATCAGAATTAAGAACCACAATTGTCTCCCGTTCAGTTTTTGCGCCTGTCAAAATCAATCTGAGCATATATGCTGCAGCAATAATAAAAACACGCACAACTTCTCAATTTTATTGTTTGGGTATGAGTAGAATGTGTAACTATACTGTGCTGTTTTTTTTTTTCGTGCTGGTGTATTTGGTTTCGGCCAGGACGATCAGATTTGCCGTTACCACCAGCTTTTAAAAGACGTTAAAATTATTCGTCGTTCGTAAACCTTTGCGCACCGATTGTAATTCCATCCGCATACCAGCGCACGAACGCATTTGCGCTCGCAATGTTAAGTATGGGATGCGCGCACGAACTTTCGCTCACGCAGGGTATGTCGCGTTAGATGTTATCGCGCATTTTGTGCGCGAACCTCATAATTTGACAGTCAGCGTTTTTGCGCACGCGCACATTTTTGCGCGAAGAATGTAATAGAGCCCAATAGGTTTAAGCTCAAATATTTCTTACTTTAGAAGGAATTAAAAATGATTTAAAAAAAAACACTGGTTTCTGACAACTTTTTTTTGGAAAATCACTTGATAGAGAAGGGGTTAAAGGTCTGTGCTTATTAAAGACTCACTAAAAATCAGCTTAAAAAGCTAATTTTGGCTCAGTTAAAACCTCATGTAATCACGAGACATCCCTTCAACCAGGTGAAACTCAACATCGATCGAACGAAACACGATTAAATACATTTCCAGAAGCAATTTGATTTTTTCAGCAAGCACAAACATTGACATGACACATGCTTCACAGTATAAAAAGATACAAACACGTGCTTCATAGTATAAAAAGAAACATACACGTGCTTCCTGGTAGGTGGTCCCATGGTTAATTTCCTAGACTATAAATAAAGGTTTATTTTCCAGAAACTTGACTACGATGTGTCGGGGGGAGAAAAAAAAATAACCAATGCACATTTTGCAAATTCTCATATTTACCTGCTCAAAAAAAAGAAAATAACTACATGATAAATAGTCTGGTAAGAAATAAAAAAAAGCAGCTCAATCTGTTTTATTCCACTGTGCTTTATTTGCAAAGAGAAGTCTCCAAGGAACTGAATGTGACCCAGTTTCTCAAAGTGCTCCTAGATTTCCTTATCTAAGAATGACATATACTTATCATTAAAGTACGCTAATTAAAGAAAAAAAAAGTGACATCTAACAGTAATGTTCCCTGGTGTTTCCAATAAAGAGTTCTACCTGATTTATATTTGGATATTTGATCTAATTTCTGGCCGTGTGCCTCTGGAAGATTTGTAACCTGCCGCGTTACCACAAAATCAAAGACGTTGTATTTCATGCCACAAGACGGCTGAGTGTGAGTTATTCTCAGGAGATAAACGTGGAGATCTCCTTGGATTGTCTATCGGTTGTTGAACAGTTGATCTTTTAAATTACAACGTGCAGTTAATTGTTTGGGAATCCGTGAATCTACATTTCGCAGTCACTGGACTTTGTACAAGTATATTCTGCTACAAACAGCATCAATAGATCACTCAGGAAAGAGTCTTGTTAGTAGAAATCACACACTAGACCATCAATACACATTCTTATCTCACCAGGATCACGCGCGCCACTTGGACCTCCGAATATATGCTCTAGCTATACCAGAAATGTCCATTTCTTGCCCTTATTTGCCCTTATGCATGAACCAAATGAAGATCTAATTTTCTTAGGTTGTTATTCTTGATACTTTGTATGTTTAACATTCTATTTGTTACAGAATTGAAGAAAACACTAATAAAATATAAAAAATCAAAAAATGCCTGACCAATTTTTTTTTGAGAAAGTATTTTACCAGGAAGGATACATTGAGATTTCTCTCATGTTCAAGTATGTCCTAGGTGGTGACTATGTACCGTTAGGTGTCTTACCCAAGGACACTTACTGGAGAGGTGCTCTTGCCGGGATTCAAACCTGTGTATCCACGGTTATAGAGCAGTGATGTTACCGCTACTCCACCCAGCCAGTACTTGCTACTGAAAACACGGTGGCCCCTTCCGTAATTTAGTATTTAGAAACTAGCCATAAGTCTACTATGTTGCATAGAAGACTACCTTAAGCACTTTGGTAGCTTGCTTTATGGTGGATTTACATGTACCCAGTCCACCATACCAAGAACAAAGGGCTTTGTGACACATACACTCTGTTGTGCCAGTCCATTCAATGACGATGAACCAGATTGGTAATATTTTACTTGTTATGTATGCTTTCTAGTGACCGAGATACTTTAGGTCAGGGATCTCAACCTCTGTCCCCCCCAGATGTTTCTGAAATACAACTTCCATGATTCTCTGGTCATCTTTTGCATTCAGAGAATTCTGTAGGCCATCAGCATCTGGGAGGGAGCAGAGTTTAAAACTTCTGTTCTAGATACTCTAGGCCAGTGGTTCCCAACCCTGGTCCTCAGGTCCCCCTAACAGGCCAGGTTTCATGGATTACCTTGGGGAAATGCAGACGGAATCCTGCAATCACTGAGCAGCAAATCATATCACCTGTACTGTGCTTCAGATATCTGGCAAACATGGCCTGTTAGGAGGCACTTGATGACCACGGTTGGGAACCACTACTCCAGAAGTATGCTTTGAGTCTGTATTAGGTAAGTTACCAGTCCAGTAAATTAGCATTTACATTCAACAGTTTTGAGCTTTTACATTTATTTTTTGCTTTGTCTTATGTTGTTATGATACAATTCAGGTAGATTTTAGTCCCCCCAAATATGATACAGCAGTGCAACCTTACTATGCGTAAAGCACAAAGAAATAATGAGGTTAAATAAACCACTTATCTGGCCAGATGGAAGTTTGTCAATTGTAAGGCAATCGTATTGAAGCTCAATCAGAATTCACAATGATTGGTCAACAGATCATGTGCAGGAAGTATCAGTTTTAGCTTATGATGATATGATGATGACTTTTATTACACCTGTAGTTTCAGCTTTGCACAGAAATTCTCAAACCCAGGTCTGGACAAGGGTTGATCTTCACTCGAATATGTGCTCAGCCATGGGCTCTACGTTAACTGACCCCCATGTATATATGGTCCATGTATTGGCTGTATGCAAATCTGGCCATACTTGGGAGATCTCAGTTGACCTGTGACCCATGTGCTAGAGGCCTATGGCTTGAGAGAAGTGCTAGGATTAGGAACGAAACATTGCTTCTCCATCAATAAAACATAACCAGAAAACATAACAAGAAAAAAAGGTGTAATCTGCGCTTATTCCTATAACACCATGTGAAACAAAACACAATTAGAGGCTTTGTTTTACTCAAAATGACCATTTGAGTATATGCAGCTAATTCCATTCCATGACTTTATTTTTTGATCCCAATGTGTATTTGGTTCTGGGACGGCGTAAATAAAAGCCCACCAGTCTTCTTCATGACTGAAAAGTAGCATGAGAGTTTATGGTTCGCTACACAGCAGCCTGTGGTTCATTGGTTAGGACTCACCTTCACTAGAGGTGCCTTGACGTTCGGCAGGTGAGCTTACAATCAAATGGCCATTTCGAGTAAACCAAAGCCTCTAATTGTGTTTTGTTTAACATGGTGTTATAGGAATAAGCGCAGATGACACCTCTTTTTCTTGTTATGTTTTATACATGTTGCTGCGCTGGATACATTTGGTGGCTGCAGCCACCCCATTGGGGAATAGGCGCGACCCCGCTCCTCCTGTACTATAACAAGAAAAAAGGTTTTCATTGCCCTTACCAATGTAGCTCCATGTGAAACAAAACACAGAGGTTTTGGTTTACTTGAATGGCCGTTAAAGTGTAAGCCCACCTGCCACGTCCACGGCACCTCTGGTCAGGTGTGTCCTAACCCAATGAAGCCAAAAGCTGCTTTCTAAGCAACCACATATCCTCATGCTGCTTCTCAGCAGGAATGAAACAGGCGAATCCCATTAGGGTTCAGTGTAAAATAAAATCCCTGTTTTTATAATTTTTTTATTTAACCATTTATTCTTTTCATTTGCAGCAAAAATTCTTTTCACTAATTAATTTTTTAGACATTTTTCTTGATTTTTTTTCGGCAAAATTTTTGATTCAGATTGTTTTTAAATGGTGTTTCTTTCTTTTTTTATTTTGTAACAGACCTTTTCATTTTTATTCATAGGATCTTATATTTTATTTCCGTGCATTTTCATGCATTATTTTTGATTTAAACATCTTTTAAAAGTTGCGTTTTCTTTATTTGGAGTCATTCGGCGGTCTGTTCAGCGGTTCGTCGGCTGCGTTCGGCAGTTTATTGGATGTGTTCGGCAGCTTGCTACTGCATTTGGTGGGTTTTTCGTCAGCGTTTGGCGCGCTTCGAGGTCCCTGCTGTGACTGCTGAATTCACCGCAGGGTCAGCGATTTCAGCTCGCTGTAGAGCGCCGAATGAAAGAGCATGAAATTTCGGTGCTCTTTGAATAACCCCTATAGTTATCTCAGAGCCCAGTCATGATAAACTCTCTTCCACATTTAGGGCTCTATTACATTCTTCGCGCAAACATTAACGCGTGCGCAAAAACGCATTAACGCGAGGGGCAAAACACTTTGCGCTGAACGTCGTATTACAATGTCCGAGCAAAAAATACACGTTAACGTCTACTGCGGGTGAACCTGCGCGAACGCTGCACAAGCGTACTGTACTGCGCGTCCTATACTTAACATTGTGCGCGCAAATGCGTTCGTGCGCTGGTACGTGGATGGTATTACAATCTATGCGCAAAATTTAACGCACAGCGTTTGCCCGCATAATTTTAACGTCTTTGAAAAGCTGGTGGTAACGGCAAATCTGAACGTCCTGGCCGAACCCAAATACACCAGCCCAAAAAATAATACAGCAAAGTATAGTTACACATTCTACACATACCCAAACAATAAAATTGAGAAGTTGTGCGTGTTTTTTTTATTGATGCAGCATATATGCGCAGATTGACTTTGACAGGCGCAAAAACTGAACGGGAGACAATTGTGGTTCTTAATTCTGATTGGTTGAATCGCGTGAAAAAACAGTCCGCATACTGATTTCTGCGCGCAATGTTTCTTTTGGCGTCCGTTTTACGCGCGTTATTTTTTGACGGATGAAAAAATGCGCTCGGATTGTAATACCAGCGTTGTTTTACGCGCGATAACGTTTAAAGCTGCGCGCAAAAATTCACGCGTTCTGCATGCTTTTTTGCGTAAAGAATGTAATAGAGCCCTTAGAGGGGTATATCAATATGCATCCCTCTATGTCTCTTGTGTGATCCAGCACCGTGTAAAGAAATATCCTCCAACTCAGATTCGGCGCTACGGGGCTATATTTTCCAGTTTGATATTCACCATGCTACTTCGATATTTGACAGAAAAGCGCCATTGATTTGCCCCGAGGCTCCAGTGAAAGGTACTCCCACTGCTAACCATATTTATATAGTATTCCAATATTCCTTTACCACGGTAAATAATAATACTGAGAATGGATTTTTGACTTTACACGCCAGCACAAATTCGGATTCCTATTAAACACCATCATTTAAATATTAATATAGTCCAACGATTCTCCGCTATATTTTTTCAGCTAATTCAAAACCACAGGCCTTTTTTTTTTGGGAACCTCTAGTTACATTCCATTTCATGCTCTTTAGTTTTTACAATTTAAATGGTACTTATTTCTGAACTGGGTTTTCGTTAGGGCTGGAACAGAAGCATTACATTCATGTAAATTATGGGTCCTGCAATAACTTTGACAAAATGATTACTCTTTAATGGCAGTAGCGAGGCACATGATGGAAAAGATAATATCGGACGCATTCTAAAGTGATGCAACGAAATTGCTTTGTAGAGGGAAATTCACTTTATATTTTGTTGACCCATGGGCTGAAACACAGACAAACAAAAAAGTCATATTCCTGTATTAAGGACTAAAACTGAAACCTCGGCTCATGGAACGTGCGACATGTCCTTTAAATCTCTAAAATACAGTGTAACCTTACACCACGCATCAAAATAATGTCACAAATCATTTTTACAGCTAGTAGTTAGTAGGTGAGAGTCAGGAAGCAAGCATTAACAGCTCCCTCGAATAGATAGTAATGGCCATATTACAAGGTTCACACTAAAACGGGGACGCTAAGGAGGATAACATGTGTCTGCAGGGTTCTCCTTATCGTCCCCATTTTAGGCTAGGGTCAGACGAACGCATTTTTCACGTGCGTTTAGCCGCACGAAATCACGGCCGTGCTAGCAGCAAATGACGTCCAATGCCGGGGAACATACGACGAACGGCCGCACGAAAGTTCGTCCGTGCAACGCAAGTGGCCAACGAACACATTTTTTCGAGAACGTCAAACCGCTACTACTGACGTACAGAGCGCGCTGCGGCTGCATAGCGGCGTGTTTGCGTGATTAGGAGACGTCAGACGCTGCACACGTCCGGCCAACATAACGTCCAGACGCAAAAGGGTTTTATTGATGATCCGTACAAAATCACGGACGAAAATGCGCATCGTATGACCGCTATCGCGTATTCCGTGAAAAAATACGTCCATTCGTTCGAACGCACTTTTTCACGGACAACGTGAAAAATGCGTTCGTCTGACCCTAGCCTTAGCGTGATATTACGGGGGAGGCGCTAATACAGCAGTCTGCCCCGTAACGCAGCGCTAAGCCTCGGGATGCTCGAGGCAACACTAAAGGGGTTATTCAGAGAGAGCCGATCTGGCCCTGTAATTTAACCGGACACTGAGATTCAGCATACGGTGCCATTTTGGGGCCATTCGGCTATTCAGAGAGCAGGCAATTAGTCAAATTGTTACGAATTGCCTGCACGTACTGTGCCTGTTCGAGGGCAGTGAAATCCCCCATAGAGAAGCAATGCTTCGTCTGTTCAGAGAACACAAAACAGCAGAGAAATGTCAGTGAAATGCCTTGCCGTGCGGTGGTTTGATTCGGTAGATTTATTCAGGCGAATCCCATAGGCTTCAATGTTAAAAGTATTCCTGTTTTAATTCAATATCTAATAAACCGTTTATTATTTTATTCTGCAGTAAAAAGTATCTTTATTTATAGATTTTTTGGATCTTTTAGCCATTTTTGGGGATTTTTTCGGAAACCTTTTTGCTTTTTTTTTAAAGCGTTTTTTCTTTTTTCTGTAACAGACCTTTTTATTATCATTCATTGGACCTCATATGTAAATTCCAGACATTTTCGTTCAGTAGTTTTTTTGCAAACAGCGTTTCAATTTTGAAACTTTCAAGGGAACTATTTTTTTTTACCTGGTTCGTCTGCTTGTCGGGTTTTTCTGGCGCCTGCTCTGCGCTGTGATCGGTGGCTAGTCGGGTTTCTCCGGCGTGTTTGGCAGGGTTTTGCTGTGGTTTCTGCGGGCTTTCAGGCTAGGGTCAGACTGAGGCAGTGCGAACGCGCGTTCTGGCGCACTTAATCACGGCCGTGCTAGCAGCAGATGCCGGGCAATGACGGCCAATATACGATGTACGGCCGCACAAAAGTCCGGCTGCGCAACGCAAGTGGAAAATGAACGCATTTTTTCGAGAACGTTAAACCACTAGTACTGACGTACAGAGTGCGCTGCGTCCGCTAGCGGCGTGTGTGTGTGATTAGGAGACGTCAGACGCTGCTAATGTCCGGCCAACATAACGTCCAGATGCAAAAAGGGTTTTATTGATGATCCGTACAAAATCACGGATGAAACTGCGCATAGTATGACCGCTATTGCGTATTCCATGAAAAAATACGTCCATTCTTCGAACGCACATTTTCACGGACAACGTGAAAAATGCGTTAGTCTGACCCTAGCCTAAGTGAGTGTTCGGTGAGTGTTCGGCGGGTTTGCGGCGAGTGTTCTGCGGGTTTGCGGTGAGTATTCCCTGCACTACGGGGGCCCTGTGGTGCTTGCTGAATACACCACAAGGTTGGCGAACTAGGAATCACCGAATCGCCCCAAGTGCGGGGAATGAAAGGTCACCGAGCGGTGACTTTTTGGATCTCTCTGAATAACCCTGTGTGTGCCTCCACGAGCATCCCCTCCATGGATACCATAAGAATGTAATATTGACCTACATGTTTAGTCTGTTGTGGATAGAGAGTAGTGTCCTTTTAATTTAATACTATCGGGGTGCCGGCAGCGTGGTTGCACTTCTTTTGTTGTGTGTCATTCTCATGGCTCCATTTCTTCTACTGCATTGTTGTCTACCACGCCTGCATTGGAATGTCACACCGTGCATCTGTCAAGATGTATATATTTGATTACCCTGTATCCCAAAATTGCTTCTTGTGTAATTCAAAATTTTTTGATTATTTTTTCTTCTTGTACTTAGCTTGTTTTCAGCATAAACTATCACCTTCACTTGGTGACTACTAACTAGTCTAAACTGAGACCAACAACTCCTTTTTTAAATTAACAGTGGATATAATGATAATACTATGCAAAAAAAATAATAAAAGCCAAAAGCAGTTCTTTAATACTTGTAGCTCGATGAGCAGCATCCTTGCCTTTTCAAAGCTTAAGTTGTTGTGTACGAGCACAACGGTGTGAATAACCTTTTCCGTTACTGCGTCGCAAACCCTACCATGTTAATCATCATCGCCACCGGTTTCTCACACAGTGCCTTGCATATATTTCAAGATACTTTATTGAGCAGAATCCAATCGATCAGCTAAGGTTTCCACATTAGTTGAGGCAAATGTGACATTTCACTGGGCTAAGGAATGATCTAATGATGTGTAGGTGCTATTTGGAGATGATTACTTCTGCATCCATTGGCCGTAGAAGTCAAGGAAAATGATTATGTGCGATGATTAATTACATCAGCGTGAGTGCGACGTAGATATTATCAAAGATGATCCGAGCCAGGATAGAGATCGGCATCCTTTAGCAGCTCAGCAATAAAAAAAAAACTACAATTCCCATCATCCCTTATCATTGTCGGGATTCCATGTGTTTAAATACAATTACAAATAATTATTGAGAGGTTGATTTGATTTTTTTTATGGATATTTAAAGCTATAACCCTCAAACATTATATATATATACAGTCATGGCCGAAATTGTTGGCACCCCAGACTTTTTTCCATAAAATCAAGTATTTCTCACAGAAAAGTATTGCAGTAACACATGTTTTGCTATACACATGTTTATTCCCTTTGTGTGTATTGGAACAAAACAAAAAAAAGAAGGAAAAAAAAGCAAATTGGACATAATATCACACAAGACTCCAAAAATGGGCTAGACAAAATTCTTGGCACACTTAACTTAATATTTGTTTGCACACCCTTTGGAAAAAATAACTGAAATCAGTGGCTTCCTATAACCATCAATAAGCTTCTTACACCTCTCACCTGGAATTCTGGACCACTCTTCCTTTGCAAACTGCTCGGGGTCTCTCTTATTGGACGGATGCCTTTTCCCAACAGCAATTTTAAGATCTCTCCTCAGGTGTTCAATGGGATTTAGATCTGAACTCATTGCTAGCCACTTCAGAACTCTCCAGCGCTTTGTTGCCATCCATTTCTGGGTGCTTTTTGACGTATGTTTGGGGTCATTGTCCTGCTGGAAGACCCAAGATCTCAGACGCAAACCCAGCTTTCTGACACTGGGCTCTACAGTGCGACTGAAAATCCTTTGGTAATCCTCAGATTTCATGATGCCTTGCACACATTCAAGGCACCCAGTGCCAGAGGCAGCAAAACAACCTCAAAACATCATTGAACCTCCACCATATGTCACTGTAGGTACTGTGTTCTTTTCTTTGTAGGCCTCATTTCGTTTTCGGTAAACAGTAGAATGATGTGCTTTACCAAAAAGCTCTATCTTGGTCTCATCTGTCCACAAGACTTTTTCCCAGAAGGATTTTGGCTTACTCAAGCACATTTTGGCAAACTGTAGTCTTGCTTTTTTATGTCTCTGTGTCAGCAGTGGGGTCCTCCTGGGTCTCCTGCCATAGCGTTTCATTTCATTTACATGTCGACGGATAGTTAGCACTGATACTGATGCTCCCTGAGCCTGCAGGACAGCTTGAATTTCTTTGGAACTTGTTTGGGGCTGCTTATCCACCATCCAGACTATCCTGCGTTGCAACCTTTCATCAATTTTTCTCTTCCGTCCACGCCCAGAGAGATTAGCTACAGTGCCATGGGTTGCAAGCTTCTTGATAATGTTGCGCACTGTGGACAAAGGCAAATCTAGATCTCTGGAGATGGACTTGTAACCTTGAGATTGTTGATATTTTTCCACAATTTTGGTTCTCAAGTCCTCAGACAGTTCTCTTCTCCTCTTTCTGTTGTCCATGCTTAGTGTGGCACACACAGACACACAATGCAAAGACTAAGTGAACTTCTCTCATTTTTTATCTGCTTTCAGGTGTGATTTGTATATTGCCCACACCTGTTACTTGCCCCAGGTGAGTTTACAGGAGCATTACATGCTTGAGACAATCTTATTTATCCACAGTTTTGAAAGGGTGCAAGCATTTTGTCCAGCCCATTTTTGGAGTTTTGTGTGACATTATGTCCAATTTACTTTTTTTCCTCCCTTTTTTTGTTTTGTTCCAATACACACAAAGGGAATAAACATGTGTATAGCAAAACATGTGTTACTGCAATACTTTTCTGTGAGAAATACTTGATTTTCGGGAAAAATGTTTGGGGTGCCAACAATTTCGGCCATGACTGTATATATATATATACACTATATTGCCAAAAGTATTCGCTCACCCATACATATGCGAGTCAAGGCAGGTGAGCGAATACTTTTGGCAATATAGTGTACAGTGTATGTTTTTATTATCATCATGGACAAATTAAGACAGTTTTGACTTTCTGATTCGGTAATTTGAAATGAGAATTTAGGGATATAGATTTTTGTGTGAATATATTTTTTAATGCCTATACTATGATAGATTTATTTGACTTTTAAACAATCAAAACTCTGTATACCGAATTTTGCATTGCACTACAATTAAAAAAAAGCATACGAAACACATTAGTATACCTTTTAATAAAATATTAGCGTGCTCCTTTGGCAGTGCCGGTCTGTCCACAGGGCCAGATGGAGCCATGGCTCCAGGCTGCACTTTGCCAGAGCCAGCATTTCGGGCCTCAACTAGTCACATCACACATTACTATGAGTTTTATTGCTGTGGAGCTCTCTGATACGTTTGTACACAATGCACATTACTGTGAGCTTTATTACTGTGGAGCTATGTGATACGCTCATACACACTGCACATTACTGTGAATTTTATGGCTGTGGAGCTCTGTGATACACTCATACACACTGCACATTACTGTGAGCTTTATTGCTGTGGAGGTCTGTGATATGCTCATACACACCGCACACTACTGTGAGTTTTATTGCTGTTAAGTTCTGTGATACACTTATACACACAACACATTACTGTGACTTTTATTGCTGTGGAACTCTGTGATACGGTCATACACACCACATGTGTTTGGGTGGGGGGGCAGCATTTCATCCATGGACCCAGGCAGCACAGTGTCTTGGGCCGGCCCTGTGCCTTGGGAGAAATGAAAGTCTGAGTGAGATCTCACTCCTGTCACCCAGCTTCACTGTAAAGAAGCAAGAAAGCCGGAGATTGAACAAGATGAAGATTCCTGATGAAACACAAACCAGTTGCCGGGGGTGGCTGTATCTCTCGTGCAGAGGAAATCTTCTTGGCATTTAATTTCTGGCTGTACTTTTAGGTGAACGCAGGCTTTTCTGCACGGGGTACAGTCTCCCATGTGATGGCACCATCAAGCTTAGGAGACCTGACCTACTCAAAGGCCAGGGGCTACTTACTTACACTGCTGATCGTTCTCAGCACTGAGACTGATTTATAATCTTTTCCATTATGCAAAATATATAATTTAACTAAGTGACTGTGGAAATGAACGGCTTTTTATTATAAGGACCCTTTGACACTTAATGTTTGCGGTCCATTATATTTACAATATGTGTAGCATACCGTAAAAAAAAAAGTAAACTAAGTGCACATGTGCGAATGATAAAAAGGATAAATTATAAATGAAATGCAGATGTGATGCCGTTAAAAATCTCGGCATTATTTGGAATTACAGAATATATACTTCTTTATTGGCATATTTCAGAGGTAAATTACAGTTTTGCCAAGCAGACTCATCAGCGGGTGATGGCTCCAGCTAGGAAAAGCAATTTGCCTCTTAGTTTTCTGACTGCCTGACATGTGGCAGAAATTATATAGCTAATAATATGCCTCGCTGTTATGCAGACTCTTTGGATATAAGACAAAGCTGTTTTTTTTTTTTCCTTTTGTCATTGTTGCATTTTTTTTTTTTATTTGAAAGGTTCTATAGTATTGTAATCTGGTTAAATTAGGGCTATAATGAGCAGAGTGAAAGAATTTGGTATGGTAGTAAATCCTTTTAATTACTAGCTAACTCTACATGGAAACGCTGGCGTGTGAAGAAACACTGGCATCACTATAGGGGTTACTCAGAGAAAACAGAAATTTTAGCAAAATTTCAGTGCTCTCTCGTTCGGTGAACTTCGGCGAGTTCAGTTCGCCGACCCTACGGGTAATTAAGCATTCACCACAGGGATCTTCCAAATTCCGGTGATCAGCCCACGGAATGCCGATGCCGACTGTCGAAAAGACTGCCAAACGTCAGAGAAAATAGACGACGATTTGCCAAACACCACCGAACTGAACGCCCACACCGCCAGAGACAACGAACGTTCCGGCCATCTGACCACCGCACGCCGCCGATAAAAGCCACCTAGTCGCCGAACATCGCCGAAGTTGCAAAAAAACTCTTTAAAAATGTATGAAAATAGTAAAAAAGTCCTATGAAAAAATAATAAAACGGTCTGCTATTTAAAAAAGCCATGAAATTGTGAATCAAAAATCTTGCCTAAAATATCCAGAAAAATACCAAAAAAAGTCTAAAAAAAATAAAATAAGAAGACTTTTTGCTAAGATCCCACTGCACTGCCAGATGATCCAAGTGCCTTGAAGTAGGATATTCTGGCCTGAAAAGTTGGGATTAACCCATCCATGAGGCTGGTGTCACTATATGACTACGATGTTAATCAACCCTGTCTGGACTACCAGGTGTAGGGTTGCTGACATAAGGGGAACCCCATTACCACCTGGTACATTTTAGCAGACTGTGTGTAAAGAGAGTAGTTATGACAACGTAGCGCCAATCTAAGACTGGTATACGTGATTAGGCACCACACATGTGGATAGTTGTTTCTTCTCTTCTCTTCTAGAATTAACTCCTTAAATGTGTAGATCTAGGTCAGATTTACTACAAGAGAAGGAAAAGACCACAGATTGCGCAGTATGTCAATTCAATATGAGGAAGTATAAAGCAAATGTCCAACTCACATTCTTCTGAGCCTAGGACCCGGCTCTAGGATGGATTGCGGTATGGGTCTTTAAATTGGTTCAGGCGCCCAATCACCCCAGGTACACGCGTTGTCTTCAACCGGTTTCCTCTGCAGTGGGTATCAAGAAAATACCAGGGCACTCCCTTAGTTTAATACCATAGGGCACAATCTAGGTGGAAAGGTGCTGATGTAAAACTCACATATTCTTGAGCCGCAATTGGCTCCAAGGATAGCGCACAGGAATTATAAGGTAATTCCGAAAACCTTCTTTGAATCAGTTTCCAGGAAGCAGCAGTGGTTTAAAATACATTTAATATAAACATAAAATTAAACAATATTACCAGAATGCGTTTCGCCCCCATAAGGCTTCTTCAGGTGACGCTACGTTGTCATAACTGCTTACTTTATATTTTGGGTTTTTAGAGGAACCTCCGTATACAACGTGTAGCGTATGTGATTGGTCACTGATCTGTTGGGCGCTTCGCTATTCCCTTTTTTATGTGTGTAAAGAGACACACTGAAGAAGGACAAATCTGAAAAATCTTGGAAGCCACATGTTTGTAAAAGATCTGGATGGACCTGAGACCCTATTTACAATTTGTACAACATCACTCTAACCCTGTGCACCACTTTACTTCATATCCTATCTTTTCCATTTATGTGCTATTCCACCTGAGCTGCTGTGTTACATAGTTACTCAGGGTGAAAAAAGATGTAAGTCTATCGAGTTCAGCCTATCACACATCACCTACTGCTGTTGATCTAAAAGAAGGCAAAAAACCCAGTCTGGAGCATTAGCGAGTCACTGGTCGATAATGGTATCTGCATTGTGAACAGCCGCTGCTATCAACTACTGGAGTCCATAACACTCTACAGAGATAGGCCCTACCCCTGCCGTAAACACTCCGCAAGCTTGTGTAGGAAGTTCTGCGGAGGGAGGTTGAGATTCTGAAATTAGTTTTTCTTATCTGAGACTTTATAATTGCTTCCAATCCCCTCTACGAAACAGCTACAGGGAAATCACCATTGGGAAATTTCCAAAACTGAGCTTCTAGAACTCTCGATTCACCCGTTCTTTCAAACATTACCTTGCTTTGGGTGTATATTAATTGGGACTTGTTTCCCAGCCTTTAACCCCTTAATGCCAGGCAGGTGGCGCCCGGTGGGAGGAAGTTAATGCATGTGGGGCGTGCTAGTACGCCCTGCCGCCACGTGCTGCAGTGAGCCGAGCCTCTCCTTTGGCCTTAGTAATGGGCGGGGCCGAGGTGGACCATAGAAGTCAACTGGGCACTTACTAGTACGCTCAGTGTCTTCAAAGCCCACCCGCCGTAAAGACGGCATGGTATGCCCTGTGGCAGGAAAGGCTTGAAATTGGATCATACCTACTTCCACTGTGTTGAGTAGCTACAAACTATCTGCTGTGTTATGTTATATACCTATATATATTTTGTATAGCTTTAGGGATGTCCCGATCCGATCTCAAGGATTGGGAGCAAATCAAAAGATTTCTTAAGGATCATTTATTGACTCTATAAAGATAATCTGACCCAAAGTCCTACTATGTCAGGCCACCGGCACATGTGAAGACCAGGGTTCTCAGTGATCAGCTTTGGTCTGGTCTTCTTCACTCAGAATCACTGGTATTTTAGCAGTCAACGGGTTACTCAGGCTGCATGTTTTAACACAAAGGTGGAGAACCAGCAACCAGCCCCACTCATTTTTTTTTGAGAAAGGATTTTACCAGGAAGGATATATTGAGATTTCTCTTGTTTTCAAGTATGTCCTAGGTGGTGAGTATGTACCGTTGGGTGTCTTGCCCAAGGGCACTTGCTGGGGAGGTGCTCTTGCCGGGGTTGAGCCCATGTCTCCACAGGCTCTCCACGCAGAGCAGTGATGTTACCTCTACTCCACCCAGCCAGCCCCTCTATGTTCCACTACACTGTCTGCTGTGCTGGTGCCCTACCAGGAAGGACCCACTTCCCCGGGCCTAACTGTGCACTCGCAGGGCAGATTTTGCTACCTCACAGCGTGAGTTTCTCATACAGACAATAAAACGTATCATATGAGGATCTGATCCTGAAAATAAAATGACTTGGGATGATTGGGACATCCCTACATACATGTCTATTCACTAAGGGTGAAGTTCAGGAGAATTGGCAGGAGAAGTGAAAATTCTAGATCAAAATAACCAAACCCGAAACATTTTCCCATTTATCTCAGTTTCCAAATAGGCCCTTTGGTCTAGATTGTTCCTTTTTCCTGCCAAATCTCCTTAGTTTCACCTTTTAGTGAATAGACCTGAGAGTTTTTTTGCTTCCTATGTGCTTACATAGTTGATATTGCAAAATGGCGATCTATTTTCTTAGCTAAACAAAGACTACTTAGTGTACAAATGCTTTGTATAGTTTGCTTCAGCTGTGTCTACTCAATTCATGTTGCAAATGGTTGTCTGGTGTTGTTTGCTTTCACTAAGATATGTATTGCCTTTTGTTGTTGTTGTATAAGTCTAATATACACTTCATTCTATCTCTCTATATATAATAAAATCTAGATAAATCACCTTGGTAACACCAGATGCCTCAGGTATAAATATAATTGGACCCAATACATTTTATTTTGCATCAATACACTTCGATTGGAACAATTGGACCTTGTGACCTTCAGGAAGGAACTTGATAATGGTTTGTAAGTTTAAAACATTTCCACATTGCTAATTCAGATACTTGTCACAAGCATCACGACGCATTCTGAAGAAGAATTAAACTAAACAAACTATGGATTACATTATTCCACACAATTCTTTCACCTACATACCACTTGACACATGCTACATTTTCAGGAACCCACTGTAAGAAAGATGCTTGCTTCCACTGGAGAAGACAAGGCTTAGCACCGAAAGTCAGTGAAATTTTGGTGCTTTCTCGTTCGGTGCACTTCAACTATTCCTTTTCGCTGACCTGGCGGTGAATTCACTATTGACCACAGGGTCCCTGAATTGCGGCGAACACAGAAACACTGAATGCTGCCAAACTGACTGCCGAATGGTGCCAAACATTGCCGAACAGACTGTCGAAATAACCGACAAACATTGCCGAACTGCAAAAAAAAAAACTCTGCTATCCTTCTAATAGGTGTCTATAGAATAAAAAAGCATTAAAATGTGAGTAAATTGTAAAAAACAAAGCGCCTGTAAAAAGGTCTGCCATAAGAAAAAAGCCTTTAAAAAAATTGGGATTCAAAAATGTTGTCTAAAAAAATATATAAAATACAAAAAGTTGTTCCAAAAAATAAATAAATAAAAAGACTTTTTGCTGAGAATGAAAGGAATAAATGGTTGAATAAAACAAACTATAATATTGTCTTAAATCAGTGTTTCTCAACTCGTATCCTCAGGACCCACTAACAGGCCTGGTTTGTGGGATATCCGAAGCACAGCACAGGTGATCTAATTAGCTGCTCAGTGATTGCAGTATTCAGTCTGCATTTCCCCAAGGTGATCTGCAAAATCTGGCCTGTAGTGGGTCCTGAGGACTGGAGTTGAGAAACCCTGTCTTAAATTGAATCATGGGTTTCGCCCGTTTAAACCTGTCGAACTGAACCACTGAAAATAAGGGCGTTTCACTGACATTTTGGTGCAGTACGGCGTTCTTTGAATAGATTAACCATTACTTCTCTATGAGACAATTTTGCTGCTGCCGAAGATCGCCGAATTGTGCCAAACTGCACTGTATTTTGCTGTCAATTGGCCTGTATTTGGCAAATTCACAGAAAGTGAATTGCCGAAGTGCCATGAAATTGCACAGTACGGTGAAATTCCCCCCCTACTGAATAACCCCTTTACTCCTCCAGACCTCTATCAGACAGTGGAGACTGGAGAGGTCCCATTATACCTTCTTTCGACCTCTAGTGTGATTATTACTTATGCAGTACTAAAAAAACAAAAACTTTAACTAACTGCCCCCACCTGTTGTCCATGGGTACCAGGCTACCAGCACACCAACATTACTGTCTAAACCTCATTGGTTTCAGATTAGTGGCTACCACGGTGAAAAATTCCACCATTGTATAAAATAACGTTCCAACAATACCACATACTGTTAAAAACAACAACCATTTTCACTCAACATGTTTCGCCCATGCGGAGCTTTTTCAAGACTCTTGATAAAGGTGGGCATGGGTGAAACATGTTGAGTGGATAGAGGAATTTATCAATTTATTACCGTGTTACCTACTATTCTGAGACCATTGGAGATTAGACAGTAATATTGGTGTGCTGGTAGCCTGGTGGCTTAATATTGAGACATGTTGCAACTTGGAAACCTGTATGAATTGTTAACAATACCAAGGATGGAAGATTACCTCGAATGACAAGGTTTCATAATTATGGTTGTTGTTTTTTTTTGAGAAAGGATTTTACCAGGAAGGAAACATTGAGATTTAGCTCGTTTTCAAGTATGTCCTGAGTGGCGAGTATGTACCGTTGGGTGTCTTGCCCAAGGACACTTACTGGAGAGGTGCTTTTGCCGGGATTGAACCTGTGTCCCCACAGTCTCTCTCCACGGTTATAGAGCAGTGATGTTATCTCTACTCCGCCAAGCCGGTACTTGTCATTTGTGTTTTATCTCTATATAGTTCTTATGTGAATTTAGAGTAATAAAGAATTGGTATTTTATTGGTATGAGACCTGTATAAGTGTGTGTGTGTTTGGGGGGGGGGGGTTAGGCCCTAATGTGCAGGCTCTTTAGATTATACCTAGTGTTGTTATCCCCGCTGGGGTAAGTGGTGGCATGTGCTTCGTTTAGTCTGAAACTTTGTAGCAAATTCAGACAGCCAAATCGCTGCATGAAGGAAGCCGGGCAAACTGAATCATCTGAATCGCTTGCTCGATTCGATTTTGTAAACCAATTTTTTTCCCCTGTGTACAAGTATATAAAAACTACTACACTGACTATACAAACATAGAATTACGTTGAAAGTCTAAAAACATTAGCAAATACTTATTTCGATGGACAGACCTCCTTAAAATTGGCCGAAGTCTTAGGCTTTCAACACGAAACGTTTTTTCTGATCCGTCAGTGGCTGTGATAGTGAGAAGGGGATTGAGATTAGTCTGATGTTCTATTGCAGTCTGCGAGAAAATTCATTAAAACTCTGCTTAGCCTCTGACATTTGCACTCTAAAGCATAATATGGTTCACACGAAAATGCTGATTTGGATGCATTTTCTGAGCAGAAAAAAAAAGCCGGCAATCAATGTGGAGATTTTCCGAGGCCCGGTATAGATTATTATAATTTACTAAGTAACTTTGATTGATGACACGAGAGGAAAGGGCTGATTATTACACACTGCTTTACAAAGATCACTTTTTTTGGAAAAATAAGATATTTTTGTGTGCCAGAGCTGCAGAATGTCTAAAACAAAACAGCGGCCACTTCCGTGGTTTTGTGTCTATATAAATCACTTTTACTATTTTTATTATTTTTTTATTGAGCGCCATCGCATTCTACAAAGGTACAATGGGTAAGACAAGACAAATCTACAAGACATCAAAAGGGAAGTCAATAAAACAGATACAGGCGGAATTGAGGGCCCTTTTCCCGTGGGAGCTTACAATCTAGATGGGTGGAGGGGTGCAAAACAGGAGGGGAGGACTGCAGGGATGAGATATTAAATGCAGATGAAGATGAAGATGGTTATCGGCTGTTTTGTTACAGATTTAGGTGGTAGATTTCCCTAAACAGAAGCGTCTTTGGGGAACGTTTAAAATTAGCCAGATTGGGGGAGTCTGGTAATGTGAGGGAGCCCATTCTATAGGGTCGGCGCCGCACGAGAAAAGTCCTGCATTTTCATGTGAAAAGGTGATGATGGAAGGTGCCAAGAGCAGGTTATTGTTGGATCTTTGGGGGTGGACTGGGATATATTTGGTGACTAGTGAGGACAGGTAATAGGGAGCAGAGTTAGTGAGGGTTTTGTAGGTCAGGGTGAGTAATTTGCATTTAATTCTGCTGTGGATGTGGATTCCACGTGAAGTCTGCAGCACACATCAGGAGTTTCCTAATTCCTGAACCATGTTCTTCATTGCCTCAGAGAGGCACTGAGAGTAATGGAATAGCTTGATCCAATGGGAAAGCACCATTGGTCCAAGCCATTAAAAAAAAACCTGCATGGGACTCTGGCCTCTCATTGACAGGAAGAGGTATTCACAGCACTCCATCTATCAATCAGCGGCCGGGCTGGCCAATCAGCGACCAGGCTGGGCAGCCGGTCTGGCCAATCAGCAACCGGGCTGGGCGACCAGGATGGCCAATTAGCGGCCAGGTTGGCTGTCTGACAGACAGTCCCCTGGCTGCTTCGAGCCACATGGACACTCTCTTGGCCTGGCCCCGTTTGCCACAGGCACCTGCACAAGGCAGAGCAGAGCCAGTAATCCCCCATCACCATCCTGGCTGCCTTAACTAGAGGACCCCTGAGGAGAACCCACACTGCAGCCCCCAGACCAGCACACTTCGGGAAGCAGGTATGGGGCTTTGCTCCCAGACAGCACTGAGAGGGGCTACATGGCTGATACTAGCCAGTGCCTCACCAGCCACTGACCTCACCGCACGTCCCTGATGTGGAGCCAGTGTAGAGCTTCACAGAGAGGGGCAGCAGAGACTACTGTGTTTAGGATGGACTGCAAGGGGAGGAGGTGGGAGAGAGGAAGGCCAGTCAGTAGCTTGTTGCAGTAGTCTAGGCGGGAGATTATAAGAGAGTGGATAAGTTGCTTGGTTGTGTCAGCAGTACGATACTGAGAAAATATACTACATACAATGCTATAATTATGCTACACTTATCTGCTGTTTTTTAGTGTACTTTATATAAATCTTGAATTAGTTATCGTTTTGCTACCAGATGGTGTTAGAAAGTTTTGTTGGGAAACATTTCTAGACCAGGAAAAAAAAACCCTCTTAAAATTCTTTTGACAGCTTTTACCCAAAATGTTTTGTTTCCTTTCTATTCTCAATATGCATAACTTTTTCCATTTCTTTTATAGCACTTGATGTTTTCTTTTTCTAGAAGTAAAATCTATTATTTCCTGCTATCCACCGTCACACTGACTCGATACATTGTTTATTCAATACATTGCGCTCTGTCCGCCGTTCACTTTCTCCCATCCTTATCTAACTTTCGCAAAAAGTGCTTTTTATACGGTAACTTTGTTTACGGGCAGCATTTTAATTATTGAACTGTAACCCGTGCATTGTTTGTAAATGTAATGTACAGACCGTTTACCGATTCCACGCTGTCATACAAAGATATGTTGATAGGACGGAACAAAACAAAGAAAAAAATGGATTTATTGAATTATTTATTTCCAGACTTGGACTGGTTTCTACGTCTAGTTTTACCTTTTATTCGTTACAGAATGGGTAAAACAAGACGAACAAAAACTGCAAGATGAACAAATTGAATCATTCCAGGCTATATTGTTAAAAAAGCATTCCGACATAATGGAAAGACATTGCAAAAACACTCTTTTTCCCTTCTACTATGCTTGTATTTAAGATATTTTGTACATCTTTTGTATTTTGTACATCTTAAAAACCTTTCTTAGTAGGAATGTGCTGTTATTGTAATTTTAATAAGATGATAGTGATATAAAAATAGTTTAATCTCAATAAATAGTAATTGGCTTATAATATAAATGGCCTTCAAAATAGAATATTACGGATATCAATGTATCATGTCTCTCTAGTGCCCTGAAATACTCTACCACCAGCTTTTTCCTTGGTAAAAATAGACATGTGACATCTCAAGGTCCCACCAATTAAAAATATACCGTACCGTACCACATCATAAGGATACTACGCGCATATTTTCTAGGCAGCGTATATATTTTCTAGTGGTTTAAACTGTTTTATAGTATACCAGATTTTAACTCAGAAATCTGTGAACCTAAACCATCTGACTAACCTTTTGCCTGACTAACCAACCATAAACCTAAGCATTTCCCCCTGACCTTCAGATTGATTTACTCTCTTTGAACCTAAGCCACTTGCCTTGACCGATCTCCTGTTTAATCAGCCATGAACTGGAGTCAACAGTAGCGTCCACACACCTACTAATAAGTGCAATTAGAACAATAAGTGTATGCCTTGCTAGCATTGGTTTGTGACTCTAGTACATAATATAACAAGAGGAAAATTAGAATAAACTCGGAGAAATTCCGCCTTGGTAACTGTTTCACTGCTGGAATACCATACCACTTGATGGCAAATACCCGTGCGAAATATTGTCTCTTTTTTGCAAGCTGTGGCCCAGTAAACCTGAGTACTGACTTTATGTGAGGAGGTGTGCTGGACACCTTTTGTTGTTTATAAGGTACCAGTTGGTTCTGGTGAGACTTATAGAGTGCACCCTCAATGTGACAAACAGTGGTTTGCTGTTTCACCCCTTTACTAACAGGAAGCAGTCAATTTATGGATAACAGCTTTATTTAAGGCATACATTTGAAAGTGTGCCCGTTAGCACATTTTCAAAATATATGCACATTTGACAGGCAGATGGCGCCATCAACTGGCCCAACAATGCTATTGCATCTTTATAATACACCTTGGGAAGCATTTTTTCCTTGAAGAAAAAAAAAAGCAGATTCCAAGATTCTGTTTTGGCACCTCGAGCATCATGACCTAGGTCAGTGTTTCCCAAACCTGTTCACGGGACCCTCAACCAGGCCAGATTTTGCAGATCACCTTGGGGAAAGCAGACTGAATCCTGCAATCACTGAGCAGCAAATCATATCACCTGTGCTGTTCTTCAGATATCTGGCAAACCTGGCGAGGCGGAGGGTCCTGAGGACAGGTTTGGGAAACATTGACCTATTTTATAAAACATTAGGGGGACGTTCTTGAGCCCATTTACAAACAAATCTAATTTGCAAAGGGAAATTACTTTGCATTGCTCCAGAAGCAGGCCACAACACATGACATAATTTAGCCCGGGACAGGACCCATACAGGGTTATTCAAAGAGATCCGAATGGCTGCCGAAAGGGAACCGAATGCTGAAAATCAGCTTTCGGTTACCTTTCTTGGCCATTCGGCTATCCAGAGAGCAGGCAATTCACCAAATCCTGGCGAATTGCCTGTGCACACAGTACCTGTTCGGTGCCTGTTCGTTGCCTGTTCGAGGGCAGAGAAATCCCCATAGAGAAGCAAAGCTTCGGCTATTCAGAGAGCAAAACCCAGCAGTGAAAAGTTGCCGAATTGCCTTGCCATTCGGTGGCTTCATGCGGCAGATTTATTCAAGCGAATCCCGTAGGCTTCGATGTTAAAAATATTTCCATTTTAATTCATTATCTAATAAACCGTTGATTATAATATTCTGCAGCAAAAAGTCTCTTTTTTTTTATAGACTCTTCAGGATATTCTAACCCTTTCGCTGCTGAGGCTTTTCCCGCCCCTGTGCTGAGCTCATTTTTACCGATTTTTCTCATCATGTTTAAACGTGTTTTGAAGGCTTATTTTAGTATATTATATATTGTTCTTTTCGTCAGACTCGGCAGATTCATAATATGTCATTATTATATGTATACGTCATGACCTGTCTGTATATTATAACAAAAAATGCAATAAAATATGAATTTTCAATAATCTACAACGTGTAAAGTGTTTTTTTTTTCACATTTTAACATGCGAGCAATTGCGGTTATATTTTGTATGGGGAGCGCTTGTTAAAAAAATTAGATATGGGGCCTCGTTACATTTTTTTTTGGGGAAAATTACGCGATTTTTAACAAACGCACCGCATACAAAAATCGTTAGTGCAGCATCATTGTTCACATTATAATTGAAATGGGAACAATATTGCTGCATTAACAAACCAAAAAAAAAAAAAAAAAAACTTGTTT
Organism: Leptobrachium leishanense; assembly: GCA_009667805.1. Classification (NCBI taxonomy): domain Eukaryota; kingdom Metazoa; phylum Chordata; class Amphibia; order Anura; family Megophryidae; genus Leptobrachium; species Leptobrachium leishanense. The sequence goes on from CM019070.1 coordinate 136,973,959, forward strand.
ATTTTTTTTTATAATTTTTTTAAAATATTTTTTTATTTTTAATTTTTTTAAAAAAACTTTTTCATTGTCAAGTTTGGAATTGTTGGAACGGCCATGCTCTGGCCGATCCAACAATACCAAACATTAACCCCTAACTGCCACGGATCGGGAGATAGGGGGTTCATTGGAACCCCCTATCTCCACCATTGGTGGCAGTTAGGGGTTAACTCCAAGACTGGCGTCATCATGCTATGCACGATGACGCCAGTCCTCAGGGGGCATTCCCGGAAGCTTGGCCGACATCCAAGATGTCGGCCAGCTCCGGAAAAGGATCACGAACTGGCGCTTTTCTGCGCCGATTCGTGATCCGGCCCCCATGGGGTTAATGCCAGGTACCATTTGGAAGGGCAGGCTGTGCCCTTCCAAACGGTGCCTGGGTTAACCCCCTGCACGCCGCCGATCGGGAGGGAGAGAGGTCCGAAGGACCTCCCCCCTCCCTTTCAGGTGCCTCCTCCGCACATGCGGGGGGCGCCTGAATTAGGTGTCATCGCGCCCCCGCGATGACACCTAATTACTCCGGCGGCGGTTCCGGGTGCTGGGCTGACATCGAGGATGTCAGCCCGCACCGGGGGGCCATCGATCGACCGGAACCCGGCCGAACTCTGACCCCAAAGAGAGGACGCGCTCAGCGCGTCCACCGCATGGAACGCTACATGCGGTTGGACGCGCTGAGCGTGTCCACCGCAGCGGAAGGGTTAAGCATTTTTCGGGATTTTTTTGCCAAAAACGTTTTGTCAATTTTTTTATATTTTCTTTTAAACGTTTGTTCTTTTTTCTGTAACAGCCCTTTTTATTATCATTCTTGTGGTGACTTTTCGATTCTCTTTGAATAACCCTGTATGTTTTTTTTCAGGGTAAGCCCATACAATAACCTGGTCAGCAGACTACTTAAATAAGGAGCACCAGCAGCTTGAGTCCATGAAACTGAGGCCGACCAACTGGATGACCTTTAGCGAGCACAATATAAATCTACCCATTCTCCGTAATCTCATATAAATTTAGTTTTGCAAAAAAATACATAATAAACAAAATCAGAGGAGGTTCCTCCATATGGGACAGTTGGGGCAGCGCCCTACCATATTTTTTTGAAATTGAAATAAAAAAATATTTATTTCATTCTTTTTTTCCTACTCTTTAACATTTTTTATGTAAACTAACACATTTAACATGAGTCTGAAAAAATGTGTTATTAGAACAGCAGCTTCCTTTATTATTCTCCTCTACTGTCTCTAGGCCGAGTTTAAATAAAAACTGATGCGCTGTTTGGACGCCATCCACAAATCTGAAAAGGACTCTATGGGAGGTGTTGTAATTCACAATCCGCAGCTGACTAAAGCTCTTAATTCATACCTCCCAAAACATTTGACTTTGTAACAATGTGTATTTCCTACACACGTCTGAGTGATGCGGCCACGTTGGTAGAGCTTCGGGAGCCGTTTCCTGTGGTCCTTTTCAAGATGCGCTGACGACAAGCTATGCTCCTTCTGCCAAATATAGAGTTCAAAGTATATTAAATTAAAAATATGCTAAATCTCTCCAACGTTATTAATGGCGTTCCCATTAGTACGTTCTGTAAACCGGCTGAAGACGTGCATTATTTTTTTATCTCTATAACAGTAACCACTAAAAAGCACATTAAAACCCTTCATTGCTTCATTGTATCTTATTTTTATGTCCCATATTACTGCATTAACGCTATCCTTCATTACATGTGTCACTGCGAGTGGATATAATATCAATCACGCAATGACATCTCGAATCTTGCATTAGGTATACAAGATGTGAGTAAATGCAGACTATATAATTGTATTATTAGTTATATATGTATATATATTATATATAATGTTACATAATCAAATAGATGATAGTAAAACGATTGTTCACACATAAGGCGTGCTAATGGAATTTTTAACATAATGGCTTCCTGAAAGAATCTATTTACTTTAATGCGCAGTGATCATTTCAGTTTATAAATAGCTGGGAAATGTAACTCTATAGGGAGACAAATGGTGCTTCTGTATCGAACCTCTGCTCAGCATCTTACACAGACTGTTAGGCTCAGGAAAATGGTGTTCCATATTTCAATATCACATTAACCCCACCAAGGCAATGGGTATGGTAAATCACTTTATGCTAACACAGTCACAGCAAATCATTGGTTGAGAAAGGAGTTTGGATATAACTTCCTATTTCTTTTTTTTTTTTTTACTGAAAATACACATTAGGTATCAGATCCTGTGTGCCATTATATATATATATATATATATATATATATGTATAAAAAATTCTGGTGCCATATTAACATGAGGAACAGATGGCATTTTCTACTGAGCCATGCAGAACAAGGCAAAAGTGCTTTAGTGTTGTCTTCGTTGTGAAAGGAGCCATTTCTTTTCCTTATTAAAGCATTATGTGCATGTATAATACAAAGATCCACACTTGCTTACATTTCTCATTTGCAGGGTTATTCAGAGAGCACCAAAATGTCACTGACATTTTGTGACGTTCTGGGTCCCTGGCGCCTCCTCTGGTTTACGTGGATTTTGCATAGATGTTCTGGACTGTCGTTTCCTCCTTGGATTTTCCAGCCCTGGATACTCTCACCTGCACTCATTTGTTCATTAGGAACTCTGTATATAAGGAGGCATCACCCAAAGAAGGACGCTGCCTCATTTTGATCTAGCCTCATTCTGATTTGGATCCTCAATCTGCTTCTGATTACACACCTCATGCATTCATTTTTATGTCTGTCTTGCTTAAGTGTTATTTTGCTTTTGAATATCCTGTCAGGTATAGTCTTGCAAATCCCCTGCTTAGTTCTGTTTTATTACTGTCTGCTTATTGTTACCCAGGTCCTTGGTTATTTATCTGTTCATGTTAATCCAGTTTAGTGATATTTTCTCTTTAGTTCAAGTATCTCTGTCTCCCTTTGTATGTATCCTGTAGTGCTTTTGTGTCTTAGTATTTTGGTTTATTTCTACGTTTTGCCAATAGTTTTCAGGTCTTTATGTTCATGTGTATTTAATTCTGGATCCATGCTGTTTATTTAGTCTGGTTTATAATAAATTTCCTTGTTTTACTGTTATACATATCCCGGTTCATGTCTGATCACTGCACTTTAAGCTCACACCCTTTCTGCACCATGTCAGGCCAGGCCCACCGTAACCCATTTCAATGCTCTCCCGTTCCCCAAACTTCGACGCGTTCGATTCACATAGCGTAGAAGTCTCTTCTTCCCAAACCCGTGTCACCAGGCAGCCCAGATTTTGTCTTTCTCGGCTGACAATCACCAGATTGGTCACTGGCGATGTCAGCATGCTCTGCGTGCTGACATTGCCCTTGAAAAAGACTCACATCAAGTTGAAACTTTGCCTGGTTCACCTGGGTGGAATAAAAGCTCCCTTGGATGTTGCAATATAATATACAAGTCATTTTTGCTGCTGTTCCTTTTTCCATGTTTTTGTTTACAACCCCCAAATGGGAAGTACTTGGTGCGTGTATAAATAAAACCCACCATTTTTCTGCCTCTTAGCTGAAAAGCAGCAAGAGAGCATGCAGCTGCTCAGAGGAGTGAATTTTGATTACATTGGTTAGGTACTCACTCTACAAAGAGGTGCCTTGATGGGCGAGTAAGCTTACGCTTTAATGGCCATTCGAGCAAACTAAAACCTCTAATTGTGTTTTGTTGCAAATGGAATTGTATAGAAACGAACGCAGATTACATCTTTTTTTTCCCTTGGATGTACCTACTGTTATGTGGCCATTACAATTTGTTGTGAATGGATCGAGGAGTCTTGTGACTATGCACCCAGGCTCCATGAAAACAACAGAGTGCTGTTTTCTATACTGTTGGCTTGCATCACACTCACAGACCACCCACGATTGCGAGCAACAGAGGCAGCCAGTGTATCAATTCTGCACATGCACGTGCAGCCCTGTTCTGTTGTTCTGTGCAGATGCTAAGGAACTTGAGTACAGAAAAAAATGTATGCTCCGAGTGATGTGCAATTTGCCTACCCTATGGAACACAATTCGCATAGGTACACAAATTACGTAACAATGCTGCAGGGACTTCTGGATGTCCGAAGCCCTGAGATCTAAAAACACATAGATTACAAGATCAGAAACAACATGGAAGTATATTTAAAAGGAAACAAAGTAGCAAAACAAGAGGACATAGTCTTAGATTAGAGGGGCAAAGGTTTAAAAGTAACATCAGGGAGCATTATTTTACTGAGAGGGTGGTGGATACATGGAACAGCCTTCCTGTAGAAGTGGTAGAGGCCAAAACAGTGATTGAATGTAAGCAGGCGTGGGATAGGCATAAGGCTATCCTAAATAAAAGATAAATCCAGGTAAAGTATCCATGTAATTGGGCAGACTAGATGGGCCGAAAGGTTCTTATCTGGCGACATTTTCTATGTTTCTATGGAGAAGAGGAATAACACCGTCGATGGAGAACAGGTGAGTATTTATGTCTAAAATAAGAAAATAAAAAATAATTGGGCCAATGGTGTCAGAAGCATCTGGCCAAAAAAGGGGGACATTTTTATTAGAGTGTTGCTGTAAGTCAAAATACTGTATTTGATGTTGCGATTAGGGATGAGCCGAACACTCCCCGAGTTCGGTTTGAGCCCGAACCCGAACCCGAACTTCCCATTTGTTCGGGACCGAACCCGAACCCAAACCCCCATGCAAGTCAATGGGGCTGAAAATTCGTTTTTTTAGAGTGCCCTCCAAGAGGGCATATAGGCTACATATTTGCCATAAAAGGTGTATGGGGGTCCGGGTAGTGCCCTGGGGGACAGGAAACAAGGACAAAAAGCTTTAAAAAAAACGTTTTTAAAGGGACAGTGAGTTTTCCATGAAATAAGGGTTAAAAATAAAAACGAAAAATTCCTTCAAATATTGTGCCTAGGCGGTCCCCATAACCTGCCCGTGAAGTGGCGGATTTCTAGGATGTATAGAAACACTTAAAAACCAAAAAATGACGTTTCATATGACGGTAAATGCTTTTCCTTTAATCTATCCATAAACAACTGCTTGGGGCGGCAGCCTGTATGAAAAGACATTTTAGGACGCGCAGAAAAAGTTTAGTGTTTTTTTTGGCTAAATTATTGTGAAACTTATGCAGGCTTTGGATGAAAGTAACAATAGGTGCTTTAAAATTGGGCTTTTAGCGTCGGCAACAGTGCCGTCACACCGTAACCCCTCTGAGGATATGAATCTGATACAGGCGTCAATGGCAGTGCACCCAGATATTGTGCCTTTAGTGCCAGGCATGCAAGTACTATCATACAGTAACCCCTCTGTGGTATTGTGGAAGAGTGCAGGGGTGGACCATGCGGTCCTATATTAAAAAGATATGAATCTGGGAATGGGCGTCAGTGCACCCAGATATTCTGCCTTTTGTGCAAGACTGCCAGGCCAGCAAGTATCATCATACAGTAACCCCTCTTTGCTATGGTGGAAGAGTGCAGGGGTGGACCATGTGGTCCTATATTGAAAAGTTTTTGATCTGGTAATGGGCGTCAGTGCACCCAGATATTGTGCCTTTAATGCCAGACCAGCAAGTATCATCATACAGTAACCCCTCTGTGGTATGGTGGAAGAGTGCAGGGGTGGACCATGTGGTTCTATATTGAAACGTTTTTGATCTGGTAATGGGCGTCAGTGCACCCAGATATTGTGAATTTAATGCCAGGCCAGCAACTATCATCATACAGTAACCCCTCTGTAGTATTTTGGAAGAGTGCAGGGGTGGACCATGTGGTCCTATATTGAAAAGTGTTTTTTTTATCTGTTAATGGGCGTCAGTGCACCCAGATATTGTGCCTTTAATGCCAGGCCATCAAGTATCATCATACAGTAACCCCTCTGTGGTATTGTGGAAGAGTGCAGGGGTGGACCATGTGGTCCTATATTGAAAAGTTTTTTATCTGTTAATGGGCGTCAGTGCACCCAAATATTGTGCCTTTGGTGCAAGACTACCAGGCCAGCAAGTATCATCATACAGTAAGGCTGGGGTCAGACGAACGCAGTGTTAACGTCCGTGTTGCCCGCACATAAGTACGTCCGTGATAGCATACAACTGTGTTAAATGCAGCCCCACACACAAAGTACGTCCACACAGAAGTGCGGGGGCTGACAGACGCTGCAAACGGATGCAGGCTAGGCAAGAACGTAATACTGCTAGAACGGACGTGCAGAGTGCGCCACGTCCACAACGTCCGCATAGCTTTGTGTGTGAGTGATGCAACAAGGTCAGACGGACTGCATTTATACGTCCAGCATTTTTATCGGACAGAATGTTCTTTCATTGTAATTTATTTTCCCTGCTACATCAGTGAAAAAAACGGACTGTGTGGCACTGGCCACTACCTTGTCGTCACAGTCAGTAAGTATGTCCGTACTGCACGGACGCACAGTCCGTAGAAAATGCGCTCATCTGACCCTAGCCTAACCCCTCTGTGGTATTGTGTAAGAGTGCAGGGTTGGACTCATGTGGTCCTATATTGAAAAGTGTTTGTTTTTATCTGTTAATGGGCATCAGTGCTCCCAGATATTGGGCCTTTTATGCCAGGTCAGCAAGTATCATCATACAGTAACCCCTCTGTGGTATTGTGGAAGAGTGCAGGGTTGGACCCTGAGGTTCAAAAAAATAAAATGATGTAAATCTGGCACAGGCGTCAGTGCAGCCAAATATTGTGACTTTCATGGCAGCAAGTGCCTTCACACCGTAACCCTTTTCTGGTCCTCCCCTCTGTGCGGGCAGGATGAGCTCTGCAACTTTCCCCTTGTATCGTGGATCAACAAGGGTTGCCAACCAGTAATGATCCCTCTCCTTGATAGCACGAATCCTGGGGTCCTTTAGCAGGCTTTGCATCATTAAGGAGCCCATGCGGCGTAGGTTGGAGGTGGCATTAGCTGCCGAATCTTCCTGGTCAATGAGGATGACCATATCGTGCACTTCCTCCTCCCAGCCACGCACAAGCCCTTCTGTTTCTGGGCACACAAAACCCTCCCTTGAGGAATCCCCACCTTCAATGCCCCCACTACTTAAATAGTCCTCCTCCTCCTCATCCTCCTCCTGTCTGATCTGAGTAGGACCCGCTGGAATTCTGTCTGCGGAAAGACTGGGGCCTTGAGAGCAAGGGAAGGCCTCCTCTTCCTCCCGCTGCTCTGCCTCTAGAGCCACATCTATAATTCCCCGCAGAGTGTGCTCCAGCAGGAACACTAAAGGAATTGTGTCACTGATGCATGCACTGTCCCTGCTCACCATCCTCGTTGCCTCCTCAAATGGTGACAGTACAGTGCATGCATCCTTGATCATCAGCTGGCGTGGTGTTAACCATCTCTGCACCTGCCCCTGCAGAGCTGACAGAATTTCTGGCCAGTGTGGCTCCTGTTCCCTAAACAAACCAGCTCAAGCACAGTATGACATCTTTTTGCTTGAGCCATTGCGTAGACCCTGTCAGGCGTCGGTTTAACTGCCACTTCACCAGAGACAGAGAAGGAGGAGGAGGAGGAGGAAGAGGGAGAGGTGGTGGTGGTGGTGGAGCAGACAGACCTCATACAAGCAGCTTTCTGGAGGCATGGTGGATGAACAAGCTCCAGCACAGAGCCCAGTCTTGGATCCCTCCCAGCTGCAATCAGAGTTACCCAGTGTGCCGTGAAGGAAATGTAACGACCCTGTCCATGCTTGCTGGACCACGTGTCTAAAGTCACATGCACCTTGCTGCTAACTGCCTTTCCCAATGACTGGATAACATTGTCTTCCACGTGCTGGTATAGTGCTGGAATGGCCTTGCATGAAAAGTAATGACGTTTTGGAACCTGCCACTGTGGTACAGCACATTCAGCAAATTCACGGAAGGGAGCAGAGTCCACCAGCTGGAAAGGCAGCAGCTGCAATGCGAGTAATTTTGCTAAGCTGCCATTTAAACGCTGTGCTTGGGGATGGTTGGGACTATATTTTTTCTTTCGCAGCAGCAGCTGCGGCAACGTAATCTGACTGCGTAAATCTTCAGCTACGGGATGATGTCACATTGTGAGGAAGGACCTGCTGGTACATCCATTACTGTAGCATCATCCCTGTCGGTGGAGGTTGTAGGCAATGACATGGCAGGACATACAGTGTGGGTAGAGACAGATGAGGAGGAGGAGGACCTACGCAAAGTTTTGCACCAACGGGATGTGTGGCATATGTCGCCTCAAGCATGTGGTACCCAAGTGTCCGGTGTTTATCCCATGCTTCAGCCTCCTCTGACATAGATTACAAATAGCAATGGTGGGGTCTGCTGCACATTTCTTAAAGAACTCCCAGACAGCAGAGTTCCTGCATGTGTTCTTTGAGACAACAGCGCTCTGCACCGGAGCAGCTCTGACATGTGATGCCTTGGACTGGCTAGTGCTACGGTTGGTCACAGAGGATGTTGTGCCTCGTGTTTGCTGTGCCTCCTCCTCCTCCCCCTCCTCCTCACTTGATTCCTCAGTTCGATCTGGCACCCAGGTGGAGTCAGTGGCCTCATCATCATCAATGTCATCTTCACCCCCTATCTCCTCGTCACTGGAGCCAACTTGGCAGTATGCTGCAGCTGCTGGGGCAACATGAGTGCCAGTTATTTGTGTGTCATCACTAGCACCCCCTTCCTCTAGGTTGATTATACTCCCTTGCTCAACCTCAGAGATTGAATCAGAACACTGTACTTGCTGCGCATCCTCAAGCAGCATGTCACTCTCATTGTAGTCAAACAAATCAGATGACTCCTCCGTGTGTGATAGTGAAGGCTACGGCAGGAGTAGCTGTGGACATGGAGGCTGCATTAGATGCTTTGGCAGCTGAGGTGGACTGTAAAGCACTAGAAGCCTGGCTGGCAAAGGACTCGGAGGATGAGGATGGCCTGGCTAGCCAATCCACCAAATCCTCTCTATGTTGCTGCAGGTTAAGAAGACAGCCAGCACCAGTTATAAAGGACAAGCGTGCCCCTGCAGAGGATGCACCACGTCCACCACGACCAGAGGCACAGCCTCCCGACACAGGGGCTGCTTGCCCTCTTATCTGTGTCTGGGAGCGTCTGCCTGTCCTTTTTGTTCTTTCAGACATGGTGAGTGATATATAGATTAATATATACAGAACTCTGATTCAACTCTGGTATAAAGATTTAAAGAACTCTGGTATAACTCAGTGAGACACACTGATAGCTGGCAGCCAGTGACAAGAGACAGATCACCTCAATTCACAAATGTTTTGTAGAAATTAGTGAGCCCCGAAATACAGCGTGGTACTGTTTGTGTGACGAGACACAGATCACCTTAATTCACAAATGTTTTGTAGAAATTAGTGAGCCCCAAAATACAGCGTGGTACTGTTTGTGTGACAAGACACAGATCACCTTAATTCACAAATGTTTTAAAGAAATTATTGAGCCCCAAAATAATGCGTGGTACTGTTTGTGTGACGAGACACAGATCACCTTAATTCACAAATGTTTTAAAGAAAGTAGTGAGCCCCAAAATACAGCGTGGTACTGTTTGTGTGACGAGACACAGATCACCTTAATTCACAAGTGTTTTAAAGAAATTAGTGTCCCAAAAAAACTTGCTGGCTCTGTGACGAGACACAGAAGATCACCTTAATTCACAAATGTTTTAAATAAAGTTGTAAACCCCATAAAAACTTGCTGGCACAGTGACAAGACACACATCACCTAAATTCCCTGATATTTGGTCGAAATGAGACCCCCCGAGACCCCCCCAGTAGCGTGGCAGACCGGCAGTAACAACACACACAACTATCTCCTTTGAAATCTCCTCTGAAATGCGTGCAGAAGCGCTGCGTGGAAAACTTATATAGTGTGCTGCGGGACTTAGCTCTGTGAGCCCATGATTGGGCAAAATTTGCCCAATCAGGACTCTGAGCGGTGATTGGCATAGTGTTCAACCAGTCTTGCACCAGACCTGTGGTCAGGTGCAAGGCTGTAGCCAATTACGAGCTTCAGGCCAGTGGGAAAATGCATTGTGGTCCATTGTGGTTGAACATGCGGCGAACACCCAGAAATGTTTGGTGTTCGCGATCTGCTCGAACAAGCTAAGTTCGGGTCGAACCCCGAACCGTCCGAACCCGAACAGCTCATCCCTAGTTGCGATCTGGAGGTCAATTTAGACTTGGCCAATATGCAAAAAACCTTCTTATTGTGGTCAATGACTTATGGTATATCATGTTATGTTATGTCTTATGACTTATGGTAAGCGATGGTATGTGCTTGTAACAATGATGCTTAGGCAATCATTCAATAAATACACAAGGGGTTATTCAGAAAACACCGAAATTTCAGTGACTTCGATGTGCTTCGGGGATTCCAAAGACTGCCGAACAGTCCGCCAAACACCTCCGGACTGCAGGAAGAAAGAAAGGAACTCTGCTATTCTTCTAATAGATGTTTAAACCAATTAAATTGCATTAAAATGTGTATAAATAATTTAAAAGGTCCTTTAAAAATTAATAAAAAGGTCTGTTACAGAATAAAAAGATGCCTTTTAACAAAAAATGGGATTAAAATTTTTCATAATATTACATAATATAAAAAAATATAAAAAAATACATTCGTAATCCAAGCGCACGCTGATGAAAAAAAAAAGAAGCTAAAACGTGGGAACGATTTAGCAAATTGTCCCCACGACCTGGTAAACTGTGGCCACGCTTCAATTTTTTTTTCTTCCTGACCTCAGCGGGGCTCTGTAGAAAAGAATAAACAATTGAATAAATAAAAACGATAATATTTTTTTTTACATTGAATCCTATGGGATTCCCCTGTTTAAACCTGTCGAACTGAATCACCAAAAATCTGGGCATTTCACTGACATTTCAGTGTAGTTCGGTGTTCTCTGAATAGATTAACCATTACTTCTCTAGGGGACAATTTCGCTGCTGCCGAAGATCACCAAATTGGAGCGATCTGTGGCAAACCGCACCGTATTTCGCTGTCAATTCGCCAGCATTTGGTGAATCGAAAGTTTAGTGAATAGATACTCGAGTATACTGCTAGATTTTGGTTACAAAAATTTACCTTAAAATTGGAGGGATTGCATTATATTCGAGAAAAAAAAAACTTGACTTGCTCAGGGTTCCCAAGTCTCCTGGAAGTTCCAGTAGTCTCCCTGAAGTGAATGTAGGCTCCCTGATGCCCGCAAACACTTCAGGAACTCACAGATTTGGGAGGTGGGATCCATCACAGCCAGGGGGCACCCTTGGATTAAGCCAATCATTCAAGATTGACTTAAAACAGAGCATGCACCCTCACACTTCGCAGCACGCCGGGAGGTGTCCTTTGACTTTCGCCTCAGGCAGGCAGGCTCATCCACTGCGTCGTTCACCAATAGCCAGCCCCACTCTATTGTTGCAATGGTATGTGCAGACGCGCCACACAATTCTCCTCACATTCTGAATAACCTGTGTTAAGAGAACCTCGAAGGATTTTCATTGCTTATCAGTACAGTATACTTTTATAATTTTGCTCCTCGCGTTATATTTGAGTCTTGAGTATTCTCTCATTTCCATAATAAATCTCTATCCATTGCGTTATATTCGGGTCACGCTATACTCGAGTATCTATGGTAACTGCCATGAAATTGCACCGTATGGTCAAATTCACAGTTTGGTGCAATCCGGTGGCAAAATTTAGTCAATAAAATCAATGAACTAGAGGCAATGATGGCAGCTGAAAAAGTAGATTTAGTGGCGGTTACTGAGACATGGTTCAGTGAGAAAAATAACTGGGACATAACAATACCGGGGTACTCTTTATATAGAAAAGACAGAGAAGGTAGGAAAGGAGGAGGAGTGGCCCTGTATGTGAAAAACAACATAAAAACGAACCAAATAAGTGAGCGAGGTGAACATAGAGTCAGTTTGGGTTACGCTAACATTTGGCAATCATACAGTAGCTCGTGTAGGTGTGATCTATAGACCCCCTGGACAAGCAGAAGAACTAGATAATCTGCTGGTTGAGGAAATAGCCAAAATGGCAATGAAGGGGGAAGTTATTATCATGGGGGACTTTAATCTTCCTGATGTGAACTGGAAAACCAAAACAGCTGGGTGCACCAGGAGTACAAATATTCTAAACTCCCTACTGGGATTATCTCTAACACAAGTAGTTGAGGAGCCGACCCGTAAAGAGGCCATATTGGATTTAATACTCACAAATGGAGGTTTGGTATCGGATGTTGTTGTAGGTGAAAATTTGGGATCTAGTGATCACCAGTCAGTATGGTTTAATATAACAACAGGGATGGAGCCGCACCACACAAGAACGAAAGTTTTAGACTTTAAAAAAACAGATTTTTCTAAAATGAGATTTTGTGTGAAATAGTAACTATTTTTTTTGCTCCAGATGAAGCCAATGTTCAGTTGGCGAAACATATGTTGAGCTGATGTATCAACCTTGATTTTAAGCCGTGATTTGTTGTGTGTGTAGCATTTGCAGGGTGAGGACAGAAATCTTGAGCATGAGCTCGACTAGCTAAGGGTCAGTGTTGGCGTGCTGATTGTGAAGGTGATTTATGGTTTGCTTTTTGATGCTAATCCCTTTGTGCAATTATGGAATTCTATTATGGTGCCTAACACATTGATTGCAATCCTCTTTCCACACCTCTTTTATGCACAGCCATTATACACTGGCGTCAATTCCAGTACACCCTGCTTTGTCTGCTGTCATATTTATGTTTTTTAATAGATTTTTCCTTGCATCTGAGAGTGTCTATATTCGTTCTAATAAAGATTAATTTTTCTGTAGCCACTCCTCCAGTGCCATTTGCCGGTTCTTTTTTGAGCTGCCAAGTGGTTTATTGAGATATATAAACATTTAAATACGTAAAGGGAATCCACAAGGTAGAGGAAGGGAGTATATTTAAAAGGAAACAAAATAGCAAAACAAGAGGACATAGTCTTAGATTAGAGGGGCAAAGGTTTAAAAGTAACATCAGGAAGCATTATTTTACTGAGAGGGTGGTGGATACATGGAACAGTCTTCCAGTAGAAGTGGTAGAGGCCAAAACAGTAATTGAATTTAAGCAAGCATGGGATAGACATAAGGCTATCCTAAACAAAAGATAAATCCAGGTAAAGTATCCATGTAATTGGGCAGACTAGATGGGCCGAAAGGTTCTTATCTGCCAACATTTTTCTATGTTTCTATGTTTCTAAAATTGCCCCTTACTGAATAACCTTTTTAGATTTGTCCTCATGTAGCTCCCTTTTTTCATACTGGGGAAAATGGACACCATGCATGCACATTAACCATAAATTTGGATTATTTAAACTCCCCTTCCATGTCTGTCCTGATGAAAAATGCTGGATCTCCGAAGCAAATAGGATAGTACAAAATAAAACATGCTTTCACTGATTATGTGCTTTGGCTGCTGTAATTTTTTTTCTTCTTCCTCAAAATGATTTAAATTGCCTATATTACGGAGAAGGCTGGGAATATACAGCATTGTTTTGTATTTCACTGAGCCATTCATTCTTTTGGAACATGAGCTCGGCCAACCAGGACGATACCACAACATTATAAAACATTCATTTTTATGGCGAATGTAATAGAATCTGATGTTCCTCGTACTTCTTCATACTCTCTATTACCTATATCATGACCTAGTAAGATTTTTTTTTCCAATGTGATCTGGAATTATTCATGGGTTTTCTGCAATATCATTTATCTCATCCTTTCTAAGGAAATGCAACGGAGTAAAAAATTTTTTATTGCAGAGCATCACAGCTATGTCTAAGTTACAGATTTAGTGGAGAGCTTGCTACTGAGAAATGGTAATTATGGAATTCACTTCACTGTCTCCTCACTTTGAATACAATATAAACCAGAAACATTCTGCTATAGACCCGAGAGAATAGAAGAATATATTTCATACGCCAAATGTTGAGGTAGAACATTCATTTTCGTCATATCGATCAAGCGGGTCAGATTGTGTGAAATGAGGATGTTTTAGTAACCTACTTATTTGTACAATTCCTCATATGACGTAGGGCTACAGAGGGCTTATCACACCCGAAATATGATATGTTTACTCCAGCGCGTAAACATAGTTATTATTGGTGTTATTCGGTCTGGAAATGAATACATAATCGTGAGCTGTTTCACATATTTCTGCAAGTTTTTCATTGTGCTTTTTTATTTTGCCATTTTTCAAAGTGTGAAATGAGTGAAATGTCGTTAGATGTTGTTGTAAGATGAGTCTCTATTAAATGGGCTCTCTCAAGAAGGCATAAGGAAACTAGAACTTCGGTAGCAACGTTTCAGCCAAGAGTAGTGATGAGCCGAACACCCCCGTGTTTTTCTGTTTGCATTCGAACAATTTCAAAAGTTCGAGTTCGAACTCGAACACGAACCGAACTCAATGCAAGTCAGTGGGACTTGAAAGTTCGAATTTTCAGAGTGCCCTCCACGAGGGCATATATGCAAGATATTTGCCATAAAAGGTGTATGGGGGTCCGAGTAGTGCCCTGGGGGACAGGAAACAAGGACAAAAACTTTGAAAAAAAGTTTTTTAAAGGAAAAGTGAGTTTTCCATGAAATAAAGGTTAAAAATAAAATGAAAAATTCCTTCAAATATCGTGCCTAGTAGGTCCCCATAACCTGCCCGTGAAGTGGAGGATTTGTAGGATGTATAGAAACATTTAAAAAAAAATGACATTTCAAATGACGATAAATGGTTTTCCTTTAATCTATTCATAAACAACTGCTTGGGGTGGCAGCCTGTAGGAAAAGAGGAGACATTTTAGGACACGCAGAACAAGTTTAGTGATTTTTTGGCTAAATTATGGTGAAACTTATGCAGGCTTTGGATGAAAGTAACAATAGGTGCTTTAGAATTGGGCCTTTAGTGTTGGTAACAGTGCCGTCACACCGTAACCCCTCTGTGGTATTGTGGAAGAGTGCAGGGTTGGACCCTGCGGTCGAATATTAAAATGATATGAATCTGGTATAGGCGTCAGTGGCAGTGCACCCAAATATTGTGCCTTTGGTGGCAGCAAGTGCCTTCACACCGTAACCCCTTTGTGGTATTGTGGAAGAGTGCAGTGATGGAGGTTTTGGGAATGTAGAAGAGATCCCCGATCTATTCAGTTACGTCAGCATCAGGGGATTGATAGCTGCTGATCCAGGACTGTTTCATTTTTATAAATGTCAGCCGGTCTACAGAGTCGGTGGACAGACGCACTCTTTTGTCTGTGACAAAACCTCCAGCGGCACTGAACGTCCTTTCAGAAAGCACGCTGGATGAAAGGGCAACCTAGTAGCTGCATAGCATATTGGCTAGGTTAGAAACATAGAAACATAGAAAAATGTCGGCAGATAAGAACCTTTCGGCCCAATTACATGGATACTTTACCTGGATTTATCTTTTGTTTAAGATAGCCTTATGCCTTTCCCATGCTTGCTTAAATTCAATTACTGTTTTGGCCTCTACCACTTCAACTGGAAGGCTGTTCCATGTATCCACCACCCTCTCAGTAAAATAATGCTTCCTGATGTTACTGGCCAGTGATCCAATCTCAACACCCAGTAAGCCAGTGGATCATCTGTTGGAAAGGTATCCAGGTCTGCCCTTCCCCCTAGGTAGTCCTGCACCATATGGTGAAGACGCTGGCAATGGGTGCCTACATTTGACATCCCTCGGCGTTGTGGACTTAAAAAAAGGCATCAGTCAAGCGGCCCCGGCCTTCACCGCTCTTCCTCTGATCATCCGCAGCCTCAGAAGCACCTGTGTCATCACTTGGTCACCTACCAGTGCCTGGAAAGGTGTTACACAAGTGTCGCTTTAGAGCGTCCTCAAGTTGTTTCATCCTGTGCTCCCTCTGTGCGGGCAGGATGAGCTCTGCAACTTTACCCTTGTATCGTGGATCAAGAAGGCTTGCCAACCAGTAATGATCCCTCTCCTTGATAGCACAAATCCTGGGGTCCTTTAGCAGGCTTTGCAGGATAAGGGAGCCCATGCAGAGTAGGTTGGAGGTGGCATTAGCTGGGGATGGTTGAAACTATATTTTTTCTTACGCTGCAGCAGCTAGGGCAAAGTAATGTGACTGCATAAATCTTCAGCAGATTGGATGCTGTCACATTCTGAGGAAGGACCTGGTACACCCATTACTGTAGCATCATCCCTGTCAGTGGAGGTTGTATCCAATGACATGGCAGGACATATTGTGGTGGTAGAGACAGATGAGGAGGAGGAGGACCTATGCAAAGCGTTGTGCCAATGGGATGCGTGGCAGGTGGTCATATGTCACCTCAAGCACGTGGTACCCAAGCGTGGGATGTCTTTCCCACACTTGATCCTCATCTGACATAGATTACAAATAGCAACGGTGCGGTCTGCTGCACATTTCTTAAAGAACACCCAGACAGCAGACTTCCTGTACATGTGCTTTGAGACAACAGGGCTCTGCACCTGAGCAGCTGTGACTTCTGATGCCTTGGACTGGCTACAGTTGGTCATACAGGACGTCGTGCCTCGTGTTTTTTGTGCCTCCTCCTCCTCCTCACTTGACTCCTCTGTTCGATCAGGCACCCAGGTGGAGTCAGTGACCTCATCATCGTCATCATCCCCTATCTCCTCGTCACTGGAGACAACCTCGCAATATGCTGCAGCTGCTGGGGGAACATGAGTGCCAGTTATTTGTGTGTCGTCACTGGCACCCCCTTCCTCTAGGTTGATTATACTCCCTTCCTCAACCTCAGAGATTGAATCAGAGCACTGTAGTTGCTGTGCATCCTCAAGCAGCATGTCACTGTCATTGTAGTCAAACAATTCAGCTTACTCCTCCGTGTGTGATAGTGAGGCTACGGCAGGAGTAGTTGTGGACATGGAGGCTGAATTAGATGTTTTGGCAGCTGAGGTGGACTGTAAACCACTACAAGCCTGGCTGGCAGAGGGCTCGGAGGATGAGGATGGCCTGGTTAGCTAATCCACCAAATCCTCTGTATGTTGCTGCTGCTGCTTAAGACAGCCAGCACCAGTTAGAAAGGACAAGCGTGCCCCTGCAGAGGATGCACCACGTGCAGGATGACCAGAGGCACAGCCTCCCGACACAGAGGCTGCTTGCCCTCTTATCTGTGTCTGGGAGCGTCTGCCTGTCCTTTTTGGTCTTTCTAACACAGTGAGTGATATATAGATTAAAGATATACAGAACTCTGATTCAACTCTGTTATAAAAATTGGAGATATGTAGAACTCTGATTCAACTGTGTTATCTAGATTAAAGATTTCCAGAACTCTGGTATAACTCAGTGAGACACCCTGATAGCTGGCAGCCAGTGACAAGACACAGATTAAAATTCGCAGAAATCTGCTACAAATCTGTGAGACCCCCTGATAGGACCCCCTGATAGCTGGCAACAGTGACAAAACACAGATTACAATTCCCAGAAACCTCCTATAAATCAGTGAAACCCCCTGATGGGTGGCAGTGACAAGACACAGATTACAATTCCCAGATATATTGTAGAAGTGAGACCCCCAATAGCTGCTGGCAGTGATAACACACAGATTACAACAATTCCCAGATATCTTGTAGAAGTGAGACCCCCACAATAGCTGCTGGCAGTGAGAACACATAGATTACAACAATTCCCAGATATTTGTAGAAGTGAGACCCCCACAATAGCTGCTGGCAGTGAGAACACACAGATTATAACAATTCCCAGATATTTTGTAGAAGTGAGACCCCCACAATAGCTGTTGGCAGTGAGAACACACAGATTACTACAATTCCCAGATATCCTGTAGAAGTGAAACCCTGTCACGTCTCGGCCTTGCCCCCTGCTGGTGGTAGCAGGGATTCCTGTTGTTTTGTTTTCAGCCTGCAGGCCATCTGTTGGGCTAATTGGTCTGTGGTCACATGACCTGTTCTGCCCTATAAGTACGACCAGGATTCCCCTTGATCCTTGGACCAGGATAGTCTTTCTTGCCTAGTCCCTGTATGCTGGTTTACTTTGATTTGCTGTGTATGACCTCTGGCTCATGTATTTAGGATCCCTCTCTTGTCTGACCCCTCTAGTTATGATATTCCGTGTATGACCTTTGGCTCTTGTATTTGGATCTCTCTTCTGTCTGTCCCCTGTACTGTACCGTGCTTAGGAATCTGTATGCCTGCATTCATCGTATGTCTGGTTTATGTTTTGTTCGTCTTGCAGGCCTAGCCTAGTTAGTATCTCGAGACCACCTTTCAAGGATCTCAGTCAGGGCTTAGGGATCTTTCTAGTTTCTGTTAATATCTTGGTTTGTTCCCTGGAATCTGTATATCTGCATTCATCGTATGTTTGGTTTATGTTTTGTTCGTCATGCAGGCCTAGCCTAGTTAGTATTTCGAGACCACCTTTCAAGGATCTCAGTCAGGACTTAGGGATCTTTCTAGTTTCTGTTAATATCTTGGTTTGTTCCCTGGAATCTGTATACCTGCATTTATTGTCTGTCTGGTTTATGTTTTATTCATCTTGCAAACCTAGCCTAGTTAGTATTTCGAGACCATCTTTCAAGGATCTCAGTCAGGGCTTAGGGATCTTTCTAGTTTCTGTTAATATCTTGGTTTGTTCCCTGGAAGCTGTATACCTGTCCTTAAGGCTTCATCTCTGCAGATTGGGGGTTCCCCCTCACCCTATAGGGGGCTCCCCGTTACAAACCCCCTCAATAGCTGCTGGCAGTGAGAACACACACTAACAGAACGATCTCCTCTCAAAAAACACGTGCTGGGGCTGCGAGGGACGCCTTATATAGTGTGCTGCGGGACTTAGCTCTGTGAGCCCATGATTGGGCAAAATTTGCCCAATCAGGACTCTGAGCCGTGATTGGCAAAGTCTTGCACCTGACCTGTGGTCAGGTGCAAGGCTGTAGCCAATTACAAGCTTCAGACCAGTGGAGAAGTGCATTGTGGTCCATTGTGGTGCATTGTGGGTGAACATGCGGCGAACACGCGGAAATGTTCGGAGTTCCCGAACGGCCGATATTCGTTGCGAACTCCGAACAGATCGAACCGAACAGCTCATCTCTAGTGCAAACTGCTGTAAATCCTACACCGTTCACCTGAGTTGGATGTACATACCCTCAAATTAAAGCTGACAGTCTGCAGTTAACCCTTTCAATGCGGAGGACGCGCTCAGCGCGTCCTCCGCATTCCCGCTGCTGTGCGGAGGACGCGCTGAGCGCGTCCTCCCATTGGGGTCAGCGTTCGGCCGGATTCCGGCCGATCGCTGGCCCCCCCGATGTCCTCGATGTCAGCCCAGCATCCGTAACCGCCGCCGGTGAAATTAGGTGTCATCGCGGCGGCGCGATGACACCTAATTCAGGCGCCCCCCCCCGCATGTGCGGAGGAGGCGCCTGAAAGGGAGGGGGGGAGGTCATTCGGACCTCTCTCCCTCCCGATCGGCGGCTCTGCGGGGGTTAACCCAGGCATCATTTGGAAGGGCACAGCCTGCCCTTCCAAATGGTACCTGGCATTAACCCCTGGGGAGCTGGATCGCGAATCGGTGCTGAAAAGCGCCGGTTCGCGATCCTTTCCCGGAGCTGGCCGACATCTTGGATGTCGGCCAAGCCTCCGGGAACTCCCCCTGAGGACTGGCGTCATCGTGCGTAGCACGATGACGCCAGTCCTAGAGTTAACCCCTAACTGCCACCAACGGTGGAGATAGGGAGTTCCAATGAACTCCCTATCTCCCGATCCGTGGCAGTTAGGGGTTAATGTTTGGTATGGTTGGATCGGCCAGAGCATGGCCGTTCCAACAATACCAAACTTGAATGTGAAAAAAGTTTTTAAAAAAAAATAAAAATTAAAAATAAAAATATATTTTAAAAAAAAATTATAAAAAAAAATCAACATTTTTTTTTTCTTTTTTTTGGTTTGTTAGTGTAGCAATATTGTTCCCATTGTAATTATAATGTGAACAATGATGCTGCACTAACGATTTTTGTATGCGGTGCGTTTGTTAAAAATCGCGTAATTTTCCCCCCAAAAAAATGTAACGAGACCCCATCTCTAATTTTTTTAGCAAGCGCACCCCATACAAAATATAACCGCAATTGCTCGCATGTTAAAATGTGAAAAAAAACACTTTACACGTTGTAAATTATTGAAAATACATATTTTATTGCATTTTTTGTTATAATATACAGACATGACATAACGTATACATATAATAATGACATATTATGAATCTACTGAGTCTGACGGAAAGAACGATATATAATATGTCTGGGTCATATACTAAAATAAGCCTTCAAAACACGTTTAAACATGATGAGCAAAACCGGTAAAAATGACCTCAGCACAGGGGCGGGAAAAGCCTCAGCAGCGAAAGGGTTAAAGCACATTGTGTTTGTTTCATTCCAACTCCATTGTGGTGGTGTATAGAGCCAAATATGTTAGAATTGTGTCGATGTCCCAATATTTCTGGACCTGACTGTATACAGTCCCAGGCAGAGCCTAGAAGCCAATGGGAAATGACACCCTGGCTTCTACTGCATTTCATCCTAATCCCTCCCCTAGAATTTTAATCTAACTGCTCTGAAGTTTCTGCTCTGTGTCTCAGAGTCTGGTACATAATTAGACCAGGGACATATAATGGAATTAGCGTTGCTCAACCGTTGGCAAACAAGGCAGAACAATATCCATTCAAACCTTTAACAGATACAAACACATTCCAGCT
This sequence comes from Leptobrachium leishanense, assembly GCA_009667805.1. NCBI lineage: Eukaryota > Metazoa > Chordata > Amphibia > Anura > Megophryidae > Leptobrachium > Leptobrachium leishanense. The sequence continues at coordinate 136,994,708 of CM019070.1, forward strand.
AGGGGGAGTTGTAAAAGGCTAAAGTGACACACACAGTAATTCTATCAGCATATAGTAACAGATACACATACAGGGTTATTCAGAGAGAGGTGAAAACCAGGAGAGTGACTGGAGACGTGAAAATTCTCGGTCAAAATAGCAAAACCAGAAAAATTCTCCCATTTATCTCACTTTCCAAATCGGCTATTTGGTCTAGATTGTTCTCTTCTCCTGCCATTCTCCTGGTTTTCACCTTTCTCTGAATAACCCTGATAGACAATAACGATATCAATACTAACAGTATTCATACAGAACACAGACATAATATAGGTACAGGGTGACTTCAACATAGGAGAGGGCAGGGAAACAATATAGAACATCAGGCCTGTACCTCTCAAATACATCTCTAGGCCCATATACCTCAAGTTCAAAGGAACGCATTTCATAAAGGCCATTCAAATTACTTTCCACACCTCCCTAATTTGAGCACGTGCTTTAAACTTTGTTCTGCACTTTGGAGAGGTTCCATTCTTTAGATTACATCAATAAATCCAATGAACGTGCTAATAAGAACTACGCAGATGCATATGGGCGCTGGTGTCTTGGTTCCTTCACAGTGTTTTAGAGAGGAGACCCGAACTCCTAGCTGGACAAGATTATATATGCCTTATCAATGAATGCCTATTTGTTATTTGTTTGCAGGGACAGACTGAGACAGAGAAGCGCAGACAGGACCCAATGGGACAAGTACTATGCATGTGGTGGGACATGGGTGGTATTTAAAAGCATATTGGCAGGTATTTGTTCCTCCACCGAGGGTGCCTGAGTAAGAACCAGATAGGGAGAATTTATATCTGGCCACCAGATGCACTTTGCTCTGGCCATACATGGCTGCCAAGGAGATGTGGTCTACCAGCTAGAACAGGGCATTTGCCAGTGTGCATGAAACCTTCATGTTTGGATAGACAAAATGTAGATATTCTCTTTTGACTGCTGTTGGGCAGTGGACAGGGTAATAACTGAAGAAATCTTCTATTTACAAGCAAATGTAGTCAAGAAATCATGGGCAGGGGACCACTTTCTGCTAAAACCAATTCAAGAGGTCATGGAGGGACGCCCATGTAAAGAAGACAATATGGAACAGCACTGTTAGGACTGGAGATAAATTAAACACAGCCTCTGGAGCAAAGCAATGGTATTCATTTTATGTGTTAAAAATACTCTACCAGCTAAGATCTCAGATCTCCGGTTACTCTTTTATATCTGAAACTAATATGCTCTTCATCTCTTTTGAAGTGATTTTAATATCAAGACTGGTTGTCCCAGACGACCCAAGGCACTTCCGCTGACTCACACTGAATCCCTAGGGAGAGCATTGTGAGTACCAGGCAACATCCATCCTACATATAAAATTCAGATGAGATTCATTAAGCGATGTCCTGGATATGCCAGCTCCGGTGTGTGCCATCGCCTCACTGCAAAACTTGTAAAGTGCTTTGTTTTTATATAGAACATGCGCAATCCGCAATTATGAAAAAAAAAGGTTAAAGAACTCATGTATCCATAAAATATAAAACATTTAGAGCTCTATTCCATAGCTGACGCCAATGTAAGCACCTCGATATGTAAGCGTTAACGCCAGGATAAGCATGTTTAACACATGCCCTCCATATTACATTCCTGACGCTACCCCATTAGTAATCCGTTAGCGCATCGTTTTTTACGTCAGCTTCCGCGAGCTTACTGTACTTTGAGCATCCTATACTTAACATGGGGAGCGCAAACATACATTAGCGTTTTCGATAAGTAAGATATTACAAAGTGCTAGCGCTAATTACTGCAGGGATGTGGACAGCCAAAAGTTGGCACCTGCTAAAAGCTGGTGCTGCATGATTCTGCATTTGCAAGATCATGTTGCACCCCTTAACCCCCTCTCCCCAATAAATCCGATGCTCACCGCTCATCCTGCAGCGAGAACGACGGCTCAATCTGCTGCTTCTTGTTTCTGGTAGCAGAGTGAGACTGGGGACAAACAGAGCAAAATCGCGCAGGGCTTGCAGGAAGAAATATCAGGTACTCTGCATTTCTCCACCAGTTTCACACCAAGCACCTCACACACCTGTTATCCTCATCCCTTTCCTTACATTGCGCTTTTACCAATTCAACCCGCCACACACAAGATAATTGGAGGAGAATTGGAGCTAGCCTAGACTGACCACCAGGCACTGCGGGAATTTACCCGGTGGGCCGATGCTGCCAGGCCTAGTTGCAGCTGATCTTATTGTGTTGTGTGTGTGTAACATGAGCAGCACAATCGGAGGCCAGCACTAATTCTTCATGTTAATATTTCACCTTTGCCACCAGCCTGATGGGAGTGCTGCATAACGTACCCAAGGGAATATATAGGTTTTATAGATCAAAGTGACACTGACTGCTTCAGTAAACCAGTCAGCTGCACCAGCGTGTGGCAGGCCAATACATCATTGTATTGTATCTTTCAGTCATTTTTGTCTACGTTTGTTATTTGTGTCCTATACACCAGTTGATAATCATGTCAAGCAGCAAAAGGAACAGGTGCAATCGATCAGTTGATTGATTTTAATTAAGTCAATGATTGCTACATACTTCATGAGATTTTCACGCATAGGTCAAGAAAAATACTCTTATGCATTCCTGAACAAATATATATATATATCTTTATACAATGCCTGGCCAAAACCGAAGTCACACACTCTAATATTTGGTTGTGTCGCCTTCTGCTGTGATTGCGGCACGCACTCACGGTGGCATCATTTCGATAAGCCCATACAATGTCAGAGCATTTATTTGCGTCCAGAGTCGCATTAATTTGTGGCCAAGATCTTGTATTAATGATGGGGGAGTCGCAGCGCTGCGTAAAGTCTTCTCCAGCACATTATCCCAAAGATTCTCAATGGCGTTAAGGTCTGGACTGTGCGGTGGTCAATCCATGTGTGGAAATGATGTCTCATGCTCCATGAACCACTCTCGCACAATTTGAGCCCAATGAATCCTGGCATTGCCATCTTGGAATATGCCCGCTGTGCCATCAGGGGAGAAAAACCCTTTGATGGAAAAACCTGTTCATTCAGTATATTCAGGGAACACATGACCTCATTTTTTTGCAGCAGAAACATATTAATCAGTGCAGTAATTATCCAATGGAAGGCTCACAACTATTTGCTTACTTAAATCCAGGTGGTAACTTTTTTTTGGCCAGGCAGTGTATCTTGCTTTGTGTTTCTTGGCACCACGTTAACCCATTGGGCTGAAAGACCTTTAAATTACAATGCCTCAGAGGGCTTAATCCTGCAGTTTGCTACCTCATTATACAGTGTAGAAAAGTCAGTGAATAAGGGATTGTATGTAAATCTCATTTATCATGACCGCGCTGCTCTTATATCATGATGACATCCCCAATATGATCTACATCCTCATTGCCTCCAGACCATTAATGGGAAGGAAAAGGAAATTATTTGATGAACAAAAGTTCATTCCACCAATTCCCAACGTAAAATGTATCTAGTTAATAAAAATATAGGTTTATGCAGTAATGTTAATTTCTGATGGATTGAAATCAGTTTTTCCAAAAATAGGACTACAAAAAAGACAAAAGGACACGTAGAATGTCTCTGATGTCTCTAACTTCGCAATTTTGCCTTAAAATTTGCAATTCCCACATCACGACTCCTGGTTTAGTGAATTAATCCCACTGTGTCCCATGTCCCAGATACATTGCGAACTATAGAATAAGATTTTGGCTCCTAAGCAAATGTACTTTGAAAAAAACCAATGTTCGTCTCCAACAATGCCTTTCTTCTGAGATTCAACACAGGGCCTGTGGCATGAAAAATGTCTTATTCTCCTCTCTGATAGTTAATAAATGCCTCTCTGCATGCCACCAATTATTATTTTCTTTGGAATCTAGGGCTTCTGGTCACTTGCTATACTAATATTGTCTCTGGAGATACAAGAAGGTGCACAGTCCAATCTTAGCCAATCCTCCTGGTACCAACAGCTACCATGAGCACGATGAGGAAGACACAATTGATACTTCCTTCTGTTCATTACATGGCTCTCATTCATATATTTCACTCTTAGAATTCTAGGTATTCTAGGTCTTCACTCTTGTAATTGTTTTTTACTTGTTTGGCAGTCAGTCCGGCGGTCTTGGGCGTTGTTCGATGGGTTGAACGGCAGTCTTCGGCGGCTTCTCGTTCGATGCTGTTCGGGGACCCTGCAGTGAATTAATCACAAGGTCGGCTCACTGGAAATGGCGCAGTGCGCCGAACGAGAAAGCACAGAAATTTCACAGAAATTTCAGTGGTTTCCGAATAACCCTCATACAAGGTTATTCAGAGAGAGGTGAAAACCAGGAGAATGACTAAAGAAGTGAAAATTCTAGGTCAAAATAGCCAAACCAGGAAAATTCTCCCATTTATCTCACTTTCAAAATCAGCTATTTGGTCTAGCTCTAGATTGTTCTCTTCTCCTGCCATTCTCCTGGTTTTCACCTTTCTCTGAATAACCCTGTTAGTAAATTTTAACCATTGCCTCCTTCCATTGTATCTTTGTTCTTTCTATTCCCATGTACTGTATATAAGCACTAGACATTATTTTTCAGCTAATATTAAACACAACTCATAATAGTTTTTTCCATAACCATCAGCGACCGTCTAGCTAATAGGATGATGTGTGAATGAGAGCAGACTCAGCAGGACTGATAAAGTAACAGAGTATGCGAAGTAATGATAATAATTATTAGCGCTGAAAGTCATGGCTGCAGTTTAATGATCTTCTCTGGGAAATGTAATGATAGCTAATTAATCATACAGTGGATCTGCATAAGAGGAAATAATGCCACAATTCTATGTTTTTTCATCAAATAGGTTTGCGAGTTTCAATATATTGTATTTCTGGGAAAAAATGATTATGAATGACAGATTGGAATGTTTAGAATTATAGAATGTATCTGTCCACAAAAGAAGGGGAATAAAAGGTTGTTAATATGGTGGAAAAAACACTTTATCACATATATGACACCGAGACAAATTAAAACGTGTTTTTAAAGCTATAAGACTTGCCGTTTATGGGATTAATTGGAATAAGAACTGTATTTTAGAGAAAGTGCGAAATAAAAGCTGTAGAAAAAAAAATAATAAAAGAAATTCTATGTAGTTACTTGCTATTTCAGCCAAATTACAGATTGTATAAAAATCATGGTTTGTGACCAGAAAATGTGTACATGGCACGAAATGTGACCGCTAACAAATAGACTTGCCGGAGCAATAACGGTAAAAATAATAAAACAGACAATTTATCATAACTAATATACTTAAGTTGGTTTATTCAATTTTCTAACATATATAACTCATAAATATTTTACTTCGCATATTATGCATATTTAATGCATATTGTTACAATGACATAAATATTTAATGCACATTGTTTTTGCAAACATTACAGCAAATGTCATATACTTAGATACATGTAACCATACAAAGATATTTCATCTGAGGCAATACAAGCATTTATTTGTATCACTGCAGAGCAGCTGCAGTACATGGAACACGAACAACATGCCTTCCTTATATTATCTTTTTAAGGGATCGAAAAACCGTGGGTTTTTAGGAAAAAAAATAAAGGTTCTGATAAAATAAGAGATTGAACAAAGATATAGCGAGACAATGTCACAGTCTGTTGGGGCTTATAGTCAGCAATGTTTTCCTATCTAGGTTTACTCATAGTAGCTTATCTATTAGTTACCAGCAATAAAATATGGTTTATATCCACTAAGGTATAGTACCAGCTGATGAAGTCGCTCCCTTATGCGGCGAAACGCGTTCTGGCTCATTTTATTTTCTTTTAAATAAATTTTATTTTATATTCCTCGATCCTGTCCTCAAGTTCTTACTTCTGGATCCATAGCAGGTTTCATTTAGGTTTTCCTATCCAAAAAAACATGTGCGCTGTTCCTAGAGCCAGATGACTCCACCTAATGTAAATAGTTAATCTGGATAGTGCTTACTTACCAGTTTAAATTGATCTGCGCAAGGAGTGTTCCTTTCTCCACTTTCTATTGAATTTTAACGGATGAGACACTCTAAAACAAGGTGGGGTCACCTGAGAATATAGAAGGCAATCAACCCGAACGTGTGGACCCACTCAGAGCCAGTGTTTGGGCTCTTTAGTTGTGAGTGAGATACTACCTGTATTTACTAAATCTGTACCAATTATACTGTATTACACTATTATTCTGCAATATCTTTTTATTCCATGTACTCGTGAGACCCAAGGACCCCCAAACAGCATATCTGCGCTGTACCAGGTCATATAATTCTATATTCTATAATAAAATAAGAGATTGAACAAAGATATAGCGATACAATGTCACAGTCTGTTGGGGCTTATAGTCAGCAATGTTTTCCTATCTAGGTTTACTCATAGTAGCTTATCTAATGGTTACCAGCAATAAAATATGGTTTATATCCACTAAGGTATAGACAATGAGCCCAAGACAACCAATGCATTTCCAGCCAGGAGATTCTTATTGCCATTGGCTGTTTTGTTGAACAACAAAAGCAAACCTTACAGGGTTTTTCAGAGAGAGCAAAAGCGGCCCCCGACATTGCAAAGAACGGTTAATTTCCTTTGGTGATATTTCGGTGCTCTCTGAATAACCCCTATAGTAAACTAAAATTGATTTGATTTGGCATGTGAACCTACCAGTTACAATTTATTTCATTCAATCATGTGAAAAGGATATTACTGTTATTATTACTATTATTAGTATTTATTAAAAGCCAGGATTTTGAGCAATGCAATACGATACATACTGGTACATACTGGTACGTACGATACATACTGGTATCTGGCAGAATAATACTGCAAACACATGATCAGGATCAAATAAATTTAAGTTTATGTGTGTATACTGTATATATACACTATATTGCCAAAAGTATTCGCTCACCTGCCCAGCTCCTGATTTGGATGGGTGAGCGAATACTTTTGGCAATATAGTGTATATATATATATATATATATCCAGGAGGAGAGCACTCCAACTGATTATTCAACAGCTTTAACAGTAGCTCAAAAATTTAAAGATGAAACAGATTTCAAAGACTCCAACAACTCTTAACCTTTTCAAGAATTTAACAGTTTTTAATCCATTGAATAATTTTCACAAATGCATAACCCTGAGTTCTGTTTAAAATTGATCGGAATTTAGTTCACAAAATGTTGCCATAAATTGCCCAAGCCTGTCACATCGCCAATGTATCCCATCGATGACAGGTCCTATTCTTGTCTCCAAATGATCACCATTATGGGAGTGACTCGCTTACTGATGACAGAATCCTTTCTGGAGCTCCCTGCGATTCAAGGTTAAATAAAACCTGCAGATGAAACACCTGTGACATGGAGGGGCGCTTACTGTGGGTTGTCAGCCCTATTCATACAGAATACACCAGCAGGGCAGCACTCAACCTTTACTAAGCATAACGGGTGGGTGCTTCTCAAGACAAATATATGAGCACTCCAACTCATATATTCAAAAGCTTTAACAGCAGCTAACATTTGAAGATTAAATAGATTTCAAAGGCTCCAGGATCTCGTAACCCTTTCAAGATTTTAACAAATGTTAACCCTTTGAAATATTCAAGTATAGGACCTGTCATCGATGTGATACATTGGCGCTGTGACAGGCTTATGCAATTTATGGCCGTATTTTGTGAACTAAATTCCCTCATTTTAGGGTTACACATTTGTGAGAATTCTTCATTTCGTCCTGTACTTTATAAAACATTCCAGACAGATGCCTTTTCGGGAAAAGCATGGAGGAAATAAATAACTGGCAAGTGCAGCCCATTTCCCTATGCACCCATGGAATATGTATTTATTAGAACAGTAAGAAAAACTTGCACAAAACACATGTTTTTTGTTTGGGATAAACAGCCTGTATACAGCGATACAGTCTATTTTTGTAATGATATTTATCATGGATCAAGTAAGGAATACTCAAAAATTCCAAAGTTGAGGTTTTGAAGAGCGATTAGCTCTAAGGCTAGGGTCAGACTAACGCATTTTTCGCGTTGTCCGTTAAAAAGTGCGTTCGAACGAATGGACGTATTTTTTCACGGAATATGCGATAGCGGTCATACGATGCGCATTTTCGTCCGTGATATTTTACGGATCATCAATAAAACACTTTTGCGTCTGGACGTAATGTAGGCCGGACATTAGCAGCGTCTGACGTCTCCTAATCAAGCACACACGCCGCTAGAGGACGCAGCGCACTCTGCACGTCAGTACTAGCGGTTTGACGTTCTCGAAAAAATGCGTTCGTTTGCCGCTTGCGTTGCACGGACGGACTTTCGTGCAGCCGTTCTTCGTATGTTGCCCGGCATTGGATGTCATTTGCTGCTAGCACGGCCGTGATTAACTGCGGCTAAACGTACGTTAAAACTGCGTTCGTCTGACCCTAGCCTAAAGACAGAGAAGAAAGAAACCTTTAATGTACATGTAGCAGCACTTTTTGGCCAGCAGAGGGATCCCTATGCCTGTCAAATAGGTCTTACTGACAGTGGGGATGTACAGTAGAGATTTTTATGTATTTTTCACTGTGTAGATAAAGAAAATAGTTTTCCATAAATCCACCAGGTCCTATCAGTAGTTTTTATGGAAAACCACCTAATGGTGAAACAATTAATAGTTCCTGAATAAACTAAATTAGAAAATGTTTTACTTACTTGCCTTTTCTTTCTTATGGTTCTAAAGAGGCAATAGCATTTTTGGTGTTTAAAGAGGAGCTATAGTCCATTATGTCTCACTGTGTCCTCCACAGTTACAACTCTGCGTATCGTTGCCGCAGCATACATCAAAAACAATGTAGCTGTGCACAGAACACATTACACAAAGCCTTTCCTATATTTTCCTGTCCAATATAGTTTTGTTTTAATGTTTTCTTTAAATCAGTCAAACTTTATACCAACGCAATGTAGGACAGCTTTGCAATTCTTCAACCCGGACTTCTAAGCCTAGTGATGTTCAGACAGCCTAGTGATGTTAGTTTGTTCGTTTTTTCTTATCTTTTTTAGCTGTTCTTACTCAAACATTTCCAAAATAAAAAAAGTAAAAAATAAATCTATGTTCGTTGCTGATTGATGACAAGAGAAACATAATCTTTTCATCTTGGGGTAAGTACATGTATATGATCCATCACAAATGATATTGTGTTATGTAATGAATGTCTGGAAAATGCATGGCATTGTATGTGATAAATAAGTTAGACCCCCTTACATAAAAGAAAAAAAAAACACACATTTTATTGTGTATTTTGACAATTTGAAATCCTGAAAAAATTGTCTATTCAAACAACTACGCGTTCAGTTTTTCGGAAAAACAGTATGTAAATGCTCTCATTACTGTCTTATTCAGAGGAGATGCGATGGCCAGAAAACAATGCTTTCTTTGGAAATCAAAAGAAAATATTCCAGTTTATTAAAAGCATTTTATCAACATTGTTTTAAAGATTTGTTTTTAATTTCCTGCCGCTATTTACTGCTTCCATTGCACATCAGAGATTCCGAGATCTTTTTCAACAAAAGTAACAACGCATTTCTTTTCTTCAGAGAGGATAATGTATTGTATCTTCATTGGTGAATGTGCTAAAACCAATTAAAAGTGTGATTTATAAGCTGATTTCCTGTGATGTACTTCTCTGCATTTAGTTTTGGTGAGTAATAGAAAATAAAAGTTGTGTATTTCTGAATATATATAAAGTTTATTATTGCAGAGGCCATTTGCACATCACAGCATTTCAAAGAATTGCATCACAGAGCTCATGTGCTACATTCCCCATATGCAGCACAGAACTCTGGGTAAGACATGCAAATGACGTCTGCAATTTCCCATTTTTTTGCATCCTGGGTCTGTTTTCACACATACCCTTCAATCAATGCCACGCCATACTAGATGGCTTTTTTTTAGCAGAGGTCGGGTTTATGCAACTGGCCAAAGCAACTCCTGGAAAGCGCTGTTTCGGGTTTATTGGACCCTCTTTCGCAGGAGATATACATATATATATGCCTATGTGCCTAACTGGAAAAGAGCACACCAATGAACATGCTGCCCCTCCCCACATATTTTATATACAGTATGTATATATATAAAACACCAAAAAAGAGCACTCCATATCAATGACCACCTTCATCCACCATTTTCTGCAAAAAACACATTTCAAAAATTCAAAAAACCTGACTGAGGTAAAATGATGGGGATTCAGTTAGACATGTGCACAGCACAAAATTTCGTTTTGAACTAATGGATTAGTCCTAAAATGCAATTTATTTAGTTGCTAAAGAAATTCGTTTTCAGTTCTTTAGTATGAAAACTAATTTCATTCATCCGAAAACCAGTGGATACAATTACTATTGTAGTGGCTCCTCAGAGGGCTGAGATCGCTGCTTGTTACAGTATTTCTCACTCTCAGCACAATGTGTCAGGCAAAGCTGTTACAGTAACTGACTGCTGCTCATCACAGCGCTCAGAGTTTCAGTAAAACTAGCAAATAATATTTTTATATATAAGGTTAGAACAATATTATTTCCTTGTTTTACTGAAACTCTCAGCGCTGTTAGAGTCAGTTACTGTAACAGCAGAGCCTGATACATTGTACTGAGAGATAATATAACAAGCAGCCGATTTCAGCGCTCACAGCCACTGGATTTAAAGGGCTAAAAAAAAGGCTCCTCTCTGTATAATGTATAGAACATCCTCCTGCATTCATTAATACCCCTCTCTGTATAATGTATACAACATCCACCTGCATTAATTAATACCCCTCTCTGTATAATGTATAGAACATCCTCCTGAATTAATTAATGTCCCTCTCTGTATAGAACATCCTCCTCAATTTATACCTTTCTCTGTATAATGTATATAACATCCTCCTGCATTAATACCCCTCTCTGTATAATGTATAGAACATCCTCCTGCATTAATTAATGCCCCTCTCTGTATAGAACATCCTACTGCATTGGCATGTGGAGGGTGCAGAACTTCAGAATGCAATGCTTATCCAGCACAGGAGAGGGAACTTTTACTTAAACTTTGATTCTCTGTGGGGGAGACACAGGAATATAAAAGCAGGGGAGAGGGAAAATATTAACGTAAATCGGTCTGAAAGCTCAGAGAAGAGATGACTGGTGCAAATTTATTTTTATAATAAAATAAAGCACTTTAAATCCAGGGAAAACATTCAAATAAATCACAGTGAAGGCGCATAATGACAGAGTAACTGTGAGAGCTGGATACTAAATGTATCAGACGTAAAAAAAAACACCTTTATAACAAGCAGCAGTGGGAGAGGAGAGGGACTTTAGATAAAACATGTATTATAGATCAGGAAAAGGGATAGTGCTCCTGGATAATATAAATGGTATCAGACCTCATCCCCTATTATGCAGAGCGGGAGGGGAGATAACACACGTTTTATAAAGTCCCTCTCTTCTCCCAGCGCTGCTTGTTATAAAGGGGTTTTAACTATCCAGCCCTCCTCTGTCATTAGCTTTCAGTGTGATTTATTTTAATGTTTTCCTTCTCCGGCAGCTTTTATCATCTTGTCTGCCTCATAGACATGCAAGGGTTAAGTAAAGGTTTCCTCTCCTGTGCTGGCTGTCTGTGCTGCGAGTGAGTATTCTGGAGCTCTATCACTGTCAGATTTTTGGGTAGGGGGTCGGGAAGGATTACGCATACAAACCTTTTCTGTAGCTTTGCGATGTTGTGCTCTTCATTGCCGGTCTCCTTCACTCAGTGTAATATCACAAAAAGGACTGAAACTAAAATGTAGTGCATTTTATTTTAGTTTCTTTCGTTTTTTGTACTGAGCAATTTCGTATCTCTTGAGTCATATGAAAACTAAATTATCCCAAAATTCAGACTAAATCGTTTTAGTACTAAAACGAATGCACATGTCTAGATTCAGTTAACAAAGTATGATCATAGTTTGCGTAAGCCTGTCACAGTCGCCAATGTACCCCATCGTTGACAGGTCCTATCTAACTTGACCACATCTGCATTTACAGGATTCACTCATCCTTGAGCTCCCCAGCAGGCACTGGCCTTCATAGGCTATCACGGTGGGACACACCCGTGAACAGGGAGGGGTGCATACCCAGGAGAGTAGTCAGCTCTCCATATGTATAGAACAAACCACAGGGGGTTGCACTCAACCTAAACTTGCAACACAAGCGGGTGCATCTAAGACTTCAAATACAAAACACCAAAAAAGAGCACTCCATATCTATGCCCACCTTCATCCACCATTTTGTGCAAGAAAAAAAACACATTTCAAAAATTCAAAAAAACCTGACTGAGGTAAAATGATGGGGATTCAGTTAACAAAGTATGATCATAGTTTGCGTAAGCCTGTCACAGTTGCCAATGTATCCCTCCCTGTTCACGGGTGTGTCCCACCGTGACAGCCTTTGAAGGCCAGTGCCTGCTGGGGAGCTCAAGGGTGAGTGAATCCTGTAAATGCAGATGCGGTCAAGTTAGATAGGACCTGTCAACGATGGGGTACATTGGCGACTGTGACAGGCTTACGCAAACTATGATCATACTTTGTTAACTGAATCCTCATGATTTTACCTCAGTCAGGTTTTTTGAATTTTTGAAATGTGTTATTTTTGCAGAAAATGGTGGATAAAGGTGGTCATTGATATGGAGTGCTCTTTTTTGGTGTTTTGTATTTGAAGTCTTAGATGCACCCGCTTGTGTTGCAAGTTTAGGTTGATTGCAGCTCCCCCTGTGGTTTGTTATATATATATATATATATATTATTTTTTGAGTACAAAATTGTTGCCTGTATATACATACAGTTGTGTTCAAAATTATTCAACCCCCAATGCTGTAAAAGGTTTTAGGGAATTTAGTCTACATTTGTAATTGTATTCAGAATGAAATCCTACAAGGACTTTTTAAAGAACCATATGCAACTAAAATGACATCAATTGGTTTTGTAATACAGTAGTAAATGTTTCTTTTGTGAATTCTTCATTGACACAATTATTCAACCCCTTAAAGACTACCACTCTGAAGAACAGAGGTTCATTCAAGTGTTTTCAATCAGGTATTGAAAACACCTGTGGATGTCACGGAGCAGCAATAAAGCATAATAAGCACCAATTAGGCAGCTTTAAAATGACTGTGATACTCAGCTCCTTCTAGACATTTACTGGTGTGGTTACAAACATGGTGAAGTCAAGAGAATGGTCCAGGAAGACAAGAGAAGAGGTGATTACTCTTCACAGGAAGGGCAATGGCTATAAAAAGATTGCAAAGATGTTAAACATACCAAGAGAGACCATAGGAAGCATCATTCGCAAATTCAAGGCAAAGGGCACTGTTGAAACGCTACCTGGTCGTGGCAGAAAGAAGATGCTGACTTTGACTGCTGTGCGCTACCTGAAGCGTAGAGTGGAGAAAAGTCCCCGTGTGACTGCTGAGGAACTGAGAAAAGATTTGTCAGATGTGGGTACTGAAGTTTCAGCTCAGACAATACGGCGCACACTGCGTAATGAAGGCCTCCATGCCAGAACTCCCAGGCGCACCCCCTTGCTGTCTCCAAAGAATAAGAAGAGTCGACTGCAGTATGCCAAAAGTCATGTGGACAAACCACAGAAGTTTTGGGATAGTGTTCTGTGGACTGATGAAACAAAATTAGAACTGTTTGGGCTCATGGATCAACGCTATGTTTGGAGGAGGAAGAACAAGGCCTATGAAGAAAAGAACACCTTGCCTACTGTGAAGCATGGCGGGGGGTCAATCTTGCTTTGGGGCTGTTTTGCTTCTGCAGGTACAGGGAAGCTTCAGCGTGTGCAAGGTACCATGAATTCTCTTCAGTACCAGGAGATATTGGATGACAATGTGATGCAGTCCGTCACAAACCTGAGGCTTGGGAGACGTTGGACCTTTCAACAGGACAATGATCCCAAGCATACCTCCAAGTCCACTAGAGCATGGTTGCAGATTAAAGGCTGGAACATTTTGGAGTGGCCATCGCAGTCACCTGACTTAAATCCGATTGAGAACCTCTGGTGGGACTTAAAGAAAGCAGTTGCAGTGCGCAAGCCTAAGAATGTGACTGAACTGGAGGCTTTTGCCCATGATGAATGGGCGAAGATACCCGTAGATCGCTGCAAGACACTTGTGTCAAGCTATGCTTCACGTTTAAAAGCTGTTATAACTGTAAAAGGATGTTGTACTAAGTACTAAGATTGAATGTCACTTGGGGGTTGCATAAAACTGATAATGATGTGAGCACAGAAAAGACATTTGTGGTTATTTCATTATAAATGTTATGTTATATTTGTCTGACCTACACGTGCCTTTTTGATTTAATTGTAAGCAAGATGACTGAATGATCAAAATCAATGTCAAACTGGCCAAAACACTCAATTTCAGTGGGGGTTGAATAATTTTGAACACAACTGTATATATGTACACCTAACTTGTCAACAATTAAGTCAGGGGTTCTTGTCAGCTAATTTATTTTGAGGCTGATGATGGCTACATTTATTATGGAATGGTGTGTCAATGTATACAGCATCTGCAGGACACTGCTGGATGCTGGATAGACTGCAGGATTTCCCATGCATAGCTCTTATCCTCAGGAACACTCTTCCTCATACTGTCAGACTTTCCCCTAGTTTCCCTTCCTTCAAACGCTCCCTTAAGACATTCCTATTTAGGGAAGTATCTTTTGTGACATGGGTAGCTCTGTAGGTAGTGTCTTCTTCAACTTCAAAAAAATTATCAAACTTAATAAAAAAATTATTGGTGGTTTAGGCTGTCAGCAGCCTCTGCCCGCTTATGTATAGTCAAAAATCATTAAGGGTAACACTATTTTCAAAGTAGTATCCCCTTAGGAACTCAGAGTTGTGACAGTAGCTCAGTTTATTTCCTTTTTCTCCATACTTTATTTATGGTGTTCCTGGAGCCTGGGCTTAGTTAAAGAGGCCATTTACTATTTTTTTTTATTAGTTCAAAATGCTCATTTTTCATAGCAAGCCTGTAATCACTGATATCATCAGTTTTTATGCCGTTCATCATGAACCAGATAAGGAACATCTAAAATGTCAATGTAACAGATGAAAGAGGACCTCTTCACCCAACAGTAGGGTGTGCCTAGGCACACTGGGCGCACCCCCTGTGCATGCCTATGTACTTAATCATGATGAATAAAGATAGAAACGTCCCAGAA
Source organism: Leptobrachium leishanense (assembly GCA_009667805.1). NCBI lineage: Eukaryota > Metazoa > Chordata > Amphibia > Anura > Megophryidae > Leptobrachium > Leptobrachium leishanense. Next base: position 137,009,972 of record CM019070.1, read on the forward strand.
CCACTTTCGCGATCTATGTACAAAGTGGAAACCGCACAGATGAGGCTCTAGTTATGATGATGATCTAAAATAGATCGAGAGGTAAAGATTGCACGAGGCATAATGGTAATTACTATACCTCATGCGATGATTACCGCACAACTTGCAATAAAACCCTAAGGCGAAGCTTTCATGAATGTGATTTGTGGAGGATATGTCACTTTACATTTTTATTCTTCTTCCTGTTTGCCGTCTCATTTAGTTATCATTCGCAGATACCTGTCCGGATCACATCCCAATGTATTGCTGGATACACTAAGGGCTATTCAGCGAGGTCCGACATGTCGCCGAAATGTAACCGGACACTGAAATCCAGCGTACGGTGACATTTCGTGGTCATTCGGCTATTCAGAGAGCAGGCAGTTTGCCAAATTTTGGCAAATTGCCTGCACGTACGGTGCCTGTTCGACGGCAATGAAATCCCCCATAGAGAAACTATGGTTAATCTATTCAGAGAACAACGAACAGCAGTGAAAAGTTGCCGAAGTGCCCTGCTGTTTGGTGTTTTCATTCAACAGGTTAAGGCTAGGGTCAGACTGAGGCAGTGCGAACGCGCGTTCTGGCGCACTTAATCACGGCCGTGCTAGCAGCAGATGCCGGGCAATGACGGCCAATATACGAAGTACGGTCGCACAAAAGTCCGGCTGCGCAACGCAAGTGGAAAATGAACGCATTTTTTCGAGAACGTTAAACCACTAGTACTGACGTACAGAGTGCGCTGCGTCCGCTAGAGGCGTGTGTGCGTGAATTGGAGACATCAGACGCTGCTAATGTCCGGCCAACATAACGTCCAGATGCAAGAAGTGTTTTATTGATGATCCGTACAAAATCACGGATGAAACTGCGCATAGTATGACCGCTATTGCGTATTCCGTGAAAAAATACGTCCATTCTTCGAACGCACATTTTCACGGACAACGTGAAAAATGCGTTAGTCTGACCCTAGCCTTATTCAGGCGAATCCCATAGGCTTCTATGTTAAAAATACTGCAGTTTTAATACAATATCTAATAATCTGTTTTATTATTTTATTATGCTGTAAAAAGTCTCTTTATTTATAGATTTTTTAGGATCTTTTATGAATTTTTCGGTATTTTTTTGTCAATTTATTTTTCCGCTTTTTTTTTTTAAATCGTATTTTCTTTAGCAGACCTTTTTATTATCATTCATAGGACCTTATATGTAAATTTCATACATTTCATACATTTTTGTTCAGTAGTTTTTTTTGCAAACAGCTTTTTAATCTTGACACTTTCAAGCGTACTGTTTTTTTTGGGTTTTTTACCCTGTTCGTCAGCTTGTTGGCTTTTTCCGGTGGCTGTGATCGGCAGCTCGGCAGTTTTTCCTGGCGTGTTCGCCGTGTATTTTCCAGTGGGTTTTCGGTGAATTTTTGGCAGGATTGTGGCGGGCTTTCCCTGCACTCCGTGGACCCTGCGGTGAATGCTGCATACACAGCAGGGTGGGGAATTTTGATTCCCCGAATTGCAGGGAACTGCGGGGAGCGAGAAAGCACGGAAATGTCGGCGTCATTTCGGCGCTCTCTGAATTACCATTACTGGGTTTATAGAAATAAAAAACGTATTAATGTATTTATTGTGTGTTAGGATAGACTATACAGCTTCATCAGTAATGTCCTTTCGGTATGAAAGGCTTGAATGGACTGAATTGTGACCGGCAGTATCACATGCAACATCAAATCAATATTACAAATCAAATCCTTTTTTTTTTTCCTCATTTAAAATATGAAAAGAGATTTTTCAACTGGAGAAAACACAATCCTGTATCAGTAAACCTTGGAGAATAGAATATAACGGGACAAAGGGTAACCATTAGCTATTTATCTTTTTCGTAGAAGATGTGTTGAGCTCACCATTATCAAGCAGTGAGCATCACATCTGCTCCCAGGGACTCCCTAATGGATATCGTTGCGGAGAGATACCTTCTTACTGAATCAAAGAGAATATTGGTGACACGAAAGAGCCAACTCCATATGTTAAACAACAACAACAACAACGAGCTTTACGTGAAAGCATTTTTTTTTCTTAAAAAGGATTTCAGAACGGCAGCGGCAACCGAAAAATAATTAAAAAATACATAGGAAAACGAGTGTGTCCTCAAAAACCTTGTATACAGTAATATGCACACAGAGAATAATCCAATAGATCACTAAGGTTTTCCATATTGAAAAGAAAAGGGAATTCTAGTTGTTTTGATATAAGACTAAAGGGTTATTCATGGAAATTGCACCAAACGGTGAATTTCCCCGTATGGTGCAATTTCTAAGCCATTCGGCTATTCAGGAAGCTGTCAAATTCCCAAAAATTTACGAACTGCCAGTGGAATATGGGGGATCTTTGGCAGCAGTGAAATCCCCCATAGAGAAGCCAAGGGCAATCTATTCAGAGAACACCGAACAGCAGAGAAATGTCAAAGAAATGCCATGATTTTTAATGCTTTCATTCAGCGGGTTTAATAACCCATGGGTTTCAATGTAAAAAATATTCCTATTTTTATTAAATATCTATTAAACCTTTCATTGTTTTAATTTGCAGCAAAAAGTCTATTTATTTTTTTTTTTTAAATTTTTAGGATATTTTCGGTAATTTAATTTTCCTATTTTTCTTTAACTAGCACTTTTTAGTATAACAGACATTTTTATTATTATTCATAGCATAGGACCTTATATGTATTTTTCAGGCATTTTTGTGGTGTTATTTTTTTTCTCTTATCCCATTCGTTGACTTGTCTACTTTTTCTGGTGGCTGGGTGGCGGATGGTTGGCTTTTTCGGATTTTTCAGCAGCTTATTGGATCAAATCCGTTGTTTTCCGGCAGGGTTTTTTCGGCTTCTCTGATCTGATCCGATAATTTCGATGGTTTTGTGGCGGTTTTTATTTTCCCTGCAAGTCGTGGTCTGAAATTCTGAAACGCAAGTCGTAAATGCTGAATTCACCACAGGGTCGGGGAATTTGATTCTTCAAAGTGCACGGAACCAAACATCATCAAAATTCCAGTGGAATTCCAGTGCTCTTTGAATAACCCCTTTAAATAAATCCCGTCTGGCAAATTTGACTTACGTTCTGCCTGCGAGGAGTTAATCCTTTTTCTTCGGGAGCCTGATGACCTCAGACTTTATGACCTTTTTGAAGAAAAAAAGCCTGAAGACATTGGACTCTATTTCATCCATGCATTAATATCGGCTCACAAATGGATAACGTGTGTGTGAGCCATTACCCATTCGTAGCTTGCTATTAAAGACTTATTCGGAACGTGCTGCTGTGTGTCAGCTCATGCTAGGGCGGTGGAAGGACACAGGGATTAGGGATGAACATCGGCCGTTCTGTGAATGCCGAACATTATGGGATGTTCACGGTTTGTTCGACCGCGGACATTCCATAATAAAAAATGCGTCCACAGGTCTCCTAAATGTACGGGTGGCTGCCGGTATATTTAGGAGACCTGTGGCTGCGGCCCCCGGCCCCCGTATCTCACCTGTCCTGCAGCTGTCCCGGCCTCCTGTTCCCCGGTCTGTCAGCTCCTCCGATCCGTCTGGCCGCGGCTCCTCTCTGCCCCACGTCTTCATGCAGAATGATCTGATTGGGCAAAGTCCTGCGCCTGACCTGGACTTTGCCCAATCAGGGCTCTAATTCAATATTGAGCCCTGATTGGGCAAAATCCAGGTCAGGTGCAGGACTTTGCCCAGTCAGAGCTCAGCATGAAGATGAGGCATGGGGCAGAGCGTTAACCAAGCTCTGATTGGTTAAGTTGGTGCAAGACTTTAACTAATCAGAGCTTGGTTAAAGCTCATCTTCATGCTGAGCTCTGATTGGGCAAAGTCCTGCACCTGACCTGGACTTTGCCCAATCAGGGCTCAATATTGAATTAGAGCCCTGATTGGGCAAAGTCCAGGTCAGGCGCTGGACTATGCCTAATCAGATTATTCTGAATGAAGACGTGGGGCAGAGAGGTGCCACGGCCAGATGGATCGGAGGAGCTGACGGACCGGGGAAGAGGAGGCCGGGACAGCTGCAGGTGCAGTTACGGGGACAGGTGAGTTACGGGGACTGGGGGCCGCAGCCACAGGTCTCCTAAATGTACCGTCAGCCGCCGGTACATTTAGGAGAACTGCGAACACATTTTGCGTGTTCGGCCCCCATAGGTTTACATTGTGTTCGAGTTCGTATTTGAACATTTCGGCCGTTCGGCTTTCGGATACGAACCGAACACAGGGGTGTTCGGCTCATCCCTAACAGGGATCTATTTGTTGTCAGTGTTCTGTTGGTTGAGGCCAGAGGAAGCTGCAAATCACCCCGCCCTTTGCACAGATAAAGTTTTTGTTTTTTTTAGCTGTTTAACACCGGGGTCAGACGAGTGGCGCTTCGACGGGGCCGGCTACACGCTGTAGCACATGCACGAATTGCACGCACTACAGCAGACGTGCCGCGGCCGTGCTGAAAGCCTCGCAGTTGAAGCGCTACGACGCGCTTTCGACGGGCTGCAAAGATAAGAATGCCTGATATAAATAAAGAATAATAATAATAATAAAATAATAGAATATACTGTATAACCACAAAGAAATATTTAAGTTATCACAGAAAAAACAAGGGTGAGGCGCTCCCAGTGCAAAAGACAGAAAAAATAACCAATATACTTAGCTTCAATTGGTTAACACGCTTCAGGTAGGGGTTAAAAACCTCAAAAAAGACAAGAGAAAGAGATATGGCATTATATCATTTTGATACAATGTAAGAAGAGATTATAATGATTAACCACTCACACTTTCTTGAGCCTAATCTTGCTCTAGTATATTCGCCCATGGGTTGAATTCAAATGGACCCCCCCCCACTGGCCTCCTCCAAGATAAGATGGACTTCCAGATCTCAGGAAACAGAGAGAGAGAACATAATGCAGATGTTAATACAAAAACTGATTTCAATTCAAATAAGTCAGTTCACTCACATGTACTTGAGCCTAATAGGCTATCTTGACGTCACCCAGGGGTTGGTTTGGTCGGGGCACAACTCCTAAAAAAGGATCATTCAGACAAGTGTAGAAAAAATCCAAACCACACTTAAAAGTATGGAGAATTTAATTCCATCGAACCTGCGGTCCTGCTCTATCTGACCCCCTCCCTTTGATGGCATCCGGCCCGACTACCGAGTGGCACTGCACTCGGCGTCTCGAGCGGCCTGGAGGATGAAATGGCGTTGGTCCGGTGTCTGGAGAGATGGTGCGGTGTTGCCTTGGGGATCCCGTTCCTGGGTTGAGTGGTGATGCAGGAGACCGCTGAGTGTCTCCTGCAATAGTGATTGTAGCTCTGAAATGAAGACACGAGATGCGGCTGTATAGTATACTTTAAAACAGTGAATGAATTTTATGGGTTTCAACAGGGTCATTTATACAACTTCACACAAACAGATTACCAACTCCCCCACACACACAACCAGCACTGATTGGCTCCTTTCCCAGCCTCCTGTTCCCTATCAGGTCCCTTTCAGCCTTCCCATTGTCCAGGGATTAGGCAGATGAGGTCTTGGAAAAGCCTCCAGTCCTCTGGTTTGCTGTATCCTCTATTTTGCCCTTTCAGGCTCCCCCATTGTCCAGGGGATTAGGCAGTCTTGGAAAAACCTCAAATCAGCTGGCTTGCTGTATCCTCCATCTTGGGGCCTGAGATCCTTTGTCCTGTGAGACCATGCTGGGATGAGCAAAATGGCAACGGGGAAAAACACATACAAACTGTTTCTTACATATCTTACAGTTATATCACACAGTTTCTTACATCCCTTACAGTTACAACATACAGAGTACATTTTTATTTACACCACACCAATAAAACCACATCTAGCAATAAAACAAAGTGTCCATATGTTCAAACGCAGAATCAAAGGGAAAACAGGAAAAAAGGTCTTTAAAAAGGGTTCAGCCTTTAGTCCCGTGGCTCGCTGAAAAGAGCTCTCATGTCCGTTCTGTGACATTTCTCCCCCCTTCTAGAGTCCGACGGACACGGTTGGACCCACACGGGTCGACTCGGGGAAGTCGGAGCAGTCTTTGTGGCCCATAGTCTGTGGGAAGGAGGCGAGCCACCAGGCTTCTCCATTTGTCCTTGCAGCAGTGCCTGGCGTGTTGGGGGTACAAGTCTTTGGGGGTACCCCCTCCGGAATAAGGGTCCTGTGGTCGGGGAGGGGTACCGCCTGTACCACCTCCGGAGGTATCGCGCACCCAACGGGTGCTAAATGCACGCGCCCCGAGTGCCCTGGTCAGCCGTTGGAAAAAGCAGTGGCTGCATGGGGCCTCTGGGCCAAAGGGGTGTGGAGATGGGCAGAGTTGAAACAGGCTCTGCCCCATTGCCAGCGCGTCAGCTGGGGGGTTCAAGGCCGAGGAAGGGTCCCCGGGCAGGAGAATGGCGTCCTCTATCTCCGGTGGGGTCAGTGGCTGCGGAATAAGCAGCCCGGGTGTATCCTCTTTCTGTTCCCCGAGGCAGGCAGGGAAGGTTGGGCAGAGGCCGGCGGCACTCTGTCCGATTGCCAGCTCTTCTGCTGGGAAGCGGGCGCAGGAACGACGTCCAGGCGGTTGGATGGGGTCAACGCTGCGGGGTAGCAGCTCGGGGAATCCTCCTTCTGCTCCTCGGACAGACGAGGGAGGGATGGCAGAGGCCAGCGGCACTCTGCCCCGTTGCCAGCTCTTCTGCTGGGGAGGTGGGTACAGGAACAAAGTCCAGGGGGTTGGATGGGGTAAGCGGCTGCGGGATAAGCAGCTCAAGGGTATCCCCCTTCTGCTCCTCGGGGCAGATGGTGGAGGATGGGCAGAGGCCAGCGGCACTCGGCCCCGTTGCCAGCTCTTCTGCTGGGTAAGCGGACACTGCCACCGTGTCTTCTTGCGGGGGCGGGAGGATAACTTCCTCTCTGGGCCACTCGGACCCTTTACGCGGCCCATTCTGGTCGCTTGGCACCTGCCGTGCTTCTTCCGACCTGGCCGGCTCGTCTACTGTGGTCCCGACGGGGACCCATGGGAGCATCTCGGGCTCCAATACTTCCGTGTCACTTGGACTGTCTGCTTGTTCGGCCAGACAGTCCCAGGTCATGGGGCTTAGGCCTGACTGCGGAGCGTCGTCCAACAACCTTCTGTAGGCCTTCTCAAGCTCCCATTCGCGCTCCACCAGGAACTCCAGTTCCTCGATCTCGAAGTCCTTGCTCTCGTATGAGAGTTCCTCTTCCTGGTGTTCCAGTATCTCCTCCAACCGCCACTCCGCTCTTCTCCAAACCTGGGGTTGTTGGCCATCCTTTCGTATAGCAGCCCTGTGCAGCCGTAGTGGAGGCCTGCGGTGGAGGCGCCGTCGATGGTGTGGGGTAGCAGGGGGCCTATTAACCACTGGGACGCCCGGTAAGCGGCGTCCAGTGCGATCTCCTGCTGAACCAGGTATTGGAGCTCTGCCTCCCACTCCTCTGGGGGTCGGCCTTTCAGGAATGCTGCTCTGGCATTGTACTTCACTTGGTAGATGGCAGTGTCGGAGGGAACATTGACACCATGGTAGTCCCTTTCATGGTACAGTGCCTCGTACCAGAGTTCTTGGCAGATCTCATCCCACCACTCGGGCCCGGAGGGCTCAACTGTAGATCCATGATACCGATCCAGGCCCTCCTGTAGCCTTCTCGGGAATTCAGCCCTCGTGTCTGCGAGGGTGCTGGAACAGTGGCACCACCACTCGATGGGGGGTGTGGTGTCCTCGGATGCAGCTCCAGGCGGGCTGTAAGCCTCCATCCAAGGGTCGCTGAGATGTGCGGTTTCCTCAATTAAAACTCCAGGCGAGCTGTAAGTCCAAAAAGAAGTATCGCTGGGGGGTGTAGATTCCCTGGATGAAGCTCCAGTCGAGCTGTCAACCTCGAACCAGGGTTCTACGGGGTAGGGTTCAGGGGCAGGGTATTCAGTCTTTTTTGCTCGGAGCACCGCCATCCGCAGCTCGTGCTGACGGTCTTTCTCTTGCCTCTTCCTGCCGGACCTCCTGGATGGCGTTGTGTATAGCGGCTTCTGATGGGGCGGCTCCGAAGAGGGCTAGCCGCTGCTGCACTTTCCTTTGGAAGGGATCTTCTGGGACCAATGCCTGGGTGGGTGGTAAGGTTGGCGTGCCCACGGCTCCCTGGTCCATTTCCTGCAGTTCCTCGATCAGGGCGGCTTTACTTTTTGAGCCCGGGGTGCCTCCTCGGCTCTCCAGGATGCCCCGCAGGGTGTCTTTTTTGTATTTGGCGTACCCTGCCATGCTGAGTGCTTTTTCTGGGGGTTCAAAGAGCAATCCCACTGCTGCCACCAGTGTGGCGGGATGGAAGTCCGCCTGCGGTCCTGCTCTATCTGACCCCCCCTTTGATGGCATCCGGCCCGACTACCGAGTGGCACGGCACTCGGCGTCTCGAGCGGCCTGGAGGATGAAATGGCGTTGTTCCGGCGTCTGGAGAGATGGTGCGGTGTTGCCTTGGGGATCCCGTTCCTGGGTTGAGTGGTGATGCAGGAGACCGCTGAGTGTCTCCTGCAATAGTGATTGTAGCTCTGAAATGAAGACACCAGACGCGGCTGTATGCTTTAAAACAGTGAATGAATTTTATGGGTTTCAACAGGGTCATTTATACAACTTCACACAAACAGATTACCAACTCCCCCACCCACACAACCAGCACTGATTGGCTCCTTTCCCAGCCTCCTGTTCCCTATCAGGTCCCTTTCAGCCTTCCCATTGTCCAGGGATTAGGCAGATGAGGTCTTGGAAAAGCCTCCAATCCTCTGGTTTGCTATATCCTCTATCTTGCCCTTTCAGGCTCCCCCATTGTCCAGGGGATTAGGCAGATGAGGTCTTGGAAAAGCCTCAAATCAGTTGGCTTGCTGTATCCTCCATTTTGGGGCCTAAGATCCTTTGTCCTGTGAGACCATGCTGGGATGAGCAAAATGGCGACGGGGAAAAACATACAAACTGTTTCTTACATATCTTACAGTTATATCACACAGTTTCTTACATCTCTTACAGTTACAACATACAGAGTACATTTTTATTTACACCACACCAATAAAACCACATCTAGCAATAAAACAAAGTGTCCATATGTTCAAACGCAGAATCGAAGGGAAAACAGGAAAAAAGGTCTTTAAAAAGGGTTCAGTCTTTAGTCCTGTGGCTCGCTGAAAAGAGCTCTCATGTCCGTTCTGTGACAGAAAACATAAAACAATAGTATAAAAACAGTAAAAAGAACCGAACGCGTTTCACCTGGGTATATCCACCCTTAGACTTCCTCAGCTGTTCTTTGTTGGTTTCTTCCAACCGTGATCTTAGTATACATATTGTAACGAGCACCGTAGCGCTCACACAGGAGTAGCGAGGTTCAGATCTTTTTGGACAGAAATACCTGCTTGATTTTTCTGTACTCCAAAGCCAAGAAGCACCAGAACAACTGATTTGCCGCTAAGTTCCAAAGGTTTCAAGACCAATGGACAATTTAGAGCACCTTCAGAAACACAATGATTTACTTGACAGTCAATGAATTGTGCAGGATGCCGGGCAGTCAACAAATGTACAGATTTAGCGTTATCTGATAAGCTCGAGCGGGTAAGAAGTACCTTACAATTATCAGAGGTGGCTGACACACATTTGGGTATATGTAACGGTAGGCCCCCTATAGGGTGAAGGGGAGCCCCCAGGCTGTGTAGATTGAAGCCTTTAGGGTAGGGATGTGCGTTTCGGGTTTTGGGATTTCGGAATTTTCACGAAATTTCCCGATTCGTGTTTTCGGATGCGGCTGATTTTCCGAAAATTTTTAGATCCGAAAATGGCAGATCCGAAAAGTTTTCTGAGCCGAAACGAAATATTTTCGGAGTTTTCGAATGTACTTGAAATGTGTCAAATCGAAATTTATTGCTTTGAAACGAGGAGAACAGACGTTCCGAAAAAACGAAAATTTTCGAAAATACGAAAAGTCGATACAAAAACGGGCTAAGTGACACGAAAATACGAAAAATGGTTGATATTCCGAAACCATTTACAATTCCGAAAAAAGAAAATTTCAGAAAATACGAAAAGTCGATACAAAAAACGAGCTAAGTGACACGAAAATACGAAAAATGGTCGAAATTCCGAAAAAAAATTTACACGAAAAACGAGTCGAGCCGAACCGAATCGAAACAGAAATCGGTCGAAACGAGCCAAATCGAAAAGTTTAAAAATCCGAAAAATCGAATCGAATCGAACCGAAAAAAAAATCGGTGCACAAGCCTACTTTAGGGTAGGTATATCTTTTGTTTGCAGACTTCAGCACACACTTGCAGTACTAGGAAAACAAGGAAGACCGTGCAGGAATACAGACACACTGGGAAGACCTGCACTTGGTGTAATTACTCAGCTATAGACAGAGCACAGGATTTGGGGTAGACGATGAATTCAGCACACTGCAGGAGAGAACTTAATTCGTGAAAACAATGAATGCAGTAAACTGCAAATCCTAACACTCCCAGCCAGGGAGTACAGACAAAGCCCTGGGAATCACTCACACCAAATGGCTTTGTGGCCAAATGCCTGTTGAGTGAAAAAAACCAAACTTAACAGACAGACAGACACTTAACAGACAAGATACATGCAAGAGAGAGGTCCAATAAGCTAAGCCAGGTCATACACGAAAATATCAGAAATGCAGAATATACTTAGGGAGCAGACTAGAGAATATCCAGTAACCAGAGCCAAAAAGTCATACACAGATATCAGATTCAGAACTCAAATTAACACGGGGAACAGGAACTCAGAGGATCTCAGATTTAGTCTATCCTGATCCAAAGATCCAATGCCTGGTTGGCTCTATATATAGGACCAAGCAGATCATGTGACCGCAGACCATCAGCCCAATGGGAATGGTCTGCAGAGCCTGAACAAGAAAACCAGACAAACTGGCAAATCCCTGCTCCCAGCACCAGGGGGCAGGGTCGAGACGTAACAGTATACAGTTGGTACAGACCTTGGTATATTTAGTGGTTAGGGTGCAATGATCATATGCGGTATTTAAACAGTATTTCTTTACCGCGATTTGCACATATGCTCTTAGCAATGAAACATACACCTTGGGTCTTAAATAGTAACCAGACAAGGCCACAAATGATACCCCAGAGTGAGATGGGAATAATCCCAGATAGCGAGTGAAAGCCCTAGCAGCAAACATAGGGTTAAACCACCAATGCCCAATATCAGCGATAGCTAATGGTGGAAGCAACAGAATGGTCAGAAACAAGCCGGGTCAAAATCAGGAGCGGGAATTGTAGACAGAAACAGGTTGGCAACTAAATCCGCAATGAGAAATAAGCTTAGCGATGCGGGAACAGAACTCCACGTCAGGGCAACGAGGCAACTCCTCGCGCCCTACTTTAAACCCTGCGGCTCCTCGTGACCATGCCAGGCCCCGCCCCCTCAGAGGCTGTTTGGCCATTACAAGGTGCTGGCAAACGACCAGCCAGTGGCACCGAACTATGCCCAGAACCCCCGGGCAACATAGCAGGGACTGAGGATGTAACACATATCGTATTGCGCCTAGCCCTTCTTTCTATATTTTTTTTATATAACCACAAAGGTTTGGATGATAAAAAGTGAAAGGATACTTTTACACGCTGTAAATGATTGAAATCTGAATGGAGATTTCCTCACACAGTATCTGCCTGGTTAGATATACCCGTATCTGCAATATTATATAAACGAAGATATGTTTTCATTTCACTAAGTTCCAAAAAAAAACTCCCAACAGAATCGTCAGTGCCCTTAGAGATCTTAATCTGGCCCTGGTTAAGGGGTTAAACAGTGGGGTGTTGTCTTTATTTTTTTGTTTTGTTTACAAGCTGCTACTGGAGGTTTTGTGTTTATTTTTTTGTTTTGTTAAGAAGCTGCTACTGGAGGTTTTGTGTTTATTTTTTTGTTTTGTTTACAAGCTGCTACTGGAGGTTTTTGTGTTTATTTTTTTGTTTTGTTTACAAGCTGCTACTGGAGGTTTTGTGTTTATTTTTTTGTTTTGTTAACAAGCTGCTTCTGGAGGTTTTGTGTTTATTTTTTGTTTTGTTTACAAGCTGCTGCTGGAGATGTTGTGTATTTTTATAACTGAGATTTTAAGCTGCTGGTGGTTGTGTCCCTAATGCATGAAGCCGTTATGTATATTGGCTCGAGCAATTAAGCTTAACGGCTCATTTGACATCAAGCCCCAGATCGATAAGAGATACATCCTTGGACGTTTGCTGTATTTTCATCACGGTAACATTATGGCATCACAAGGCAATTTTGACGCGTATGCCATATGTGCAGGAGGTTTTAGATGATCCTTTTACGTTAAAAGAGAAACCAGCAACAATACAGCTACGTTTCCATAATTAATCATGTGTTCAGCTGCAAAACATATCTTGAAATAGAACCAATAACGCCTTGATGGCTAAAAACATAATGACATATTACAATGTTTTCTATGATCTAATTAGTCTTATACCATACTTAAAAAACTAATTAGGGCTTTTACTTCACACCTTTTCCTTTTTTTTTGCATTACTGTGTAATTGAAGAGCATTAGAAAGGAAAAAAACACCAGATATATAACTTAAAGAGCCTGGCAACACAATAAAAGACACACTCCACCAGTCACCTGTGTGAATAGAGAGATGTTGTCTGCGACGCTGTTTAAAAATAGGAATTCTTATCAGCAAAACAAAAAAAAAAGGCCTTTTTATATTAAACATAACGCGGAGCTTAAAAGAACAGGCCTTTAGCCTCTGTAACAATACGACGGGTATTTTTATCTAGATGGAACCGCGAGTGCACATTTACCAAGGAGAAATCTAAATTGGATTCTGACTTCTTTACTTGCAGGCAGGTTCACGGATGTGTTGAGGAATCATCGCACATCTGTGTTTTGGAATTTAGAAGCTAACAGAAACAACTTATTTTCTATCGCATGCCACTCTTTTATTATGATGCAAAAAACCAGAAGACCAAAACAAAAACATCCAAAATTCTTGAAGCATCTCTTTATTTTGTGATGCATGTTACCCATATAGGGCAATATTCCATACTTAACGCTGACATGTGGATGCTAACGTAGCGTCTCTATGTTAGCGTGGTGTTCCGGGGCAGGCGTTAGCTGAGCACCTTGCCCCGGAACACAGCGCTGACCGGAGTGATACTCACGGTAGCACTTCTGCGCTGCCACAAGTATCACCTCTTGGAGTCCATAGGACTCCATGGAAGTTTGTGCTTTCGGGCCACAAGCTCTGTGGCCAAATTCGCTCTCGCAGAAGGAGACTGGGAACTATTTGTCCCCAGTCTCACTCTGCTCACGGCCAGAAGAAGGGGCGGATTGGGCCGCTATTCTCTCCATGGGATGAGAGGTGCGTATGAGATTTAATGGGGGGGTTTATGGGGTGTTAAATGATTTTCCATTTGCAGAATCATTTAGCACCAGCTTATACAGTATATAAATATATGTAAGGGCTCAGCACGAGCTGAACCGTCGGACTTGTGTTTGGATATATTTTATAATTCTCTATAATAAATATTTCTATTTTTAAAGTCCCGAAGTGCATCCACTTCATAATTGTGGGTGTATAATTTGCTTGGACTATTGCACCTGGGCATATTTTGTAAACTAGATTAAGAAGATCCGTTTTTAAAGGAGCGCAGGACCTTTGTAGAAATATATATATATATATCTTTTGTAGAAATATATATATGATGAGGGTCCAACAAACCCGAAACAGCGCTGTCCTAGGAGTGGCTTTGACCAGTTGCATAAACCTTATCTCTGCTACAAAGCCACGGTGTGGAATAGCATTGATTTTAGGATTGTGTGTAATAACAGATCCAGGATGCATAAAAGTGAGACAGATGTCATTTGCATATCCTACCCAGAATTCCTTGCTGCATATGGGGAATGTGGCACAGGAGCTCTGGGATGCAATTCATGGAATTGCTGTGATGTGCAAGTGGCTTCTGCAATAATAAACACACTATATATATATGTATATAAAAGCAAAGTTGGATGCACTCGGGGCTGAAGTAAATCCTTCTTTACTAGTCTTGGTAACCTATCGTCCTCTTGGGGTCAACATTTTGTTTGTGTTATTTTCCTGAAGGGTTGACACGATACCTTTTGTTGGATCTCTGGCCATTAAGCATTTTTATTATTGTTTTATGTTTCTTGTTTGTTTTGTTGTGTGCTTATATGGCCTCCAGAAATGTGTTTGTTTTTTTTGGATATTACCTACCTTTGACTTTTTACTTTTAACTCTCGTATTCTCTAACTAAAGTTCACCACCACGCGTACACTATCCTGTAGGATAGTAAGGAGGTACACTGACATTGTGGCAGCCTTATGTAATACATGATTATAGGGGTTTTTCAAAAAGCACTGAAATTTCTGGGAAATTTCGGTGCTTTCCCGTTTGGCACACTTCGACGATTCCATTTCAGCGCCCCTGGGTGAAATCACTGTTCACGGCAGGGATCCTGAAGTGTGTCGGACATGGAATCGCCGAATGCTGCAAACACTGCTGGATGAACTGCCGAACGCTGCCGAAGATCGCCGAACTGACCGTTGTACGCCGCCGAATATATATATATATATATGGCTTAACCTTGCAGCTTAGTTCTCTTTTTGTGTATTCATTCATTGTGATGAAGATTCCTCTTTGAGTTTTTCTGTAAATTGTCCACAAATCACTGTCGGAAGAAAAACGCTCTCCTCTCCTTCCCTTCGTCCTTTTGCTTATCACAGTATTTATTATATTTTCCTTATTTTTGCAATTATAAGATGTCCCCTATAATCATTTTTCTACCTGCAGTGCATTAAATTGTCAGAGATATAAAATTATTAAAAGGCAGGGGAAAAGTCACCGGAGCCACGGGCGCCATAAATATTCTTAATGCACTGACATCGTCAATGTGTTTTTTTCCTTAATAAATACTGCACACCTAATCATAAATAAGCAGCTGTTTAGCTCGCTCTGTATTTACGACATCTCTCTAACTGGATCGACCCCGCTCAGATTAATGGTAAAGAAAAGGCTGGAAATGATACTGATGAAGTGTGGCAAATGGTGTCTCGTGACCCACACAGCTGCCTCTCCTGTGGTGTCTATTATTTCCATTGTTGTTCATTACAGTTACACTATTAGCTGAGAGAGCAGGGGATACACTAATTTAGAATAGAATAGAATAGTGACTTTCTATCCATGAGAAAAGAAAAGCATTATGCATTTAAGATTACAAAAGAGTTGGTGAACTATGACACATACCCATATGTCTTAGACCAGTGTTTCCCAACCCTGGTCCTCAGGTTCCCCTAACAGGCCAGATTTTAAGGATCACCTTGGGGAAATGCAGACTGAATCCTGCAATCACTGAGCAGCAAATCATATCACCTGCACTATGCTTCAGATATCTGGCAAACCTGGCTTTTTAGGGGAACCGGAGGACACCATCGGTGATACAGCATAACATTATCCCAGCCAGAGCAGAGTCACCCGTTAGGTGGCTGCCTAAAGTAGGGATGTGCGTTTCGGGTTTCGGAATTTCGGAATTTTCACGAAATTTCCCGATTCGTGCATTCGAATTCGGCCGATTTTCCGAAAATTTTCAGATCCGAAAACGGCAGATCCGAAAAAAAATTCTAGCCGAAACTAAAACTTTTCGGAATTTTCGAATGGAGTAGAAATGTGTAAAATCCAAATTCATTTTCGTTCAATTCGTGATTTCGATCTCCATTCCTGATTTCGGTTCCTTTTCAGTAATTTCGGACATCGCATTTATATCGCTGATTCTGTAATTAAATTTTGTATCATTCCCATCACAATGTATCCTTCCTGGAAATAGAAACCAGAGAAATCTCAATGTATCCTTCCTGGAAAACCAGAGAAATCTCAATGTATCCTTCTTGTAAAACATGAGAAATCTCAATGTATCCTTCCTGGAAATCCAGAGAAATCTCAATGTATCCTTCTTGTAAAACATGAGAAATCTCAATGTATCCTTCTTGTAAAACCAGAGAAATCTCAATGTATCCTTCCTGGAAATCCAGAGAAATCTCAATGTATCCTTCTTGTAAAACATGAGAAATCTCAATATATCCTTCTTGTAAAACCAGAGAAATCTCAATGTATCCTTCCTGGAAATCCAGAGAAATCTCAATATATCCTTCTTGTAAAACATGAGAAATCTCAATGCATCCTTCTTGTAAAACATGAGAAATCTCAATGGCAGAATTATCGTATCGTATAATTATCGTATCGTATAATTATCGTATCCGAAAAACCATTAGTTTACGTCAAAACGAATAGACACTTTGAAATGAGGAGAACAGACGTTCCAAAAAACACGAAAATTTCTGAAATCACGAAAAAAAAGTCGATACGAAAAACGAACCGAAACAAACCGAATCGAAATGGAAATCGGCCGAAACAAGTCGAAATGAAAATTGACAAAATCCGAACGAACCTAATCGAACCGAAAAAAAATCAGTGCACAAGCCTAGCCTAAAGCCCAGTGGCGTCACTAGGGTTGGTGTCACCCGGTGCAGGCCGCACCTCTGCACCCCCTTGTGACGCTACTGCTAAGGACCACAGCTCTGACAGGGATCCACCTGCCACAGGTTTAGACCAACAAGGGAGCATTTACCATCAGTCATTGGATGACATCGTTAGTACTCGACCGGTGGCCACTGTTATGCAATGCATTCTAATCAGTGTCGGGCTACCACCTTCCTTGATTAAAAAAAGCATGCCTATTTGCATAATTAATCATGGAAGTGACATCACATAATGGGGTTGGAGCCTGCATAAGATTGTACTATTTTGTGATATCACAAGCATACAATTAATTATGACAATGACTACAGCCACTCTTTTTCTTATGTGAGATACAGCCATAGGCATCGAGTTCCTCCCATACTGAGAAATATTGGAGGAAAGTGAGAGGGACAAGGACAATGGTGGAAAGATGGGACAAGAATGAACACACTAGGGTAAAAAGGGGGCAAGGACAAGTACACTGGAGGAAGGGAGAGGTCGAGAACAATCACAATGGGGAAAGGGATAGGGACATGGACAAGAATACTGAGGGTAATGAGAGAAGGGCATGCACACTGGGCTGAAAAGGCGACAAGGACAAACACATGAGGAGATGGCAGGGACATGGGCAAGCAAACCTGAGAAGGGGATAAGGACATTCACGCTGGAGGAATAGTGGGCAAGGTATAGCACAGTGGGGGAAAGGGAGACAAAGACCTGCACACTAGAGGAAAAATGGAACAATGACAAGCTCACCAGTGGTATGGAGGGGCAAGGATAAGCACAGTGGGGGAAAGGGAGACAAGGACATGCACGCTAGAGGAAGGGGGAATAATGCATATACTTTCTTAATGTGCATACTGCTTTGAAACATCAGAATAAGTGTACAATATAATAATGGACACAATCAAATAACAATAACCTGAGGCCAAAAAGAAGTCCTGCCCCAGGGCACAACCATATTTTTCAGCATCAAAGCCTTCTTCCTGTGTCCTTTATTATGTTGTACAAATATGCTGATGTTTCAAAACTGTAAACAGATTAGAAAGTATATGCATTTTATGTAATACATTTTGATACTTAGGCTTGTATTTGGATCTATATAGGCTATGGGCCATTTTACAATCCTAACGCTAACGACAGTGCTCACCTCTGTGAGCGTTAATCTTAGCTCTGGTGGCCCTAGCGTGGGCGCACCATATTACAATCCGAACGCTTACGGGTTAAAAAACCCGTTAGCAATTCAGATCTTGCGCTTTTCAGCGTGAGCTTACTGTACTTTGCGCTCCATATGCTTAACAAAGGGAACGCATAGGGGAAAAAGTCACCCTCTGCGAATCACTACGCCGACATGCCGGATCTCACGAGGCGAGCCCCTGCAGATCATGTGACCTGCAGAATTAGCCTCAATGGAGTCCTATGGACTCCATGGAGGGGATTCTCGAGGCGGTGCTTAGCACTGCCCCGAGCATCCCGAGGTTTAGAGCCGGGTTACGGTGCAGGCTACTGG
The DNA here is from genome assembly GCA_009667805.1 of Leptobrachium leishanense. Taxonomy (NCBI): domain Eukaryota; kingdom Metazoa; phylum Chordata; class Amphibia; order Anura; family Megophryidae; genus Leptobrachium; species Leptobrachium leishanense. The sequence continues at coordinate 137,028,074 of CM019070.1, forward strand.
ATTAGCGCCTGCACCATAATATCACATTAAAACGGGGACGCTAAGGAGAAACCTGAAGGTGCAGGTTTTTCTTCTTAGCGTCCTCGTTTTAGCGTGATGTTTCTAATATGGCCTTTATAATTTATGTATTATTGCAACCTTATAATAATGTGCGTGGTTTTGTATTTGTGTCCAGATGGTATTTATGGTTTTTAATTTGTACCTGATAAAGGTATGATTTTATTTGTCTGTGCTCAGATTCCATTTATTTATTTTGTTGATTAAGAATTTGGTATATTCCTTGGATCATGGATCCCTTGGAATAAGATGTGTATGTTTGTGTGTGACCATTAATGCTTGAAGGATGAAGGGCTCTATTAAATTAATCGCGTAAAAGTGCACGCGCAGTTCTATTTTGTTTGCGCGATGCGTTAAACTAGATTATTTAAACGTGCGTAAATTAACGCTGGTATTACAATCCGTGCGCATTTTTTCATCCGTCAAAAAATAACGCGCGTAAAAAAGACACGCAATAACGCACGCGCATTAACTTTGCGTGCAGAAATCGGTGTGTCCCGACTGCTTTTTAACGTGATTCAGCCAATCAGAATTAAGAACCACAATTGTCTCCCGTTAAGTTTTTGCACCTGCCAAAATCAATCTGAGTATATATGCTGCAGCAATAATAAAAACACGCACAACCTCTCTATTTTATTGTTTGGGTATGTGTAGAATGTGTAACTATACTTTGCTGTATTTTTTTTTTGGGCTGGTGTATTTGGTATCGGCCAGGACGTTCAGATTTGCCGTTACCACCAGCTTTTAAAAGACGTTAAAATAATGCGCGCAAACGTTGCACGTTAAAATTTGCGCATAGATTGTAATACCATCCGCGTACCAGCGCACAAACGCATTTGCGCTCACGATGTTAAGTATGGGATGCGCGCACAAACCTTTGCTCGCGCAGGGTTCACGCAGGGTAACTCGCGTTAGACGTTAACGCACATTTTCTGCGCGAACGTTGTAATACGTAATAAGTATAGGACGCACGCAGTACATTACGCTCGCAAAGGGTTCGCTCAGGTTCACCAGTGGTAGACGTTAACGTGCATTTTTTGCGCGGACATTGTACTATGACGTTCTGCGCAAAAGGTTTTTCCCCTCGCGGTAAATGTGTTTTTGCGCACGCGTTAACGTTTGTGCGAAGAATTTAATAGAGCCTGAAATGTTTAACAGTGGTTTGCGGTAATTGAAACAAGAGAAGATAGGATGTGTTGCAGTCCACCCACTCTCAACCTAACTAACAGTTGGGGCTTGAATCAGAGCAGGTGGGTTGTTTGATCTCCTTTGCCTTAAACCCTCAATCACTGCCCTTGGGTGGTGGTAATGGGAGTATAGAGGAGACAAACCAAAAATTACAAACACACTTTCTTGCTCATTTATTTCTCTAAAAACCAATACAATATGCCTGAGTGCTAAATAATTGGTGTATTCCATACTGTAGATGGCAGGTGGATGTTGCCATCTGCTGGCCAAATGACGTTACTGCAGTTCTGGTATCCGTGCAGGATCAGCTGGGGAAAAGTCCATTTGAAACATTCCCCAGCTGGTTTTAAAAAGTGTTATCACTGCTGGCATCAGGCCGACGGTGCTATTTGTTTGGGATCACCTTCTGGAGCCCTAATGCAAACTACAACAAACTAATTTAATTTGCATTGATACAGCCTAGCCACAGTTCGTATTAACACGATCTTGGGCTACTGTGTCTGCTATTGCTGATCGTGTATACACGATCGCGAGCGTGAAGGGGTTAAAAAAAATTAAAAAGAAGGCCATCGCATTTTAATCATATGATATCGCTACTGGCTTTAAAAAAGCAACTCACGCATATTATTGCCTGGAACATCCTTTTAAGCTGACCGAGCATTTTGATAAAATGTAGTTCCAAGGTTATCTTTTATTGCTTTGAAGTTCTTTAAATTTGAATTTTCGGTAGTGCATTGTAGACGATGTCCTCACAAGGAAAATATGATCGGAATGGTATTTAATGAAGTTCATCAACAAAAACATACATTTCAAATTGTGATTAGGAGACATCAAAAGAGTAGGAGATCGAGTTAATAGCGTATTTGAAATTCAAACAGTTGCATATTGCTCAATTTGTTACGTCTTAAGGAAAAATGTTTCTTTCAATAAAAATAGATAATTAAATTTACTAATAATGTAGGGAAGAGCTCAAATGACAGCTGGTTTCCTTAATTAACCTACAGATAAGGCCAGAAAATGTATTTGTCCCTGTCTGTATAAAGTATATTCAAACGCTGTGGAAAATGCTAAATATTAGTTGACTATATATATATATATATTTATTTTAAATAAAACTATTTAAAGGGCTAATCCAGATCGTGTAGCTATAGTCCATGCAGGGGTCGAGGCGGGCAGTAGGCAAAAGCGTAGTCAAGTAACAAAGCAAATGTTTGAGGTGGGCAGCAGGCAATAGACTTGTGCACCGATTTTTTTTTCCGTTCGATTCGGTTCGATTTTTCGGATTTTTAAACTTTTCGATTCGGCTCGTTTCGACCGATTTCGGTTTCGATTCGATTCGGTTCGGCTCGTTTTTCGGGTACATTTTTTTTTCGGAATATCGACCATTTTTCGTATTTTCGTGTCACTGTGCTCGGTTTTTGTATCGACTTTTCGTGATTTCGGAAATTTTCGTTTTTCGGAATTGTACATTTTTCGGAATATCGACCATTTTTCGTATTTTTCGTGTCACTTTGCTCGTTTTTTGTATCGACTTTTCGTTTTTTCGAAAAATTTTCGTTTTCAGAAAATTTTCGTTTTTCGGAAAATTTTCGTTTTTCGGAAAATTTTCGTTTTTCGGAACGTTGTTTGACACATTTCAAGTCCATTCGAAAAATCCGAAAATATTTCGTTTCGGCTCGGAAAACGTTTCGGATCTGACATTTTCGGATCTAAAAATTTTCGGAAATTCGGCCGCATCCGAAAACACGAATCGGGAAATTTCGTGAAAATTCCGAAATTCCGAAACCCGAAACGCACATCCCTAGCAAGCAACAGCGTGGTCGGAGTCCAAAGCAGAGGTCGTATCCAGGATATACAGCAGCAGAGGTTTAAGGAGAGGGAAGGCAGGAACTTCAGGAGGGTGAGGTTAACAGTCTGAAGGCGCAAGGTACTGGGGACATCAGGGATAATGCAGAAGCCTTAGGGAATGGGTGTGACTGGTTTAAATAGCCAGCCAGGGCAATTGGATTAACACCTGCTGTGCCTGCAGGAAAGCTGTTCGCAGGAAGGGGACTGTCAGCTATGGCAGAGAAGTGCTGGATTGCCCTTCCTTCTGCGCCAGCGGCGTGAACCGTGAAACTTAGTATCCTTACCTGGACCCTCGTGTCCTTCCATGTTTGTAATATCCTCTCCTAGACCCTCGTGTCCCTTCCATTCGCTCATTGAGCCTCACTGTGCTTCAGGCCCTGGTATCACCTGAAGACCCATATATACTCCGAGCCTCCTGGTAAACCCTCCTGTATTTCTCTGTCCTAATGTACTCCAGCCCCACTATGGCCCCTAATACACGCTTCGCGGAAATGCGGTCGCGCAGCGCATTTTTCTTTGCGCACGCAAGAAACGTTATCGCGTGAAAATTAACGCGGCATTCCGATCCGAGCGCATTTTTTCAGCCTTCATGTTTTTTAGTGCGCAAATCCGACGCGCAAATTCGTGCGCAAATGAACGTTGCGTGCAGGAATCGGTGGGCAGACTGTTTTTTCACGGGCCAATCAGCCAATCAGAATTAAGAACCACCATTTTCTAAAGTTCGGTTGTTGCGCCTGTCAAAGTCAATCTGCGCATATGTGCTGCAGCAAAAACATTTTTTGACAAATTATAAAAATAATTTGTCTGGGTATGTGTAGAATGTGTAACTGTACTGTGCTGTATTTTTTTTTATTGCTGAGTTATTTCATTTCAACCACAACTATCATATTTGCAGTTAACACCAAGTTTTCAAAGACGTCGCTCGTACGACTGCGCGAAGATTGTAATACCATCTGCACTAACGCATTTGCGCTCACAATGTTAAGTATAGGATGCGTGCACAAACTTGCGCTCGCGCTGGGTTATGCGCAGGGTCAATCGTGGTTGAAAATTACGTGCATCGTTTGCGCGAATGTCGTTCTACGACGTTCTGTGCAAATGGTTTTGTCCGCAAGCAAAAGCGCATTTGTGCGCATGCAAATGCGCTGCGCGAAGCATGTTATAGGGGCCTATGTCGCCCATCGTTCCCAGCCAGCACCATTCTGGTGCTGTTCCTGACAGTCTACCAGCAGAGACATAACATGCTGTGGCTTACTGCAAGTAGGGCGAATGTCATGTCTGGAGTATTCAAGACCAGCGATGCGCCGGATGCAAGGTGAGTTTTTAAAAACGGTTAAAATGGGAGGGAGGAACTATGTGTTAAGGCTAAGGTCAGACGAAAGCAGTTTTAACGTGCGTTTAGCCGCACGAAATCACGGCCGTGCTAGCAGCAAATGACGTCCAATGCCGTGGAACATACGACGAACGGCCGCACGAAAGTTCGTCCGCGCAACGCAAGTGGCAAACGAACGCAATTTTTCTAGAACGTCAAACCGCTACTACTGACGTTCAGAGTGCGCTGCGTCCGCATAGCGGCGTGTTTGCGTGATTGGGAGACGTCAGACGCTGCTAATGTCCGGCCAACATAACGTCCAGACGCAAAAAAGTGTTTTATTGATGATCCGTACGAAATCACGGACGAAAATGCGCATCGTATGACCGCTATCGCGTATTCCGTGAAAAAATACGTCCATTTGTTCGAACGCACTTTTTCACGAACAACGTAAAAAATGCGTTCGTCTGACCCTAGCCTAAAATGGGATGGAGGCGCAGACAGAATCAGGAGGGATTTATGTTTAATCCCTCCATTTCAACACTGCAGTATTCCTATAAATAAAACTCTTACAGATCCAAAAAGTAGAAAATATTTTCCTTGAGCTGGTGTTTCCAAAAAGGTACCGGCTGCATGGAGTAGAGGCAACATCACTGCTCTATAGCCGTGGAGAATGTGGAGACACAGGTTCAAATCCCAGCAAGAGCACCTCTTAAGCAAGTGCCCTTGGGCAAGACACCCAACGGTACATACTCACCACCCTGACTTCAATGTATTCCTCCAGGTAAAATACTTTCTAAAAAAAAATATGTGAGGATCATTTTGATGCGACTGAAAAGGGTAGATTTTCTCCAGGTAGCGCATGGAAAAAAGCGGAAAGATGAGTAGTTGTTTGTAAAATGTAAAATGTAATAAATGACTGAAAATCTACTACTAATCTACTGTCTCCAGGTAAGAAAAAATTCCAGATCTTTAAACGAACTGAAAGTATAAAATGTTTCATTTTTCAACAATTAAACAAACTTGAACTAAAAATTTCCCATGACCATTCTACGCGAGGGAAATATCACTGTGATACACTGTCAGCTATTAAATAAAATGATTCTAATGGGACTAAGAAATCCCTAACCCTTCCAAATAAGAAAATAAAAAAGTTCCAGATATTTTCTACAATTAAAAATAACGAATAAAAAGACATAAAATGTTTTCAAAACTCTTCCACACAAGAGAATTAAAAAGTTCATGAAAAAGAACAGAGGGTTATAGAGTGTATCTCCGCTGTTATGGATCTCTTTACTTACTTTTTCAGTCTAACCTTATATGTCGTACAAGTATGATGTTCTAATAAAATCTCGAAAAATATATGAAAACAGAAAACTACTATTATTAAATTGAGTTTGCAATAATCCAAATTAATTAATAAAATTTTATTAAAATTAGAATTACTCATACAGGGTTATTCAAAAAGAGATCCGAATGGCTGCCGAAAGGTAACCGAACGCTGAAAATCAGCGTTAGGTTACCTTTCTTGGCCATTCGGCTATCCAGAGAGCAGGCAATTCGCCAAATCCTGGAGAATTGCCTGCACATATGGTGCCTGTTCGGTGCCTGTTCGACGGTAGTGAAATCCCCATAGAGAAGCAATGCTTTGGCTATTCAGAGAGCAAAAGCCAGCATTGAAAAGTTGCCAAATTGCCCTGCCATTCGGTGGTTTCATGCGGCACATTTATTCAGGCGAATCCCATAGGCTACAATGTTAAAAATATTCCCGTTTTAATTCAATATCTAATAAACCGTTTATTATAATATTCTGCAGTAAAGAGTCTCTTTATTTATAGATTTTTTAGGATATTTTAAGCATTTTGTAGTGATTTTTTTTTCAGAAAAACTTTCAGTTTTTTTTTTTTTTAAACTTTACTTATTTTTTCTGTAACAGCCCTTTTTATTATCATTCATTAGATCTTATATGTAAATTTCAGACATTTTCGCTTTGTAGTTTCTTTGCAAACAGCGTTTCACTTTTCACACATTCAAGCAAACTTTTTTTTATTTATTCACTGCATTCGTCTGCGGTGCCGGGTTTTTCCGGCGGCTGCGCTGCATGTGATCGGCTCCTGCTCGAGTTTTTCCGGCGTTTTTGGCAGGTTAATCCAGATGTTTTTGCGGGATTCGGTGTGCGTTCGCCCTCCTTTTGCGGTGAGTTTTCCGCGAGTTTGCGGTGACTTTTCTCTACATTTCGGCGCCCTGTGGTGCTTGCTGAATACACCGCAGGGTCGCCGAAATGGGATCGCCGAATCGAACCGATTTGAAGAGAACGAAAAGTCACTGAGCGTGCGGTGACTTTTCGAATCTCTTTGAATAACCCTGATAGATTATATTGATAATTTTTATGATTAAATTAACTAATAAAAATGGAGCTAAAAAATCCCCAATGCTACCTAATAAGAAAATAAAAAGTTCCAGGTATTGTCTGCAATTAGAAATAACGATATATTTCAGAAGAAATAAAATGTTTCCAAAGCTCTTCTAAAACAAGAGAATTAAGAAGTTCAGGAAAAAGAACAAAGGATTCCAGAATGTATCTCTGTAATAAAATAAAATTTTAATTAATCAATAAAATTTAATAATAAAAACTATCAAAATAGTCAAAGTAATCAAAATGTTTTTTTGATAAAATGTCAGCTTGTGTTTCATGTAAATAAAATAACTCAAGGGCTAGAACAAAGTCTCCCCTTGTTTTGACTGACATAAACTATAACGGTCTTTATTTTTGTGTTTCTTTGTATTTTTGTTTGGCTTAATTGCAGACAAAGTTCAAAACAATATGGCTGCCAGGTGATGTTTGGATTGCAGTGCTAACAGAAAGCCAAAGCCATCATCTAAAAGTGGTGATTACCGCTTCAGACATAATTATCTTTAATGAGGAAGAGAAAACTAGGCACCAAGTCCAAAAACCATACGATGATCAGTTTAGTACTCTGAATGAAAGATGTAATTGCATTTATACACCGAGGGACTTATTCAGTCCTGTCTACCGGCAACAGAAGTATGAGTTTTTTCCATGTAGGAAATTACAAATACATTTATTGCTCATTATTGACTAATATATTACTAATGATATTTGACTAAACCAATAAAAAGTACAACTGACTCTTTGCAGAATATTTTTATAGATGTTTTCAAATTAAAAACATTTACTACCCACTCACGTATGTAAGTAAAAACATGAGCATCTGAAAATAATACCCAAATTTTTTCGTTATTACGGAATTGATTTTGATAATAAACACAAATGTGTGATCCTATTTTATTCAAAACATATCTACAAGACAAGACATCTTATCCTTTCAGAGAAAGAATTCTCGCATAATTTCCAATAGTCCTAAAATTCCATGGTTAGAGTCTATCAATCGATGTAAGGATGGACAATTTTGCTGTAAGGAAACTGGCGCTCAATGGAAAAAATAAATGTAAAAAAAAATGCAGGAAAAGTTGTACGTCTTCCAGCGCTGGTCAGACTTGAACTCAATTAGCGTGTGTCATGGGTTAACCAACCTGAACCTCTGGAGGCTTTGCAATTCCTTCTGGGTGTCATGATTCTGTGTATTATGCAGAGGTATAATGGTATCAGCAGAACTCAAAATTTCCACTCACCTACTCGCATTTGGCGAGTGGAAATTAAGTGAGGGCGAGTGGAAATGCAGACACAGGCAGCACAATAAATTATTTTGTGCTGCTGTATCTGGGGTCTGATGTCTGGGTATTAATGTTATTTTTGTAACTTTATTCTAAATAAAACCTTTAACAGTGTAATTTCATAAGATAATTTAAGGGTGTATGTTTAGGGGCAGAGTTAAGGGCAGGGTAGTGGTTAGATGGAGCAACTGGTGGCGAGTAACTCTTATGGCCTGGTTAGTAGTTTGGGACTTTAAATTTTGAGCCCTGGTATCAGTTTACAGTGAGGGTCAGACAAGGAGGAGTAGTCAGGATGAGGCAATAGGTCAAGGCAGGTGGAGTTCATTTTAGGGTGGAAGGGTAGCCAGCGGTCAAGAGCCAAGAGGTCTGCAAAATTGGAGCGTGGTACAAAGAGACAAGCAAGAGAATTAGTCAGTATGGAAGCAATAGGTCAAGGCTGGCTGAGGTCATGCAAGGTCAAAGATCACTTTCCAGGAATTCAGTAAGAGGGGTACTTGGAAAGCTAGGGTCAATAGGGAGCTGACGACTGAGCACCTTCTCCTTGGGAGTCTGGGTTTTTATGGAGCACTATTAATGGGCCCTGCCCCTTCTCTGGGAGGGGTTCCAAGGTGAACGCCTCCTAAATTGGGCTAATTCAGATTCCCAGTGCTTTAACATTGGTTATAGGTCACCTGCATCACCTCATTCCTGCAGTTGTTGGATAATCTTTTGTCAAACATCTGCCAGTGCCCCACTACTGATTCTTTGTTGTTTGTCCTGACTACCTCCTTGCTTTTTTACTCTGCCTTTTGGATTACCCATTGGATTGTATGTATCTAGACTTTGCTCTTTATTTTTTTTTAGTCTCATCACTGCAAAGCACACTTTTCATAATCTTCAGGGTACATCATGGACAAAGACCCGTCTGACATATCTGCTATTTCAACCCAGTTGACTTTAGCTTCTTTTGTGTTTACACTGAAAATACTAATATCTGCCATTACAATATAACCACATTATGCAAGATACCACATAACCCCAATTTCTGTCACCTCCTGTTAATTAGTTTTTCCTGGTCTTTCTGGCACAGTTCATGACACGTGGCCTCTAGTGCAAGTGTTGGTGTTTCTGTTTGCAAGAGGAATGGCATGAGCTGCCGGGAAAGTACTTAGGATATGATTGAAAAAAGTATTGGGAGACACAACGCAAATGTTTGGGTTCCTTGAAATACAATACTGGCTCACACAATTTGGGAAAGCAGGAGAAAGCAGAAAAAATGCACATGACACCTTAAGCACCTACATATTATTCTCTAATAAAGAGAGCATGTTCTGCTGCCTCCTCTCACCACTATCGGAAGGACACAGAAGTCCTTCTACACAAGCAGTCATAAGTCTCATGTCCCTGTTACTGTTTGTTACTAGTCATAAGAGGTTCTTTTACTGCTAAGCATTAAATGCTGATGGTTTCAACAGGAACATCATCAGTAACTGTAACCGCTGAGTTGCCTTGAGTGGGGATTATGAAATCACTTATTTGTAAATGTCTCCACCCAATAGGAAAGACCTGAGGGTTCAGCTCCACCAGCAGGTAATTACACCCCCGTGAGACTGCGGTAAAACCTCTCTCTGCCTAACAACACGTTGAACTGATGTCATGGAGGGTACAAAGGGAACAGTTGCATAATATTCTCAGGTTATGTTTTAATATATGAAAGTATTACTTACATGAGTAATAAAAAATGTTTGGCAAAAACAGAAATACTACAATCAGTAAATGTATAATAATCTGGTCCCTGGAGATAACTGCGATATATTTCACCATTTAAATTAGAAAGTCTGTACAATGTAAGGCTGTGCTCCTAGATGCCACACATAAACTTAAGGACATATAACTTTTAATAGGAACAGAAAAGAGAGTAAAGGGTAGCGGCTATTTTATCGTGCCTATTGGCTAATATATTGATGCCGCTTATGCTGGTGTGTATACCCACACCAGCATAAGCAGCATCAATATATTAGCCAATAGGCACGATAAAATAGCCGCTACCCTTTACTCTCTTTTCTGTTCCAATATCTACTTATAAAGGTTTAATCCTACCATGCTGGTGTTTTAAGCTCCATCCACAATTGTTGGACCTACCTAGGTGGGCCCAATAATCTTCCACTATATTATAACTTTTAATACCATGCATCTTAAAAATAAGGTACGGAAGTTAAGCTGGCGTCATAGTGGATGAGGAGGTCTGACGTCTTCCCTGCACGATGCCGGGACTTGTACGTTTGGCAGAATTGCTGCTACAGAAGTGACATTGACATGTGTATCAGTTGGTGACTTTTTAGGTGACGGAGAAGGGAAAAGTAAGAGAATATCCAAGAAAAATGCTGCTATGGCGGTGCTAGAGGAACTGAAGAAACTCCCACCTCTTCCAACGGTTAAGAAAATGTGGAATTAATTGCATGATCAAAAAAGACTAAAGATGTGAAAGCAGTAGTTGGTGTCCTGTACGTCTCACAGGATGTGGCAAAGTTCACCCCAAGTATTGGGCGGTAAGCCCGTATTGGCAGAAACAAAGACGCTTCCAACTTGAGTGTCTGAAAAATGTGGCACTATGTAGATGCGTAGTGCGACTACACAAATACAAAAGTTAAAAAATAAACCATTAGGTGCTCTTTATTTATACATATAATAAAATGCGTGCTTACACACAGGTACTAGTCACTCTTCACACCTGTTTGCTTATTTCATTCATATGGCTCTCCCATGCATTAGGTGGAATTGCAGGGCCCAATGGATAATTAAGTGTCTAGATATTCCAATTGTAAGGCTGATTAGCCGATGAAAATAGTTCCATATAGGGGTTCACTTGGAAAAGATTAATTTGAAGCAAGTTAGACTCTTAAAGTTGCTTCAATGGTCCCACAACAAGGAGACCATACATGATTGAATTGTAGCAACCGAAGATTGTATCTTATGGTCCCACTTCAAGGAGACCGATACAACTCAGTCACGAGTTGCTTCAATGGCGTACAATGTATTCTCAAAATGTAGCAAAAGTGTCTAATGGCCCATTTCTAGTCTTGCTGATAAAAGGGAGCCAGTAAGGGGATAAATTGGCAGACTTCAAGAGAAGTCCCTAAATCCTGACACGCTGAGTTCCTGCTCTTTCTCTTCTGCTCCACCATTAATTAGGAAAATGAAAACAAACTTAACTGCATTTCCTAAATATTTTTTATTTTCTTTAATGTTTAGTTAGCCTCCAAGAAAAAAAATAGTACTTGCTCTTTGCATTGTCATTTTTATAAAATGCATTGTTGTTTATTTTTTTATTCTTTACAGCAAAATAACTGGTGGGGCGCTGCCCCAAGTGACCCTTTGAACGAGCCTCCCTGGATAAAACATAAGCACATATGAGTTGTAGCATTGTATATTAAGAATTGCAATTCAAGAATAGTTGAGAATATTATGAATTGACCCACAATGACTTGATGTCTACCTGACTCAGCAGTTTTACAATGTATACAACATATTACAGGATATCCATCAACTGCATTTTGTGCAATATTAATGTGCTTTATAAGGTTACTTCTTCTGTTACAATTTAACCTACAGGAATCGTTTTTGAATGTTAGAGATGCGGATCAGTTCATGTGGAGAAAATAAATTAGAGATTTCCAGTAGTCCTGGATATTTTCCTGATCCAGTCAGCTTTCTTTGACCTCACTTGATCTCTGGTTTTATTCACCAGCCCGCGATGCCCTTGAAAAAATGTTATAATAGTAAAATGGCCACTGGGTCCCATGCTTATGTTCAGTAGAGCCCGTTACGGTCCCTTGGGCAAAATTAAGGACTGAGCGATTCTGTTTTAGGATAAAAAGGACAGACAGAGGAGTTTACAATTATTTACTTGTGAAGATCTATCCGAGCCTAATTGTAAGAAGCTCCCATATTGTTGAACTGTGCTCCTTCTTGGCAATATCAAGCAACATTGAGTAGCACAGACTTGGGACTAAAAGAAGCCAAGTTCCCCGCAGTTAACGAGATCAGCACTTTCCAAAGAAGCTTTGAATCTGAGAGCTACAACACTTCGATGGTATGGACTGGTGCTCATAGGAAATACTAGATGCGCTGGATGAAGTGTACATTTAGCATTATCCTTTCTCATCTTTGATATATGTTCTTAAAAATATTGTAGAAACATACATTTCTAACTACCCGACAGCCAAAAAACATTGTTTTTTTTACTTTTACGCAAGGGTAAACTGGAGGAAAATTTCATTGGAATTGCAAATTTTTGGTCTACATAGTCATCATCCAATTTCCAAACTCCCAAATTCCATTAGTTTGACAATTTTGTCTTAAAGAGAGCAATTTATCCTAAAGATATGAAAATATGGGAGCACCCGTCCTCACAAAGGGCAAAGTCCTCATAAAGTTAAAGTGTAATTAAAAAGAACGAGTAAAGAACTATATTCAGCAAACTAATATATATACTGGGTTATTCAAAGAGAGCCGAATTGGCCGAGAACTTGCACCAAACAGTGAATTTCCCCGTACGGTGTGATTTCGTGGCCATTCAGCTATTCAAAAAGCTGTCCGTTCCCCAAATATTGGCGAATTGCCAGCAAAATACGGTGATCTGCGATGGTAGTGGACTCCTCTTAGAGACGTAATGGTTAATCTATTCAGAGAACACCGTACAGCATCGAAATGTCAGTGAAATGACCTGATTTTCGGTGGTTTCATTCAACAGGTTTAATCAGGCGAATCCCATAGGTTTGAATGCTTAAAACATTCCCTTTGTTTGATAAATATTTCTTCAATCGTTTATTCTTTTCACTTGCAACAAAAAGTCTCTTTATTTATTAATTTTTTAGGCATTTTTTAGTACTTTTTTTTGGAGAAATGTTTTCTTCCGTTTTTTTTAAAATGGCGTGATTTTTTTTCTGTAACAGACCTTTTTATTATTATACATAGGACCTTATATATTATTTCCAGGCATTTACATGCAGTCGTTTTTTTGCAAACACCTTTTAACCACTTCGATGCTGAGGACGCGCTCAGCGCGTCCTCAGCATTCCCGCTGGTATGCGGAGGACGCGCTGAGCGTGTCCTCCCATTGGGGTCAGCGTTCGGCCGGGTTCCGGACGATCGCTGGCCCCCCTGGTGCGGGCTGACATCCTCGATGTCAGCCGCGCATCCGGGACCGCAGCCGCCGGAATTAGGTGTCATCGCGGCAGCGCGATGACACCTAATTCAGGCGCCCCCCCCGCATGTGCGGAGGAGGCGCCTGAAAGGGAGGGGGGGAGGTCCTTCGGACCTCTCTCCCTCCCGATCGGCGGCTCTGCGGGGGTTAACCCAGGCATCATTTGGAAGGGCACAGCCTGCCCTTCCAAATGGTGCCTGGCATTAACCCCTGGGGAGCTGGATCGCGAATCGGCGCTGAAAAGCGCCGGTTCGCGATCCTTTCCCAGAGCTGGCCGACATCTTGGATGTCGGCCAAGCCTCCGGGAACTCCCCCTGAGGACTGGCGTCATCGTGCGTAGCACAATGACGCCAGTCCTGGACTTAACCCCTAACTGCCACCAACTGTGGAGATAGGGAGTTCCAATGAACTCCCTATCTCCCGATCCGTGGCAGTTAGGGGTTAATGTTTGGTATGGTTGGATCGGCCAGAGCATGGCCGTTCCAACGATACCAAACACTACAGTGAAAAATGTTGTAAAAAAAAAAAAATTAAAAATAAAAAAAAAAATTTTTTTTAAAAAAAATTATAAAAAAAAATAAACACTTTTTTTTCTTTTTTTTGTTTTGTTAATGCAGCAATATTGTTCCCATTTCAATTATAATGTGAACAATGATGCTGCACTAACGATTTTTGTATGCGGTGCGTTTGTTAAAAATAGTGTAATTTTCCCCAAAAAAAAATGTAACGAGACCCCATCTCTAATTTTTTTAACAAGCGCACCCCATACAAAATATAACCGCAATTGCTCGCATGTTAAAATGTGAAAAAAAACACTTTACACATTGTAAATTATTGAAAATACATATTTTATTGCATTTTTTGTTATAATATACAGACATGACATAACGTATACATATAATAATGACATATTATGAATCTACCGAGTCTGACGGAAAGAACGATATATAATATGTCTGGGTCATATACTAAAATAAGCCTTCAAAACACGTTTAAACATGATGAGCAAAACCGGTAAAAATGACCTCAGCACAGGGGCGGGAAAAGCCTCAGCAGTGAAAGGGTTAAAAGTTGCAAAGGTTTCTTTTTGATTTTATTTTAACCGTTTGTTGGCTTGTCGGCTTTTTCCGGTGGTTGGTCGGTGCTCTGTTTGGCGCTCTGTTCGGCGGGTCGTCAACTTTTTTCCAATTGATTCTGCGGTTTTGCAGTGGATCGTTGGATGCATTTGGTTTTTCAGATCGATTCACTGGTTTTGCGGCGGTTTTTCAGATGCGTTTGGCCGCTCGTTCGCTGCTCTTCAGGGACCCTGCGGTGAATACTGAATTCACCGCAGGGTTGGTGAACCGGACTAGCTGAAAGTGCGGGGAATGGGAGGGCACCGAAATGTCGGTGACATTTCTGTGCTGGTTAAATAACCCTGATATTGATTACTCTTGTTAAAGACACCTATTGTGGGCAATTAGGATTGCCAAGGGTCCTGTGTGTTAAAAGCGTTAGAGATCTGAAAACCATGAAAAAGGTGAAGTGAGGATATGAATATCAAGACCGGACGAAGCTAGTGTCAGTATAATTATGTAATAAATCAATGCTCGGTTCGAACCTTACAGTTGTATTAAACAACCATTCCAAAACCTGTCCTCAAGTCCCTCTAACAGGCCAGGTTTGCAGGATATCTGAAGCACAGGTGATATGATTTGATGCTCAGTGATTGCATAATTCAGCCGGCATTTGCTCAAGGTGGCCCTTAAAATCTGACCTGTCGCAAGAGCCCCCGTTGCTAGGGACCCCCTTCCACCCCCTTAGTTTTGTACTGTTTTTGCATATGCTCATGCCCCTGCCTGGCTAGTAGACCATGGCAGAGTGCTTTAACTAATGAAACCTGGTTGCACCATCTCCTTTCGATGGACCAGGACTAGGTGAGATCCTTAAAGGTACAACTGCTGCATGGACCTCACGGCCAGTTAGGGAACCAACCTAAACTGGAGCCATGTGTCTGATCAGTTCACTCTGTAGACTGTTGCCATGGATGGGCATACCTGTGTATGTGCAGGTTTGTTTACAGGGGCCAGGGCACCCCATTTTCCCAGTTGGTTAGGAGAGGGAATTCAACCCAGACAGAGAGGCGCTATGGAGCGTATATCTCTTTGGGTGTTAATGAACTCCTATGGATGTAATATACATGTGTTTTTACTGTATATGTAGTAAAATGTGTCCATAAAGAATTATTTTATTTTACCCCAACATCGCATCTCAACTGGTGTGTCGGGTAAACCCTACTATTTTATAATCACATAAGATGCCTTGGCCATGTAAGGGAGTTGACTTGTTGGAGACACCCCACTAGGGTTCGGAGCTCCATCACATGGCCTGTTGGTGAGTCCTGAAGACAGCTTTGGGAATGACTGGTATAAATGACTCCAAACTGGATCATCTTCCTAATATATGCTGAAGGGTAACAGGTCATTTTAGACTGAAGCTAATTCAGTTTGCCGAGGGTTTGGGTGAAAAAATTAGAAAAAAAAACATTATCTTCCTGCATGGATGATCTTGGGTTCGGAGCTCCATCACATGGCCTGTTGGTGGGCCCTGAAGACAGCTTTGGGAAAACATAGAAAACATAGAAACATAGAAAAATGTCGGCAGATAAGAACCTTTCGGCCCATCTAGTCTGCCCAATTACATGGATACTTTACCTGGATTTATCTTTTGTTTAGGATAGCCTTATGCCTATCCCATGTCTGCTTAAATTCAATTACTGTTTTGGCCTCTACCACTTCAACTGGAAGGCTGTTCCATGTATCCACCACCCTCTCAGTAAAATAATGCTTCCTGATGTTACTTTTAAACCTTTGCCCCTCTAATCTAAGACTATGTCCTCTTGTTTTGCTACTTTGTTTCCTTTTAAATATACTCCCTTCCTCTACCTTGTGGATTCCATTTACGTATTTAAATGTTTCTATCATATCACCTCTGTCTCGTCTTTTTTCCAAGCTGTACATGTTAAGATCATTAAGCCTTTCCTGGTAACTTTTCTCCTTCAAGCCGTACACCATTTTAGTAGCCCTTCTCTGAACTCTCTCTAAGATGTCTATATCCTTCTGGAGATACGGTCTCCAGTACTGCACACAGTACTCCAAGTGAGGTCTCACTGGAAGCACTGGTATAAACGACTCCTTACTGGATCATCTTCCTAATATATGCTGAAGGGTAACAGGTCATTTTAGACTGAAGCTAATTCAGTTTGCCATAGGTTTGGGTGAAAAAATTTGAAAAAAACATTATCTTCCTGCATGGATGATCTTGGGTTCAGAGCTCCATCACATGGCCTGTTGGTGGATGCTGAAGACAGCTTTGAGAATGACTGGTATAAACGACTCCATACTGGATCATCTTCCTAATATATGAGATTTTGGTAGTAATTAGAAATAAATACAGTTATAATAAAAAAAAAACACATAACATTTTTTTAAAGTATGACAAATTAATTTATTTTGCGGTTACCACTTGTACACATCCATATCCAACCGTTGATCTTTCTTCCGTATGAGTGAAGAACTGATGACAAATTTCCTGTTTTCCTCCACAAATAAGTATACTGCAACCCGTTTCTCCAATTTAATTTTGTTAGGTTGTTTTTTGTTTTTTTTGCAAGATGCATTCCTGGCGTTAAAGAGATAAGATGGGAATAGCTCGGCTGATTAATTCAAGACATTACGAGCCGAAACACAGAGAATTCATAGCAACCTAATTATCTCTGTGATTCTGTACTGTATCAGTGTACTTTTGTTACTTAATTTAATGCGACTTCTCCGTCTAAAGACTCGTTTTGCTGCAAACAGGTAATTGAACTTCCGTGACATACTGAAAATGTAAAATATTGATCTTTGAAATATGCTGAAGGGAAACAGGTCATTTTAGACGGAAACTAATTCGGTTTGCCAAAGGTTTGGGCGAAAAAATGAGACAAAAAAAAAACCGTTATCTTCCTGCATAGATGATGTTGAAACGACTGGCACGGCACAGGATCATTATTTATCTTAAAAAAAACAAACGTGGAAACAGACTTATATAAACTAATAATAATATTTCTTCTTAATCAAGAGGAAAAATAAATATATAGAGAACTGGAATTCCTGAGTAAGTTTGGCAGCGAGATAAAGAAGAACTAGTCTATCAGAGGGTTTGGATCCAAACCTGGAATACAAATTGAAAGCAAAGATAGATACGTGTTAGCAAACAGATAAGAGCTGTCTAAGCTGCATAAAAAATGTTCCGCACACAAGAGTCATTGCTCTTTAAGTGACTGAAGCTTTCCTGGTTAATTTACACATGCCCCGTCTACCCTTCTAAAACAGCTATTATCTTTAATGTGAAAAGTGTTATCAGTTGTTAAAACTGTAGATGGGTTTGTTTACACAGAGCAACCTGAGTATTTCATAGAAGGAATAAAAAACTGGATGATGTGCTGTAAAGAGTGTCTATTAAAGGATGATATGGAAGAAAATGGATTGCTTCCGCGTGCACGCGGGTTCAATACACTACGTGAAGGGCCCTATTATATTCTTCGCGCACGCAAAAACGCATTAAAGTGAGGACCCTTTGCGCTGAACGTGGTATTACGACATTCGCGCACAAAATGCGCGTTAACCCTGCGCGAATGACCCTGCGCGAACCCTTTGCGAGCGCAATTTAGTGCACGCATCCTATACTTAACATTGTGAGCGCAAATGCGTTTGTGCGCTGGTGCGCGCATGGTATTACAATCTTAGCGCAAAATTTAACGGACAACGTTTGCGCGCATAATTTTAACGTCTTTGAAAAGCTGGTGGTAACGGTAAATTGTAATAACCTGACCGTACCAAACTGCGGATTCACAACGGAGAACGTCGATGCGCACTTTTTTTTTACTAGATCCGTCAAAAATGACGGCCACTACCTTGTCTTCCATCAGATCGTACGTCTGTTGTGCGCAGTCCACACAAAATGACGGACAAGAGCTAAAAATTACATTGCGCTCACTGATTTCTCCGAGCAACGGTACTTTGCGCGCATTTTTGCGCGTCAGTTTTATGAGGGCAATTTCCAGACGGATGAAAAAATGCGCGAGGAATGTAATTCCAGCTGTGATTTTCGTGCGTTAACGTTTAACGCTTCGCGCAAAAAGACACGCGTTTAGCGTGCGTTTTTACGTTAAGAATGTAATAGGGCCCGAAATATTTTACGCGCAAACACACCCATGCACTCTAATTTTCAAGTTTCCAAGAACTTTTTAACCCCTTCAATAGCAAGCGATTTTCATTGAAAGAAAAAAAAGTTATCGTACCAGTTATTTGAAACATGGGATGTGATGTAACGCCTTAAATATAGGGTAAAATAGAAGTTTTGTACCAGAAGTTGTTAAAAAATAAAATAATGTTAATTTGCCAATTTTTTATTTGTCATGTATTCGTTAATCCTTTACAGATATATAGTTGAAATGTAAGATTCTGAGCTCTAGATGGTGTGTCCTTTATCTGACACAATTTCAAATGGGGTCTGCATTATTATCATACAGGCAGATAAGATCTCTGTGTTAGCTACAGTATCTGTAATAAAGATAAATAACAAAATGTTCAGATCTCCTGCTTATAGGGATTTGTAGTGCTCATAATGAGATTATTAGCAATGCAGCTTCCTAAAAAATACCAAAACAATATAAAAATGATATCTGTATGTGTCAGAATGCCTGTATATGGAGATTACAGTAACACCTCTCTGTGCTGTACAGGGATTTTCACTCATTATAACCTCCTGAATCTTATCCCTATACAGCAGAAAGTGACCCCAGAGCTCTCCGTGTATTCTGCCCTCTCCCTGGCAGCTGTAATGCAGCAGAATCTATTTGTACTTTTTATTACAGTAAGGATTGGGGCTGCTATTTGCAGCTGGTTTCCTGTCTCTCCAGGGTGCTTGGAGAGGCATAAAACAAAGGATTTCGTTTCTCCACAGGGGATACACTTATCTGTCTTTAAAAAGGTGCGGAAATGGTCTTTTGATATGCTAATGAGTGCTTTACAATGCATTACAATGCAAAATAGCTATAACTCACATTTGGGTGTGAAGGGGTTTAAAAGCTTATGAAACTGTTGTCGCAAGGCATGACCATATATTGAATTAGCAGGTTATTGACTGTACCGTTGATATGAAACGCCTTCACGCACTCATGGAATTGCACGTGTTTGGAACATTGAAAACAAAAATAACAACAATGTGAACATAAGACTTTTCCCATCTGTAGTGAGATCTCGCAACATCCAGAAAAAGAAAGAATTGTTAATCACTATAAAAATAAAAATATACTTAATGAAATAAATAAGTCGGTACGACCCCCTGATTGCATAAATCTGCACACCCTTTCACAACAGGGACTCTAGGGGTTTGGGACGAAATCCCTACAACCAGGTTCCCTAATGCCAAAATCCCAACAGCCAACTTCCCTGCATAGACAACTCCCTGATGGCCAACTTCCCTACACAGACATCTCCCTGAAGGCCAACTTCCCTACACAGACAACTCCCCGACGGCCAACTTCCCAATCCCTACACAGACAACTCCCCGACGGCCAACTTCCAGACATCCAAAATACCAGAGGCTGACACCCTAATCCCTAACCCCCTAAACCTAGCCCTAACCCTAACCCCCTAAACCTAGCCCTAACCCTAACCTCCTAAACCTAGCCCTAACCCTAACCTCCTAAACCTAGCCCTAACCATAACCCCCTAAACCTAGCCCTAACCCTAACCCCCAAACCTAGCCCTAACCATAACCCCCTGAAACCTAGCCCTAACCCTAACCCCCCCAAACCTAGCCCTAACCCTAAACCCCCAAACCTAGCTCTAACCCTAACCCCTAAATCTAGCCCTAACCCCCCTAAACCTAGCCCTAACCCAACCCCCCTAAACCTAGCCCTAACCCTAACTCCCTGAACCTAACCATAACCTCTAAGCCTAACTCCCTAAGTGTTAGGGTGTTAGTATTAGGGTTAGCCGCTGGGATTTTGGATGTCTGGAAGTTGGCCGTGTAGGGAACTTGGTATGACCGGCACTTGTTCTGTCTGGAAGTTGGCTGTCGGGATGTTGGCATTAGGGAACCTGGCGGTAGGGATTTTGTCCGGCACCTGGACTCTAGCTGTGTTCACAGTGAACCAACTCCATGGGAAATAGTGTTTGCAGTTAAGTAGCATTACATACACCTGCCATCTGTTAAAGCAGTGGATCCTAACGCTGGTCATCAAGTCCCCCTAACAAGCCAGGTTTGCCTGTTTAAATCCTGGCCTGTTAGGGGGCCTTGAGGTCCAAGGTAGCGAACCACTCAACTAAAAGGATTCTATTAAATCCCAGATTAAATACATGGGTTGCATCCTCATGGGAGAGCCATGGTCTGCAAAGAGTTGCCAAAGAAAGAGTTAATTGTTGAAAAGTCCCAATCAGGAGACGGATATAAAAGAACAGGTGCACACTCTTAGGAATGTGCCTGTGCAATAGCTGGTGTGATCCTGGAAAAAATTTAAGCCAAATGCAAAAACATTGAAGACTTTAACACTTGTAGATTAGACATGCCACTCATTTCTTCAGCATGCCCTTTTGTGCTTGTTACAGTTAGGGATGTGCATTTCGGGTTTCGGAATTTCGGAATTTTCACGAAATTTCCCGATTCGCGCATTCGGATTTGGCCGATTTTCTGAAAACTTTAAGATCCGAAAAGGGCAGATCCGAACGAATTTTCGTGCCAAAGCGAAAACTTTTCGGAATTTTCTAATGGACTAAAAATGTGTAAAATCGAAATTCATTTTCGTTCCATTCGTGCTTTCGGCTCCATTCCTGATTTCGGTTCCATTTCAGTAACTTCGGACATCGTATTTATATCGCTGATTCTGTAATTAAATTTTGTATCATTCCCATCTCAATGTATCCTTCCTGGAAAATCAGAGAAATCTCAATGTATCCTTGTTGTAAAACATGAGAAAATCTCAATGGCAGAATTATCGTATCGTATAATTATTGAATCGTATAATTATCGTATCCGAAAAACCATTAGTTTACGTCAAAACGAATAGACACTTTGAAACGAGGAGAACAGACGTTCCGAAAAACACAAAAATTTCCGAAATCACGAAAAAAAAGTAGATACGAAAAACGAAACGAAACGAACCGAAAATCGTCCGAAACGAAAATTTTCAAAACCCGAACGAACCGAACCGAATCGAACCGAAAAAAAAATCGGTGCACAAGCCTAGTTACAGTGACATTCTCAAGGTTCACCCCATCTCCATGCTGGTACAGTTATGACATTAGCCTGGCCAGCTTCATTCCTGCCAGGCCTTTGTGAATCAGTCCAGGTTTTTGTCCTGTTCTGCCTGAAGGATGCCATGGGTAATCTTCCTCATCCAGTCCTGTTGTTATCCCTGACCTACTGTTTAAAGATTGCATCAGGGTATCCATATCTTCACATATCTGTGCAAGGACTTCTTGGACACTGTATGCACGCACCTGCCATATCTTTTCCTTATTTGTGCTACGTCATTGATATCCTGTGTTCCTCATCGTGACCCCAGCCTTTGCTGTTTGTCTTTTTGCGCGTTCTCATGCTGTGTTTGTGCCTTTTATCCTCCAGCTGTAGTACTTGTTAGACATGTGCGTTTCGTTTCATTCCGAATCAAAATTAGGATGAAATTTATCCGATTTGTATTTTGGAAGCACTTCCGTAATAAGAGTCGGATCCGTCCGAAATGAAATGAAATTAAACAAAACGAAAACGGAATTTAACAAAATAAAACGAAAAAAACAAAACAGAATGAAATGATCTGAAACGAAACAAAACAAACTACGTAAATGATCCAAAACAATTTTTTTTACCTTGCACATGTGCAGTTCTTGTATATAATCCTCCTGTTTTCCACTCTATATTACGTGCTTTTGCCATTTGTCTTCTAAATCCTGGGCTCTACCCGCCGCCCTGCCATGACCGTGACAGATGTATTTAGCCCAGGGTTTCACTGTCAAGATGGACTGTATAATCCTGCTGCATTTTGTAGAGTTTTTCTATACATATCATTATCTAGGAGAGTGGCTCATGTCTCTTTCCTTCCACCTTCCAAATAGTATTACCATGTGCTGGTCATTCTGTTGCTTTTGGTGTTATATATGCATAAACATACACAAAACATAACAATACATTGTCCTCCCTTAGACTGGAGTCAGACGAACGCAGTGAGGATGTGCGTTTAGCCGCACTTCATTGCAGTCGTGGTAGCAGCAAATGACGTCCAAGGCAGGACCACACACAAAGTACGGCCGCACGGAGGTTCGGCCGCGCAACGCAAGCGGCAAACGAACGCATTTTTGCAAGAACGCCGAACCGGCAAAACAAACGCGAACTGCTAGTACTGACGTACAGAATGCGCTGCGTCCACATAGCGGTGTGTGTGCGTGATTAGGAGATGTCAGACGCTACTCATGTCCAGCCAACATAACGTCCAGACACCCAAAGGTTCCTGGTTTGGATCCGTAAAAAATGACGGCCAAAATTGCGCATCGTATGACCGCTATCGTGTCATCCGTGAAAAAATGCGTTCGGACGCATCGACGCACTTTTTGACGGTAGACGTGAAAAATACTTTCGCCTGACCCTAGCCTTAATCATATTTAAGCTATGATGTACAATTTATAGTACATTCAGCAAATCACTTTGAGGGTTGTTCACAGAGCACCGAAAGTCCACGGAAATTCCGGTGCTCTTTTGTTTGGAGCACTTCAGTGCGATTCAGCGATTTCAGTTCGCCGACCCTGCGATGAATTCACTATTCAACACAGAATCTTCGAAGTGCATCAAGTGTGGAGTCGCGGAAGACTGGCGAACGCCTCCGAATAGACTTTGGAACGCCGCCGAACAGAATGCGGAACGCCGCCAAACAGACCGCTGAACAGACTGCAGAACGCCGCCGAACAGATCGACCAACGGACTGCCGAACAGACTGCCGAACGCCACCAACCTCCGATCAGCCTGCGAACCCCACCAAAGACAGCTGTTAAGACCGCCGAAGTGCAGGAAAAAAAAAAACTGGAACTTTGCTATTTTATAAGAGGTTTTTAATACATTAATAATGAATGAAAATGTGTGGAAATCAAAAAAGTCCTATAAAAATGGTCTGTTACAGAATAAAATAAAAACAGCATTAATAAAATGGGAATCAAAAATTTTGCCCAAAAATTCTAAAAAATAAATAAATAAAAAGGATTTTTGCGGAACTTGAAAAGAATTAACGGTTGAATAAAAAAAATACATACGGGTCATTCAAAGAGAATCGAAAAGTCACCGCACATTCGGTGGCTTTTCGTTCTCTTTAATTTGGTGCGATTCGGCGATCCCATTTCGGCGACCCTGCGGTGTATTCAGCAAGCACCACAGGGCTGTCGTAGTGCAGGGAAAAGCCGCCGCAAACCTGACGAACACTCCCCGGAAAACCCAGCGAACGCACACCGAAACCTGCAAAAACATCTGGATTAACCCTGCTGAACACGCTGGAGAAACCCGAGCAGCTGCCGATCACAGCGGAGAGCAGCAGCCAGAAAACCCGATACCACAGACGAATGGAGTGAAGAAAAAAAAAAACAGTACGCTTGAATGTATGAAAAGTGAAACGCTGTTTGCAAAGAAACTACAGAACGAAAATGCCTGAAATTTACATATAAGATCCAATGAATGATAATAAAAAGGACTGTTACAGAAAAAAGAAAAAAACGTTTTAAAAAAAACCGTAAAAATATTTTCGCCAAAATAATCCCGAAAAATGCATTAAAGATCCTAAAAAATCTATTAATAAAGAGACTTTTTATTGCAGAATAAAATAATAAACGGTTTATTAGATATTGAATTAAAACTGAAATATTTTTAACATTGAAGCCTATGGGATACGCCTGAATAAACCTGTCGAATGAAACCACCGAACAGCAGGGCAATTCTGCAACTTTTCACTGCTGGTTTATGTTCTCTGAATAGCCGAAGCATTGCTTCTCTATGGGGATTTCACTGCCCTCAAACAGGCAACGAACAGGCACCGTATGCAGTGGCCGTCACTAGGGTTGGTGTCACCCGGTGCGGTAACTCATGGTGTCACCCCCCCCCCCCCGAGGTTTTTTTTTTAAAATACTCTTACAGCAGTGCTCCCATATAACCCTGAATGCTCATAATACACGGCGCACATTACTGTGAGGTTTATTGCTGTGCAGCAAACCTCATATACTCACACACAATTTTGGTGAACCGCCAGCAAGTACGGTGCCTGTTCGACGGCAGTGAAAGTCCCCATAGAGAAGTAATGGAAAATCTGTTCAGAGACATCGAACAGCAGAGAAATGTCCTGATGTTCAGTGGTTTCATTAGACAGGTTTATTCAGGCGAACACCATCAGGGCTATTCAGAGAGAGGTGAAAACCTTGAGAATTGCCAGGAGAATGAACAATCTAGACCAAATAGCCAATTTGGAAAGTGAGATAAATGGGAGTATTTTTCTGGTTTGACTATTTTGCCCTAGAATTTTCAATTCTACAGTCATTCTCAAGGTTTTCACCCTTCTCTGAATAACCCTGCATAGGTTTCAATGTTAAAAATATTCCTGTTTTTACCCAATATCTAATAAAACGTTTATTCCATTAATCTGTAGTAAAAAGTCTCTTTTAGGGTTTTCTTCACGAATCGGCCCGATTTGGTGATTCGGATTCAGCCGATTTTCCGAATCGGATCCGAAAACGTCCGAAACCATTTCCGATCCGAAATGTAAAATTTTCCATTAATTCCAGACATTTTCGTTCAGTGTTTTTTTTGAAAACAGCGGGGGATGGGTTCGTGGTGGCATTCAGTGGCTGATTCCCTGCACTTCAGGGACCCTGCGGAGAATTCACCAGGGAAATTTGATTCCCCGAAGTGCGGGGAACAACAGAACACTGAAACGTCTGCGTCATTTCGGTGCTCTGTGAATATCCCCTTTAGTGGTGGTGTTTTTGCTCCCTCCTGGAAAGTGCCAGCCTAGGCCTTGCCTACCCAGGACATACTTGAAAATGATAGAATTCTCAATGTATCCTTCCTGGTAAAATAGTTTTGTGTAAAAAAAAATATATATATATATAGATTTTTTTTTAGGGTGTCACCCTAGGGGGTGGTGCCACCCGGTGCGGGCCGCAACCCCCACCCCCACCTAGCAACACTAGTGACCGTATGTGCAGGCAATTCACCAGGATTTGGCGAATTGCCTGCTCTCTGAATAGCCGAATGGCCAGAAAAGGTAACCGTACGCTGAATTTCACTGTTCGGTTACCTTTCGGCCACAATTCGCATCTCTTTAAATAACCCTGATATTTATTTTACATTGAATCTTAGGTGATTCGCCTGTTTAACCCTGTCAATCTGAACCACCGAAAATCAGGGCCTTTCACTGAAATTTCGGTGCAGTTCGGTGTTCTCTGAATAGATTAACCATTAATTCTCCATGGGATCATTTCACTGCCCCTGAAGATTGTTGAATTGCGGAGAACTACACCATATTTCGCCGTCATTTCGCCAGTATTTGGCGAATTGATAGCTAGCCGAGCTAACACAAAATTGCATCGTACGGAGAAATTCACCAATTTGGTGGCAAGTTCGGCGCTTATTGAATAACCCTTGTTATGATACAAATTGCACACTTTAAACAACCGAAATACACGATGATGTGTTTCAATACATCCTCCTCTATTCTCTGCTCGCTCACAGCTAAACTATCTGACCCTTTTTAATGAATGACTAAAGCAACAACAGACGTCACTGAAAATGCATCATTGATCCAGGATTAGGATGCAACAGAGTCTGAGCAAATATAGAAACATTAAGGGAAATTATTAATCACTATCCTTCCTTGTTGTTGGATGATTTCAGCTCTTCGTGATAATAGACAGATACAGGATTCAGACATGTGTGATAGGAATAGAAAAGGTAGCTGGCCATGGTGGTGAAATACATCTTTAGCAGAGGTGACGAGTGCGGCCAAAACATGGAGCCAGATAAAATACACTTTGGGGGTCTATTCCCAAAGCACCGGAATTAAACGCAATTTCAGTGCTTTGCAATTCGGCCCATTTCGTCTCACTTAGGCGATACCATTTCGTCCAAAATTTGGAGAATTTACTATTTATCAAATGGTCACATTTGTCGAAATTGGAGTCAGTGTATTCGTCGAAATTGGAGTCAGTGACGCATTTATTGGACGTCAGCGAAAACCTCCGAATTGTGCCAACAACTGCCGAATTGAACTGAAATGCACCAAATTAGCACTGTTGAATTCCAGCGAACTGAAAAAAAAATGAAGTCTCCTATTCTCCTAATAGAAGCATAAATCAACCAAAATTTAGGGGGTTATTCAGAGCGCACCGAAATGTTGCCGACATTTCGGTGCTCTCTCGTTCCCCACGCCTCCCTGCACTTCGGGGAATCAAAGTTCTCCACCAAATTCAGCATTCACCGCAGGGTCCCCCGAGTGCAGAGAAAACCTGCCACAAACCCGCCGCAATCAAGCTGAACACCGAAAACTCACCAAAAACCTGCTGGAACCACTGCAAAAAAACATGCTGAACAAGTCGGAAAAAGTCGACGAGCCACTGATCACAGCGCAGACCAGCCGCCAGAAAAAAACAACAAGCTGATGAACGGGGTAAAAAAACAAACAAAACCAATACGCTTGAAAGTGTCAGAATTGAAACGCTGTTTGCAAAAAAACTACTGAACGAAACGGATACATTGAGATTTCTCTCGTTTTCAAGTATGTCCTGGGTGGTGAGTATGTACCATTAGGTGTCTTGCCCAAGGACACTTACTGGAGAGGTGCTTGTCAGGATTGAACCCATGACTCCACAGGCTCTCTCCACGCAGAGCAGTGATGTTACCTCTACTCCACCCAGCCGGTACTATTTGCTGGCAGTTGGCAAAAATTGTGTTTTCACTAGAATTTGCACTTCTCCTGCCAGTTCTCTTGGGTTTCACCTTTAGTGAATAAACCTGTACGCTACAAAGAGCACAGGAGAAGCTTCACAGTGCAGCTCCTCCAGTTCCTTTGTAGGGCTAAATTACAATCTTCACTCAAACGTTTGCGCTGGTGAAAAATAATCATTAACATGTAGGGTAAAACCATTTGTGCCGAATCCCGTATTACATAGTCACCGCAACAACCGCACGCAATCGTCTACCACGGATGAACCTGCGCAAACCCTGTGCGAGGTTACTGTACTTCGCGCGTCCTATACTTAACATTGTGAGCGCAAATGCGAATGTGCGCTGGTACGAGTATGGTATTACAATCTATTTGCGGTAATTACCGCATGGCCTTATCGCGCGTAATTTTAGCGACTCCTAAAAACTGGCGCTAATGGCAAATTTGAGCAACCTGGCTAACCCCAAATATCCAAGCTCATAAAAGGGAATGCACCAAAGCACAGTGGCCCATTCAAATCATACCAAACCAATACAATGGATGAAGTTGTGTGTGCATGTATTATTGCTGCAGCATATATGCTCTGATTGACAGTGGCAGACGCAATATGTTAACGTGAGACAGGTGTGGTTCTTAATTCTGATTGGCTGAATCTCTAAAAAAGACTGCTCGCGCAAGGATTTTTGCGCAACACGGTACTGCGCGTGCATTTGGGTGCATCCTGTAAGGCTGGGGTCAGACCAGCGCACTTTTAACGTGCGTTCTGGCGCACTTAATCACGGCCGCTCTAGCAGCAAATGACGGGCAATGACAGCCAATATACGAAGTACGGTCGCACGAAAGTCCGGCTGCGCAACGCAAGTGGAAAATGAAAGCATTTTTTCGAGAACGCAGAACCGCTAGTACTGACGTACAGAGTGCGCTGCGTCCGCTAGCGGTGTGTGTGTGTGATTTAGAGACGTCAGACCCTGCTCGTGTCCGGCCAACATAACGTCCAGACACCCAAAGTTTCATGCTTTGGATCCGTAAAAATCACGCACGAAACTGTGCATCGTATGACCGTTTTCGCGAATTCCGTGAAAAAATCCGTCAATGCGTTCGGACGCACTTTTTTACGTTCGCGTGTAAATATGCTTTCGTTTGACCCTAGCCTTAGCGCGCGCAATTGATCGGCGGAGGAAAAAAGGCGCGAGGATTGTAATTCCATCGGTGATTTTCGCGCTTAAAAGTTTAACGCTTGGCGCAAAGATTTTCACTTTGCGCGAGGATTTTTCTTTGAAGAATGTAATTCAGCCCGTAATGTTTTGCCGGCGCTGCAATACCAGTGAATTTTACCAGTGTTTGCGTGACCGGCAAACACCAACGCCTTATGACTAACCCCTTTCGTGTCCTTTGGATATAGGCTGTGATCAGGTTTCCATAAAAATAAATGGTTTTCAGAATTACCAGTGTTGCCTATCAAAATCTCAATATAATTATAAATATTTAGATGTATATTACATTTTAATTGCATTTCTCACACCTAAAGGAATATTTAGACATCCACCAGTATAATCACTGCATCAATTACAGAAACATGCCTGCTTTGCCTTTTTTAAATCAAGTAGTGTCGTCTACACAGTAAGGGTTTGTCTAATTATGCAAAGTGCTTCTAGTTGAAAAGGAAGATCTGTCTCGCAGCATCATTGGTGCATGTAAATCAATGACGATGTGCCAGTTCTAATAGTAACGGAACAGCAGAATTCCGTTTCTATGAGCAGAATGGTTATTTTGAACGGTATTTACAACAACAAACATGTCTAGCGTCTTGCCACCCGTTGTGCTACAGTTGGCTATGGCGTCCAAAAAGGTGAAAACATTCGATTGGACGTATTTAAAAAAGGAAATATAATTTATTAAATTGGTGTAGTTAATGGTATACTTAAAACGGCAGAATGATTTCCAGATGTAGATTTGGATTCTCATATGGAAGCGTTCGGCAGACTCTTGCTGGGCGCATCCAATCCTTAAATAATTTCTAAATTATATTTTGCACAGTTCATTATCCGATTTAATTGCAGCCGGATAAAGTATCCGCGCACGTCTCTAATACTTTTTTGCATTCTGTTGATTACCTTGACTTTTAGACCACGTGGTTCTCAAGGGAAGAAGCGTGACATTTTCCGTTTAATAGCCGTAGTTTAATACGGGTTAACTGACAAAATTGAGAGTGGAACTCGATTGTTCTGCTCAGGCCGTCAGCTGTGAATTGCGAATTATGAGGAAGCTTTAAATTATTCATAAAATGTAAAATTCCTTTTAGATTCTCACCTAATACTCGTTCCTTTAGTTACTTGTGCATAGATATCGCCCATTACAGCTATTGGAGTCAATTTCATGTTTCATAGAATATAAATTACTTGTAAATTACATAGTGAGATAATCCCTAAAATGTTTAGTAAATTACTTGGCAATATTTTTTTTGGATTGATATATTTATTTATTTTTCTGTCCCTTTTTAGATTATTTATTTCCATTGAAGTCGCGGAGAGATAGAGGCAGACCAGAGACCAGGGGAAGGAAGAAAGAGAAGTTGACGTCTGGTGGTGGAGAAAAGGAAAAAAGGGAATAGATGGGGAAAGAGATAAAAGATGGTCTTGAGAAAGGTCAGATTATGGCTGAAAAGTTTCTAGTTTCCCAAAACAGCTGCGGTATCTGAAGCCTAAGTGGAGTTCCTGGATGTTCTCATTTATTGGAAGAAGAACATATAACTGATAGGGCAGATTGTAGGAAACAGGAACGGGATCAGGGGTCGAATCGAGCAGGAACATGCAGTAATGCAGTTCCTCCATTATTTTCTAAGAGGATATGGGGTTCTCTTTTACCTCACACATGGAGTAACTTTTGTCAAGGTTCCAATCATGTGTTTCACCTATTACACCACCAGAGTTTTATGGTATGGGAGACATTTATCATAAGAATATCTAAAACCCAGCTTATCTTTTTGGCTGGGTGGAGTGGAGGTAACATCACTGCTCTGCGTGGAGAGAACCTGTGGAGACATGGGTTTGATCCCGGCAATAGTGATGAGCTGAACACTCCCTTGTTCGGTTCGAACTCGAACTTGAACCGAACTCAATGCAAGTCAATGGGGGTCCGGGTAGTGCCCTGGGGGACAGGAAACAAGGAAAAAAAGGTTTAAAAAAGACGGTTTTAAAGGAACAGTGAGTATTTTTCCATAAAATAAGGGTTAAAAATAAAACCAAAAAATTCCTTCAAATATCGTGCCTAGGAGGTCCCCATAACCTGCCCATGAAGTGGCGGATTTGTAGGATGTATAGAAGCATCGCCATCAGAGACCCACATACGATACCTAACCACCCTTAAGGGGTTAAAATGCACAGGGACTGGCTACTATCCTGTTAGATGAGGGAATGTATTATATGTATAAAGCAAGGTATATATGACAATGGATAGCCAGAGACTCTAGGGACTCAGCTTGTATGCTTTATGATAGACATTTCTAACACAATAATAATTGTATGCTCACATAGGCCCTTCGGGAGAGGTACATGACATACAAATACTGGAATATTACGTTTAAATCTAAGGAGTGTGATAATGATTTTATTAAGCCCTTGATGACAAATGACGTAACATCTACATCATTAATGATTGGCTTTACAGAGCCCTGGTCCTTAAGGGGTTAAACAGCATATCAGAGGATCATATAGTAGAAATGAACACTTCTTAGAATTCAGAACAAGCACAGTGTTTGTTCATACATGTGCAGGAGCCACATCCAGTTTGCAGGCAATGTATCAAATTCATGAGACCAGACTAATTAGAAGCACATGTTATTTCCAAACACTAATTAAACACCTGTTGTTTACGCCGTTTGAGAGCACAGGTCATTTAGAGGTGAGAATCTTTGCACCTAGACATTAGGTAGTTTTTTAATTCAATATCTAATAAACCGTTGCTTATAATATTCTGCAGTAAAGAGTCTCTTTATTTCTAGATTTTTTAGTATTTTTTAAGCATTTTTTATACTTTTTTCTTTTTAAAAAAAAATTCGAACTCGAACCGAACACACCAAAAAGTTTGAAGTTTGCGAACTTTCGAACTGCCAATGTTCGAGTCAAACTCCGAACTGATCGAACCGAACAGCTCATCCCTACCCGGCAAGAGCACTTTTCCAGTAAGTGTCCTTGGGCAAGACACCTAATGGTACATACTCGCCACCCAGGACATACTTGAAAATGAGAGAAATCTCAATGTATCCTTCCTGGTAAAATCCTTTCTCAAAAAAACCCCCCAAAAAAACCCATTGGTATCAGATTCACATGTGGAGTGATGTGTTAAGTATGACATGTCAATGGCTAATTGGGAAGAAAGCTCCCCACTACCTGTCCTCACTAATCACCAAATACACCCCAGCCCGCTCCCTAAGGTCAAACAGTGACCTGCGCCTAACTTCTCCCCACATCACCTCTTCCCATGATAGACTGCAGGATTTCTCACGCGCAGGCCCCACTCTCTGGAACACTCTCCCTCGTACTGTCAGACTTTCCCCTAACTTCTCTTCCTTCAAACGCTCCCTTAAAACGTTCCTAATTAGGGAAGCCTACCACCCAACTCACTGACGCAACCATCAATCACTCTCACCTTACAGTCCTCTCCTCCTGTTTCCAACCCCAACCCTCCCAGATTGTGAGTTCCTACGGGAATAGGGCCCTCATCTCCTCCTGTACTGTTTGTCAAATGTTGTTCAATGTATTGTAACCCTGTCTATACTGTGCCTACTGTACAGCGCTGCGGAATATGCTGGCGCTTTATAAATAAAGAAGAATAATAATAATAAAAAAATAAGACGTCTTGGGGGTCCTACACTTATTTTTTTAGGACTAGATTCCTGGAAGAGTTACATAAGAAACATCAAGTGATGATGGGTTGGAGAACAAGAATGAAGAGAAGGGGAATAGTCAGCCAACATTAAGAAGACAAAATAAATAAAACAAACTGGTAGAACATGATGGAGTTGTGATAGATGGCATGGATCAGGGATTTCAAACTCCGACTCACCAGATGTTGAGTGCCTACACATCTCAGAATACTTTGAATGCAAAAGATGGCCAGAGAATCATGGGAGTTGTTTCTCAGAAACATCTGAAGGACCCGGAGTTTGAGATCCGTAGACCGTCGAATAGATGGAGTGTGATTCATGAACAGAAGTTAAGATAATGAAAAAGCGTAAAAGGGAGGGAGAAAAGAGATGAAGTGGAGAAGGAATGTGGGTGCAACGTGAAATAGATTGCTAGAAAGCAAGATTTTAAGAGAACGTGCTTACGGATTGTATGAAGGAAAGGTCCTAGAGAATCCTTGAGTCCTCAGCGTAATGTAGTTTTGGGCAAAAACCACCAATTATAAGATGAGAAAGGATTGGGTTTTGGTAACATTATGGAGACAAAATAGAGGAGTAAAAGAGTTAAATCACTGTAGTCAAAAATTATTATATTTCATGTTATAGAGTATTAAAATGAAGTAGAAAAAAATAATTATGGTAACGAGGACAATAAGCATGATTGACTTTAAAAATGTGTTGTCAAAGCAGGTGTCCACTGACACCATGTACTCTTAAACACATGTGATTGTCCAGTCCTTTTTCTATGGCAATGATTATCACTAGAATTAGTTCTGTGATTAAAAATGAGCACAATGTTGCTTTCTGTAAAATCACTGTTTTTGACGTTTAATTTAATAGGCCATACTGGTTTACTTCTTAAAGGAAAAGTATTGGCCGAAACATTTTTAAAGTAAATCTGTCCAATTTGCCACCCAAAGTAAAAATAAGGTTTTTACAGTACTGACAAAGCAGACTCATTTATAATAGCGGCTTTTACACAAAGCAAAGTGCGAGTTGCAGACTGACATTATAGCACAGCTTTACATTATGGATCTACGAGAAGTGGACTGACCATACAGTATGGCTTTTACATCATGGAATTACTGTGAAAAGTGCAGATTGTGGAGTGACTGTATAATCTACAATTTTACATTAAGCAAAGTGCTAGTGTAGGGTTTATCATCATCACTCTTTATTTATTTAGCGCCACAAATTCTGCAGCAAATGATCACATGATCATATTACAATATCAGTGTACAAGGAGTTGATACATTAGAGTACCACACATGGATAATGATTAATGACATGATTCAGGGGGACCCTGTTCCCAAGGGAACTTACAATCTATGAGATGTACAAGCATTTTGTGAGGTTGGCGCATCCATATCGTTAGGTTTCTTGCCCAAGGACACTCGCTGGTGGCATCTGCTGAGTGGAATCAAGTCATCTTTCCATGATTGTAGATCAGCAACCTGGTGGTTAGGTTGAACCTGCTTCTCGGAAAGTCGAGACGTCTCCACAGTTGTATTGGATGGATGTGCTGAATGGTATTTTGTCTTGCTAGGGTAGAGACGTTACAACTGGACTCCCCAGCTGATATTGTGTGGTAGGCAAGTATGTACTGTTAGGTGTCTTGCCCAAAGACACTTACTGGAGAGGTGCTCTGGCTGGGATTTGAACCTGGGTCTCCATGGTTATAGAGAGGTGATGTTACCTCTACTTCATCCAGCCGGTACTGTACATAAGTGTATTTAGCATTAGACAAAGTGCTCGTTCAGGGTTTACTGTACCTTAATCTATTTTATGTTAGGTAATGTTCGGGTTTAGAGTTTACAGTACTTTAGTAATTTATGCAATGGTAGAAATGCGAGATTAGGGTTTACAGTACAATATCTTATGCATTGGTGGGAATGCGAGCTCAGTGTTATAATGTTAAAGTGCCAGTTTTACTATATGGATTTTGTGTATTAATTTTTTTAGGTAAAAAAAAATTGTTTAAAAATATACATTTTTAATATAAAAATCGATATATTTTATATAAAATGTTTGTAATATAAAAATGATGAATATAATGTAAAATGGGTGTTTTAATGTAAAAATGACCATGTAAAATGTAAAAATTATTACATATGGCATATGACATTTTTTGAGTTTTTACATAAAAATATTTTTTCCCACATTTCAATAAAATGTGGAACACCCTATTGCGAGGATTCGGATCCTGCTGCACCAGTTGTGGGCATCTCGAGCCCCTATCGATTGCTTAGTACTAGGGATGAGCCGAACAAACCCGAGTTCGGTTCTCATTCGAACTCGAACTTTTCAAAAGTTTGAATTCGAACTTGAACTCGAACACAAACTCAATACAAGTCAATGGGACTCAAAGTTCGATTTTTAGAGTGCCCTCCAAGAGGGCAGATATGCTAGATATTTGCCATAAAAGGTGTATGGGGGTCCGGCTAGTGCCCTGGGGGACAGGAAAAAAGGACAAAAAGTAAAAAAAAAAAACAGATTTTAAAGGGACAGTGAGTTTTCCATGAAATAAGGGTTAAAAATAAAAACAAAAAATTCCTTCAAATATCGTGCCTAGGAGGTCCCCATAACCTGCCCGTGAAGTGGCGGATTTCTAGGATGTATAGAAACATTTAAAAACAATGTCCGGGTCCGGGTAGTGCCCTGGGGGACAGGAAACAAGGACAAAAAGTTTAAAAACAATACATTTTTAACCCCTTCACTGCTGACGACGTGTGGGACACGTCCTCAGTTACTCCCGCTGTATGCTGAGGAGGACGTGTCCCACACGTCATCAGCTTTGCGGGACCTCCGGCGGAGATACTCACTTCTCTGTCCGGGGTCCCGCGGCGTTCTGACTTCAGCATCCTCAGACGCTGAAGTCAAGCTCCTCCCGACGTAAATGATGTCATCGCACCATGCGCGATGGTGTCATTTCCAGGCGACCCCCGGCAATGCCGGGAGATCGCCTGGAAGGGAGGGGGGGTCCGTTGGGATCCCTCTTCCTCCCGATCGGGAGGTCCCACAAAAAAAAGCCAGGCACCGCACCGCTTAACCCTTTCGCTGCTGAGGCTTTTCCCGCCCCTGTGCTGAGGTCATTTTTTACCTGTTTTGCGCATCATGTTTAAACCTGTTTTGAAGGCTTATTTTAGTATATGACATCGACATATTATATATCGTTCTTTCCGTCAGACTCGGTAGATTCATAATATGTCATTATTATATGTATACGTTATGTCATGTTTGTATATTATAACAAAAAATGCAATAAAATATGTATTTTCAATAATTTACAGCGTGTAAAGTGTTTTTTTCCACATTTTAACATGCGAGCAATTGCGGTTATATTTTGTATGGGGTGCGCTTGTTAAAAAAATTAGAGATGGGGTCTCGTTACATTTTTTTTTGGGAAAATGACACCATTTTTAACAAACGCACCGCATACAAAAATCGTTAATGCAGCATTATTGTTCACATTATAATTGAAATGGGAACAATATTGCTGCATTAACAAAACAAAAAAAAAAAAAAAAGTGTTTATTTTTTTTTTTTAATTTTTTTTTTTTAATTTTTTTTATTTTTATTTTTATTTTTTATTTTTTTTTTACATTTTTTTTTAACTTCATGTTTGGTATCGTTGGAACGGCCATGCTCTGGCCGATCCAACGATATCAAAATTTAACCCCTAACTGCCACGGATCGGGAGATAGGGAGTTCATTGGAACTCCCTATCTCCATTCGTGGCAGTTAGGGGTTAATGCTAGGACTGGCGTCATCGTGCTGCGCACGATGACGCCAGTCCTCTGGGGGAGTTCCCGGAAGCTTGGCCGACATCCAAGATGTCGGCCAGCTCCCGGGAAGGATCGCAAATCGGGCGTTTTCAGCGCCGATTTGCGATCCAGCTCCCAGGGGTTAATGCCAGGCATCATTTGGAAGGGCAGGCTGTGCCCTTCCAAATGATGCCTGGGTTAAGCCCCTGTGAGCCGCCGATCGGGAGGGAGAGAGGTCCGAAGGACCTCCCCCCCTCCCTTTCAGGCGCCTCCTCCGCACATGCGGGGGGGCGCCTGAATTATGTGTCATCGCGGGGCGCGATGACACATAATAATGGCGGCCACTGCTCCGGATGCCGGGCTGACATCCAGGATGTCAGCCCGCACCGGAGGGGCCAGCGATCGGCCGGAACCCGGCCGAACGCTGACCCCAATGCGAGGACGCGCTCAGCGCGTCCTCCGCATACCAGGGGCAATGCTGAGGACGCGCTGAGCGCGTCCTTAGCATTGAAGTGGTTAAAAGGGGAGAGTCTCCCCTTTTAAGCGGTGCCTGGCTTTAACCCCTTAGGCACCGGGTCGCACTTCGGCCGAAGTGCAGCCTAGCTCCGGTGGAGGCTGCCATCTTGGATGGTGGCTCCACCCCAGGTCCCCCCTCACTGCCTGACGTCCTCACGCATAGCGTGATGACATCAGATAGCTGGGGAACCCCTAGCTGCCCGGAATCCCCTGGTGGAGATAGGTGCTTCACTTTAATTTTTTGTTATAATATACAGGCAGAACATGACGTATACATATAGAAATGATATATTATGAATCTGCCGAGTCTGCCGGAAAGAACGATATATAATATGTCTGGGTCGTATAATAAAATGTAAAACAACAGTCGGACGTCAGTCCCGTGTGAGCGCACGTTTTTGATACCAATAGTGTTCCGCACCTATCAGTGATATATATAAAACATTTATCTGGTAATGCCTTTCCCAGAAAATGTAGCTGTCATGGATTCAAATCCTGCGGTATAGGGACATAAATACAAAACACATGGTGCAATATTGTTTGTATAAAGAAAATGGATGAGGATTTACAAGTTTTCACTCACAGAGGGGGAGCCTCAATCTGGCTCAGGTGACAGGCCTTCTGACCTCTTATGAGGGGGGTCACACCCAACTCTTAGAGTCTTCAGATGTCTCAACTTCACCTATCATCTCGACATTTCACTTGGAGATCTACTCGTTTTAAATATATATCCAAACTAAGGAATATACCTGCGCAATGGAAGTTCTCTTTCTCTCCATCTCCAAGTGAAATGTCGAGATGATAGGTGAAGTTGAGACATCTGAAGACTCTAAGAGTTGGGTGTGACCCCCCTCATAAGAGGTCAGAAGGCCCGCCACCTGAGCCAGATTGAGGCTCCCCCTCTGTGAGTGAAAACTTGTAAATCCTCATCCATTTTCTTTATACAAACAATATTGCACCATGTGTTTTGTATTTATGTCCCTATACTGCAGGAATTAAATCCATGACAGCTACATTTTCTGGGAAAGGCATTACCAGATAAGTGTTTTATATATATCACTGATAGGTGCGGAACACTATTGGTATCAAAAACGTGCGCTCACATGGGACTGACGTCCGATTGTTGTTTGATTTTTATTTCGTGTATGGGATGCACGTGGGTGTTTGAAGCAGCACACAATTATTAATATTTATATTGTACTATCAGCGCCAATTATTCACTCTTTGCCCTTGTGGGCTATTGTTACAACGTATAATAAAATGTGGCTTCAAATCGCGTTTAAACATGATGAGCGAAAGCGGTAAAAATTAGCTCAGCACTGTCACGGTTCCCAGATCCCACCACGCAGTACTTAACGCCCCACACTCCACAGAGCCCAGAAGCTACCAACAGAGTAGCCGTGAAAGATCTCTAACTGTCTGGTCCTTAGAATTGGCCAGGTAAACTAGCTAGACAGAAAGGGTTAACAACACGGGGAGTAGTCAGCCGAGCCAGAATCAGGAATACAGAGTTCAGAATGGTCAAATGGAATAGCCGGGTCGATATCAGAGCAGTGGCATAGTACAAGAAAATAGTCTAGGGCAACAGAAGGCAGAATAGTCAGAAACAAGCAGAGGTCAATAACGGGTTAATTCAATATAGCAGTCAGGTACAAGGAGCTCAGGTATGGATAACCACGATCTGGCAACTGCTGAGAATACACTGAAGGTTTTTAAAGACCTTCACCAGACCACGCCCCCCACTCAAGCCACGCCTCATGCAACCACCTCCCTGCCTGTCTCCATTTAAACCGGGCATTGGTCAGCGAGCAGCATCAGACATGCTGCCCTCAAGCACACAGGTAGGGCTGGAAGCTCCCAACGTTACAGTACCCCCCTCTCCACGGGAGGCCACCGGACGACCAACAGGACGAGCGGCAGGACGCCCACCAGGGCGATCGGGGTGTGAGGCATCGAACGCCCTGACCAACCTAGAGGCAGACATGTCGGAATCTGGAATCCAGGACCGGTCTTCTGGACCATAACCCACCCAATCGACCAAGTACTGCAGAGCGCCCCTGCACAGCCTAGAATCCAAAATCCTCCTAACCTCATACTCAGATTCACCATCAACCTGAATAGGTGGAGGAGGAGGAGCGACCCGCGTGTACCTGTTACACAACAAAGGCTTCAGTAGGGAGGTGTGGAAGACGTTGTGCATGCGAAGATGTTTAGGAAGGGCAAGAGCATAAGCCACAGGATTAATGCGGCAAATGATCTTATATGGACCTATAAACCGAGGTGCCATTTTCATAGAAGGCACCCGCAACTTCACGTTCCTAGTGGACAACCAAACTCTATCCCCCACGTTATAGGAGGGAGCTTGTAACCTATGCCTGTCAGCCTTGCGTTTCTGGACAGCAACATTGCGCTCCATATTTTCTCGAATCTGTCTCCAAATCTCTTGCAGTTGAGTGAGATGGTCATCGAGAGCCGGATGGCCTGTTCAGTAAACTGAAGCGGTAGAGCCGGAGGGAAAAAAACATAGATGGCAGAAAAAGGAGAGTGGCCAGTGGTCTCGTTAACGGCGTTATTACGTGCATACTCAGCCCAGGGCAACAACTCCGACCAATTGTCTTGCTGTTGTGTGGTAAAGCAACGTATGTACTGCTCGAGACCCTGATTTGCCCTCTCTGCTGCCCCATTAGTTTGTGGATGATATGCTGAAGAGAAGGCCAATCGCACCCCCATCTCCGCACAGAAAACCCTCCAGAAACGAGAGACGAACTGGGCTCCTCTGTCAGAGACTATTTCAGACGGAAACCCATGTATTCGTACAATCTCTCTAGCGAATACAACCGCCAGTTCTTTGGCTGTAGGAAGCTTAGGTAGAGGGACAAAATGAGCCATTTTGGAGAAGCGGTCTACAACTGTCAGAACCACAGTATGACCCTTGGACTTCGGCAAGTCCACAATAAAATCCATAGATAGATGAGACCAAGGCCTCTTAGGCATGGTAAAGGCTGCAATAGACCGACAGGCAAGGATTTACTGGTTTTGCTTCTGGCACAGACTTGACAAGCCAAAACAAACAGACGTACGTCCTGTCGCATGGTGGGCCACCAGAACTGTCTGGAGATACTGGTAAGAGTCTTAGTAATACCAGGATGACCTGCTGGTTTAGAATCATGAAACATTATGAATAATTCTTGTCTTTCCTTTTCAGGTACAAACAACATATCTGGAGGCTTGTCAGGTGGAGCCCCTACTTGAACTGCCTGGAGGCGTTCCAGGAAAGGCGAGGAGACAGACAAGACTGTGGAAGCCACAATACGTTCAGGAGGAACTATAGGATTGTGGTCTTGTGTATTAGATTCGTACGGGTCATATTGACGAGATAAGGCATCAGCCTTTACATTGCGGTCACCTGGTCTGTAAGTCAATACAAAATTAAACCGAGACAGTAGCAATGACCACCTGGCTTGTCTCGCGTTCAAACGTTTAGCATCCCCGATGTACGTAAGGTTCTTATGATCAGTAATTATCAATAAAGGGTCAAGAGTACCTTCCAACAAATGTCTCCACTCTGATAGGGCAGACACAATAGCAAGCAATTCTCTGTTACTGATATCATAATTGCGTTCTGCTGGTGATAATTTTCTTGAAAAGAACCCACAAGGATGGAGAGGTTTTCCTGGAGACTCTCTTTGAGACAGGACAGCCCCAATGCCTATCTCGGAAGCATCAACCTCAAGAACAAACGGAATCCTGGGATCAGGATGCCGTAACACGGGAGCGGAAGTGAAAGCTTGTTTGAGGGCTTCGAATGCTTGTTTGGATTGAAAAGACCAGATCTGGTTCTTCAGACCTTTACGTGTCATATTAATGATAGGGGAGGCTACAGCGGAATAATTCTTGATAAATCTCCTATAATAGTTGGAAAACCCCAGAAACCTCTGTATGGCCTTGAGACCTTGAGGGAGAGGCCATTCTGAGATGGCCGTGAGTTTAGAAGGATCCATCTCAAAACCTTCTGGAGTGATAATATACCCAAGAAATTTCACCGTAGTAATGTCGAATAAACACTTCTCTAGTTTGCAATAAAGACCATTGTCCAGTAATTTTGCTAATACCTGTCTGACATGTGCATGGTGGGTTTTCAGATCGGGAGAGTAAATCAATATATCGTCTAGGTATACTATAACAAAGGTTTGTAAGAAATCTCTGAGCACATCATTAATAAAATCCTGGAATACCGCTGGAGCATTACAAAGACCGAAAGGCATGACCAAGTATTCATAATGCCCACTCCTGGTGTTAAATGCTGTTCTCCACTCATGCCCCTCTTTTATACGTATCAGGTTGTAAGCTCCTCTCAAATCAAGTTTTGTGTATACTGCTGACCCCCTTAACCTGTCGAACAGTTCTGATATGAGAGGGATAGGGTACACGTTCTTAATGGTGATCTTGTTAAGCCCCCTATAATCGCTACATGGGCGTAAATCTCCCTCTTTTTTAGACACAAAAAAGAACCCAGCCCCTGCTGGAGAAGAGGAACGTCGGATAAAACCTCTCTCCAAATTCTCCTTTATGTATTCCTCCATAATTTGGTTCTCCTTTATGGAAAGAGGATATACTTTGCCTCGAGGAGGCATGGTACCAGGATGAATATCTATGGCACAATCATATGGTCTATGTGGAGGCAGTTTCTCTGCCTCTCTTTTATCAAATACAGCCCTGAGGTCGGCATTTTGGTCAGGAACCTCTGTAGACAATGGAGGAGCTGTGGGTGTGTTCAGGGCACCGACATGCTGAATGGGTATTAAACAAGTCCCAAAACAAGCAGGACTCCAAGACAGTATCTCTCCCTTAGCCCAATCAATAACAGGATTATGTTCCACCAACCAAGGGAAACCAAGTACAACAGGATTGGAAGGTGAATGGATAACTTGAAATATGATTTCTTCTTTATGCAAGAGACCAGTGGTAAGAACCACTGTAACCGTATCGTGAGTAATCCTAGGGCAGGATAACGGTCTGCCGTCTATGGCTTCGACGGCTAAGGGTGTCTCTCTTACAACCAGAGGTAAGAAATGGAAGAAGCGTAGTTAACATCGATAAAGTTGCCAGCAGCCCCAGAATCCAAAAAAGCGGTAGTATGTGTGGTCTTGGTCTCCCAAGCCAAGGATACTGGTAACATAAGTTTAGTGTCTTTGACAGGAGACATGCACGTCACACCCAAGGCCTGTCTCCTCAGCTGCCTTAGGTGCGGTAGTTTTCCGGCTTATCATGCATCTTAGGACGAGTAGGACATTGAAATCGTACATGTCCCCCCAAACCACAGTACAGGCACAATCCCTCACGAAAACGCCTTGTTCTCTCTTCCTCTGTAAGCCTAGTACGGCCTAGTTGCATAGGCTCAGAGGGAGGAGATAACTCTCTTGTGGTGCCTGAAAGACAGGGGCCAACCTAGGTAACGGTCTCTTGGGTTTCTCTCTTGGAGTCCTTCTGTCCCTTATCTGATTATCCAGATCTATACAATAATCAATGAGTTCACACAATACCTCAGGTAGTTTACGTGGAGCCAATTCATGCATCAATGACTCTGATAACCCCTCCATAAAAGCCAGAACCAGTGTCTCATTTGTCCAGTTCACATCAGAGATCAAGGTTTTAAATTCTATGGCATAATCAGAAACAGTCCTGTTCCCTTGACGTATGCGGAACAAGGATTTGCCAGCTACCGTGGCCTTACTGGTAAGATTAAATGTACGTTGTAACTCGGCTATGAATTCTTTATAATCCCGTATGATAGGCTTCTCTGCCTCCCATAAAGGAGTCGCCCATGTCAATGCTCTGCCAGACAGATGATTAATAATGAACCCCACTTTGGCAATGTCAGAGAAAAACATCTGTGGATTTAATTTAAAATGTATATCCACATGGACCAAAAATCCCCGGCACTCTGAGGGAGTACCGTCAAACCTCATAGGAGCGGTCATGTGTACCTGGGATGTCTGAATGACAGGGGACAAAGTTATATCAAGTGGGGGTGCAACCCCAGCTGGTTCCAGGTGAGCAGTACGAGTCAGGATAGTTTGTAAGGCAATAGCAAACTGATCCATCCTATGATCCTGCTCATCCTGTCTGGATACAAAGTTAGCCAAGTGCTGTGTTAAGTCTGCGGGATCCATAGTGGCCAGATTGTAATGTCACGGTTCCAGATCCCACCACGCAGTACTTAACGCCCCACACTCCACAGAGCCCAGAAGCTACCAACAGAGTAGCCGTGAAAGATCTCTAACTGTCTGGTCCTTAGAATTGGCCAGGTAAACTAGCTAGACAGAAAGGGTTAACAACACAGGGAGTAGTCAGCCGAGCCAGAATCAGGAATACAGAGTTCAGAATGGTCAAATGGAATAGCCGGGTCAATATCAGAGCAGTGGCGTAGTACAAGAAAATGGTCTAGGGCAACAGAAGGCAGAATAGTCAGAAACAAGCAGAGGTCAATAACG
This sequence comes from Leptobrachium leishanense, assembly GCA_009667805.1. Classification (NCBI taxonomy): domain Eukaryota; kingdom Metazoa; phylum Chordata; class Amphibia; order Anura; family Megophryidae; genus Leptobrachium; species Leptobrachium leishanense. Next base: position 137,071,033 of record CM019070.1, read on the forward strand.
GGTTAATTCAATATAGCAGTCAGGTACAAGGAGCTCAGGTATGGATAACCACGATCTGGCAACTGCTGAGAATACACTGAGGGTTTTTAAAGACCTTCACCAGACCACGCCCCCCACTCAAGCCACGCCTCATGCAACCACCTCGCTGCCTGTCTCCATTTAAACCGGGCATTGGTCAGCGAGCAGCATCAGACATGCTGCCCTCAAGCACACAGGTAGGGCTGGAAGCTCCCAACGTTACAAGCACACAGCGGTGAAATGCCTCAGCAGTGAAAGGGTTAAAGGAACAGTGAGTTTTCCATAAAATAAGGGTTAAAAATAAAAACAAAAAATTCCTTCAAATATCGTGCCTAGGAGGTCCCCATAACCTGCCCGTGAAGTGGTGAATTTCTAGGATGTATGGAAACATCGCCATCACAGACCCACACAAGACACCTGGCACTCCCAGTCTGCATACAATGTATCAAATTCATGAGACCGGACTAATTAGAAGCACATGTTATTTCCAAACACTAATTAAACACCTGATGTTTACGCCGTTTTAGAGCACAGGTCATTTAGAGGTGAGAATCTTTGCACCTAGACATTAGTTTTTAATTCAATATCTAATAAACCGTTGCTTATAATATTCTGCAGTAAAGAGTCTCTTTAATTATAGATTTTTTAGTATTTTTTAAGCATTTTTTATACTTTTTTAAAAAAAAATCGGACTCGAACCGAACACGCCAAAAAGTTTGAAGTTCACGAACTTTCGAACTGCCGATGTTCGAATCGAACTCCGAACTGATCGAACCGAATAGCTCATCTCTACTTAGTACATCCTGCACTATGTCCCCTACCACTAATCACCTTCATTGCTAAACCCTAAACTATCAGGGTAATTCAAAGAGATCCGAATTGCTTGAGAATGGTAACCGAACGCTGAAAATCAGCATTCGGTTATCTTTCTTGGCCATTCGGCTATCCAGAGAGCAGGCAATTCGCCAAATCCTGGCGATTTGCCTGAACATATGGTGCCTGTTCGGTGCCTGTTCGAGGGCAGTGAAAACCCCATGAAAAAGCACTGCTTCGGCTATTCAGAGAACACAAACCAGCAGTGAAAGGTTCCTGAAATGCCCTGCCATTCGGTGGTTTAATTCGGCAAGTTTATTCAGGAGAATCCCATAGGCTTCAATGTTTAAAATATTCCGGTTTTTATTCAATATCTAATATACCGTTCATTATAAAATTCTGCAGTAAAGAGTCTCTTTATTTATAGATTTTTTAGGATATTTTAAGCATTTTTCAGAATTTTTTTTTATTTTTTTAAAAGTCCAATTTTTTTTTTTAAATTTTACTTACTTTTTCTGTAACAGCCCTCTTTATTATCATTCCCTGGACCTCATATGTAAATTTCAGACATTTTCGCTCAGTAGTTTCTTTGCAAACAGCGTTTCACTTTTCAATCATTCATGCAAACTGTTTTCCTAATTTATTCACTGCCTCTTCTGCGGTGTCGGCTTTTTCCGGCGGCTTCACTGCGTGTGATCGACTCCTGCTCGGGGTTTTCCGTGGTTTTCGGCAGGTTAATCCAGATGTTTTTGTTGGTTTTTGGTGTGCATTCGCTGGGTTTTGCGGTTAGTCTTCGTCAGGTTTGAGGCAGCTTTTCCCTGCAATTCGGGGACCCTGTGGTGCTTGCTGAATACACCTCAGGGTCACCGAAATGGGATCGGCAAAAGGAACCGAATTGAAGAGAACGAAAAGTCACCGAATATGCGGTGACTTTTCGAATCTCTTTGAATTACCCGGTATGATTCTAAACTTGTCTGAAGTTAATGGCCCTTAGGTGCATAAAAGCGTGTATCAGACGGGTTTGGGTCGAAATCCCTACAACCAGGTTCCCTAATGCCAAAATCCCGACGGCCAACTTCCCTACACAGACAACTCCCTGTTGGCCAACTTCCAGACATCCAAAATCCTAGCGGCTAACACTAACCCTACTCCCTAACTCCCTAAACCAAGCCCTAACCCTAACCCCCCTAAACCTAGCCCTAACCCCCTAACCCTAACCCCCCTAAACCTAGCCCTAACCCCCTAACCCTAACCCCCCTAAACCAAGCCCTAGCCCTAACCCCTAAACCTAGCCCTAACCCTAACCCCCTAAATATAACCCTAACCCCCTAAACCTAGCCTTAACCCTATCCTCCCTAAACCTAGCCCTAACCCCCTAAACCTAGCCATAACCCTAACCCCTAAACCTAGCCCTACCCCCTTAAACCTAGGGTTAGGGTGTTAGTATTAGGGTTAGCCACTGGGATTATGGATGTCTGGAAGTTGGCCGTGTAGGGAAGTTTGGATGTCCGGCACTTGTTCTGTCTGGAAGTTGGCCATCGGGGTGTTGGCATTAGGTAACCTGGCTGTAGGGATTTTGTCCGGCACCCGTATCAGACCACCCAAATCGTAATGGGGATACAGGGGCATTTTCACCATTCAATTGCTTCATAATTCCAGTCTGATGGCAACCTTTTACTGTGATGCTCGAAAGAGATTAGGACATACAAAAGGAATAAAAAAATGAAAGCTTACAACACTAGCCTAGCGCTCTGTCTCCACACTGTCGTGCTGTGTATTTTCAGATAATGAGATCACAATGCAACCTAAGCTTTAACCCTTTCGCTGCTGAGGCTTTTCCCGCCCCTGTGCTGAGGTCATTTTTTACCTGTTTTGCGCATCATGTTTAAACGTGTTTTGAAGGCTTATTTTAGTATATGACATCGACATATTATATATCGTTCTTTCCGTCAGACTCGGTAGATTCATAATATGTCATTATTATATGTATACGTTATGTCATGTTTGTATATTATAACAAAAAATGCAATAAAATATGTATTTTCAATAATTTACAGCGTGTAAAGTGTTTTTTTCCACATTTTAACATGCGAGCAATTGCGGATATATTTTGTATGGGGTGCGCTTGTTAAAAAAATTAGAGATGGGGTCTCGTTACATTTTTTTTTGGGGAAAATGACACCATTTTTAACAAACGCACCGCATACAAAAATCGTTAATGCAGCATCATTGTTCACATTATAATTGAAATGGGAACAATATTGCTGCATTAACAAAACAAAAAAAAACAAAAAAAGTGTTTATTTTTTTTTATTATTTTTTTTAATTTTTTTTTATTTTTTATTTTTTTTTTTTTTTTTTTTTTTACAATTTTTTTTACTTTCATGTTTGGTATCGTTGGAACGGCCATGCTCTGGCCGATCCAACGATATCAAAATTTAACCCCTAACTGCCACGGATCGGGAGATAGGGAGTTCATTGGAACTCCCTATCTCCACACTTCGTGGCAGTTAGGGGTTAATGCTAGGACTGGCGTCATCGTGCTGCGCACGATGACGCCAGTCCTCTGGGGGAGTTCCCGGAAGCTTGGCCGACATCCAAGATGTCGGCCAGCTCCCGGGAAGGATCGCAAATCGGCGCTTTTCAGCGCCGATTTGCGATCCAGCTCCCCAGGGGTTAATGCCAGGCATCATTTGGAAGGGCAGGCTGTGCCCTTCCAAATGATGCCTGGGTTAAGCCCCTGTGAGCCGCCGATCGGGAGGGAGAGAGGTCCGAAGGACCTCCCCCCCCTCCCTTTCAGGCGCCTCCTCCGCACATGCGGGGGGGGCGCCTGAATTATGTGTCATCGCGGGGGCGCGATGACACATAATAATGGCGGCCACTGCTCCGGATGCCGGGCTGACATCCAGGATGTCAGCCCGCACCGGAGGGGCCAGCGGGCCGGTACCCGGCCGAACGCTGACCCCAATGCGAGGACGCGCTCAGCGCGTCCTCCGCATACCAGGGGGAATGCTGAGGACGCGCTGAGCGCGTCCTTAGCATTCAAGTGGTTAATCACCGAAACAGATGATTTTCACAATTTTCGACGTGCTACTTTGAGGGTCTCAAAACATATCCCCTGTTAGTAGTTTTGGAGAGGTATTTCGGCAGAACTATATATACTGTGGGGGTTATTCAAAGAGTGCCGAGTTGGCTCCAAAATTGCAGCGAATGGTGAATTTCCCCATAGGGTGCAATTTTGTGGCCATTCGGCAATTCAAAAAGCTCTCAGTTTGCCAAATATTGTCAAATTGCCAGCGAAATACGATGATCTTCGATGGCAGTGAACTCCCCATAAAGAAGCAATGGTTAATCTATTCAGAGAACACCAATCAGCACCGATATGTCATTGAAATGTCCTGATGTTCGGTGTTTTAATTCAACAGGGTTAATAATCAGGCGAATCCCATAGGTTTCAATATAAAAAATATTCACTGTTTTTATTAAATATTTATTCACCCATTATTTTTTTCACTTGAAGCAAAAAGTCACTTTATTGATTCATTTTTTTAGGATTTTAGTCATTTTAAGGCAGAAAAAAAATCAGATTTTTTTTTAAAAATGAGGTTTTATTTCTGTGACAGAGCTTTTCACTTTTGTGGAATTTGGAAAGTGGAATTTTTCTGTGGAGGGTATAGAGGAAAACCCACCAGCTTGTCTCATGACTGAGAAACAGCCTGAGCGTATGTGGTTGCTCAGGGAGCAGATTTATGGCTTCCTTAGATAGGACCTGCCTTACCAGAGGTGCCTTGACATGGCAGGTGGGCTTAAGACTTCAATGGCCATTCAAGCAAACCAAAACCTCTAATCGTGTTTTGCTTCCCATGTGTTATAGGGGTTAGCGCAGATGACATCTTTTTTCTTGTTATGTTTTGATAAGCTGATTGTCCTGTATGGCGGTAACATTGGGCATTCTGTCTGAACATCTTTATTATAAAACATTTTATTATGGAACATCTTGATACAAGGTTATTAAAAATCACTTTAATTGTAAGGCAAAGATTTAAACTCTTAGCTACGTCTCCTCTCACAACAATTATACTTACTATCAGAGTTATTCAGAGAGCGGTGAAAAGTAGGAGAATGACTGGAGAATGGAAAAGTCTAGATCAAAATAGGTGATTTGGAAAGTGAGATGAAAGGGAGAATTTTTCGGGTTTGGCTATTTTGACCTACAATTTTCCATTCTCCAGTCATTCTCCTGCTTTTCACCGCTCTCCGAATAACCCTGTCAGGGTTATTCAAAGAGAAACGAAAAGTCACTGCACGTTTGGTGACTTTTCTTTCTCCTCAATTCGGTTTGATTTGGCGATCCCATTTCGGCAAGCACCACAGGTTCCCCAAATTGCAGGGAAAAGTCGCCGCAAACCCGCCGAAAACTCACCGCAAAACCCGGCGAAGGCACGTTGAAAACCCGCAAAAACATCTGGATTGACCCCGCCGAACGCGCCGGAGAAACCCAAATAGGAGCCGATCAGAGCGCAGAGCAGCCGCCGGAAAAAGCCGACACCGCAGATGAATGGAGCAAGAAAAAAAAAACAGTTTGCTTGAATGTTTGAAAAGTGAAACGCTGTTTGCAAAGAGACTACTCAGCGAAAATGTATGAAATTTACATATGAGGTGCAGGGAATTATCATAAAAAGGACTGTTACAGAAAAAAGAAGAAAAGTTTAAATTTAAAAAAAAAAATTAAAAAAAAGTTTTTTAAAAAAAATCCTGAAAAATGCTTGAAAAATCCTAAAAAATCTATAAATAAAGAGACTTTTTACTGCAGAATATTATAATCAATGGTTTATTAGATATTGAATTAAAACAGAAATATTTTTAACATTGAAGCCTATGGGATTCGCCTGAATAAACCTGTCGAATGCAACCACCGAATGGCAGGGCAATTTGGCAACTTTTCACTGCTGGGTTCTGCTCTCTGAATAGCCGAAGCATTGCTTCTCTATGGGAATTCACTGCCCTTGAACAGGCACCGAACAGGCACCGTATGTGCAGGCAATTCGCCAGGATTTGGCGAATTGCCTGCTCTCGGGATAGCCGAATGGCTAAGAAAGGTAACTGAACGCTGATTTTCAGTGTTCGGTTCCCTTTCGGCAGCCATTCGGAGCTCTTTGAATAACCCTGTTTATGTTTTAGCATAAAATAACTTCCTTTGTATACAGCAATGAAAAACAAGTTAACATGTTTCAGAATTGCAGTCGCACGCCTCGTGCCTTTAGAAATATCACAGGTCCACATGCAAGTCCCATCACCTGAAATAAATCGTAACCGTCCTATTAAATAGTTCGCACATAATAATGAATTTAACGTTGAAAAAAAAATAATGTGTGAAATGGCTTAATATATGTCCATTTCATTTCTGCCTTGCGCTGAATGCAAAGAATGAGGGCCGCGATAATGCCTTAATAATTAGGCATTTGACACCTAGTTTTAGATGTAAAAGTGCCACATCGTACAATATCGCTTTCTCTCTTGCTGTGTGGCTGAAACTAAAATGTGAAGTAGCAGCAGGAAAGTTACCTGACTCACACAAAAACCCTTACCAAATGAAAGCGGTCAGAGCAGGTCGCAAAGTCTTCGGAAGGTTAGTGGACTGACCTTACAAAGTTGGAAATAATCTAAAAGATGTAATTGCTAGGCAGCTGTCATTACTTTTCCCAGTTTTCATACACTGAAACTGAGTCAAATATCTCTCTCTGAATTCCGAAACGCATATCAGATTTTTATTCACTGCTATTTTGTCTTTAACCCCTTCACTTCCGCGATCGTGTACACCTGATCAGCATTAGCAGACACAACAGCCTGTGATCGTCTTAACACGATCTGGAGCTATGCAGTATCATTGTAAATGAAATTCTTCTGTTGTGATTCAATTTTTGTTCGCATTTGGGCTGCAGAAGGTGCTGCCACAGTTTTAGCACCCTGAGCATCATGGCCGAAGTGCTGCAACTTTTTAAAATCAGCTTTAGGTTGTGTCTATTGGACGATTCCCCAGCTGATCCTGCATGGAACCCAGTGCTGTACGAGGTGCGATTTTCACCCTCGGAGTAGCAGCCCTTGGCACAAAGAGCTTCCACTTCTACTGGAATACCTGAGGTAACACATTTGCGTAAGCGGGTTACAGATAGCAGTAAAACAGTGACCTTGTGTCATGTCTGGCCCACTGGAAGCTCGTTGGCCGGCAGCACCATCTTAGCTTCTTGCCGGCTGACCGCCAAGTGATATTGTCAGCAATCGCGGTTGTGGATCAGTGACGTGGTGAGGTGCAGGGTGATGACGCTACACCCTCCAGATTTTAAAATCAAGTAGAGAGTTATGCTTACTGTCCTGCCGTGCTTTAACTTGATCAGTTTGATTCCTGTTCTTGTATTACTGATATACCATGTATGGACTCTGGTTTTGATTCCTAACTACTATCTAGTGTTAACCCTTGCTCTCCTTGATTTTCTTGTGTATCAACTCCTGGCTCTGCCTTACTATCCATTCTGGTTCTGATTCCTGGTTTGTCTGACTATCTGTTCTGTATTGACCCTTGGTTTTGTCTGGCTATCTGTTCTGGTTCTGATTCCCGGTTTGTCTGACTATCCATTCTGGTTTTGACTCCTGGTTTCGTCTGGCTATCCGTTCTGGTTCTGATTCCTGGTTTAGTAAAAATAAATTGTGTAAACAAACATGGGTTATATGAGTATATTAATCTTAGGTGTATTTACCCAAAGACAATTCTTTCCATTATTGTCTAAACAAACCGATAAAATTGAAATAATGGGTATTACACTTTAAATACTATACCAAAAAGTTTTTATGGTTAGTATTTTTTATATTGCATTTGGCCTTAAATGCGTACCAATGCACTCACACAATATTATTGGTGATAAACTTGTAGTGGTATCTTTACAGTATTTGGCAACAATTTCGTACCAATGCACTCACACAGCATGGGTAGTAGAAAACTTATAAATGGTATCCTTGCTAGTTTGTTACCCCTCCACTTGTAAAGGTTTCAATCCTGGTACACACCTGCCGCCACAAGACCACCAGAAGAAAACTAATCCAGTAAAAAAGCATATTTAATCGTAACACAGCATAAAATCCAACGAGTTTCGTCCATAAATAACCAGGACTTCATCAGGGAAACAAAATTACATGAGGTACATTCCTCTCCCCCGCTTTAAATATAAAAAGTTCTCAAAAATCTTTGAAAGACACACTTAGAGCAATCAAAACAAATATCAGACATATCGGACTTTCTTGGTGGTTAATGTCTCTCAGAATGAAGGTGCGGATCAGAGACCTCTCTTCCCCGATCGGCGGCGCACATTCATAAACCCCAGGGTTTATCAGAGGAGTCAATCAACATATATCTCTTAACCCTTCCTTGCCTGGAGCAAAGGTTCGCCCTAAAAAACTCTCCCAGCAACGGGAAAAAAACAGAAAAACAGAAAATATATATATATGAAACCAGAAAATATATATAAAAACCATAATAAAAACAAATCACTTTTAAAGCAATCATATACAGTTTTTAATATCCAGATCAACATTTAGACCACCAAATTTCCATGTGCCCATTTTATATATCCATTCCGTTTCTTTTCTTCCCAAAGTTCTAACAAAATCACCCCCTCTCCAATCTTTTTTGACAAGTTCAATACCTATCCATTTAAAACCTTTTATTGTAAAGGCTGAACAGTTGTTACAATGTACTGGGACACTATGATCCAATTTCCCTCTTCTTATATTCCCTAAGTGTTCTAATATACGCACTTTAAGCATCCTGACACACAACTACTTTTGTTTTGAGAACAAGTTCTACCTACAGTCATGTGGTATTACCATGGGGACGAGATTCGCCCCCGGTTATGCCAACCTTTATATGGATAGATGGGAACATTGACACGTATGGTCTGGCACGACTGGGGGCGATCTCGTCCTCTGGCGGAGGTTTATTGATGATGTTATCCTCATTTGGCAAGGTATCGCTGAATTTATTTATTTGTTCTTTGAATGATAATGACTTTAATTTATCATTTACATCGAGGATTGAAAGGGTTAGCTTCAATTTCCTAGATCCTACTATATATATAAAAAATGGTAAATTGGAGACTAGGACATTTTTTAAAGAAACTAGTGTCAACACTGCAATAGATGCGAGGAGTTCCCATGCAGCTCAATGGCTCGACAATGTTCCTAAAAGCTAGATCTTAAGGTTAAAGAGGAATTGTTCGGAAGACATTGAATTTGGTTGTCAAGCAAATTCGATTCTAAATAGATATCGACAGAAGGGCTATAAAGAAGATAACCTTAGGAGAGATTTGGAAAAGATAAGAAGTAAAAAAAAAGAAAGGATCTGTTTAGTAGGAATAGAACATCAACTAAGTTAGCTGATAGAAGCTAATTCGACTATGCCTTCATCACACAGTATAACCCACATGCAGGCGAGTTGAGGAAGATTTTAAATAAACATTGGCCTATTCTACAAGCGGACCCCATACTGATGGGTGTTATTCCCAAATCCCCGGTAGTCATCTTCAAGAAAGCCCAAAATCTAAAAAACCATCTTGCCCCCAGCTTACTGCCAGATATAAGAACAAAGCCTCAAGGCATTTTCAATGCCGATGGATTAAAAGGTTATTTTAAATGTGGGAAATGTAGAGCCTGTGTGGATCAAGATAAAAAAACTATTAATTTTAAGAGTAATGCTACTAACAAGGAGTACAGTATTAAGCAATTTATTAATTGCAAGAGCAGTGGAGTCATTTATTTGCTGGAATGCCCCTGTGGGGTACAATATGTGGGACGAACTAGTAGGATGCTTAAAGTGCGTATATTAGAACATTTAGGGAATATAAGAAGAGGGAAATTGGATCATAGTGTCCCAGTACATTGTAACAACTGTTCAGCCTTTACAATAAAAGGTTTTAAATGGATAAGTATTGAACTTGTCAAAAAAGATTGGAGAGGGGGTGATTTTGTTAGAACTTTGGGAAGAAAAGAAACGGAATATTAAATGGGCACATGGAAATTTGGTGGTCTAAATGTTGATCTGGATATTAAAAACTGTATATGATTGTTTTAAAAGTGATTTGTTTTTATTATGGTTTTTATATATATTTTCTGGTTTTATATATATATTTTTTCTGTATTTTTCCCGTTGCTGGGAGAGTTTTTTAGGGCGAACCTTTGCTCCAGGCAAGGAAGGGTTAAGAGATATATGTGGATTGACTCCTCTGATAAACCCTGGGGTTTATGAATGTGCGCCGCCAATCAGGGAAGAGAGGTCTCTAATCCGCACCTTCATTCTGAGAGACATTAACCACCAAGAAAGTCCGATATGTCACTTCTGTTTAAGGAGAACTTCTGGGCATGCGCAGTAGTTGGAACGCACGAAATGAAGCCACAACGGACTCAAGCTGCGGATCATTTGTTTTGATTGCTCTAAGTGTGTCTTTCAGAGATTTTTGAGAACTTTTTCTATTTAAAGGGGGGGGGAGAGGAATGTACCACATGTAATTTTGTTTCCCTGATGAAGTCCTGGTTATTTATGGATGAAACGCGTTGGATTTTATGCTGTGTTACGATTAAATACGCTTTTTTACTGGATTAGTTTTCTTCTGGTGGTCTTGTGGCGGCAGGTGTACCAGGATTGCGACCTTTACGAGCGGAGGGGTAACAAACCAGCAAAGATACCATTTATAAGTTTTCTACTACCCATGCTGTGTGAGTGCATTGGTACGAAATTGTTGCCAAATACTGTAAAGATACCACTAGAAGTTTATCACCAATAATATTGTGTGAGTGCATTGGTACGCATTTAAGGCCAAATGCTATATAAAAAATACTAACCATAAAAACTTTTTGGTATAGTATTTAAAGTGTAATACCCATTATTTCAGTTTTTTATCTGATTCCTGGTTTGTCTGACTATCCATTCTGGGTTTGACTTCTGGTTTTGTCTGGCTATCCGTTCTGGTTCTGATTCCTGGTTTGTCTGACTATCCATTCTGGTTTTGACTCCTGGTTTTGTCTGACTATCCGTTCTGGTTTTGACTCCTAGTTTTGTCTGGCTATCCGTTCTGGTTTTGACTCCTGATTTTGTCTGGCTATCCGTTCTGGTTCTGACTTCTGACTTTGTAAGTCTTCCTGTTCTGGTACTGACCCCCTGGCTTTGTGTGATTATCTGCTCTGGGTCCCATTTTAGGCTTGCTTTGACTTTTTTTATTCTGTGTATCTGTCCTGTGTTTAGCTTTTCTGGCTATTCTGAAGACCAGCAGTGAAGGTAGGCAGTGTCTGTGTGTAGGGATCAAGGGGTTTTGTGACACCTTGCTCTTGCAGTATACCACTCTTGAAAAAATAGGGCCCTCGGTGTATGTTCCAGACACTGACAGTGATTCCTAGACTTGTAGTACATTGGTTGCTCTGTTAAACGTACTACAGCTTTAGGGACATATTCTGTAGCCTATATGCAAGGAAATTTCAATTTGCAAAACTCTAGAATATGTATAGATTAAGTTAAATAGACCTCACACACCTAAAGGTGCTTTGATGCAGATTAAGTTAACTCGATTGTGATAGTGACACTGTTAACCCCTTTAATACGGTGGTTGGATATACACGACACAGCAGTCCAAGATTGTGATGCATTAACACGGACCGGACACCAGAGGTGCTACAACAGTTTGTACAAGTAAATATCTGCATGTAACATATATATACACTTGTTGCAGCATGGAGCCCAAGCTGCAATAGCTTCTTTTGGCCAGCAGATGGTGACGTCTCCCTGCAAAATTGGACTAGCACATTAAATCATGCATTTTTTTATATGTTGGGACTATTCTCACTTTAAAATTAATGAAAAGTGATTTTTCTGTGGATTTCTAGAAATAACTTGGTAGTGAAGGGGTTAAGGACAATGTACTTAGGTTTTGTAAGTTGTCATCCATTCTCAGTGTTCCTATGTGGTTTAATTTGCATGAGGCATCAATATTTGAGCTCCTGGACTCATATGGCCACTCTGATTAATATCAGAAAAAATTGCTGTCAAACTCAGTGGATTTATCTCCTTAATAATAACTTGTGTCTTTGTAAAGTATAGGCTGTGATGATATAATCCTACATAACATACTGTTTACACAAGATTCAACAGGACTTGAAATTGTAGCCATCTCTCCAGTCCCTCTAAACAATTAACTTTTATTTCGAGATGAATACGTAGGTAGATGTATAGAGGAGGCATAATCCCTTGAAATCCTTTGAAATGAGTTGCTATAATTTCATCTGAAAGAGTTTTGTCGAGTATTCGTTGCATCAAACATCTCTTTTGATATTTTGTCATTTACCTTAAAACCTTCGATGATGAAGCAAGGAATCCAAATGTTACAATAAAACCCAAATTGTCCAGCAGTGTGATACACTGCAACGTAACACCTCGATCAGTAGGAGATATAAACCTCATTTTCTATCTATATATGTGGAAGATTATTGCAGTAGTAAGTATTACTACTACCCTTAAGGCACTATGCTTTCCAAGGCTAGGTGGCCCTAGCTCGGGCTGACCATATTACATTCTGAACGCTAACGGATTAAAAAACCTATTAGCGATTCATAGCTTGCACTTTTCAGCGTGACCTTACTGTACCTTTTTTTTTTTTTTTGAGAAAGGATTTTACCAGGAAGGATACATTGAGATTTCTCTCGTTTTCAAGTATGTCCTGGGTGGCGAGTATGTACCGTTAGGTGTCTTGCCCAAGGACACTTACTGGAGAGGTGCTCTTGCTGGGATCAAACCCATGTCTCCACAGACTCTCTCCACACAGAGCAGTGATGTTACCTCTACTCCACCCAGCTTAACATGGGGAGCGCAAAGTGTTAATTAGCGATAGGATTACAAAGTCCTAACGCTAATTACATCCTGCTGCATTTAACTGAAAAGTTACCCACAGCTAGGAGCTGGTGCTAACTGATTCTGCTTTTCCAGAATCAGTCAGCACCAGCTGAAAATCCCCCAAAAATCACATACTCACCTATCAACCCTCGATCCGCTTCTTCTTGCTGCCAGGAGCAGAGACTGGGCAAAAAAGTCCCCCAGTCTCCCTCCGCGATCATTCCGCTGACCTGACAGATCTCGACGAGAGTCAAAATCCTGCAGGTCATGTGACCGTCAGTAGAAACTCAATGGAGTCCTATGGACTCCATGGAGGGAATGCTCGTGGCGGCACTTAGCGCTGCCTCGAGCATCCTGAGGCTTAATGCCGCGTTACGGGGCAGACTGCTGGGTTAGCAGCTGCCCCATAATATCACTCTAAAATGGGGACGCTAAGGAGAAACCTGTAAGCAGAGGTTTTCCTCTTTTCTCTGATTTAGCGTGAAGATTGTAATATGGCCCATAGTCTATGGAGTTGCTAAACTTACAACAGCTCTGGTTAAGTTAGCACCAACTTTTTAATATAGCCCAATATGTTTAGTCACGAGGAAATCCATTAACCACTTCGATGCTGAGGACGCGCTCAGCGCGTCCTCAGCATTCCCGCTGGTATGCGGAGGACGCGCTGAGCGCGTCCTCCCATTGGGGTCAGCGTTCGGCCGGGTTCCGGCCGATCGCTGGCCCCCCCGGTGCGGGCTGACATCCTGGATGTCAGCCGCGCATCCGGGACCACAGCCGCCGGAATTAGGTGTCATCGCGGCAGCGCGATGACACCCAATTCAGGCGCCCCCCCCGCATGTGCGGAGGAGGCGCCTGAAAGGGAGGGGGGAGGTCCTTCGGACCTCTCTCCCTCCCGATCGGCGGCTCTGCGGGGGTTAACCCAGGCATCATTTGGAAGGGCACAGCCTGCCCTTCCAAATGATGCCTGGCATTAACCCCTGGGGAGCTGGATCGCGAATCGGCGCTGAAAAGCGCCGGTTCGCGATCCTTTCCCGGAGCTGGCCGACATCTTGGATGTTGGCCAAGCCTCCGGGAACTCTCCCTGAGGACTGGCGTCATCGTGCGTAGCACGATGACGCCAGTCCTGGACTTAACCCTTAACTGCCACCAACGGTGGAGATAGGGAGTTCCAATGAACTCCCTATCTCCCGATCCGTGGCAGTTAGGGGTTAAGCATGGCCGTTCCAACGATACCAAACATGAAAGTGAAAAATGTTGTAAAAAAAAAAAAAAAAAAAAAAATGAAAAAAAAAAAAAAAAAAAAAATAAATAAAAAAATTATAAAAAAAAAAATAAACACTTTTTTTTTATTTTTTTGGTTTGTTAATGCAGCAATATTGTTCCCATTTCAATTATAATGTGAACAATGATGCTGCACTAACGGTTTTTGTATGCGGTGCGTTTGTTAAAAATAGTGTAATTTTCCCCAAAAAAAATGTAACGAGACCCCATCTCTAATTTTTTTAACAAGCGCACCCCATACAAAATATAACCGCAATTGCTCGCATGTTAAAATGTGAAAAAAACCACTTTACACATTGTAAATTATTGAAAATACATATTTTATGGCATTTTTTGTTATAATATACAGACATGACATAACGTATACATATAATAATGACATATTATGAATCTACCGAGTCTGACGGAAAGAACGATATATAATATGTCTGGGTCATATACTAAAATAAGCCTTCAAAACACGTTTAAACATGATGAGCAAAACCGGTAAAAATGACCTCAGCACAGGGGCGGGAAAAGCCTCAGCAGCGAAAGGGTTAATTAATTACAGTTCATGTTTAATCACATTTATCTTGAATTGCAGGACCCTTTAATGTTTCACTGATAACAATAGAGATAAATATATTGTTTTATTGATGCTAGATAATGGAACGATTGAATCTGTGTTAGATGTGATAGAGATAGACGATTTGATAGATATATGCAGAGATAGAGAGAGAGAGAGAGAGATTAGTCCATAGGACTCCATTGAGTCGCCTTGCGAGATCCGGCCAGTCAGCGTAGTGATACGTAGGGGGAGACTGGGGGGACTTTTCCTCCCAGTCTTTCCCTGCTCCCGCAGGACTGAGGAGTCGGACAGAGCCGCAGTCCTCACCGCGGGACAGGAGGTGAGCATATGATTATTTTTATTATTGTTTTGGCTGGTGTTAACGGTTTCTGCAGAAGCGGAATCCGTTAACACTAAGGCTAGGGTCAGACGAGAGTGATTTCTACGGACTGTACGTCCGTGCACACGGACGTACGTCAGTACGGAAGACGCAGTAGTGGCCACACAGTCCGTTTATCACTGATGTATATTTTGACGGATGTAGGAGAGAAAATACAATAAAAAGCAAAACCATTTTGTCCGTGAAAAATGCTGGACGTATAAATGCAGTCAGTCTGACCATGTTCCATCATAGAAACATAGAAACATAGAAAAATGTCGGCAGATAAGAACCTTTCGGCCCATCTAGTCTGCCCAATTTAGGATAGCCTTATGCCTATCCCATGCCTGCTTAAATTCAATTACTGTTTTGGCCTCTACCACTTCTACTGGAAGACTGTTCCATGTATCCACCACCCTCTCAGTAAAATAATGCTTCCTGATGTTACTTTTAAACCTTTGCCCCTCTAATCTAAGACTATGTCCTCTTGTTTTGCTATTTTGTTTCCTTTTAAATATACTCCCTTCCTCTACCTTGTGGATTCCCTTTACATATTTAAAGGTTTCTATCATATCTCCTCTGTCTCGTCTTTTTTCCAAGCTGTTCATGTTAAGATCATTAAGCCTTTCCTGGTAACTTTTCTCCTTCAAGCCGTACACCATTTTAGTAGCCCTTCTCTGAACTCTCTCTAAGATGTCTATATCCTTCTGGAGATACGGTCTCCAGTACTGCACACAGTACTCCAAGTGAGGTCTCACCAGTGCTCTGTACAGTGGCATGAGCACTTCCCTTTTCCTACTGCTAATACCTCTCCCTACACAACCAAGCATTCTGCCAGCATTTCCTGCTGCTCTATTACATTGACTACTTACCCTTAGATCCTCTGAAATAATAACCCCTAAATCCCAACCCCCAGATGTATCAAATATTCTATATTCAGCCCTTGGGTTTTTACGTCCCAGGTGCATTATCTTGCACTTATCCACATTAAAACTCAATTGCCACAACTCCGACCATTTTTTTAGTTTACCTAAATCATTTGTCATTTGGCTGATCCCTCCAGGAACGTCAACCCTGTTGCAAATCTTTGTGTCATCAGCAAAAAGACATACGTTTCCATTAATACCTTCTGCAATATCACTAATAAAAATATTAAAGAGAATGGGTCCAAGTACTGACCCCTGAGGTACCCCACTGGTAACAAGACCTTGCGCCGAATAAACTCCATTTACCACAACCCTCTGTTGTCTGTCACTCAGCCACTGCCTAATCCAGTCAACAATATTGGAATCTAAACTCAAAGATTGCAATTTATTGATAAGCCTTCTATGCGGAACAGTATCAAAAGCCTTACTGAAATCTAAATAAGCAATGTCTACTGCACCACCTGTGTCTATTATTTTTGTTACCCAATCAAAAAAGTCAATAAGGTTAGTTTGGCATGATCTCCCTGAGGTAAACCCATGTTGTTTCTGATCCTGTAATCTATGTGTTTTTAGATGTTCAACAATCCTTTCCTTTAACATGGTTTCCATTAATTTCCCCACTACTGACGTAAGACTAACTGGCCTATAGTTCCCCGATTCCTCCCTACTACCCTTCTTGTAAATGGGCACAACATTTGCTAATTTCCAGTCTTCTGGGACGACTCCCGTTAACAAGGATTGGTTAAATAAATCTGTTAACGGTTTTGCTATTACATCACTGAGCTCTTTTAATAATTTAGGGTGGATCCCATCAGGCCCCATTGACTTATTTGTCTTTACTTTAGACAGCTGCTCACACACAAAGCTATGCAGACGCTGCGTTGCCGTTCTAGGAGTTGTACGTTCTTGCCTGCCTTGCATCCGTGGGCCGCGGCCGTTGTGCGTCCGCAGTTCAGTGCGGACGTACTTCGTGTAACGGGCTCCGATGGGCTTTCTGTCATGCTATCACGGACGTACTTTTAGGCGCAATCACAGAAGTTAACACTGCGCTCGTCTGACCCCAGCCTCAGTCCTGGCTCTGGTTACCTTTTCCGTAACCGCAGCCGAACGTTAATCAGCGTTAGAACTTTGTAATCCTAACGCTGATTAACACTTTGCGCTCCACATGTGTCAGGACCGTACCTGTCCGTTCCTGCGTGAATCCATGCAAGTGGCAGCTGCATGAAAGGTGCTGCCCTTCTGCTGTGAACCAGCTAATAAACTGTTAAAACCACACACACCACAGGTCACATGACACACCCCTCTGCCTAATCAATAAAGGCTCCACACACCCTCTGTCCAATGCTTCATTGTTGTCTGCTGTTCTTATGAACAAGACCTGCAAGACCAAGCTCCAGAAACCTGCTTTCCTTATTCACTCATTGTATTTCCCCCTATTATCCCACCGTGCTCTCCCAGGAGCAACGACCCATCCATCCTCCCTAATCCCACGTTGCTCTCCCAGGAGCAACTATCCTATCTTCATACCTGGACACAAGGACTGCTTTCCCCCATCACCCTCAGCCAACCTGTGAGTCTCATTGTGTCCTGTCCCACAGCCCTCCTGTGTGATTCTCCTCTCCCACGAACTGTGTGCATCCCCAAGACCTGCATATTGGGCTCATAACCTGAAAGGCAAGTACCTGCAAGGTATTAAACCTGACATTACAATGAAGCCAGGAGAAAATGAGTCCGCAGTAATGCACGCTGTAATGGAGGTGATTCAGAGAACTTTCCAGGACTTATTCCAGCACCTGTCCACCCTCATGAAGGAGCTGTTGCAAACCATATGGGACACCTCCACTAAGGTGCGTACTCCTGCTGGGAAGAAACGTGATTCCCTGTCTCCAGAGGAGCGTACCAGAAAGCAGACCCTCAATCTCTGCCTATACTGTGGGGGTTCCAACCATTTCTTGGTAGACTGCCCGATAAGACCACCCAAGAAGGAAATCCCTGGGCAAAGGTCTGCAAAACCTCCTATGCCAAGAAGTACGCCTCGTGTCAAGATCACGCTGCCCCCGCGTGAAGAGACCAGGCTTGCACCAGGGCCTAAGCCTGCAGCAATTCCCAAGCCTGCTGCAGTGGCTAAACCTGGTAAGGTAACCAAGCCTGCACCAAAGCCCAGGGCTGTTAAAGCACCAAAGCCTGCACCAGTGCCAAAGCCAGTGAAAGCGCCCAAAACAACTCCCAGGAAACCTCCCACACCGAAACCTACCCCCAAAAGATCCACACCTGTGGTGCCCAGAGGTTCGGTGTTCCTGGAGGCTAGCTCTGGGGAGGATGAGGACGAAGTACTGCCCATGGAGACAGAATTCCTGGAATCTGACTCTATGGAACAAGAATACCCAGTGTCTGAGGAGTCTGACCCTTCTATGGAGATGGAGACTGCTCTGGCTTCAATCAGCACACCCATCACTCCCAGACAGCACCTTGTGGCCAGTACTACCGGTACTCCCTACCAGCAAGATTTGTCCTCTTATGACCCCATATATGAATATGCACCAGGGGTCTGGGACTCTGAGGACTCCAATGATTGTGACCCACAAACAGCCCGGCTCTCACAAGGACCCCCAGGTCAGCGTGCGGGATATGTGGGATTTACGGTGGAAGATGCCACCATTATGTCTCCAGAAGGCCTCAGAATAACCCTGAAACCCTTACCACCTGGATTTGTCTACGGGTCAAATGGGACGGTTGTGCGAGAGGCAGACCTTCATGTTTTTGATCGCCCTCCTATGGAGATTGAACCTGCTGTGACACCTATCACTCCCAGGCAGCACTTTATAGCCAGTGCTACCAGCGTTCCTCCCATAGCTCCTCGGAGTGGGCATATGACTCCTAATGAACATTCCATGGACCCTGTCGCTACCCGTGACAATGTTCCCCAAGACCCCACGGGCGTGGATCCCCTACCTCCAGAACGTGTACCCACCGTGGAGGATCCCACCACATCTGCCGCACCAGTTTCTGGAGATGCTGATTCATCCGGTGATGTCCTGATGATCGCTGCTGCAGTCACCACCTTGGTAACCCAGATGGAAGCACTCACCCGTACTGTACAGGACATCCAGGGCAACCATAATTCCTTGGTGGTACAGGTACAGGACACCTTGGCTACTGTCTACAGCCGCGCTGCAGATCCGGCAGACCTCCAGCATCCACCAAAGCCTACGTTGCATCCTCTGACCTCTGATGGCACATCAGAAAATGCAAATGACCTACCAACCAATGACGTGACCCAGAGTGAGACCCCCAAGGTGATCAGTAATGGCTCCAAAACTAAAACCAGAAGACGCCAAAGAAAGATGCGTACCCCGAAGATCCCTAAAGATTCTGAAGTGGACTTTATTTTTTCTCGTAGTTGCTTTTCCTCCTATGAGACTGATGAAGAGACCTATCACCCACTGGGGTGACCCTTCTGCGAACGTTTTCCTGCCAATCTATGGCTATGCCATCCTGAAAAAGCCAGCGGAAAATGTGTGCCCAGGCTGGAGTTCCGGTCACTTCATCGCCCAGAGTGCGATTTCTAAAGAGGGGGGTACTGTCAGGACCGTACCTGTCCGTTCCTGCGTGAATCCATGCAAGTGGCAGCTGCATGAAAGGTGCTGCCCTTCTGCTGTGAACCAGCTAATAAACAGTTAAAACCACACACACCACAGGTCACATGACACACCCCTCTGCCTAATCAATAAAGGCTCCACACACCCTCTGTCCAATGCTTCATTGTTGTCTGCTGTTCTTATGAACAAGACCTGCAAGACCAAGCTCCAGAAACCTGCTTTCCTTATTCACTCATTGTATTTCCCCCTATTATCCCACCGTGCTCTCCCAGGAGCAACGACCCATCCATCCTCCCTAATCCCACGTTGCTCTCCTAGGAGCAACTATCCTATCTTCATACCTGGACACAAGGACTGCTTTCCCCCATCACCCTCAGCCAACCTGTGAGTCTCATTGTGTCCTGTCCCACAGCCCTCCTGTGTGATTCTCCTCTCCCACGAACTGTGTGCATCCCCAAGACCTGCATATTGGGCTCATAACCTGAAAGGCAAGTACCTGCAAGGTATTAAACCTGACAACATGTTAAGTATAGGGAGCACAAAGTATAGTAACCTCGCGCTGAAAAGCACAAGATACCAAACGTTTACTTATCCCGGTAGCGTTTGGATTGTAATTTGTGTTAAATACTTGGGCTAACGTTAACGCTCACTCAGGTGATCGCAAACATTAGCACAAAGTATGTAATGTGGCCCTTAGATGGATATATACTGGTAATTATATACTAATAGATAGATACAGAGATATATAGATACTAATAGATATTAATATATAGAGATAGATATATACTAATTGATAGATATTTATAGATACAGAGATTGATGCAGATATAAACAGCAATATACAGAAACAGAGATAGATAGTATTTATCTAAATATTAACATCAGATAGATACAGAAATAGATATAAATAATAAGTTAGATAGATAAACAGATATGTAGATAATGAGTTAGATAGATAGATAGATAGATACTGAAATAGATAGATACTGAAATAGATAGATAGAGAAATAGATAGATAGAGAAATAGATAGATAGAGAAATAGAGAAATAGATAGATAGAGAAATAGAGAAATAGATAGATAGAGAAATAGAGAAATAGATAGATAGAGAAATAGAGAAATAGATAGATAGAGAAATAGATAGATAGAGAAATAGATAGATAGATAGAGAAATAGAGAAATAGATAGATAGAGAAATAGAGAAATAGATAGAGAAATAGATAGATAGATAGAGAAATAGATAAATAGATAGATAGAGAAATAGATAGATAGATAGATATATAGAGAAATAGATAGAGAAATAGATAGATAATGAGATAGATATATAATGATATAGATAGATTGATAGATAGATAATGAGATAGCTAGATAGATAGATAATGAGATAGATAGATAGTTGATGAGATAGATAATGAGATAGATAAATAGAAAGATAGATAATGAGATAGATAGATAGATGGATAATGAGATAGATGGATAATGAGATAGATAGATAATGAGGTAGATAGATAACGAGATAGATAGATAGATAGATAATGAGATAGATAGATATATAGATGCTGCGATAGATAGATAATGAGAAAGATAGATAGAAAGATAGATAATTAGATAGATAGATAATGAGATAGATAGATAGAGAAATAGAGAAATAGATAGATAATGAGATAGATAGATAGATAGATAATGAGAAAGATAGATAGAAAGATAGATAATTAGATAGATAGATAGATAATGAGATAGATAGATAATGAGATAGATAGAAAGAAAGATAGATGATAGATAGATAGATAATGAGATAGATAGAAAGAAAGATAGATGATAGATAGATAGATAATGAGATAGATAGTTTAGATAGATAGATAAATAGAGAAATAGAGAAATAGATATATAATGAGATAGATAGATAGATAATGAGATAGATAGATAGAAAGAAAGATAGATGATGCGATAGATAGATAATGAGATAGATAGATAATTAGATAGATAATGAGAGAGATAGATAATGAGATAGATAGATAATGAGATAGATAGATAGATAATGAGATAGATAGATAATGAGATAGATACATAGGCGACTCTACAGGGGGGCAAGGGGGGCAATTGCCCCCCTAGGTTATTCCTTGCCCCCCCTGTGCCCCCCACCAAAAATCAGCTTCCAGCTTACCACACTTCTTCGGACCAGTGTATCTCCGTCCCTGTGCATCGTATATGGACGATCTAGGTGTCATTGGAAAGAGCAGATTCTGGCCTTTCCAATGATACCCAACATGACCATATTCCGTTTGAAATAAAAGTCAAAAACATTAAATAATAACAGGCACTTAAACTTAAGCATTTTCACAGGGTTGAAATGTCTCAGCAGTGAAGTGGTTAATGTTCAGACTATACATTACATTGTGTATTACATTAGTTTTTGCCTTGGTTTAGTTGTATATTAAGGGTTAATGGTAGGCTTCATCCCTCACATTATACATTTTATTTTTTCCTTGATTAATGGCATTTTAGGGGTTAATGTGTTAGCTATATGCCTCACAGTGTATTCATTTCATGTTTTACCTTGATCAATGGCATTTTAGGGGTTAATGAGTAGGCTAAATGCCACATTGTTTATTATTTTTATTGTATTTCCCTGGGTTTATGGCATTTCAGGGGTTATTATGGAAGTTAGAATCTAAAGGGTCTAATCATCTTTAGATCCTCTGCTTTTTGTTACATTTCGGGGAATTTATTTCGCCGAAAATAAAGTGAATTGCCTATTTAGCGAATGGTCACTGTAATTTGCTAAAAGTGGAGTCGCTGAAGGAGCAATCAGACATTCAGCGAAAACTGCCGAACTGCGGCAAATAAAGTATCATGTTAGTACAATAAAAAGGCATCATTACATCACATTACTCTGGGCTTTTGGAATCTTATTTATATATACTTATTTAGGGCACTATTACCTGGTGTGAGTAAAGGCTAGGGTCAGACGAGCGTGATTTCTACGGGCTGTACGTCCGTGCAGTACGGACATCGTCAGTACGGATGACGCAGTAGTGGCCACACAGTCCGTTTTTTCACTGAAGTTATTTTTGACGGATGTAGGAGGGAAAAATAAATTACAATGAAAAAACATTCTGTCCGTCAAAAATGCTGGACGTATAAATGCAGTCCGTCTGACCATGCTCCATCACTCACACACAAAGCTATGCGGACGTTGTGGACGTGGCGCACTCTGCACGTCCGTTCTAGCAGTATTACGTTCTTGCCTAACCTGCGTCCGTTTGCAGCGTCCGTCAGCCCCCGCACTTCTGTGCGGACGTACTTCGTGTGTGGGGCTCCATTTAACACAATTGTATGCTATCACGGACGTACTTATGTGCGGCAACACGGACGTTAACACTGCGTTCGTCTGACCCCAGCCTAACCCTTGCGTCAGCATGGTTTTGCGTTAGCGCCAGGTTAATCGAGTCTAGCGCCTGACCAACATATCTTTTGCCTCTCGCTACAAACGGGAAAAATCACTTAGCGCGTTGCTATTAGCGATTTGTAGCTCGAGCTTACTGTACTTTCCGCGTCCTTTACTTAACATGGGGAGCGCTAGAGATCTCTAGCGCTTTTGCAGCTAGCAGATCACTTGGTGCCAGCGCTAATTTTTTGAGGGAAACTAATTGCACCATTTTACCTACTGCTCAACCCTGGTGCTAACTCCAAAAAAAACAGATCTTCGCCCAAAATTAATAGGCAATTGAAAGGAATGCAGCACAGGTGTTCTCTTGGCCCCATACACTATAGCAATGGATCTGGTCCGCATTGTCGTTGCTGTTGCAGTCGGCTCTATTATAAAAGTATCCTTTATCCACATATATCCTAATTCTAATATATTGCCTAATTTTAAACATTTTATGCTGGGGGTTATTCATAGTATGGAAGCGGTTGATTATTAGGGTGACTGTGTGGACCATGTTTAAAGGGACATGTGAATCAGGCTAGGGTCAGACTAACGCATTTTTCACGTTGTCCGTGAAAATGTGCGTTCGAAGAATGGACGTATTTTTTCACGGAATACGCAATAGCGGTCATACGATGCGCATTTTCATCCGTGATTTTGAACGGATCATCAATAAAACACTTTTTGTGTCTGGACGTTATGTTGGCCGGACATTAGCAGCGTCTGACGTCTCCTAATCACGCACACACGCCGCTAGCGGCCGCAGCGCACTCTGTACGTCAGTACTAGTGGTTTCACGTTCTCGAAAAAATGCGTTCATTTTCCACTTGCGTTGCGCAGCCGGACTTTTGTGCGACCGTACTTCGTATATTGGCCGTCATTGCCTGGCATCTGCTGCTAGTGCGGCCGTGATTAAGTGCGCCTGCACGCGCGTTCGCACTGCCTCAGTCTGACCCTAGCCTCAGTCTTGCCCTGAAACATGTATTATTTATATGCTGCAGCAGGGAAATTTTTGTCGCTCACCTGGCCTTCCTTTTGGATCTATTAAATGCAGTGTAATGATTCTACCTGCTGTTGGGTGGCATTTATCATGCAATGTCCATCAGCCTTAATATATGTGTGCATCAAGACATGGATGATATGTCCACCTTGGATGATTTTAATAATGCAAGGGTGTGAGGTTATTCACTGGATGTGTTCATATTCAAGCTTGTGAGGGCGCGGGGATAGGTATGGCCCGCACTGGAAAAAAAAACGTTCTATCCTGTACACAACCGCATTAGCGCTGGGTCTCAGCCCGGGTCTTAGAGTTTTCCTAGCGTGCGCTAAACGACCTTGTTCATGGACTACTGCAGACAAGGTGATCTGTTCGTGGGTCGTCAGGCACTATGTTTTAACAACTCGCG
Source organism: Leptobrachium leishanense (assembly GCA_009667805.1). NCBI lineage: Eukaryota > Metazoa > Chordata > Amphibia > Anura > Megophryidae > Leptobrachium > Leptobrachium leishanense. Next base: position 137,095,357 of record CM019070.1, read on the forward strand.
CTAAATGTTTCCTTTAGCGATGGTGTTTTAGCTCACACAGGTGATTGGGCCCTTAGTTTTATTCAGTGGTATGATTTAGTGGTGAAAATTATTAGTGCCCCCCCAGTTTTGACTGCGGTATCTTCTGTGCCCCCCCTAAATATTGTTCCTAGAGTCGCCACTGGATAGATAGATAATGAGATAGATAGATAATGAGATAGATAGATAGATAGATAATGAGATAGATAGATAATGAGATAGATAGATAGATAATGAGAGAGATAGATAATGAGATAGATAGATAATGAGATAGATAGATAGATAGATAATGAGATAGATAGATAGATAATGAGATAGATAGATAGATAGATAATGAGATAGATAGATAATGAGATAGATAGATAATGAGATAGATAGATAGATAATGAGAGAGATAGATAGATAGATAATGAGATGGATGGATGGATGGATAGATATATAGATACTAATCTATGGATACAGAGATACATTTTAAGGACCTGTGCACATTCTCTCTTCTTCTGTATTAAATGGTAATTCATTAATTATGGCCTTCTTGGTGTAAAGCAAAATAGAATTATTTAGCACCTAATAATGAAAGAGATTTTGTGTAAAAACGTGCAGTTACTCTGTGAGAATCGCTAAGCATTCATTGGATATTCTATTGCAGACAAGTTAAAAATAATTAGTAAATGCCATCACGTAGCCGAGACGTCGAGCGTTTGTTTAAAGTCTTGCATGGTTTGTATTTTGAAAACTCTGCTAGCAGCTCCCCGTAACGCAGATTGTTCAGTTGGAAGCGATAATTAAGACGTGGCAAGTAACATGTATGTTTAACATAAATCTTTTGAAGTGTACAAAAGCAAAGCAAATGGAAAGCAACAGGAACTGTCATGAAATATAAAATGTAAATGAAATCCACTGGAAATGGGATTAGCTTCAGACAAACCAGAAGGTTAACTAAATTAACAAGACGACGTCCTTGCATGGGAACCATCGGAAGATCTTTAGTGTAATCTGTTTAATCATTGCTTAAACTTTATTGAGTTTTAACAAAATCGATGTAACAGTAAATACATTAAATGCCACGTAATCAGCCAGATTACACATTTTAAGGTTTTAGAAAAACGACTTAGCTTTTATTCTTATTTGCTCATTAAACTAACATCATTGGCGCGCGCGTCCGGGTACATTAGGGTGTGCACCCATAGTGCATTACATTTATCAATTGAAAAATTATGTTTAAAAGAGTTTTTTCATGTTTGGTTGGTGGGTAGGAGCCCAACAATACAGGTCTGGAGGTGGAAATCCTGTATGTGGTATCCAAGAGTGGCAGTTTGTCAAGGGTCAAGCCAATAGGTCAGGACAGGCAGCCGTCGGGGACGGTCGAGAAACGTAGCAAACTGGTCTATAGCAAAATGGAGGGATCTGTGAGCACAGCAACACAGCAAGGCGACATCTGAGCACCTCATACCTGGTTAACCAGGTTTATATAGGGAGTTCCACCCAATCAAACCCACAGGGGAAGCACCCAGACCCCCAGGACCGCCAGGCTGACAGGCTTTCCCCAGCACCACTCCCCTCCGCTACAATGCGGAAGCCATTGTCCGTTTTCAAGTTATTCATCAAGAGCCAAATAAGGGACATCTAAAATCAATGTAGACCTGAAAAATGTCTTCCTTACCCAACATTAGGGTGTGCCTGGGCACACCAGGCACACCATATGCGCACACCTATGACTAACTTTAGTATCAGCATCTTGTATAAAAACTGGAAGTGTACAACCACATATGATTTTCACCTCTGTGCGCTGAGCTAATTTTTACCGTTTGTGCTCAACATGTTTAACCCCTTAGTGACCGGGCTGTTTTACACAAATCCGTCCTTTAGTGACCGCTGCTGTTTTTACATTTCTGCGCTGATAGTGTTTAGGTCAAATTTTCCTCTTACTCGTTTATTCAACCCACACATATTATACACCCTTTTTCTCACCATTAAATGGAATTTCTAGAAATACCATTATTTCAATCATATCGAATAATTTACTATAAAAAAAATATGAAATATGATGAAAAAATGGTAAAAACACACTTTTTCATAATTTAATCCCCAAAATCTACAACCACCAAAAAAGACCCCGGCTAAATAGGGTCAAAATTTTGTCCCGAGACTAGAAATACACGATTTTTACATGTGTTTACTTTTTAACCACTTCACTGCTGAGCCATTCTGACCAATTTGTGCTAATTATTTTGAGATGACAGCCTAGGTCCTATTTAATTAACCCCCCCAGACAAAAAAACTTTTTTAAAAAAAACATTTTTTTATTTTATTTAATTTTTTATTTTTTTTATTTTTTTTATTAAAAACAATTTTTAAACCAAACCTGGTCATGTTTGGTATCATTGGAAAGGCCATGATCAGGCCTTTCAAATGATGTCAAATATGACCATCTAGCTTCTATGGATCGGGAGATGGGGGATCCTTAGGATCTCCTTATCTCTACATGGCAGCTAGATGGTTAACTGGCCCACTGACATCCTCACACATATGGTGAGGTTGTCAGTGGGTGGGGGGGGACCTGGAGGCTTGGCTGACATCCAAGATGTCAGCCCCCCTCCAGGTTCGAATCGCGTTTTGGCGCCAATTAGCGCCGAAACGCGATTCGGCGGCGAAATCATTAATGCTATACACCGCTGAAAAGGGGATCTCCCCTTTTCAGCGGTGCAAAAAGCATCTCCCTAGCTTCAATGGTTGGGGAGATAGAGGGCTCTGAAGGAGCCCCCCCATCCCTCCATTGATTTGCATGGGGACGCCTGCTGATGACGTCACCACGCAGTGTGGCGACGTCATCAACCTCGCCTGCCCATGTAAATCACATGGGCAGGCTTCCTCCCTGCCAGATCGCCGAGGGATCCAGCGAGGGAGGTAAGTATTGGGCGGAAGGGGGGTTAGGCGCCGCTGACGTACCCTGTACAGGGTACGTCAGCGGTCCTTAAGGGGTTAAATGTGATTCGAAGTCACGTTTTATTATAAGGCCCAGACAAAATATATATCCTATTTTCAGCAAACTCGGCAAATTCATAACTTATAATATCATTATTATATGTATACGTCATGTCCTGTGTGAATGCTATAACAAAATTCTTTTAAAAATTAGATTTTCAATTAAAATTGCAATCATTTACAGCATGTAAAGTAATTTTTTTCACATTTTAACATCCAAGCCTTTGCGGTTATATATTCTATGGGGTGCACTTGTTAACCCCTTCACTACCAAGGCATTTTCCAAAAACCATGGTCAGAAACCAGTGGGGTTTTTTTTGTAAAATCGTTTTTAATTAATTATAAAATAAGAATTATTTGAGTTTTAATACCTTTTGTATGTCTCACTATAAACAAACTATTTTTGGCCAGTAGATGGCACCATCTACTGCCAAATCGAGTTAGAGGTTTGAGTGGCTGCTCTATTTTCTTCTATTTCTCCCTGCATCGCAGCTGAAAGCCCGATATTTCAGAGCTTTGAGCAGCTGATTTTACAGTTTTAAAACATCCTAAAGTTACTAAAGTTTCTAAAACTTTGGGGGCAACTTCTGCACCCCAAAAGCTAACAAAATTAATTTGCAGCAAACAAATTCCATTTGCTTTTGGGCTGCAGATCAGATATATGATCTATATAAGATAACTCGATATCGGAACCCAAGATGGTTCCTTTGAAGACCGAGATATCTCGATATCGGTAGTGATGGGGTTAACAATTATTTAAGTGGGAACATTTTGCTGTATTTTTCTGAGAAAATACACGATTTTAGCTAAAACTGAGAAAAATAGTTTTTTTGTTAGTGCGGCATCTCAGTTCACATTCTAATTAAAAACTGAACAATGGCTGGGTGGAGTAGAGGTAACATCACTGCTCCATGACTGTGGAGACCATGGAGACACAGGTTCGAATCCCAGCAAGAGCACCTCTCTCTCCAGTAAGTGTTCTTGGGCAAGACACCCAACGGTATATACTCACCACCCAGGACATACCTGAAAATGAGAGAAATCTTCATGTATCTTTCCTGGTAAAATACTTTAAAAAAAAATTGTATTAATATTCCACAACATGGCAAAACAAGTGACAGGCTTCCTATGGATTCAAAAGGCAGGTTGATCATAACACAGAGTGTAGGGCTAGTTCCAACATATAGATGGGCAACAACAGTCAGGAGTGACCTAGAAGGACATTAGAATAACCCCCTATGGCCAATGACCTTATGTGAGCCTCAGGTTGTCCTCTAAGATCATATTTGAGAGCATCATAGCTCGTCACTCAGGTGTGAAAGGGTTAAATACTAAGCTCTAATGCAGTGCCTGAAGTCATGTAATAGTGAGATCTCTGTGATTATATGGAAACTTAAACTTCCAGTGGCAACTGTGGTAAGGGGGGGACTCTATATCTTGCGCTCCTCCACACCTGAGGATTAGAGGTATGAATAATTTATTTGGTGGGCCTTGATGTAGAGCATGGAGCGTATTGTGTTGATAGGGCCCCTGGGGCTGCTTGCTCTTACAATTGATGAAATCAGCGCTGGCTTATTTCATTGCTGCACTCGATATCCAACAGAGTCAGGATGCATGATCTTATTAACCGCCAGGCAGGCGTCGGTACACACAACGGCTGACGCAACTTGGGCAATAACATATGCTATGGTGGCTCACACACAAGAACGTGTTATTTTGCAAACACAGGCAACAAAGGAATTAAAATCAACCGAGCATTCCCAGTGCAAAACTAAATCCTGACAATATCTGTCAATCAAGGATGGTGACATTCGCCTGTCATTAAAAAATACATATTTCTAATGTATTTAATTTATTATTAAATTATTATATTATTATTATTATTATTTATATTTATCAATTCCTACTGAAAAGCAACAATTCTCATCGTCAGATTTTTTTTATATACTTTGTTTGAAGCCTAATCTATCCTTCAATGTCTTCAAAATATTATACAAATAAGTAAAATATATATATCTAATTTAGTTTATTATTGCCAAAGTCATTTACACATCACAGCAATTCAAAGAACTGCATCACAGAGCTCATGCGCTGCATTCCCCATTTGCTCATTTGCATGTCTTACCCAGAGTTCCTTGCTGCATATGGGGAACGTAACACATGAGCTCTGTGATGCAGTTCTTTGATTTGCGGGGATGTGTAAATGGCCTCTGCAATAATAAACTTTATAACTTGCAGTGTGGAGACTTTTAATCTCATTTTTTGCCCTCCACCACAACCTAAATAAGTATATATATTATATATCCAGCTGGATGCACTCTAGGGCATCCTAAAAATATAGGTTTTATTAATAATACATAAAAAAAACGTTTCGACTCACAAATCAACCTTTTTGAAGGTTAAAATTCACAGGGCTCTATTACATTCTTCAGGCAAACATTAACGCGCGCACAAAAATGCATTAACGCGAGGGGCAAACCCCTTTGCGCAGACCGCCGTATTACAACGTGCCCAAAAAATGCCGTTAACTTCTACCGCGGGTGAACCTGCGCAAACCCTTTGCGAACGTAATGTACTTTGCGCGTCCTATACTTAACATCGTGAGCGCAAATGTGTTTGTGCGCTGGTACTCGGATGGTATTACAATCATAGCGCAAATTTTAACGGACAACGTTTGCATGCTTAATTTTAACGTCTTTGAAAAGCTGGTGGTAACGGCAAATCTGAACTTCCTGGCCGAAACCAAATACACCAGCCCAAAAAAAAAAATACAGCAAAGTATAGTTACACATTCTACACATACCCAAACAATAAAATTGAGGAGTTGTGCGTGTTTTTATTATTGCTGCAGCATAAATACTCAGATTGATTTTGACAGGCGCAAAAACTGAACGGGAGACAATTGTGGTTCTTAATTCAGATTGGCTGAATCGTGTGAAAAAACAGTCCGCAGACCGGTTTCTGCACGCAGCGTTAATGCGCGCGTGTTTTTGCGCGTCTTTTATACGCGCGTTATTTTTTGACGGATGAAAAAATGCGTGAGGATTGCAATACCAGCATTAAGTTACACGCGTTAACGTTTAACGCTCCGCGCACAAATTAATGCGAGCGTTTTTGCGCAAAGAATGTAATAGAGCCCACAATGTGCTAGTACGCTTATTTATACCTAAAAGGAAGTTTCACTTACCAAATGTGTACAGCGCCACCTCCGACCTCACCAATCCGAAACCGCAAGTGGCGTGTCATTGGTGGCGTGACACGTGTCTCAGGGCACAGGTGTATCAATACTAGGTGGTGAGCATGCCGGATTACCATAGTTACCAATAAGTCAAATTTTACCTGTGCACCTTCATCTAAAAACAATGCGCAAAGGGAAAATACAATCAGAGCAAGGGAATTATTTGGTTAATATATATATATATATATATATTTATTTATTTTGCAACGACCAAAACTGTTCCAGCAGTGACTAGGACATCTTTACTACTTCCACTATAAATCAGCACTTCAACTGCTCAAGGCGAAATGCGTGATCATCGTGTCTCACAGGGCAGTCTTGTGTCCTTTGCACAGCCCTCATCATGAACATGTCTCCAGAGAGATAGAAGTATTGATCACACCTGGAGAAGTAGTTTATGGTTCCTGTCTACTGACATTTTTATTACTCTTTCTAACTATAATGTTGGTATTTGTCAATCATTGAGGAAAAATTACAATGTTAACGCTTGTCACATTTCTGAATGATAAGCGACAAGATATTCTACAACTGTGTGACCTCCATAAAGTTGTCCATCTTACCTTGGAAAGAACGCAGCTTACCATTAACCAAATAATTATATTTTGGTGACAGAGATAGATGATGACTTTGGAATATATACATGGACCTAAGGGGTTATTCAGAGAGCATCGAAATGTCACTGGCATTTTGGCGCTCTCTCGTTTCCCGCACTTCAGGGCATCAAATTCTCCGACCCTGTGGTGAATTCAGCATTCACCGCAGGGTCCCTGGAGTGCAGGGAACAGATCCAAAAATCCATTGCAAAACCTGCCGAAAAATCACTTAACCTCCCTGGCAGTCTGTTTTGTTGACATTTTCATGTCTAAAAGCGCTCTATTTAATTTTTTTTTGCCCCACCTAGCGGCATCCTGAGCGTTGCTCGGGGGATAAACTCCTATGCTGGAAGTGGTAACCCCGAGCAACACTCAGGATGCCGCGGGATACATCACCTCTCCCTGCGCTCCCTCGATGTTCCCCGCAGTCTCCTCCGGCGATCGCGACCCTCATACTTCCTGGTTCCATCCTCGCGAGAAGGAATCCAGCAAGTATGAGGTTGCGATCGCCGGAGGAGACTGCAGTGATCAGCGAGGGAGCGCAGGGAGAGGTGATGTATACAGCCCGAGTGTGTCTCGGGGTTACCGCTCTCAGCGGTGAAATTTAACCTTGAGACACACTCGGGAACACCGTCAGTCAGGTTAAAACAAGCCGAAAATCCACTGAAAAAACCCAGCTGATCCGATCCGATCCGAAGTATCGGATCACTTCGAACCGCCGCAAAAAACATGCTGAACATGCCCAGAAAAAGACAACGATATGCTGAACACAGCGCTGAGCAGCCACCAGAAAAAGCCGACAAGCCAACGAACAGGGTAAAAAAAAACCCCAACAAAATAAAAACCGATTGAAAGTGTAAAAATTATAAATTTTGCTGTTTGCAAAAAAACTACTGAACAAAAAATGTCTGGAATTAACATATAAGGTCCTATGAATAATAATAAGAAACACTATTTTAAAAAAAAAAAAATCGGGAAAAATATTCGCTTAAAAAAATCCTGACAAATGCTTAAAAGATCCTAGAAAATAAATAAATAAAAAGACTTTTTGCTTCAGATTAAAAGAATAAACGGTTTATTAGATATTGAGTAAAAATGGGAATATTTTTAACATTGAAGCCTATCGGATTCACCTGATTAAACCTGCCGAATGAAACCACCGAACATCAGGGCATTTCACAGACATTTCACTGCTGTTCGGTGTCTCTGAATAGGTTAACCATTGCTTCTCTATGGGGACTTTCACTGCCATCGAACAGGCACTGTATTTGCTGGCAATTCACCAAAATTTGGTGAACTGCCTGCTCGCTGAATAGCCAAATGGCCAAGAAAGTGTACGGGGAAATTCACTGTTCGGTGCAATTTCGGGGCCAGATCGTATCTCTCTGAATAACCCTGCTACTGTAGACAAAGGTGCCCAAATGTAGCGCCAATGAAGGCATCCAGCAAGATGTAGAATATAAAAACACATATGGCTGCAGCTGATGTCAATGCGAGGTGTGGAACCTTAAACCCTCTAAGGTTTCCGGGATCAGATAAATCATACAATAGAAAATACTCTGAAACAATGGTCCATAAGTAATGTACACATAATGCTACATCATATAATCTATAAAATCATGACTGTTTCTATTTTTTTTTAAACATGATTTTATTAAGGTTTTTCATGAAACATACAATTATACATTTCAAATATATTGAAGAAGAAGAGAAAGAGAAAAAAGAGAAAAAGAAAAAGAAAAAAAGAAGGATAAAAGAAAAAGGAATGGAGAGTAAGAGGGGGGGAGGAATGGGCCTGCAATAATATCAAACTTTTGTGCAATCAATCCTGCATTCCTGGGGTATTAAAAACTAATAACCATAATTAACCAGAAGTAGGCGGGCAACCATTATTGCATATCTCGTAGATTTTTTGAATATCCCATAGTTGCCAAGGATATTTTTTGGCCAGCTGAAAGCCAAATACCGTATTAGCTTTTGAGTCAAAGTGGCGGTGTTGGTCCAGTAAGTCTACCAATTGTTTCCGGGTGGGCAAGTTTACAGTTCTCCAATTCCAAGCTATCAACAATGCAGTAGTAGAAACCAAGATAAACAGCATTTGTATATGAGGACGCGGGAGATCCAAAATTCCTAGCAAAAGTGTTTCAGGAGCACAAGGTATTGTCACCCCTAAAACCTCCGTGGCCAGTGCCGAAAGGTCTCTCCAAAGTGTGGCTACTCTGGGGCAGAACCACCATATACACTATATTGCCAAAAGTATTTGCTCACCTGCCTTGACTCGCATATGAATTTAAGTGACATCCCATTCCTAATCCATAGGGTTCAATATGACGTCTGTCCACTCTTTGCTGCTATAACAGCTTCAACTCTTCTGGGAAGGCTGTCCACAAGGTTTAGGAGTGTGTTTATGGGAATATTTGACCATTCTTCTAGAAGCGCATTTGTGAGGTCACACACTGATGTTGGACGAGAAGTCCTGGCTCTCAGTCTCCGCTCTAATTCATCCCAAAGGTGTTCTATCGGGTTGAGGTCAGAACTCTGTGCAGGCCAGTCAAGTTCATCCACACCAGACTCTGTCATCCATGTCTTTATGGACCTTGCTTTGTGCACTGGTGCACAGTCATGTTGGAAGAGGAAGGGGCCAGCTCCAAACTGTTCCCACAAAGTTGGGAGCATGGAATTGTCCAAAATTTATTGGTATGCTGAAGCATTCAGAATTCCTTTCACTGGAACTAAGGGGCCAAGCCCAGCTCCTGAAAAACAACCCCACACCATAATCCCCCCTCCACCAAACTTTACACTTGGCACAATGCAGTCAGACAAGTACCGTTCTCCTGGCAACCGCCAAACCCAGACTCGTCCATCAGATTGCCAGATGGAGAAGCGCAATTCGTCACTCCAGAGAACGCGTCTCCACTGCTCTAGAGACCAGCGGCGGCGTGTTTTACACCACTGCATCTGACGCTTTGCATTGCTCTTGGTGATGTATGGCTTGGATGCAGCTGCTCGGCCATGGAAACCCATTCCATGAAGCTCTCTGCGCACTATTCTTGAGCTAATCTAAAGGCCACATGAAGTTTGGAGGTCCGTAGCGATTGACTCTGCAGAAAGTTGGCGACCTCTTCGCACTATGCGCCTCAGCATCCGCTGACCGCGCTCCGTCAGTTTACGTGGCCTACCACTTCGTGGCTAAGTTGCTGTCGTTCCCAAACACTTCCCCGTTCTTGTAATACAGCTGTCAGTTGACTGTGGAATATTTAGGAGCGAGGAAATCTCACGACTGGATTTGTTGCACAGGTGGCGTCCTATCACAGTTCCACGCTGGAATTCACTGAGCTCCTGAGAGCAACCCATTCTTTCACAAATGTTTGTAAAAACAGTCTGCATGCCGAGGTGCTTGATTTTACATAACTGTGGCCATGGAAGTGATTGGAACACCTGATTCTGATTATTTGGATGGGTGAGCGAATACTTTTGGCAATATAGTGTATGTCCCATTGTGCCGACTGCTGAAGCACATCTCCAGCACAGATTGGAGGTTTGGGGCGAGTATCGTTTCACCTTGTCCGGTGTGGAGTACCACCGGTATAAGACTTTTCTGTGTGTCTCTATCAAAGTTGCACATTTGGTTGCTCACGTTGCAAACTTGTACAAGTTTGTACGCCTTATTCCAATGAGAGGTTGAAAAAGACTGTGATTAATCTTTCTCCCATCCCTTCTGGAAAGCCCATCTATCCTTGGTAGTTGGGTTGTTTAATATACGGTAAAATATTGATATCGGTTTACTTGTTTCTATTCTTTAAGCATTTTTCAATTGTTGCTAAGCCACTTACCACCAGTTATTGGGAGCCAGTTCTATGTTCTGTAATAAAAAGCAACTTGTCATCATTTGTTATTCACCTGCTCATGCGACATTTGTGATATAGTAGGTATAGGAATGACAAAATGTACAGCAATCTATTGGCAATGCAGAGCTGCTGCTTGGCATAGCATTGGTGGCATTCGTATGAGAAAGTGGGCCTGTTATACTTAAAGGCTCAATTATAAACGTTGAAGAATCGACTGGAATTGGATCCCATCATTTCTTGATTTGATGTACAAGGGACTATGGTGTTATGCCCGGATGGGAAACTTAGGCTGGATGTCAACTGGGTCCGTAGTCATCGACTAACAAGTCGGACGTAGTCATCCATAGTCATCTGACTAGTCCCACAACACAGAATAAATTCAACCGTCGTCCATTGCCTAAGACTTCCATTGGATAACTTCAGACGATGTTGAATGACTACATCAGTCTAACAACCGCTCCCATTCAAATGGGATTTGTCGTACGAAGTTGGAAGACCAGGTACAACATACAACACAATATGGATGTTGAGAAGCTGAAAAAAAATACATTTTATTGTGTAAGGGAGACAGATGGGACTAGCCCTGTTTGATAATCTCATTTTGAGGGTAGGATAAACATACTCAGGTTCTTTTGCAGCTGTGCCTCTTATATGCCAAGTGTACATTTAGGCACATGTTAACATTCAGATTTCTATTTTGATATATTCTATGGGGTACATTTATATATTCTATGATTCTACTCTGATATATTCTATGGGTTCAAAAATAAATGAGTCCTGGCGCATACACACAGGTCCAGGCATTTTCTTGTATCTCTGGTGTCTTAAAATATAAAGAATGGGACATACATTGCTCAGTATGTCCTATACTTAAAGACACACACACACAGAGTGATCGTCATCACACTCACTTTTTTATGAGCCAAAAAGAGCCAGCTCTAAGCTGGGACTGCATGAACATATAACATATATACTCACCACCACCGCCAGATATGCAGTTCCTTCCCAATAATGCGATGTATGTCCCACTCTGTGTGCATGCGCGAGGACTCATCATGTATTTTTGATTGCCACTTTGTGTATACATCAGGAGTGAGTATACACAGGACCTTACTGCTACATATTGACTCACTACCATTTATTTATTTATTTTTGATCTGCGCCTTATCTGCTCTTTGTTTATTATATATATTCTATGGTTTACTGCATTTTTCCCACAAATAAAAACACTAATGTAATGACCAGAAATGTCTTACCTGAGTCGTCCATAGTCGCTTGCAATAGGCACCAGAGTCGTACGTAGTTGTACGACCTAGGTCATCCATAGTCTGACGACAAAGTTGGTCATACGACTACGGATCCAGTGGACTACCAGCTTTATACTATATAATTTGAAATAAGTATTTTCAAAGAAACCTAGTGCCTTATCACTGATATAGGAGGGTGATAACCTAAATACTTTAACTGATGAAGTGGATGTATTTCATGACCAAACAGAAAGGGGTTGGGTTAGAAGAATACGAATTACACATTTATTAAGTGATTCTTTATGATTTCTTAAAAAATTTCTAAGAATAAGTCGTTTTATTCTACATATTTTGCATCTTTACAGAAAATAGTCATGAGATACAGGCTTTAAAGATATTAGAATTAGTTTAAAATACACAGTAACTAATTTTCCCATTATCATCCAGGTGGAACGCAAGACTCGACATATACAATAGTATCCAGGACAGATATCTCTGGTGGAAACACATGGAGAGCATTAATCATGAAAATACTAACCTCACTGATGTGGAAACTTCAGCAATCTTTATTGTTGATGATTTTATGTGCTTATCGAGTGGGGCGGTTTGGCAGAAATCTTTTTTTGACATTTGTAGATGATGGATCAGTGAGGATAAATACACTTTAATACATTAAGAAGCTCACAGATGCTGAACAAACAAATAGAATGGGGTGAATTGGCCGGGAGATCAGAACGGGATGATCTGATCACGGATACATACAAGCTGTGCACATTGCCATGTAACAGCTGTCATGGCTTGGTGTGTGTTGGCATGTTTAAAAGAAGTAAGAGCTTAGAATAATGGAATAAACAAGTAATCAGCAGAGAAAGAATTACGGCTGAGTAATCTTCTTTTATTTCATAGCTTTTAAAGAAACCTTACCGGAGGGATAGAAAACTCTGCCCGAGCATTACATTTCCTAGATAAAACCTATATTGGAATTTATAACAGGACTCAGACTGGTTATTTTACATGTCTATTAATGCAATTCTTACATATAGTAGGTTTATTAAGGTCATTTTAATTTTTGTTGTAAGTCCGGATGGTGAAAATAAGGCATAAATATGTGTCTTGAAAGCAGTTACACAACAAATGAGGTTTGGAAAACTCTAGTTTGCTTGTTATGCACTGCTAGACTGACTTTAATTGCTTGTTCGTTGTGTTTTATACACATCATGCGGTTTCTTAGATTCCCTTTCTCTATTTATCTTCACTTGTAAAGTTTTACTACACTTGCAGTAAAGAAGTGTTTACTAGACTTGTGCATGGACAAAAAACTTCAGACCGGAAAATTTCACAGATTCAGGCGTCGCGATTGACATTCATGCCGTGATTCGTTTCGTCCATGAGATTTGTTTCGGAAAAATTAACTGTATACCCACAGGCAACACTGATTGCCAGCTGACAAATACTCGGTGTTGCAAGGGTTAATTCAGTGGCAGCTAGCCAGCAATTGCTAGACAGGTGTCACTGTGAATTTTTTTTTTCTAAAAATGGTACATACTTGCCTACCACACAATATCGGCTGTGGAGTCCAGTGGTAACATCGGGTTCAGCCTAACCACCAGGTCACTGTTCTATGATCATGGAAATATGACCTGATCCCACTCAGAAGATGCCACCAGTGAGTGTCCTTGCGCAAGACACCTAATGATATGGATGCGCCTACCTCACAAAATACTTGTACATCTCATAGATTGTAAGTTCCCTTGGGAACAGGGTCCCCCTGAATCAGGTCATCATCCATGTCGGGTATTCCAATGTATCAACTCCTTGTACACTGGGCTTGTAAAGCGCTGCGGAATTTGTGGCGCTATATAAATAAAGGATGATACTGTAAATCTAGATACTGTAGATTTTGGTGACAAAAATTTACCATAAAATTGGAGGTGTCGCTTTATATTCGTGACATCTGCATCGGGTGTAAAAACAAAATTGCCCTGCTCTGGATCCCAAGTCTCCCGGAACTTCCGGTAGTCTCGCTGAAGTGAATGCGGGCTCCCTGATGTTTGCAAACACTTCAGGAACTCCCGGATTCAGGAGAGGTGAAATCCAGCATGGCCAGAGGGAATGCTCGCTTTAAAAGCCAAATCATTCACCTCACTCACCTCCGCCGGCCATCTAAATCGCTAGTAAAGAAGACAGGTGGCCAGCGGACATAGTCTTAGATTAGAGGGGCAAAGGTTTAAAAGTAACATCAGAAAGCATTATTTTACTGAGAGGGTGGTGGATACATGGAACAGTCTTCCAGTAGAAGTGGTAGAGGCCAAAACAGTGATTGAATTTAAGCAGGCATGGGATAGGCATAAGGCTATCCTAAACAAAAGATAAATCCAGGTAAAGTATCCATGTAATTGGGCAGACTAGATGGGCCGAAAGGTTCTTATCTGCCGACATTTTTCTATGTTTCTATGTTTCATACTTCATAACAACTGCAATCATTCTAGAGCAGAGCACCCTGGCTTGAGGGGGAGCCTGACTGTTGAGAACACCTGAAAGGATTTTAAATGTTTACCGGTACAGTATAATTTTGCTCCTCGCGTTATATTCGAGTCTTGAATATTCTCTCATTTCCATAATAAATCTCTGTCCATCGCATTATATTCGGGTCGCGTTATCTCGAGTATCTACGGTAATAATAATAATAAACAGCAGAATAGTTACACACAGGCTGAAAAAAGATGTGCGTCCATCGAGTTCAGCCTTTCACACATTACCTACTGCTGTTGATGCAATAGAAGGCAAAAAATCCTGTCTGGTGTGCTTGCAGAATATGGAACTAAAATGGGAAAAATACTCCTTCTTGACCCCAGAAGGCATCAAATTTCTAATTGAATCAAGCAGCTTTTACCCACATAAGTCGTCCAGTTGTTGTTTATCCACTTGGCTGCTAAGTGCGCGCTCAGCGCGTCCTGCCAAGTGTTCCTCCTGTGCTACGGACGCGCTGAGCGCGTCCTAGCACAGGAGGCAGCAATCAGCCGGGATTCCGGCTGATTACTGGCCCCTCCGGTGCGGGCTGACATCTAGCCATCAGCCCGGCACTCCGGCATCCCGGAGGGGGGAGATAGATGTCATCACGGTGGCGCAATGACATCTATTTCAGGCCCCCCCCGTGAGTGTGGAGGAGGTGCCTGAAAGGGAGAGGGGGAGGTCCTTCGGACCTCTCTCCCTCCTGATCGCCAGCGGCCAGTGGCAGAAGGCAGGCACCGTTTGGAAGGGCACAGCCTGCCCTTCCAAACCGTGCCTGCCTTTAACCCCTTGGGTGCTGGATCACAATTCGGCGCCCAATCGTGATCCTCTCCCGGAGCTGGCCGACATCTTGGATGTCGGTCAAGCTTCCGGGAATGCCCCCTGACGACTGGCGTCATCGTGCATAGCATGATGACGCCAGTCCTGGAGTTAACCCCTAACTGCCACCAATGGTGGAGATAGGGGGTTCCAATGAACCTCCTATCATCTCTCGATCCGTGGCAGCTAGGGGTTAATGTTTGGTACTGTTGGATCGGCCAGAGCATGGCCTTTTCAACGATACCAAACATGACCATGTAAAAATTAAAGAAAAAGAAAAAGAAAAAAATATTTTTTAAAAAATGAACAAGTTTTTTTTTGTTTGGTTTGTTAATGCAGCAATATTGTTCCCATTTCAATTATAATGTGAACAATGATGCTGCACTAACGATTTTTGTATGCGGTGCGTTTGTTAAAAATAGTGAAATTTTCCCCAAAACAAAATGTAGCGAGTCCCCATTTCTAATATTTTTAACAAGCGCACCCCATAGAAAATATAACCGCAAATGCTTGCATGTTAAAATGTGAAAAAAACCACTTTACACATTGTAAATTATTGAAAATTTAAATTTTATTGCATTTTTTGTTATCATATACAGACAGGACATGACGTATACATATAATAACGACGTATTATGAATTTTCCGAGTCTGCCGGAAAGAACGATATATAATATGTCTGGGGCATATATTAAAATAAGGCTTCAAAACGCGGTTAAACATGATGAGCGAAACCGGTAAAAATGAGCTCAGCACACAGGCGGTAAATGCCTCAGCAGCGAAAGGGTTAAAATGTTTGTACAGACTCTGACCCAACCACCTCAACAGGCAGAGAATTCCACAACTTTATTATAATGTATACAGAAATTAGAGTAATTATCCTACAACAAAGGTTTATTTGTAGAGCTGAGGTGAATTGACAACTAAATTACCAAATTTTATGTAAAATCTTTTTCTTATTCAGTAGCTATTTCTTAAATTTGAGTAAATGAATGACTTTTTCTGTCCTAGGTCTGGGGTAGAAATTATGGAGTTTGCGAGGTTGTCAAGTTCATCAAAAACAGCTGCTGAACCCTATGTTCTCTGTCACTAATGCAGAGTATAAGACTGTCCCTTGTCTTTCGTTGCCACAAATAACAAGTAACTCAATCAGAATCTCATCTGATCCATTTACTTCGTGTCTGCGCAGAATAAGGACAACTCCAAGGACTCAACGTTTCGTGTAAAACAACATCACGGCACGTCTATGATTAGATATCACTTTCTTTGTGCAGACTTCTTTTCTTTAAAGAAACCATCTTGACAGCGGAATAAACTGATCTTAAAACAAACAAATTGTATCAACGCAGCATTGAATAAGAGACAATTCGGGCTTCTTGTGTTTCGTTTCTAGTTCACACAGATTCCGTATTTATTTTCTTTTACAACAATGGCCGCCAATGAATGCGGCTGAAGAAAAGCAATGATCCACTCAATAAATTTAGGTGTCTGTCTCCCCTAACTACCATTAGCATTCAATGCCTGAAACAAAAAGTGCCCATTGTGGTCAGTACTAATTAAAAAGCACTTATCAAAGATTTTCCCACATGTGCCATTAAATGTACAGTAACCTCATGTAGTCCAGTATTTGAGAAGATCAAAAGCCAATTTTATACTATTCAACAGATAACTTGAGTGTCAAGCTTATTTATTTTAATTGTTTTATCGATTGTGAATCTCTACAGGAATAGAACAGTTTTGATTTTTATAATCACCATCTGGGGGGCCTACCTGGTGCTAACACTGGCCCAGCAGCATAGCTTGGTCAATCAAAGCTGCATCTTGTGCATGGCTTTATGAACTGGAGGAAATCAACTAACACAATAAGTAGACGTTACTAACACATAACAATAAAACAAACAAACTAAAAATACAAAAAAACATCATCAGGGTTATTCAAAGAGCTCCGAATTGCTGGCAAAACGTAACCGAGCGCTGAAATTCAGCATTTGGTTACCTTTCCCGGCCATTCGGCTATCCAGAGAGCAGGCAGTTCACCAAATGTTGACGAATTGCCTGAACATACGGTGCCTGTTCGGTGCCTGTTCGAGGGCAGTGAAATCCCCATAACTTTGTCTATTCAGAGAACAAAAGGCAGCAGTGAAAAGTTGCCGAAATGCCCTGCCATTCGGTTACTACATTCGACAGGTTTATTCAGGCGTATCCCATAGGCTTCAATGTTAAAAATATTCCAGTTTTAATTCAATATCTAACAAACTGTTTATTATAATATTCTGCAGTAAAAAGTCTCTTTATCTATAGATTTTTTAGGATCTTTTAAGCATTTTCGGTATTTTTTTGCAAAAAAAATTCCTGTTTTTTAAAAAAAAAAATTTAAATCGTTTTTTCTTTATTCTGTAACAGCCCTTTTTATTATCATTCATTGGATCTTATATGTAAATTTCAGACATTTTCGTTCTGTAGTTTCTTTGCAAACAGCGTTTCACTTTTCAAACATTCAAGCGTACTGTTTTTTTTTCTCACTCCATTCGCCTGCGGTGTCGGTTTTTTCCGGCGGTTGCTCTGCGCTCTGATCAGCTCCTGCTCGAGTTTCTCCGGCGTCCTCGGCGGGGTTAATCCAGATGTCTTTGCGGGTTTCGGTGTGTATTCACCTGGGTTTTGCAGTGAGTGTTCGGCAGGTTTTTGGCGGCTTTTCCCTGCACTATGACAGCCCTGTGGTGCTTGCTGAATACACCGCAGGGTTGCTGAAATGGGATTGCTGAATCAAGCCGAATTGAAGAGAATGAAAAGTCACCGAACGTGCGGTGACTTTTCGATTCTCTTTGAATAACCCTGCATGTCTTCAATGTCTCAGACAAAATATAAATTTGCATGAATATCAGCAATTTGGAAGCATCCGAAATTCTGAATGGCCGAGACGACAAACCAAATCACATCTACAGCAGCTGTCTAAAGTAAAGACAAATAAGTCAATGGGGCCTGATGGGATCCACCCTAAATTATTAAAAGAGCTCAGTGATGTAATAGCAAAACCGTTAACAGATTTATTTAACCAATCCTTGTTAACGGGAGTCGTCCCAGAAGACTGGAAATTAGCAAATGTTGTGCCCATTTACAAGAAGGGTAGTAGGGAGGAATCGGGGAACTATAGGCCAGTTAGTCTTACGTCAGTAGTGGGGAAATTAATGGAAACCATGTTAAAGGAAAGGATTGTTGAACATCTAAAAACACATAGATTACAGGATCAGAAACAACATGGGTTTACCTCAGGGAGATCATGCCAAACTAATCTTATTGATTTTTTTGATTGGGTAACAAAAATAATAGACACAGGTGGTGCAGTAGACATTGCTTATTTAGATTTCAGTAAGGCTTTTGATACTGTTCCGCATAGAAGGCTTATCAATAAATTGCAATCTTTGAGTTTAGATTCCAATATTGTTGACTGGATTAGGCAGTGGCTGAGTGACAGACAACAGAGGGTTGTGGTAAATGGAGTTTATTCGGCACAAGGTCTTGTTACCAGTGGGGTACCTCAGGGGTCAGTACTTGGACCAATTCTCTTTAATATTTTTATTAGTGATATTGCAGAAGGTATTAATGGAAAAGTATGTCTTTTTGCTGATGACACAAAGATTTGCAACAGGGTTGACGTTCCTGGAGGGATCAGCCAAATGACAAATGATTTAGGTAAACTAAAAAAATGGTGGGAGTTGTGGCAATTGAGTTTTAATGTGGATAAGTGCAAGATAATGCACCTGGGACGTAAAAACCCAAGGGCTGAATATAGAATATTTGATACAGTCCTAACCTCAACATCTGAGGAAAGGGATTTAGGGGTTATTATTTCAGAGGATCTAAGGGTAAGTAGTCAATGTAATAGAGCAGCAGGAAATGCTAGCAGAATGCTTGGTTGTGTAGGGAGAGGTATTAGCAGTAGGAAAAGGGAAGTGCTCATGCCACTGTACAGAGCACTGGTGAGACCTCACTTGGAGTACTGTGTGCAGTACTGGAGACCGTATCTCCAGAAGGATATAGACCTCTTAGAGAGAGTTCAGAGAAGGGCTACTAAAATGGTGTACGGCTTGAAGGAGAAAAGTTACCAGGAAAGGCTTAATGATCTTAACATGTACAGCTTGGAAAAAAGACGAGACAGAGGAGATATGATAGAAACATTTAAATACGTAAAGGGAATCCACAAGGTAGAGGAAGGGAGTATATTTAAAAGGAAACAAAATAGCAAAACAAGAGGACATAGTCTTAGATTAGAGGGGCAAAGGTTTAAAAGTAACATCAGGAAGCATTATTTTACTGAGAGGGTGGTGGATACATGGAACAGCCTTCCAGTTGAAGTGGTAGAGGCCAAAACAGTAATTGAATTTAAGCAAGCATGGGATAGGCATAAGGCTATCCTAAACAAAAGATAAATCCAGGTAAAGTATCCATGTAATTGGGCAGACTAGATGGGCCGAAAGGTTCTTATCTGCCGACATTTTTCTATGTTTCTATGTTTCTATCTAAAGTAAATTTATCAAATCAATCTGAATATACTCTGAATATAATCGAATCGTATCAGATTTATTTGGATGACTGAAAAAAGTAGCAATCACTGTGCCTTGCAAACTCCTTAACCCCAATTGAAAAAAAAAGCAGAAATACTAACCCTAACTAGAATCCTAACCCTAAACGTAATAACAGCCATAACCCTATCCTAATCATAAAAGTAACCCAAACCCTAAAAGTATCCTTAACCCTAATCCTAAAATTAGCACTATAGTAGCCTTAACCCTAATTGCAAGATAAATGTAACCCTAAACCTAACAATAATCATAATCCTAACTCTAAAAGTAACCCTATCACTAACCATAAAAATATACCCTAATTCTAACTTTAACACCAATCCTATCCCTGAAAATAAACCTAAACCTAACACTAACCATAATCCTAACTCTAAAAGTAACCTTAATACTAACCATAAAAATAATCCCTACTCCTAATCTTAACAGTAACCCTAAACCTAACACCACCCTATCCCTGAAAATAGCCCTAAACCTAACACTCACCGTAATCCTAACCCCAAAAGTTACTCTAATACTAACCATAAAAATAAACCCTAATCCTAACCCTAACACCAAACCTATTCCTGAAAATAATCCTAAACCTAACACTAACTGTAATCCTAACCCTAAATGTAACCATAATTCTACCCAAAAAAAGAACTCTAATCTTGATCCTAACAATAACCCTAAATCTAGCACTAACCCTAAACCTAACCCCGACAGTATCCCTAAACTGAACACTGACCCTAACACTAAAAGTAACCCTAACCCTAAACAGTAGTATAGAGAGGGTATAGAGGAAGTAATGAGGAGGGACAGAGAAGATGGGGGGATATGTCTGCCTCAGATTTTTCTGAATATTTTCAGATCAGTCCTAACCCTATCCTAATCTTAAAAGTAACCCAAACCCTAAAAGTATCCTTAACCCTAATCCTAAAACTAGCACTATAGTAGCCGTAGCCCTAATCGTAAATTAAAAGTAACCCTAAACCAAACATTAACCGTATTCCTAACTCTAAAAGTAACCCTAACAGTAAACATAAAAATACACCCTAATCCTAACCCTAACACCAACCCTATCCCTGAAAATAGCCCTAAACCTAACACTAACCATAATCCTAACCCCAAAAGTAACTCTAATATTTACCATAAAAATAAACCCTAAACCTAACCTTAACAGTAACTGTAAACCTAGCACCAACCGTATTCCTGAAAATAACTCTAAACCTAACACTAACTGTAATCCTAACCATAAAAGTAACCCTAATTCTAACCAAAAAAATAACTCTAATCTTGATCCTAACAATAACCCTAAATCAAGCACTAACCCTAAACCTAACCCTGACAGTATCCCTAAACCTAAGACTAACCCAAACACTAAAAGTCGCCCTAAGCAGTAGTATAGAGAGATAGCGGAAGTAATGAGGAGGGATAGAGAAGATAGGGGGGTATGTCTGCCTCCGATTTTTCTGAATTATCGGAATATTTTCAGATCAGTCCGTATAAGAAATTTCTAAATATTTGGATTCCAGAAATTCTGAAACTGAGCCTAACAACAACAACAAAAGAGTACTGTAGAATCATGAAGAACATATCTAAAATAAAATCCCAATGACACACATGAAGGATTTTTTCAGCACGCAAACGTCAGCCACTCGAAATAATCCCGATTTAATGTACCTCTATTATTCCATCTTCAGAACGTTCAGCCCAACCCATCGAACATAAATTTAGCACTTAAATTATTCAGACTTGTCACACTCTTTAGAACAGCTCAATTTCACGAACGAAATTGTGATTTAATATGATCGCAACCTACTGTGTATAAAAGACTTTTCATTTAGGGATTTCCTTTGGATCTTTACAAAGCTCTTAAACTGACATATCTGCTCTATTTGTACTGCTAAATTAAATTTCACTTTGACAGCTGACCACCTAGTCTTACTGCCAGAGACCAATTTGTTCTTTGAACCAATGTGACACGTGGAACAGTTTTATCTCGGAACATCATAGTTTGCAGATTCTTCTTACAAATATCCCTTAGCAGACTTTTTTTTAATTTAATTCTTTTTTCCTTTTTTTTCAAATGCATTTTATTTCTTATTGACATTCCTGTTTTAAAGCCGCGATGTGTTGAAAGGAACGGTTTAGCTTGATTAATGCAGTCTTTGAGAATCTAAACTTCTTGGCAGACTGTCCCTAAAGATGTTTCATTTCTTTTCAGGAGATCTATAGGAGTAAATATGTACGCTTGCCAGGAGTGTTTGCGTGAGGGTAAGTATTCTGCTGACATTTGAAGATAAAAAAAGAACATCGTTATGTCTTCTCGATGTAAATATAGGAAAAAAATGAGCGTTTTTTTTGCACAGATTCCTGCTTGTTTACCGAGTGTCTGCTACTAATGGGATACAAAGATGACTGTAATATTCTGAGATCCTTATAGTAGCAAAACTGTGAAATAAAACTGCTTGTATCTACTTATAAATCTGGGATCAGAACGTGAGTTGTTGCAGATAAGAGAGAGAGAGATCCTTCTCACTTTGATGACAGCGGCGTCATTCGTGGATGTTTACCTTTTTCGCAAAAAAAATTGTTGGCACCCCAGACATTTTTCCAGAAAATCAAGTATTTCTCACAGAAAAGTATTGCAGTAAGACATGTTTTGCTATACACATGTTTATTCCCTTTGTGTGTATTGGAACAAAACAAAAAAAGGGAGGAAAAAAAGCAAATTGGACATAACAAAACTCCAAAAATGGGCTAGACAAAATTATTGGCACCCTTAACTTAATATTCGGTTGCACACCCTTTGGAAAAAATAACTGAAATCAGTCGCTTCCTATAACCATCAATAAGCTTCTTACACCTCTCACCTGGAATTTTGGACCACTCTTTCTTTGCAAACTGCTCCAGGTCTCTCTTATTGGAAGGGCGCCTTTTCCCAACAGCAATTTTAAGATCTCTCCACAGGTGTTCAATGGGATATAGATCTAGACTCATTGCTGGCCACTTCAGAACTCTCCAGCGCTTTGTTGTCATCCATTTCTGGGTGCTTTTTGACGTATGTTTGTGGTCATTGTCCTGCTGGAAGACCCAAGATCTCGGATGCAAACCCAGCTTTCTGACACTGGGCTCTACAGTGCGACCCAAAATCCTTTGGTAATCCTCAGATTTCATGATGCCTTGCACACATTCAAGGCACCCAGTGTCAGAGGCAGCAAAACAACCCCATAACATCATTGAACCTCCACCATATTTCACTGTAGGTACTGTGTTCTTTTCTTTGTAGGCCTCATTCCATTTTTGGTAAACAGTAGAATGATGTGCTTTGCCAAAAAGCTCTATCTCGGTCTCATCTGTCCACAAGACGTTTTCCCAGAAGGATTTTGGCTTACTCAAGTACATTTTGGCAAACTGTCGTCTTGCTTTTTTATGTCTCTGTGTCAGCAGTGGGGTCCTCCTGGGTCTCCTGCCATAGCGTTTCATTTCATTTACATGGCAACGGATAGTTCGCGCTGACACTGATGCTCCCTGAGCCTGCAGGACAGCTTGAATTTCTTTGGAACTTGTTTGGGGGCGCTTATCCACCATCCGGACTATCCTGCGTTGCAACCTTTCATCAATTTTTCTCTTCCGTCCACCCACAGAGAGATTAACTACAGTGCCACGGGTTGCAAACTTCTTGATAATGTTGCACACTGTGGACAAAGGAAAATCTAGATCTCTGGAGATGGACTTGTAACCTTGAGATTGTTGATATTTTTCCACAATTTTGGTTCTCAAGTCCTCAGACAGTTCTCTTCACCTCTTTCTTTTGTCCATGCTTAGTGTGGCACACACAGACACACAATGCAAAAATAAGTGAACTTCTCTCCTTTTTATCTGCTTTCAGGTGTGATTTTTATATTGCCCACACCTGTTACTTGCCCCAGATGAGTTTACAGGAGCATCACATGCGTGAAACAATCTTATTTATTCACAATTTTGAAAGGGTGCCAATAATTTTGTCCAGACCATTTTTGGAGTTTTGTGTGACATTATGTCCAATTTGCTTTTTTTCCTCCCTTTTTTGTTTTGTTCCAATACACACAAAGGAAATAAACATGTGTATAGCAAAACATGTGTTACTGCATTACTTTTCTGTGAGAAATACTTGATTTTCTGGAAAAATGTCTGGGGTGCCAACAATTTCGGCCATGACTGTATACTGCCTTAAGAAGACGTTTCAATATAAGTAGAAATATAAATGTTGAGGCAGAGTTCTAAAAGTGGAACGGTCACTATTGAAATCATCTGAATGTTCTCAGCAATTTCTACATTTTTATAAATCAGTTCTAGAATAGATTTTATAAGATGTGGATTTAAAGGCGTCCTGACCACGTTATTGTTTTTAAGTGGTCACGGCGTGAGTAGTACACCCCCCCTTCCTCCCTCCTGCCCCGATCTGGCAGAAAAGCTGGGTGAAGTGGAGGATTTTCCTCCACCTCACCCAACTTCACAGCAGCAAGGATTTTTTTAATTTCCCGGCTGTCGGACACCAGGTCGGTCACTAGTGACGTCAGCATGCAGGAAACGTTCTCAGAGAGGCAATGAGGAATCAGATATTTGCAGCCTCTGCATTATTATTTAAAGACTAAAAAAGGTAACCTTATATTAAACAGAGTATCTCCTTAAGTAACGCAAACATTTTGTTGTATCGTATGTAGGACTGTATAATAGTTTTGTTTTAGAGTCTATAGTTTCAACTTTCTCAGATGACTCACTTGATTACTCACACTTCAGAGTTGGGTATGTTTTGATGAATTGGGTATATGTCATTTTTTCATTTTTCCTGGTAAATACGAGGGGTGTATTAAGGTTTGGTGCTGCCTTAGTCACCCGAGTTTATGCTGATCCTCCAGGTGATATCCAATAAATATGAACAGGAACAAAACCCTGAAATACCAGCTGGATGGAGTAGAGGTAACATCACTGCTCTATAACTATGGAGACCCAGGTTTGAATCCCGGACAGAGCACCTCTCCAGTAAGTGTCCTTGGGCAAGACACCTAATGGTAGATACTTGCCTACCACACAATATTGGCTGTGGAGTCCATTGGTAATGTCTCTACCCTTTGACCGTGGAGAAGCAAATCAAAATACCATTCAGCACATCCCAACAACACAACTGTGGAGAAGAAAGTCTCGACTTTATGATAAGCGGGTTCAACCTAACCACCAGGTCGCTGCTCCCACCAGTGAGTGTCCTTGGGCAAGACACCTAACGATATGGATGCGCCTACCTCACAAAATACTTGTTTGTCTCATAGATTGTAAATTCCCTGAACAGGAGCTGTTACCAATGAACTCCACAGCTGATATTTGTTACATCCTCAGCCCCTGCTGTGATTCCTGGGGGGGTCTGGGCTTGGTTCGGTGCAACTGGCTGGTTGAGTGCTAGCACCATGTATTGGTCGAGCAGCGTCCGAGGGGGCAGGGCCTGGCGTGGTCACGAGGAGCCGCTGGGTTTAAAGCAGGGCGTGAGGAGTTGCCTCGTCGCCCTGACGTGGAGTTCTGTTCCCGCATCGCTTCCTATTGTATTCATTGCTGTTCTGTTGCCGACCTATTTAAGTCTACGATCCCTGCTCCTGATTTTGACCCGGCTTGTCTCTGACCATTGTCATGTTACATGCTATAGCGGTTGCTAGTGCTGTGCATCATTGGTTTACCCCTATGCAGGCTGCTTGGGGTTTTACTCGCTTCTTGGGGATATTCCCATCTCGCTCTGGTGTACTATCTACAGCTTTATCGGGGTTCTGCTCCAGGTCTAAGGTTCATGATATACGATCGTGCACGCTTGTACAATTTGCAATAACGAAACACCGTTTGTTTTCTGCTTATGTTCATCTTGCTCAATTTGCCAAGTGCACCCAGGCTTGTAAAATCCTTAAGCCTTTATGTGTGTCAATAGATCCTGGTGATTACAAGGTACAGTACAACATACCCATTTAAGGTTCTCAGAAAACGCTAAGTCTGTCAGTTTGTTGACTGCCCTGCAGTCTGTATAATTCATTGCCTGTCGCACTAACTACCTCAGTACTAACGCTCAAGTCTTGCAACCCGCTGTATTGTTTTGCGCTCTAAGTTGTCCGTCGGTCTCGAATCCTTTGGAACTTAGTAGCGGTTCAGTTATCCTGTCATACTCCTTGGCTTTGGAGTATAAGTCTGAAAATACTGTTTATTTTGCTACCATCGAGCAGATACTTCTGTCCAATAAGATCTCAACCTCGTTACTCCTGTGTGAGCGCCGCAGCGCCCGTTACAATATTGTATGGCAGGTCATCATCCATGTGGGGTATTCTAATGTATCAACTTCTTGTACACTGATCTTGTAAAGCGCTGCTGAATTTGTGGCGCTATATAAATAAAGGATAATAATAATAAATAATAGGAACACTACGCATTCTGACTACCTTTGCTTATTTAGGTGCTCAGGGTAAGAGGAGTATGTCCTCCCCCTCCTGCTCTCCTCTCCCCGATCCTGTGTGACAGGTAAAGTGAAGGTTGAGTTTGCTTGAGATCCTTGATGTATGTTATTTCAAACTCGTACAGCTCTGAGGAATATTCACGTGCTTCATAAAAACAGCATATTAAATGATAAGCATAGTACATAGTTACATAGGCTGGAAATAAGACATGTGTCTATTGAGTTCAGCCTTTCCCACATCACCTACTGCTGCTGATCCAAAAGAAGGCAAAAAAACAAGTCTTAAGCGTTCGCCAAAATGCAACACACTGGGGAAAAAATTGCTTCTTGACCCCAGAATGATGGTCAAACTCATCTTTGGATCAATCAGCCATTAACACATATAAATTTTATAATCCTTAATATTCTGTTGTTGCAGTTAGTCATCCTGTTGTTGTTTAATGGTCTTTACAGACTCTGACCCAATCACCTCAACAGGCAGAGAATTCCACAGCTTTATTGTTCTCACTGTAAAAAAAAAACACCTTCCTATGCTTTAGGCTGAATTTCCTTTCGTCCAGTCTAAGGCTAGGGTCAAACGAAAGCATTTTTACACGCGAACGTAAAAAAGTGCGTCCGAACGGATTGATGTATTTTTTCACGGAATATGCGAAAACGGTCATACGATGCGCATTTTCGTGAGTGATGTTTTACGAATCCAAACTAGGAAACTTTTTGCGTCTGGACGTTATGTTGGCCGGACATGAGCAGGGTCTGACGTCTCCAAATCACACACACACACCGCTAGCGGGCGCAGCGCACTCTGTACGTCAGTACTAGCGGTTCTGCGTTCTCGAAAAAATGCGTTCATTTTCCACTTGCGTTGCGCAGCCGGACTTTCGTGCGACCGTACTTCGTATATTGGCTGTCATTGCCCGTCATTTGCTGCTAGTGCGGCCGTGATTATGTGCGCCAGAACGCACGTTAAAAATGCGCTGGTCTGACCCCAGCCTAAATGGGTGACCTCATGTCCTGTGTATAATTTTATTAATTAATAGGTTTCCAGACAATGGTTTATAATGGCCCCCGTATATATTTATATAAAGTTATCAGATTCCCTCAAAGGTGCCGTTTCTCTAAACTAAACAGCCACGTTGAGTCAATTCAACACAGAAAAAGAGGTTTCAGTAGAAAAAAAAAAAAAATTAAGGAAATCAAAATAGATTAGTTTATCGAATCTGGAACCTTCACGAGTCACTTGTAAAGATTAACATCAAGCCTTTAAAAAAATAAAATAAATAAATGTTATATAATTGCTACAACTTGGTAAGTGCCTGAAATTGCTGCCGTCTTTATCTCAATGAGCTGAAAACAAGTACAACAAAATGAAAGCTCACAGCTATCAGGTAGACATCAAAACATATTTCCTGGCATGGGTTTTTGGTAGCAATCTCATTTTTTCTCCCCTTGCTGGGACTAAGAAGAATTTGTTCTCTATTGTCTGGGAATTACTTTTGAATACGCTGACCTCTGCTGATGAGGGCTGAACTGTTACCGTAAACAGCATTTTCCACTAAGAAAGGCTTCAATCAACATGTTGCATATAGCTTGAGGGATAGAATTTGTTGGTGGCTATGCTCGCAAGTTCCCTGCTCTTTGTGCGGAGAAAACATTTAATTGATGTGTCTTTAGATAAGGTAAAGATATATTTGTGCTAAAGCAAAACATCTGCAGTTCTTTTTTTAAAATAAAAAAAATGGAAGAGGTATTTTTTTGCTGGAATCTAGATGCGCCCTTCACCTTTCCAACCTGTTGTTTAACCCTTTCGCTGCTGAGGCTTTTCACACCTCTGTGCTGAGGTCATTTTTACCGGTTTTGCTCATCATGTTTAAACGCGTTTTGAAGGCTTATTTTAGTATATGACCCAGACATATTATATATCGTTCTTTCCGTCAGACTCGGCAGATTAATAATATGTCATTATTATATGTATACGTCATGACCTGTCTGTATATTATAACAAAAAATGCAATAAAATATGAATTTTCAATAATTTACAGCGTGTAAAGTGTTTTTTTCCCACATTTTAACATGCAAGCAATTGCGGTTATATTTTGTATGGGGTGCGCTTGTTAAAAAAATTAGAGATGGGGTCTCGTTACATTTTTTTTGGGGGAAAATTACACGATTTTTAACAAACGCACCGCATACAAAAATCGTTAGCGCAGCATCATTGTTCACATTATAATTGAAATGGGAACAATATTGCTGTATTAACAAACCAAAAAAAATAAAAAAAAAGTGTTTATTTTTTTTTATAATTTTTTTTTTTAAAATATTTTTTTATTTTTATTTTATTTATTTATTTTTTTTACAAAAAATTTTCACATTCGAGTTTGGTATGGTTGGAACGGCCATGCTCTGGCCGATCCAACAATACCAAACGTTAACCCCTAGCTGCCACGGATCGGGAGATAGGGAGTTCATTGGAACTCCCTATCTCCACTGTTGGTGGCAGTTAGGGGTTAACTCCAGGACTGGCGTCATCGTGCTATGCACGATGACGCCAGTCCTCAGGGGGAGTTCCCGGAGGCTTGGCCGACATCCAAGATGTCGGCCAGCTCTGGGAAAGGATCACGAACCGTCGCTTTTCAGCACCGATTCGTGATCTAGCTCCCCAGGGGTTAATGCCAGGTACCATTTGGAAGGGCAGGCTGTGCCCTTCCAAATGGTGCCTGGGTTAACCCCCGCAACGCCGCCGATCGGGAGGGAGAGAGGTCCGAAGGACCTCCCCCCCTCCCTTTCAGGCGCCTCCTCCGCACATTCACCGGCGGCGGTTCCGGATGCTGGGCTGACATCGAGGATGTCAGCCCGCACCGGGGGGGCCAGCGATCGGCCGGAACCCGGCCGAACGCTGACCCCAAAGGGAGGACGCGCTGAGCGCGTCCTCCGCATGCAACGTGATATGCGGTTGGACGCGCTGAGCGCGTCCTCCGCATCGAAGTGGTTAAGAGCTTTTCTGGGAAGCTACCACCCTACCTGAATAGGAAAAAACATGGGAACTTCAGCGTCTGAAGAAATCCCCGTTAGGTCTAATGAATAAACCAATAGGGTACTGGAATCGACAACTAACGGAATGATGGGTAAATAGTTGATAACATTTTTCTATTTTTTTTCAAAATATGTTTATTATAGATTCAAGTAATAGAACAGAAAACGATAATGATGTGAAGCAGTACAATGACGATATTGTCCTTTAACCATAATAATAGACATCCCCCAACGTGATGTTACGCTACATCAGCAGCTGTTAGACATTCAAGTAGCTATCTAGTGCCCTTGAGCATGACGTTGGCAACAGGGGAGGGCCTGTGAGGGAATTTAATAGAAACCATTCAATATATTGGAAGTCTTTTTTGATCCGGGATAAACTATCCTCAGGTAAGTGTTGGATAATAGACCCCCAAACCCAAAAAAAAAAAACACCCCTCCCTCTTTATGCAAACTTGCTTCTGCCCAATCATGTCTAAAGATAGAGTAGAACCTTGAGTAGAACATCGAGAACGTGGGGGGGGGGCCTCTATCCACTGGCCCAAGATTGCTTTCTTTGCGGACGCAGCAATTATGCCTAGAAGTGTTTTTTTGAGCTCTAGTTAATGGACGTGTTTCCTTGTCCGAGAGAATGTTAAATAACGCCCAGTCTGGAGAAGTCGGCATTCCTAGCTCTAAAATGTGGGATCCGAATCTTCGAATTGTGTTCCAGAAAAGCTGAATGCGGGGGCAAGACCACAAACAATGGTAGAGATCTGCCCTATCATGTGAGCATTTAAGACATCGTCCCGAACTGAGTGGGTTATAAAGAGCCAGTCTGGCTGGCGCTACATAAGCCCTGTGTAGTATTTTATAAAACATTTCTTCATATTGTGCCGCGTCGGATTTTATGGAATAAAAACCTTTTTTATTATATTGGCGACTGGATTCCCATTTCTCTGGTGTAGCATTAGAAAGCGATCCAGGTGGAGTTTCCCCGCTGATGGCGATCCAGGTGGAGTTTTCCCGCTGATGGTGATATTCTGGGCCTCTCCAAACACCCTTGGAACGGGTAACTTGTACATGCGCTTATTCATTATACATTTTGTGAGTGCGTTTTTTACAGGGGGCGTGTCATGATACACCACTGTTTTAACATATAACGCTATGATTCTTTATCTTTTATATTGTCCTGTTTAGATCTCGTTACATTATTTATCATATATTCTTCATATTGTGCCGTAGGAATTTGTTTCCGTGACCTCGCGGTGGCTGCAATTAATGAAAAAGGTGATTGTTGCAGGAGATGAAGGCACCAGGAGGCTATCCCTGTGGTGGCGGTTGTCCAATCATAGTATGGACGTAGTGATAAGAAATTTTTTATTCAAAATAAAATATCAGTAGATAAAAGGCCAACGCATTTCGTCTATCAAAATAGACTTTTTCAAGGGCAGTAGTAGTACACCATACATCAAATAAATGATATAACATACAAAATTCCCATCATTCCTTTTATCATCCCCACAAGCTTTCATTGGCTCATAAATTAGCTGTGGCGTTTTCCATATAAGGTCATTAGTGGGCTCCATTGTTATTCCCATAAACCCACTAATGACCTTCCTGGTAAAATACTTTATAAATTTACATAGTTACATAGTTATATAGGCTGAAAAAAGACATGCGTCCATCGGGTTCAGCCTCTCCCACATAACCTACTGCTGTTGATCCAAAATATATAAATTATACTGCAAATTCAATTAAAATAGGTTTCGATGATGCTGAAATTAATTTGGATATTCGATCAAGGGCAACAAATACATAACTTTAAATTACCTATTTGAAAAGTTGAATTTTAATCACATACTGTGGCCATACTACAATATGCTCACCACTGTTCATATCCTGTTAGAAAGAGAAGTAACAAACACTAGACATGTGCGTTTTGTTTCGTTCCGAATCAAAATTCAGACGAAAATTAGCCGAATCTTGTTTCGGAAGCATTTAAAAAAAAATTGCCCGTCCGAATTAACAAATCGTCCGAATTGACGAATCACGAGGACATAATTTAAAAAAAAAAGATCGGAACGAAAATAATTCGAAAATGATCCAAAACGATAAAAAAATGGAACGAAAATTACCCAAAACGAAAAAAATAAAAATAAAACGAAATGATCAAAAACTAATAAAAACGGGGATTTTTTTTTTATTTTGAAACTAATAGGATCCGCCTGATTAAACCTGTCGAACGAACTACTGAAAAACAGGGTGTCACGGGCTGCGTTGAACACGGAGTGCAGGAGTATGAGTGTGAGCCCAGGATGCAGTGATACAGCAGCAAACAATAGGGATAGGCAGGTTATAGGGTTTATTCGTAAAAAATAAACAAATAAACAAACAGAACTAATATAGGGAACATTGAATAGCAGGGGGGAAAAAACACAGATACCGGCATGAAAGATGGTTCCAGAGCAGAGGGAAGTCAGGAATATCTTTGGTTGGTCTAGGGTCTCAGGAACTTCAAGGAAGCACGTCTGCACTAGACAGGGTTGTGAACTTCAATGAGGAAGCATTGGATCAGAGGTGTAGCTTCCTCATAAGCAAGATCAATTAGGGAGTATTAAGGGCAGGTGTGGTTCCTGGTCCATATGCAAATTATAGTCCAAGAAGCATATGGAGGAAAAGTCCTAGAACCTGCATAAGGCGATGCAGGACATGGCAAAAAAGGGGAACAAAAGGGGGCGCCAGAGGGTCTGGAGGTTCGGACCGTGACAGAACCCCCCCGACAAGGGGCAACTTCCGGGTGCCCCAGACGTGGTCGAGGACTGGCAGGCACAACATATAGAGTCCAAAGTCATACAGGGGGATGGCAGGTCAAATAGTCGTTGCACCACCGGAGGATGGATAAAAGGTCCTGACTACCAGGGGTTTCTTTAGGGTATATAGTCTGTGGGACTGACTGGCACAGCTCAGTAGCCGGATGCAACACGACGTCGGTAGTGGCACGGTTTCGTGATGACATCTCAACTGCTGGGCTTGGTGGGGCAGCGCCCTTGGCATGGCTCGTTGGGGCAGCGCCCTTGGCACGACTCGGTGGGGCAGCGCCCTTGGTGATGACCAGTGGGGCAGCACCCTTGGCACTGCTTGGCGGGGCAGTGCTCTCGGCGATGACCGGTGGGGCAGCGCCCTTGGCACGGCTCGGTGGTGACACCTTGACTGCTGGGCTCGGTGGGGCAGCGCCCTTGACACGGCTCATTGGGGCAGCGCCCTTGGCAAGGACCGATGGGGCAGCGCCCTTGGCACGGCTCGGCAGTGACACCTCGACAGCTGGGCTCGGTGGGGCAGCGCCCTTGGTGATGACCAGTGGGGCAGTGACCTTGGCATGGCTCGACGGTGACACCTCAACTGTTGGGTTCATTGGGGCAGCGCCCTTGGTGATGACCAGTGGGGCAGCGCCCTTGGCAAGGCTCGATGGGGCCTGGATCTCTGTATGGTACGGCTCTGCAGTGACCTGGGTACAGCACGGCTCTGCGGCGACCTGGGTACAGCACGGCTCTGCGGCGACCTGGGTACAGCATGGCTCTGCGGTGACCTGGATACAGGACGGCTCTTGATGGGCAGTGAGCGGCTTGGCCTTACGGCGGCTTCGACGGCCCCGTGGCGGTGACAGTTCTGGAGCTCCTGCGGGATGCAGGGCAGCAGCTTATGGAATTCCTGCGGGATGCAGGGCAGCAGCTTCTGGAATTCCTGTGGGATGCAGGGCAGCAGCTTCTGGAAATCCTGCGGGATGCAGGGCAGCAGCTTCTGGAAATCCTGCGGGATGCAGGGCAGCAGCTTCTGGAAATCCTGCGGGATGCAGGGCAGCAGCTTCTGGAAATCCTGCGGGATGCAGGGCAGCAGCTTCTGGAAATCCTGCGGGATGCAGGGCAGCAGCTTCTGGAAATCCTGCGGGATGCAGGGCAGCAGCTTCTGGAAATCCTGCGGGCTGCAGGGCAGCAGCTTCTGGAGATCCTGCGGGATGCAGGGCAGCGACAACTGGAGATCCTGCGGGATGCAGGGCAGCGACAACTGGAGATCCTGCAGGATGCAGGGCAGCGACAACTGGAGATCCTGCGGGATGCAGGGCAGCGACAACTGGAGATCCTGTGGGATGCAGGGCAGCGACAACTGGAGATCCTGTGGGATGCAGGGCAGCGACAACTGGAGATCCTGCGGGATGCAGGGTAGCGAGTTCTAGAGATCCTGCGGGATGCAGGGTAGTAGATTCTGGGGATCCTGCGAGATACGAAACGGTGGTGCCAATAAAGGTTTGTCTCTGGCTCAGAGGGCTCTCTAGTTGCACCATGTTGGTCTTACTTGGCGCCTTATATGTTCCTTGAACCATGCTGGAGTAGGAATCTGCCGCCTGTAACATTTCCTCCCATGTAGGTAGGCTATTCACCCTTTTATCCCAATCTGGCTCATCTTCAGACGAGGAATCACTCAGGGGCATAAAATCCTTACCAGGATCACGGTAGGGAACAGCGTTGTGGTAAGACACTCCTTGGCTTGCAGCAGGATGAGAAACTGAACTGGCTATGGTAGAAGTGATACCCCCTGGCATGTTGACCTGGGGGGCCTTGAGCTCGTCGTGCGGTTTGCATTTTAGGTTGACACCGGTATTCCTGGGTTGGCAAGATCTGGCTGTCAGAATCAAGGGATAACCACCCTTCATCATCCTCTGAGTCGGTTATGGATGGACATGAAGGCGATGGCAACTCTGTCGGGAGTGTTCGGGACACCATGGTGGAAGAGCATACCGTGGATTTTGCCTGGCGTGAAGAAGTTGGACTTGCGGTCACTCTCAGGGTCTTGGCCTCTTCATACCGTTCTAGGTCCTCTCTTCTTACCACAGTTCCATCTGAAGCAGTAACACAGCCAGACGGTACAGGGTCAGGCTTTTGGTGATCCTCGCCGGCCGTGGGGACTGGTGCAGGAATCACAGTGGATGCAAGGAACTGCTGGCCTGTGGCGATGGGAGTCACCTTCGGGGTCTGGATTACCATAATGTCCATGGGCTCAGGATCCTCTGGTAAAGCCGGTTCGGTGTCCTCGAACACCATATGCTGCACAGGTTCACTAGGCTTGTCTTGGGGTTCGAAAAAGGGAGAAACAGTTAAGTCATTTGTATCACCATCAGGAGTGTCTTGCATATCCGTGTACCGGGGTGCTGTAAACGTGGCCTTACGGTGAACAGTGGGCACAGTCTTCCTGGAGGTAGCTTTGCACACTGGAGCAGGCAGTGTGCGAGGCATGGGTACTGGTGCGGGTTTTGGCACAGCAGGCTTTTTGGAAGCGCCTTTAGATACAAGTGCTGGCTTTGGCAAAGGTGAAGGAGAAGTCTGTGCTGGGACTGGTTGCTTCTGGGGTCGCACTGGACAATTAGCCAACCAGTGGGAAGGATGGGCACAATACAGGCAGAGTCCAGCAGCTTGCCTGCGGGCACGCTCCTCAGGAGAAATTGGACCTGGCAAACGTTTTGGTGTGGGAGTGCACACCTTAGGTGAGGTGTCCCATAGCCTCAGTAACATTTGGTTCATTAAGTCCAGCATATGTTTTAGCAGATCCTGGAAGGTAGTCTGAATTAACTCCTTCATGGCTTGAATCACCGCGGGCTCATTGTTTAAAGGCTTCCTCATTCTGTCACGGGCTGCGTTTAACACGGCGTGCAGGAGTAGGAGTGTGAGCCCAGGATGCAGTGATACAGCAGCAAACAATAGGGATAGGCAGGTTATAAGGTTTATTTGTTTTGACAAATAAACAAACAGAACTAATATAGGGAACATTGAATAGCAGTGGGGAAAAAACACAGATACCGGCATGAAAGATGGTTCCAGAGCAGAGGGAAGTCAGGAATATCTTTGGTTGGTCTAGAGTCTCAGGAACTTCAAGGAAGCACGTCTGCACTAGACAGGGTTGTGAACTTCAATGAGGAAGCATTGGATCAGAGGTGTAGCTTCCTCATAAGCAAGATCAATTAGGGAGTATTAAGGGCAGGTGTGGTTCCTGGTCCATATGCAAATTATAGTCCAAGAAGCATATAGAGGAAAAGTCCTAGAACCTGCATAAGGCGATGCAGGACATGGCAAAAAAGGGGAACAAAAGGGGGCGCCAGAGGGTCTGGAGGTTCGGACAGTGACACAGGGATAGAAATTCTAATCCTTATTTCTAACCCTAGTTTCTAACCCTAATTTCTAACCCTATCATCTAAGTTAGAAGATATGTTTAGAAATTAGGTTTAGGGTTAGACATTAGGGTTAGAATTTCTAACCCTAATTGCTAACCCTAGCTTCTAACCCTGATGTCTAGCCCTAACCTTAACCCTAATTTCGAACCCTAGCTTCTAACCCTAATTTCTGACCCTGATTTTCGGTACTTCAAGCGGCAGGTTTAATCAAGCGAATCCTACAGGTTTCAATGTAATAAAATCTAAATTTTTATTTAAATATTTATGCGACCGATTACTCTTTTCACTTGCAGCAGTCTCTTTATTTATTTATTTTTTATAATTATTTTTAGGCATTTTTCAGGATTTTTTGGGTGAAGTTTTTGGATTCCTATACCAGCAAACCAAATCTCCCACAGCTGGAGGCCGTGCTGCAAGAACAATTCACAGAGGTAGAAAAGTGGATCAAACGCAACAAACTTTTTTTAAATACTGACAAAACTGTAACGATGCTCTTTGAAACAGCACCTAAACTGCATTCAGTTGTGTTCAAAATTATTCAACCCCCAATGCTGTAAAGGGTTTTAGGGAATTTAGTGTACATTTGTAATTGTATTCAGAATGAAATCCTACAAGGACTTTTTAAAGAACCATATGCAACTAAAATGACATCAATTGGTTTTGTAATACAGTAGTAAATGTTTCTTTTGTGAATTCTTCATTGACACAATTATTCAACCCCTTAAAGACTACCACTCTGAAGAACAGAGGTTCATTCAAGTGTTTTCAATCAGGTATTGAAAACACCTGTGGATGTCACGGAGCAGCAATAAAGCATAATAAGCACCAATTAGGCAGCTTTAAAATGACTGTGATACTCAGCTCCTTCTAGACATTTACTGGTATGGTTACAAACATGGTGAAGTCAAGAGAATGGTCCAGGAAGACAAGAGAAGAGGTGATTACTCTTCACAGGAAGGGCAATGGCTATAAGAAGATTGCAAAGATGTTAAACATACCAAGAGAGACCATAGGAAGCATTAGACATGTGCACAGCACAAAATTTCGTTTTGAACTAATGGATTAGTCCTAAAATGCAATTTATTTAGTTGCTAAAGAAATTCGTTTTCAGTTCTTTAGTATGAAAACGAATTTCATTCAGCCGAAAACCAGTGGATACAATTACTATTGTAGTGGCTCCTCAGAGGGCTGAGATCGCTGCTTGTTACAGTATCTCTCACTCTCAGCACAATGTGGGCCATATTACATAGTTGGTGCTAACTTAGCCAGAGCTGTTGTAAACTTCCCAGAGCCATTATAGCCTATGGAGGTTTTCAGTTTACAACAGCTCTGGTTAAGTTAGCAACAACAATGTAATACTGCCCCGTGTCGGGCACAGCTGTTACAGTAACTGACTGCTGCTCATCATAGCGCTCAGAGTTTCAGTAAAATTAGTAAATAATATTTTTATATATAAGAGGTTAGAACAATATTATTTCTTTGTTTTACTGAAACTCTGAGCGCTGTTACAGTCAGTTACTGTAACAGCTGAACCTGATACATTGTACTGAGAGATAATGTAACAAGCAGCCAATCTCAGCACTCACAGCCACTGGATTTAAAGGACTTAAAAAAAGGCTCCTCTCTGTATAATGTTTAGAACATCTTCCTGTATTAATTAATACCCCTCTCTGTATAATGTATACAACATCCACCTGCATTAATTAATACCCCTCTCTGTATAATATATAGAACATCTTCCTGAATTAATTAATGTCCCTCTCTGTATAGAACATCCTCCTCAATTTATACCTTTCTCTGTATAATGTAAATAACATCCTCCTGCATTAATACCCCTCTCTGTATAATGTATAGAACATCCTCCTGCATTAATTAATGCCCCTCTCTCTATATAACATCCTACTGCATTGGCATGTGAAGGGTGCAGAACTTCGGATGTTGCGCTCTTCATTGCTGGTCTCCTTCACTCAATGTAATATCACAAAAAGGACTGAAACTAAAATGTAGTGCATTTTATTTTAGTTTCTTTCGTTTTTTGTACTGAGCAGTTTCGTTTCTCTTGAGTCATACGAAAACTAAATTATCCCTAAATTCGGACTAAATCGTTTTAGTACTAAAACGAATGCACATGTCTAGGAAGCATCATTCGCAAATTCAAGGCAAAGGGCACTGTTGAAACGCTACCTGGTTGTGGCAGAAAGAAGATGCTGACTTCGACTGAAGCGTAGAGTGGAGAAAAGTCCCCGTGTGACTGCTGAGGAACTGAGAAAAGATTTGTCAGATGTGGGTACTGAAGTTTCAGCTCAGACAATACGGCGCACACTGCGTAATGAAGGCCTCCATGCCAGAACTCCCAGGCACACCCCCTTGCTGTCTCCAAAGAATAAGAAGAGTCGACTGCAGTATGCCAAAAGTCATGTGGACAAACCACAGAAGTTTTGGGATAGTGTTCTGTGGACTGATGAAACAAAATTAGAACTGTTTGGGCCCATGGATCAACGCTATGTTTGGAGGAGGAAGAACAAGGCCTATGAAGAAAAGAACATCTTGCCTACTGTGAAGCATGGCGGGGGGTCAATCATGCTTTGGGGCTGTTTTGCTTCTGCAGGTACAGGGAAGCTTCAGCGTGTGCAAGGTACCATGAATTCTCTTCAGTACCAGGAGATATTGGATGACAATGTGATGCAGTCCATCACAAACCTGAGGCTTGGGAGACGTTGGACCTTTCAACAGGACAATGATCCCAAGCATACCTCCAAGTCCACTAGAGCATGGTTGCAGATTAAAGGCTGGAACATTTTGGAGTGGCCATCGCAGTCACCTGACTTAAATCCGATTGAGAGCCTCTGGTGGGACTTAAAGAAAGCAGTTGCAGTGCGCAAGCCTAAGAATGTGACTGAACTGGAGGCTTTTGCCCATGACGAATGGGCGAAGATACCCATAGATCGCTGCAAGACACTTGTGTCAAGCTATGCTTCACGTGTAAAAGCTGTTATAACTGTAAAAGGATGTTGTACTAAGTACTAAGATTGAATGTCACTTGGGGGTTGAATAAAACTGATAATGATGTGAGCACAGAAAAGACATTTGTGGTTATTTCATTATAAATGTTATGTTATATTTGTCTGACCTACACGTGCCTCTTTGATTTAATTGTAAGCAAGATGACTGAATGATCAAAATCAATGTCAAACTGGCCAAAACACTCAATTTCAGTAGGGGTTGAATAATTTTGAACACAACTGTAAATTGCAAAATCCCCATCTATGTGTGGGGACAAAATCAAATGGCACGCTGACCACAGTCACTTCTCTCAAATATCTAGGTATGTGGTTAGACCCAAGTCTATCCTTTTGGCCTCCACATCGAAAAACTCTCATCTAAAATTTACCCCAAACTAGGTGCCCTGTACAGAAACAAATCCTGCCTGAACCCCACAGTAAGAAAGCAAATTGTACAACAAATGCTTTTGCCGGCTATTGGTTACGGAGATGCAGTGTATTCAGTGGCCCCGCAAACACACATTCAGAAACTTACTACATTGTATAACTCATGCTGCCGCTTTGCGCTACAATGTAACTACATGACCCACCATGTTAAAAGAGCTAAACTGGACGTCGCTGGAATCTAGACGCACACTTCACCTTTCCAACCTGGTGTTTAAGAGCTTTTCTGGGAAGCTGCCACCCTACCTGAATAGACTGCTTCCTCCAGCAGTTCCCTCATCCTATAACCTCCGATCCAGGACCTGCACCTTACTTGCAATACCACAATACAAAAAGAAAGTGGCTCGATCCTCGTTTTCCTACAGAGCACCACAGTTATGGAATAACCTTCCAGACGCCATCAAATCGTCCCCCAACTGTAGCATTTTAATGTTCTTGAACCCAGGACTCTCCTGAAAACGAGAGAAATCTCAATGTATCCTTCCTGGTAAAATCCTTTATAAATAAATAAATAAATTCCTAATTTATTTTAAAACAAAGAGGTTTATTTTAGAGGTATCTTTGCCAAATGCATTGGTTTCTTTTTTTACGTTCCTTCAGTCTGGCTGCATTCTGCGGGAGCTATCCATGGTGCTGAAACCTATTCAGAACCAAGGACAACAGTCCCGCGGGGCTCCAGAGCAGGGGGGGTTACCTTTTTTTTTACCCTAATCCAAGTAATTAATTAATCTGTCTCACATCCCGATAACTGATAAAAATGAAATAACTAATAAAAACAAAATACGAATTAACCTGAAATATGAATTAGCAATAAAAACGAAAAAACAAATGGACCCTAAATCTGAAATACCAGCTGTTTGAATTAATAAATCAACCCGAAATACAAAGTAACGACGAAAAAAATGAAAAACGAAGGGACCTGAAAAACTAAATACCATCCATTCGAATTCTCGGATCAGTCCTAAAAAAAGAATTGCGGTAACATATCGAATGATCCGAAACTAAAAAACCCAGAAAGAAACGTTCCGAAACTAAAAAATAAAGGAAAGATAAAATCCGAAAGAAACAAAACAAATTTTTTGGTCGTGCACATGTCTAATAAACATATGTTTCTCGGTTTATTGTTTTTATTTGTAAAAAAACCTTTCTCTCTGTTTATAAGCCTGCATATCTACTTCATTCCTGCATAACAACAGATGTCTCCTGATATGTCATGACATGAAAGTGACATAACGTGCACACATGAAAGAGCTTTCGTGTGTCATTATTCCCTGCAAGCTTGCCTTGTTCCAAGAAGCAGGCATCATTTTCTCGTGTTTGTTTTTGTTATAATCACTGCTATTTCGTCGTTGATATGCCTGCTTGCGGAATTTGTTCTTCTTTTATAGAAGCGCATTGTATAGCGCCATTTATCGCGCATCCGCGTCTCAAACACAACACATAAATAACAACAATATAGTGTAACATCTCTCCGGTTTGGTAATCTTTTGAACGTCGGTTTAATCTGTTGCAGCTCTGATAGATAGCATTATTCATATGTACTCGAGCTGTGTTTCAGAAAAATATATATATTTTTTTTTTCTTAATCCTTGCATTCAGAATCAGCCAGCACCGTAAAATGGAAATCGCGGCCAACGCGATCCGTCAGTAGTAAACCTCTAGGGAGTCCTTGTAATCACTTCTAAATGTTTGTACTGAGCTATGTGTAACCAAGGATGGAAGATGGGAAAAAAAACTTAGATTTTGATTCGAATGAAGCATTGGAGTGTGGAAAAATAAAACTGTTGAAAACTGTCACAGAGAACCCTGTACTAAATCTAATGACGGCGTCTCTCTCCGTGATGAGAAGCCATTATGGTGAATGTCAGTGCACAGGGAATTGTATGACGAGGCTGCCAAAACTGATTGTTAGGAAGAAAAAAAAAATCGGAAAAAATATCAGTAGTCATAAAATATAATTGAATTCATTCCTCTGTTATTTCCTTTTAATTAGATGATGCGTTTTAGAGCAACGGGCCCGGGAGAGGTAAGAAAGGGTGCCGGATAACTCAACGCCGAGCGATCGTTTTCCCTCTTCGTTTTCTCGGCTAACATTGAGTAAAGAGCGCAAACAAAAACCGTGCTATTAGATCAATAACTCGTCGGCTTTCACCGGTTGCAAAGAACTAAAAGCATTTACATTTGCGAAAGGGGAACATTTCCCGAAAAAAAAAAAAAACCTCAGTGAACGTCTCTTTT
Source organism: Leptobrachium leishanense (assembly GCA_009667805.1). Lineage (NCBI taxonomy): Eukaryota > Metazoa > Chordata > Amphibia > Anura > Megophryidae > Leptobrachium > Leptobrachium leishanense. The sequence continues at coordinate 137,136,556 of CM019070.1, forward strand.
CACTCACAGGTCCTGTAAACCTGTAGGTCACTGAATTGATAGCGCCGGTATAAATTCTTTTGTCGGATCCGGAGAACTGAAGAATTTATCAGCTCGCCATTTATCAAATGGAGGAGAAAAGGCGAAAGAAAAGAAATCAAATAAACGTCATCCCCTCGAAAAAAAGAGTCTCTCGGTCATCTAAAACATCCGCAAACATTTCGCTCTGTGTGGAGCATGGTAACAAAGTGTCTGTGAAAACCCATTGTTTATTAGACCAGGGAAAGTTGAAAGACTTTTGTGAATACTTTCCTCGCAAATTGGTAAATCTCAGGCAAAATACTGGACTTTTTTTTCATTTTTAGTATTCTTCAACATTGTCTGGTTTGCTTTGTCTTTGGTCTATCTCTTACACTATAAGGAATCACGTGTTAATTCTTTAACTTATGTCTAGATATACACAGGGTTATTCAAAGAGATTCGAATGGCTGCCGAAAGGGAACCTTTCTTGGCCCTTCGGCTATTCAGAGAGCAGGCAAATCGCCAAATGTTGGCGAATTGCCTGCACATATGGTACCTGTTCGGTGCCTGTTCGAGGGCAGTGAAATCCCCATAGCTTTGTCTATGCAGAGAACAAAAACCAGCAGTGAAAAGTTGCCGAAACGCCCTGCCATTCGACAGGTTTATTCAGGCGAATCCCATAGGCTTCAATGTTAAAAATATTCCCGTTTTAATTCAATATCTAAAAAACCTTTCATCACAATATTCTGCAGTAAAGAGTCTCTTTATTTATAGATTTTTTAGGAGCTGTCAAGCATTTTTTGGGATTTTTTTACAAAACTTTTTTTCCATTTTTTTTTTTAATTTTTTTTTAAAAGTTTTACTTTTTTCTGCAACAGCCCTTTTTATTATCATTCATTGGACCTCATATGTAAATTTCAGACATTTTCGCTCAATAGTTTGTTTGCAAACAGTGTTTCACTTTTCAAACATTCAAGCATACTGTTTTTTTTTCCCTCCATCCGTCTGCGGTGTCGGGTTTTTCCGGCGGCTGCAGACAGAGGGAGGTGAATAAATTAGCAAAACAGTTTGTATGAATGTGAAATTGAAACGCTGTTTGCAAAGAAACTACTGAGCGAAAATGTCTGAAATTTTCATATGAGGTCCAGGGAATGATAATAAAAAGGGCTGTTACAAAAAAAATAAGTAAACTGAAATTTTTTTTAAAAAAAATAGGACTTTTAAAAAAAAAAAAAAATCGGAAAAATGCTTAAAGTATCCTAAAAAATCTATAAATAAAGAGACTCTTTACTACACAATTTTATAATGAACGGTTTATTAGATATTGAATTAAAACGGGAATAATTTTAACATTGAAGCCTATGGGATTCTCCTGAATTAGAAACATAGAAACATAGAAACATAGAAAAATGTCGGCAGATAAGAACCTTTCGGCCCATCTAGTCTGCCCAATTACATGGATACTTTACCTGGATTTATCTTTTGTTTAGGATAGCCTTATGCCTATCCCATGCTTGCTTAAATTCAATTACTGTTTTGGCCTCTACCACTTCAACTGGAAGACTGTTCCATGTATCCACCACCCGCTCAGTAAAATAATGCTTCCTGATGTTACTTTTAAACCTTTGCCCCTCTAATGTAAGACTATGTCCTCTTGTTTTGCTATTTTGTTTCCTTTTAAATATACTCCCTTCCTCTACCTTGTGGATTCCCTTTACGTATTTAAATGTTTCTATCATATCTCCTCTGTCTCGTCTTTTTTCCAAGCTGTTAATTCCAAGCAATTAACTTGCCGAATTAAACCACCGAATGACAGGGCATTAGGGGAACCTTTCACTGCTGGTTTGTGTTCTCTGAATAGCCGAAGCAGTGCATTTTCATGGGGTGTTCACTGCCCTCGAACAGGCACCGAACAGGCACCGTATGTTCAGGCAATTCGCCAGGATTTGGCGAATTGCCTGCACTCTGGATAGCCGAATGGCCAGGAAAGGTAACCGAACGCTGATTTTCAGCGTTCGGTTACCTTTCTCAAGCAATTCGGATCTCTTTGGATAACCCTGTAGGCATTTCATTGACACTTTGGTGCAGTTTTGGGTTCTCCGAATAAATTTACCATTACCATTCACTATGGGACAATTTTGCTGCTGCCTAAGATCGCTGAATTGCATCTAATTACGAACTGCAGCTAATCGAGGCATCAGTGGGTGGTATTGAAGAACATGTATACACAATCATAGTAGTGAAGAGCGTTTAATTGCTTGGAATTGCCTCTTTTCTTCTGGTGCAAGGTATCTATGTCCCAGGAAAAGGCCAGGTGCCTGGCTGATGTCAATTGACGAGTCTGCAAAAAAGACATATGTGATAAGAAGCCTATGAGATGACTCTCAGCACAGAAACATGTACAGGCATCATAATTTGGCTCACTGAACCAGCTGTCTGCTCCCGAAAGCAGATCAGTGCACATTTTTGGTTCTCATAAAACTTCAAACATGGAAACCTATCCACAAACCAACAGTCATCATGGTGAAAGTGATAGTTCTTCTTTGAAGGGCTATTCCAGTGACCTGGATCATTTAGGGGGGAGTGAAAGGAAGAAATCCTCCTACCACTATAACTACTTAAATTACCATAAGTGGTCGTGGCAGCTAATTGGGGCACCAGTGGGTGCTTTTGAAGAACACGTATACTCAATCATAGTAGTGAAGAGAGTTTAATTGCTTGGCTTTGACCTTTCTACTTCGGTGCAATGTTCCCATGTCACAGGAAAAGGCCAGGTGCCTGGCTGATGTTGATCGACAGGTGTGCAAGAACGACATATAAGACACAAAGCCAGTGAGATGACTCTCAGTACAGAAACATGTACAGGCATCGTGATTTAGCTGGTTGAATGCTCATTGAACCAACACTTCTGAAAGCAGATCAGTGCACATTTTTGGTTCTCCTAGAACTTCAACCATGTAAAGCTATCCACAAACCAACAGCCGTCATGGTGAAGGTGATAGTTCCTCTTTGAAGGGCTGTTCCAATGACCAGGATCATTTAGGGGAGAGTGAAGTGGGATAGTCTTCTATTGTTCCTTGTGCTAGGCTCATGTCAATCTCCATTTGTGCAAGAATGACAGGCATGACCTACAGCCAATCGGATGACTCTCAAATACAGAAGAATACCAACTGTCTTCTCTTGAAATCACATCATCACACATTATTTTGTTCAACTGACAGCCATCAAGGTGAAGGCGATGCTTCTTCTTTGAATGGCTGTTTCAGTGACCATGTGTCACGGATCCCCCTTTTGTCTATGATACTAGTCCCTGTACGCAGTATAATATCTACCCATCCGATCCTTGGATGGTCGGTAACGATAACTACCCCCAGAGAACAGATCTTGTAGCACCCAGCAAGGGTTAACAGACACCAGAATCGGAGGACACACTTAGTCCAGGTAGCAGAGGTCTTATCACTAGGAGATATGGTCAACCTTATGCCAAGAGTGACATTCAGAGCAGGGTTGTCAGGTATAGCCGGGTCAGTACACAAAGCAGGGTTTTCAGGATAGTACATAAAGCAGGGTTCTCAGAAATAGCCGGGCCAGTACACATAGATGATTTGTAATCAATAGCCGAGGTCATACACAGAGAGGGTTCAATAAAGATAGCCAGAGTCATGCACGTAAATGGAAAATCGTAGAAAGCACTGAGGGAAGCAAAGCCACGTCAGGGCAATGAGACTGCCTGAGCAGACTGATTTTAAATCTGGCTGCGCCACATCATCATGCCGCACCCTGACCACCCACGTGACTGACCATTACTTGGCGCCAGGTCAGGGAGCAGTGAGGATGGCGCTGCCGGGTGCCGGGTCACTTGCCGGGCACTGGACGTGACACCATGATCAATTAGGGGAAAGTGAAGGGAAAGACAGTCTTATAAGACTATAACCACGATAATTATATTAAGTGGTCATAGCTGCTAGTCCATAGTGCCCCTTTAAACATTTCAACCCTGAAAATTGGGATGGCAGAAGCTAATCATATGAACTGTGTGAATTCAAAGCTCTGATTAGATTCAAGCCTCATGTGTGAGAAACCTTTTTATTTTTCCCAATAACTGCTCGAGTTTCAGACTAGATGAAGCACTTATATCTAATGATAAATGCAACTACTCTTTTAAGAGCTTGGCTAGATTGAAATCTCGGAGACCTGTAGGGAATTTTGCGTTAATACATTTATGCTGGTGCTGCTTTACATTCTGTTGTGAAATGAGAAATGTAATTATTTAGCACAAAAATTGAGCTGCATTAAATGTGTTTGCAGAGAGTTTCCTTTGGCTTCCCTATAGCCCATTTGAATCACATCCAAATGACTAGTTCTCGGCTTTTGATACCAAAGATGTCCTGAATTTGTCTTGGATTTACCAATGTCCCTATTTGTGACTACTCCTAAGGTGGTATAGAACAGTGTGTCTCAAATCCAGCCCTCAGGACCCACTACAAGCCAGGTTTGCACATATCTTAAGCACAGCACAGGTGATTGCAGGATTCAGTCTGCATTTCCTCTCTGCTCCCTGCTCCTTGCCTCCCCCTATCTTTAGCTCCCTATAGCTCTAGTTCCTCACCTATTTAGCTCTAGTTCCTCACCTCTACTCCCACTCCCTCTGCTCTTAGCCCTCCTCCTATTAGTTCAGTCCTTTTCATGTGTCTCCTCTCAGGCAAGGAGTGGAGAGGTGAGGAACTAGAGCTATAGGGAGCTAAAGATAGGGGGAGGCAAGGAGCAGAATAAACAGATGAAAGGATTAATCCTTTCGCTGCTGAGGCATTTCACACCCCTGCTGAGGTCATTTTTACCGGTTTCACTCATCATGTTTATCCGCGGTTTGAAGCCTTATTTTAATATATGACCCAGACATATTTGTCTGTTCTTTCCGGCAGACTCAGCAGATTCATAATATGTCATTATTATATGTATACGTCATGTCCTGTCTGTATATTATAACAAAAAATGCAACAAAATTTTAATTTTCAATAATTTACAATGTGTAAAGTGTTTTTTTTTCACATTTTAACATGCGAGCATTTGCGGTTATATTTTCTATGGGGTGCGCTTGTTAAAAAAATTAGAAACGGGGACTCGTTACATTTTTTGGGGGAAAATTTCGCTATTTTTAACAAACGCACCGCATACAAAAATCGTTAGTGCAGCATCATTGTTCACATTATAATTGAAATGGGAACAATATTGATGCATTAACAAATAAAAAAAAAAAAAACCTGTTAATCTTTTTGTATTATTATTTTTTTAATATTTTTTTATTTTTTATTTTTTTTTGTTTAATTTTTACATGATCATGTTTGGTATCGTTGGAAAGGCCATGCTCCAGCCGATCCAGCAATACCAAACATTAACCCCTATCTGCCACGGATCGGAGGATAGGGGGTTCATTGGAACCCCCTAACTCCACCATTGGTGGCAGTTAGGGGTTAACTCCAGGACTGGCATCATCGTACTATGCACGATGACGCCAGTCATCAGGGGGCATTCCCGGAAGCTTGGCCGACATCCAAGATGTCGGCCAGCTCCAGGAGAGGATCACGATTTGGTGCTTTTCGGCGCCGAATTGTGATCCGGCACCCAAGGGGTTAGAGACAGGCATGGTTTGGAAGGGCAGGCTGTGCCCTTCCAAACCATGCCTGCCTTTAGCTGCTGGACCCCAGCGATCGGGAGGGAGAGAGGTCCGAAGCCGAGGACCGACCTCCCCCCTCCCTTTCAGGCACCTCCTCCGCACTCGCGGGGGGCGCCTGAAATAGATGTCATCGCGCCTGACATCTATCTCCCCCCCGGGGTCCCGGAGTGCCGGGCTGACATGCAGATGTCAGCCTGCACCCGGGGGGCCAGCAATCAGCCGAAATCTGGCTGATTGCTGCCTCCTGTGCTAGGACGCGCTCAGCGCGTCCGTAGCACAGGAGGTACAATTGGCAGGACGCGCTGAGCGCGTCCTTAGCAGCCAAGTGGTTAAACACAGGATGAAATAGGGAACACAGGAGGGAATTGAGTATACGCAGAACTAATAGGGCAGACACTTGATAGGTAATAACAAAGAATGCTAACTAAGGCTAGGGTCAAACGAACGCATTTTTCGCGTCATCCTTGAAAAAGTGCGTCAGAACGCATTGATAAATTTTTTCACAGACGACGCGAAAGCAGTCATACGATGATGTGCATTTTCGTGCGTGATTTTTGACGGAGCTATTAAAAACAAATGGACGTGATGTTGGCCGGACATGTGCAGCGTCTGCCGTCTCCTAATCATGCACACACACCCCTATGCCGACGCAGCGAACTCTGTACGCCAGTACTAGTAACGAAAATGCACTCGTTTGCCGCTTGCGTTGCGCGGCCGGACTTTCGTGCGGCCGTACTTCGTATATTGGCCGTCATTTGCTGCTACTACGGCCGTGATTAAGTGCGCCTAAACGCACGTTCAAAATGCGTTAGTCTGACCCCAGCCTAAACAGATAAGAGCATTGACATAAGAAAGAAACCAGATTAATTAAGGTAAATAATAATAATGTCCATGGCAAGGTATCCAGATAGGGGCAGGCAATAATCGTTGTCAGGTTTCAGGCAGAGGTCGCGGTAAACAGATAGAAGAATAGTCAAAGTCCATAGCCAGGGGTCAGATACGCTTGTAATCCAAATAGAAGGAGGAACAGGAAACAATGGATGGAGGTTACTGGTAAAACAGGAGTCCAGATGTGGTTTACAATAAGGTTGCCAGATGAGTAATAGGTAGGATCCGGAACAAGGCGCTTTACAGAACACAGGTCAACTTAGTTGCACAGTTCAGAACTTCAGTGAGGAAGTATCCAAAGGAGGGTGGAACTTCCTCTTAAGAGGCCTCATTAGTGTGGGATGGGATGAACTTGTGGCCTCCCTGGAACCAGTACAGTATTCAGACATATTCCCAGGAATCTGTATTTAGAATGAATACAGGTTTCAGACAAGTCCCCAGGAACCTGCATAGGACATATGTCTTAGCAAAAGGCGCAGCGGGTTCTGGCCTTCCTACGACGGCGACGACGAGGGGCCTGACAGTCATCCTGAAACCTGGCCTTTTAGTTGGTCCTAAAGACTGGAGTTGAGAAACACTGGTCTAGAACTTCATGATACATTGGATGTTTGATCTTTTTTTTAATTCGATATTGATCTATTTTCAATTAAACTCTTAGAAAAATACCTTAAACTAATTAGAGACCCCCACAATAACACAGATTAAGAAGACAAAATTAATAAAGATATATAGGTCTATTCACTAAAGGTGAAACTCAGAAGAATTGGAAGGAGAAGAGAGCAATCTAGACCAAATAGCCAAACCAGTAGATCAGTGTTACCCAAACCTGTCCTCAGGTCCTCCTAACAGGCCAGACTTGCCAGATATCTGAAGCACAGCACAGGTGATATGATTTGTTGCTCAGTGATTGCAGGATTCAGTCTGCTTTTCCCCAAGGTGATCTGCAAAATCTGGCCTGGACGAGGGTCCCGAGGACAGGTTTGGGAAACACTGGTCTAGATTGTTCTCTTCTCCTGTCAATTCTCCTGAGTTTCACATTTTGTGACTAGACCTGATAATAATGTTTCTTCTAGGCTTGAAAGTCCCTTGAATCCTCCTCCTCCAGAGCTGTCACAATGTAGAGGTCCCTTGAGCCTTTTCCATGGGCTGCTCAGAAATCAACCACGCCCGAAATGTGTAGTTCCAGGAGACAAATAAAGGACTAGACGTCAACATGTAGTCAACATGACTAGACGTCAACATGAAGACGTCAACATGCTTTCGTCACTCGCCCCCGAGTTGGTCCCTGGCAGGTGGGATATTCAAAATAAAGACTGCTGGGTATGAAACCCTCTGTTTGGGGGTGGAAACTCCATGTAACCTGACAACTTTAATAAGCTATAGTGGTCTAGTTGTGTAGAGTGTCCCTTTAACCCTTTCACTGCTGAGGACGTGTGGGGAACGTCCTCATTGACTCCTAAGAAAAGATAGGGGTGGAGATAGGGGGTTCGTTTGAACCCCAATATCTCCCGTCTGTTGGCAGCTAGCAGGGTCATGATTGTTATCATTAGAAATGCCAGAGCATGGCCTTTCCAATGATACCAAACATGACCATGTTTAATGTAAAGACAAAAAATAATAAAAATAAGAAGAAGAAAAGAAAAATGTGTTTTTTTAAGACGTGAAATGGCTCAGCAGTGAAGGGGTTAAATATCTAATTATACGCTCTTACAGAAAGTCAACAATGAGAATATTGAGATGCACATTGATATTTAAAAGAGAAAATGTAATCACTGTGATTTATTTCCTCCACCTCTAATATCTGGATTGAAGCATCAGTCGTCGCTGAGCCCATGTTCTCCTTTCAGATGAGATACTTAGGGTAGGGTCAGACGAAAGCAGTTTTAACGTGCGTTTAGACGCACGAAATCACGGCCGTGCTAGCAGCAAATGACGTCCAATGCCGGGGAACACACGAAGTACGGCCGCACGAAAGTTCGTCCGCGCAACGCAAGTGGCAAACGAACGCATTTTTTCTAGAATGTCAAACCTCTAGTACGGACGTACAGAGTGCGCTGCGTCCGCTAGAGGCATGTGTGCGTGATTGGGAGACGTCAGACGCTGCTAATGTCCGGCCAACATAACGTCCAGACACAAAAAGTGTTTTATTATGATCCGTACAAAATCACGGACGAAAAGGCGCATCGTATGACCGCTATCGTGTACTCCGTGAAAAAATGCGTCCATTCGTTCGAACGCACTTTTTCACAGACAACGCGAAAATGCTTTCGTCTGACCCTAGCCTAAAGTATCAGCAAGGTCTTAATAAGAAAGACTGCTTTGTGATTGCTTCGTGACGAATATATGATGTTTTTTACTGTCTTACTCAGCCGCTGTCACCGTGTAAATGGTTCGCGAGAATATTCTTTTATATTGTCTCTTGTTTATAATTCACGACGAGAGTAATAAAGTACTGCACTTAGCAACTCAATGGTCCTGACAGATAAAACAAGAACCCTCGACGGTAAACAATGTAGAATATTAATAACTTGGTTAATTAACAATTCATATCTCCGGCAATGATCTTTTTTCAGTCGATCTTATGCTGAGTGTACTTTTAAAATAGGGAACAACTTTTTTTTATTATTCCGTGTTCTATAAGGTTTAAAGATGTAAATATTGTGCAGCAACTCTTAATGATGTTCATGGAGTACGGGGATACTGGTCATTAGGGATGGGCTGGTGGTTCGATGCGAACATGAGTTTGCGTCGAACATCGGCCATTCGAAAGTTCGCGAACTTCGAACTTTTCAGGCAGTTCGCAAAAAGTTCGATTTTTTTTTTTTTGATTTTGTTTAAAAAATGCTTAAAAAATCCTAAAAAATCTAAAAATAAATAGACTCTTTACTGCAGAATATTATAAGCAACAGTTTATTAGATATTGAATTAAAATGGAAATATTTTTAACATTGAAGCCTATGGGATAAAACAATCTTGTTGCTAAAACATCAGGCAGACAAGGCCCTCTAATCAGGCACTGTAGAGGGCAGCCCGCCGGGGCCTCCCAAGGATGCCCTTGAGTAGGATGCGGCCGCCGGATGACAGAGCTGCGACTGCGCGGGCAGGCCGGCCGGGTGCATGTGACAGAGAGGTGGCGCAGGGAGGGAGCCACAGCACCTGCGGCCACGGCAGACCCCCCTCAACCAGGATCCAGGGAGCCTCCACTGACTGACCACCAGGCTAAGGTAAGATGACACATTTCTAAAAAAAAAAAAATCCGAGGACATTTTTAAATGTCCCAAGGAACATAAAATAAAACTTTTTTTTTCTTTCTTTCTGATACTCACCTGATTCCTGGATCCACCAACAAGTGCAGCCTCCCATCTCCCACGCTGTTAGACGCTGCATACACCAGCGCGCTGTGTGAAGCTTCTGAGAAGATACGCTATTAGTGTAGAGGGAGCGATGCAAAATGCGCAGCAAGCTTCCCCGCTACACTAATAGCGTATCTTCTCAGAAGTATACTTGTTACTTACCCTGCTTGTTCTGAGGACCCGATCTGTTGCCGGCTTGCTTGATGTGCCTAGAGGGGTGTCAGCTATACCCTCCTGACGAGGCCCAATAAGGCCGAAACGATCGTCGGGGGTTGCTGCACCTCTCGTGCAGGGATGACGTCCTTGGCAATCAGCACTGGCCACCCTTTCTGGGTGAGAGCAGGCTGATTTGCATATGGAAAATTCATCCCTGTAATGGCACAATCAAGCTAAAACCTTGTTTGTGAGACCTGAGCGGGCCCCACCATAGAGCAGGCCATTAGTGCTGTTGCTCGTTCTCAGGACCTTCACAAACACCCCCCTTGTTTCTCACTGTTGCCGGCTTTGCCTACCATCTGACTATTTTCTCTGTGTACTCCCTGCCTGTTCTGTTTGCCTCCTGTTGCTACTGGTGTGCGCCGTTTCTCGCCATATACAGTAGTGCAGTACAAGTGCCTAAACGTTGCTGACCCGATTTTGTTATAACAACTACTCTCGCTCTGCGCCCCTGTCTGGTATATTCCACTGCTTGTTACTGCTGGTGCGCTTCCATCCTGACATATACTATAGCGCAGTACAAACATATATTGATCTCAGTCTGTGGTGTATAATATTGTTGGTGCTGTCTCCCTTGCCTGTGTGGCTGCTAGAGGTTAGGTTTAGTGGTCCCGAGTCCCGACCATCCTAAGGATCGGAGGGTTAGAGGTCTGTTACCAGCGATCCTACCAGGTCTGTCCTGGGGAATCGTTACAAATATACGGTGAATGCCGTAGCAAATGTTAATGCTCATGCTATTTTAATGCACGTGTTGTTACTTTCAACCAAAGCCTGCATAAGTTTCACCATAATTTAGCCAAAAAATCACTAAACTTGTTCTGCGTGTCCTAAAACATCTCCTCTTTTCATACAGGCTGCCGCCCCAAGCAGTTGTTTAGGAATAGATTAAAGGAAAACCATTTACCGTCATTTGAAATGTAAATTTTTTCTTTTTAAATGTTTCTATACATCCTACAAATCCGCCACTTCACGGGCAGGTTATGGGGACCTCCTAGGCACGATATTTGAAGGAATTTTTCGTTTTTATTTTTAACCCTTATTTCATGGAAAACTCACTGTCCCTTTAAAAACTTTTTTTTAACTCTTTGTCCTTGTTTCCTGTCCCCCAGGGCACTACCCGGACCCCCATTCACCTTTTATGGCAAATATCTAGCATATATGCCCTCTTGCAGGGCACTCTAAAAATCGAACTTTCAAGTCCCATTGACTTGCATTGAGTTCGAATCGTGTTCGCGTTCGAATTCGAACTTTTTCAAATGTGTCCCTACTGGTCATGTTCTTGCATCAAAATTGTGGAAACTACACTTTGTCTACAAGTCATTCTACTATTTGTCTCTGGTGTTTTCTAGGAGACTTTCTTAAACACTTCCATGGAAAACTCTCGATTCTAATAGAGCACTATGTTTGCGTTATCCCTCCTTCGCAGATTTATGTATTGTGTGCGCTGACAAATACATCATCCCACATTTCATACTGCTTCCATACAGTGGTGTATTTAGGTTTTGTGCTGCCCAAGGCCTGACTAAACTCGTGCACCCCCTAATTTAAATTTGACGCACCCCTTCCTGTCAAGGGCACACCTCTTCCTGGTTAATCCCCGCCCTTCCTCTTTAAGCTCCACCTTTTCCTCTTAGAGCTCCGCCTTTTCCTCGCTTCATATTAAAAGTGGATACCAAGTGCCTACTTGTATATTTTGTATACCATTTCAAATGTATCTATTGAGATAAAGAAAATTATGAAATGTTTAAATTCAAGCATTTTTACAAAGAACAGCCACGCATGTCAAGTATACTGGATCACAGCCGCTCTAATTGGTTGAACAATAAAATCCACAGAAACGTGCACTGCATATGAGCGTATCACAGAGCTGCACAGCAATAAAACCCACAGAAATGGGCACTGTGTTTGAGCATATCAGAGCTGCACAGCAATAAAACCCACAGAAATGTGCAGTGTGTATGAGCATATCACAGAACTGCACAGCAATAAAACTCACAGTAATGTGCAGTGTATATGAGCGTATCCCAGAGCTCCAGGGCAATAAAACTCACAGTAATATGCAGTGTGTATCACAGAATTCACAGCAATAAAACTCCCAGCAATGCAATGTTTGGTGTGTGTCAGCGTATCAGAATCCACAGCAATAAAACTCCCAGCAATGCAATGTGCGGTGTGTATGAGTGCATCAGAATTCCCAGCAATAAAACTCCCAGCTATGTAATGTGCGGTGTGTATGAGTGCATCAGAATCCACTGCAGTAAAACTGCTAGCAAACCAAGTGTATATGAGCACACAGCAATTATGCTGTGGAGCCATCTTGTCAGCAGTGGGGTGCCACTGCCAGAGGGTGCACTGTAGCTTTGATTCCCTTCCCGGTGGGTGTTCAGTCCAGAATAGAGTCTGTGTTAACGAAAGGGCGGGCAGCTGCGCGCGTGCGTTTCACGTTGTTCAGCCAGTCATGTGGTACTGAGACTCAGAGAAATGGCAGTGAAATGCCCTGATGTTCAGTGGTTTCAATCAGCAGGTTTATTCAGGCGAACCCCATAGGTTTCAATGTTAAAAATATTCCCGTTTTTATGCAATATCTAATAAATCATTTATTATTTTAATCTGCAGTAAAAAGTCTTTACTTGATTTTTTTTAGTACCTTTTAGTCATTTTTCAGATTTTTTTGGTCAAAATTCCCCCCCTTTTTTTTTAATAGCAGTTTTTCTTTTTTCTGTAACAGAACTTTTTATTATCAATCATAGGATCTTATATGTAAATTCCAGACATTTTCGTTCAGTAGTTCTTTTGAAAACAGCAGGCCACGGGTTTGCGGTGGCAGCATTCAGTGGCCGACTCCATGCACTTTGGGGACCCTGCGGTGAATGGTGAATTCACTGCAGGGTGGGGAAATTTTATTCCCCGAAGTGCAGGGAACTACAGAACACCAAAAAGTTGGCGTCATATCGGTGCTCTGTGAGTAACCCATTTAGTGGTGAGGTTTTTTGCTGCCCCCTGGAAAGTGAAATTGAAAGTGTAAATTAGTGAAATCTCAATGTATGTTTCCTGGTAAAATACTTTGCAAAAGTAAAAAAAAAAAAAAATTTTTTTTTTTTTTTTAGGGGTGGGGCCACCCAGTGCGGGCCGCCGCCCCCTGGAAAGTGCCGCCCTAGGCCTGGGCCTAGTCAGCCTAGGCCAAAATACACCAGTGCTTCCATACAACACAACCAAGAAAAAACAAACCCTTCACAAGTTATGCAATGTCTAAACCTGACTTTTAAGCCCTGTTGGCCTCCATATAAACATATTGCTAGATTATATATAAAGGGTATTTGCTGCCCAATGTTCTTTCCTTGACAGACTGGTAGTTGTACTTTGGCGAACTATGTGTAATGGTTATGGGTGGTCTGACCCCAGTAGGCCGGGACACACAGGTAAACAGACAGGAGGGACCAGGATTCTTGGGAGACACTTGGGATGGTAGACAGGTGACAGGAGATGCATATCCGGCCCTGGCTGTATGTATGTGTGAGATCAAACAAATTATGGAATTATATATGTGGCATATACATACACATATGGATACGCACTGCACACAAGATGTACACACTTCACACAAAAAAGTGCACACAATACTTCAGCACACTACACTTTCTACATACACAACACACACTAAACACAGGTACATAACACTACATTTACTGCACACACACCATACACATAAACATACAGTATATGCATGCACGATATATACATAAACACTGTGTATACATACAGCAAACACATGCACAAAGGGGGTTATCCCTTCGGCCTTCAGCATTCACCACAGGGCCCCGAAGTTCACGGAATGTATCCGATACAAAGCCGACGGTCCACCAAACAGACCACAGATGCCCCGAAAAAGGCAGATCAGCTGCCGAACAGTGGAAAAACCGCCAGGATAAGTGACTTTAGCACATGCCCCTCATATTACCTTCCTGGCGCTAAACCCGTAAGAAATCACTTAGCGCATCGGTTTTTGCGCCAGCTTCCGCAAGCTTACTGTACTTTGCGCATCCTATACTTAACATGGGGAGCGCAATCAGTAATTAGCGATTTGATAAGTAAGGTATTACAAAGCGCTAATGCTAATAAACACAGGGACGTGCAAGCCAAAATGTTAGCTACTTCTAAAATCCCCCTAAACACCCCCCCCCCATAAATCCCATACTCACCTTTCATCCCGCAGTGAGAACGGTGCCCCAATCTGACACTTTTCGCCGGGAGCGGAGTGAGACTGGGAAAAATGGTTTCCAGTCTCCATCCGCGATCACTTTGCAGCGTGATCACGCCAGGGCGAGATTGTGCAGGGCTCATGGCCCGGAAACGCAAGCCTCCATGGAGTCGGGACTCCAGGAGGTGATACTCGCAGCGGCGTGGTAGAACTACCACGAGTATTCCAGCGGTTAGCACTGCGGTCCGGGGCGAGGTGCCAAGCTAGCACTTGCCCCGGAATATGCCACTAAAATGGGGACGCTATGTGGAAACCTGCAGGTGCAGATTTTCCCCATTTTAGTGCAAAGATTGGAATCAAGCCCTAGGTTCTCGTCAACTTCATTAACAGACATAATATTGCATGACTGCATTTAAATGAACTTGTAGAAAGTGAACTCTTGTACTTTAGATGATGCATCTTCCACCGCATCAGAGGAGATAGCCTTTCTCTAAAGAACAAATAAATGTTATTCTTGGTTTATAGCCCCTACAAGTACACTTGGGATATACTGTTAAGTCTAATTTTACTTTGGCTCATATCCTATGCTGGCTTTTTATGGATTTTTTTTTTTCTTTCTTGAAAATTGAATTTACAAAGATTACGTTGTATCAGAGTATGATTTATAAACCCGTTCAATTTCAAAAATCCGTGGCTGTTATGGAAAGCTTATTTTAGTCAACAAAAGGACCTAATTTTTCTGATTTGTAAGGTCGGTGGTGCCTGTGGCGCTGAAGCTAATAGCTATACTTTTATAAGATTACTCTACCGTTAATAATGATGTATTATTTTTTTTTTTAAAGAAAAGCGACCTGGTTTTAACCAGTTTCATATTTTCTATCCCCAAAAAAGGATATAAAGTACCATATGAGGTCAATATGAAAAAACTTAGAAGTTAATCAGTTTTTTGTCCCATTTGAAATCTGGTTGGTACCCAATTTGAACTCTGAACGTACTCTGCGATGAAATACATCCACCACTGTAAACCCTTATATTAGGGTCTTACAAGGCTATCACACATACGTATAATGAATAATGGTGTTTTAAATATATATATAATAAGGGAGGCACAAAAGTCTTATTTTTTAATAAAAATCTATGGCCCCTATTACATTCCTCCCGCATTTGTTTTTGCGCCGGGGCAAAACCCTTTGTGCTGAACGTCGTATTACAACATTCGCGCAAATGATGCGCGTTATCGTTTAATGCGGATGGACCTGCGCGAGCGTGATGAACTGTGCGCGTCCTATACTTAACATTGTGAGCGCAAATTCATTCGTGCGTTGGTACGTGGCTGGTATTACAATCGATGCGCATCTTTTTACGAACGACGTTTGCACGCATAATTTTAACGTCTTTGAAAAGCCGGTGGTAACTGCAAATCGGAACGTTTTTGCCGAAACGAAAAACACCAGCACGAAAAAAGAAAAATACAGCAACGTATAGTTACACATTCTACACATACCCAAACAATAAAATTGTGATTTCGTGCGTGTTTTTATTATTGCTGCAGCATATATACTCAGATATACTTTGACAGGCGCAAAAACTTAAGTGAGTCAGTTAAGGTAAATTGATGTCAATTAAGGTTCTTCATTCTGATTGGCTGAATCCCGCGAAAAAAACAGTCTGCGCACTGATTTACGTACGCTACGTTACTGCACGCGTATTACTCTTCGTTTTTACGAACGTTGTTTTCGGATGGATGAGAAAATGCGTTCGGATCGTAATACCACCGGTAATTTTCACACGATAACACAAAAAATTGCGCTGCGCGGACGAAATTTGCGTGAAGAATGTAATAGGGGCCTAGATTAATAATACTCATTTAAGTTATGGTGGATGGCAAAAAGTGAGATTAAAAGCCTCCACATAGCAAATAATAAAGTTTATAATTGTAGAAGACATTTACACATCCCAGCAATTCAGAGAACTGCTTTGCCCACAGAGTTCATATGCTATATTCCCCATATGCAGCAAGGAACTCTGGGTAGGACGTGCAAATGAGATCTTAATTTTATCACTTTTTTGCATCCAGGGTCTGTTTTAACACAGAATCCTCCTTGCCAGTGCAAGGCCATGCTAGATGGCCTTTTAGCAAAGATAGATTAAAAAGACATACCAACGTTTTGGCCCCTCAATCAAGATGTGATTAATAAAGGCCTCCAGGGGCCGAAACATCAGTATGTCTTTTAAATCTATCACAATTATTTTTTTTTTTAAGAAGTCCCTTGTTGCCTCTTCTACATCGTTTATATTTACAGGGTAATTCAAACAGATTCGAAAAGTCACCGCACATTTGGTGACTTTTCATTCTCTTCAATTCGGTTCCTTTTGCCGATCCCATTTCGGTGACCCTGCGGTGTATTCAGCAAACACCACAGGGCCCCCGAATTGCAGGGAAAAGCTGCCGCAAACCCGACGAAAACGAACCGCAAAACCCAGCGAATGCACGCCGAAAACCCCGCAAAAACATCTGGATTAACCTGCCGAAAACCACGGAAAAACCCGAGCAGGAGCCGATCACACACAGCGAAGCCGCCGGAAAAAGCCGAGACCGCAGACAGAGTGAAGTGAATAAATTAGGAAAACAGTTTGCTTGAATGATTGAAAAGTGAAACGCTGTTTGCAAAGAAACTACTGAGCGAAAATGTCTGAAATTTGCATACGAGGTCCAGGGAATGATAATAAAGAGGGCTGTTACAGAAAAAATAAGTAAACTTAAAAAAAAATAAAAAAAAATAAATCGGACTTTTCAAAAAAAAAATAATAAGAAAAATGCTTAAAATATCCTAAGAAACCTATAAATAAAGAGACTCTTTACTGCAGAATTTTATAATGAACGGTTTATTAGATATTGAATTAAAACGGGAATATTTTTAACATTGAAGCCTATGGGATTCTCCTGAATTAACTTGCCGAATTAAACCACCGAATGGCAGGGCATTTTGGGAACCTTTCACTGCTGGTTTGTGTTCTCTGAATAGCCGAAGCAGTGCTTTTTTATGGGGATTTCACTGCCCTCGAACAGGCACCGTATGTTCAGGCAATTCGCCAGGATTTGGCGAATTGCCTGCTCTCTGGATAGCCGAATGGCCAAGAAAGGTAACTGAACGCTCATTTTCAGCGTTTGGTTACCTTTCTCAAGCAATTCGGATCTCTTTGAATAACCCTGACAGTATATTGCATATTGAGAGTTGGAACCTGGGCATTTAAAACTCTGTTTTGGCATTTATCTTGTTCTTTCCTGCTCTGTTGTATTATATATCTATCAAGACAACAAAGGGAACCACTCCGGGACTAAAATAAAATAAAATTTATTAAGTATGCATTTAAAAATCCGACGTTTCGGCCCCTAAGAGCCTTTATCAAGGTATGCCTTTCCTAGGTGTTCCACGGTTTGCGAAAAGCTAAACATCGGAAGCAACCTTCAAAGCCAGTCAGTAAATGGCACAGGTCTGACAAGTAAATTACGTGACCTGGAGATAATGTCGTATAACAAACTGCCTGCTTTAATTGTCTGTGCTGAAGCTCGGCGTGATCATACACATGAATAGGCTGTTCATTTAAATTATTAGACTATTAGCAACAATGTACACAGGTAATATGATAATCTGGTGCTGACGGTTTTATTCCAAGGCTGAATTAATTTAACTGGACACTATACATCAGATAAAATATTCATTATGTACAGGTTATACAGTATCAGTAAGTGTGGTTTTCTATTCACGCAAGCAGTTGCTTTTAATTTATACTTACGCGAGCAGACGTTGCTTGCGCACTTGTTTTAATTATTGCCATGAATATTTACAAAGCATTAATACATGTTGCGGCATTTTTTGACAAAGAGGTCAAATGATCAAATCGGCTCGTAATCAAGGGTTTCTCAACGAGGATACCATGGCCAACCAATCAATATCAATTCTGCAGCAGGTCGTGACCGGAAATCAATAAATAAATCGCATTGTCTTCGTCAGAGTAGGGAGTAGATATGATATATATCGGATATCCTGAGACATGAACACTATCAAATTTCCATCAGGAAAAAAGTACGAGCAAATGTTAACTTGATATATTCTCCCATTGGTTTCATAACGTGGAGTTTTGTCAATATGTGGGGCAGCAATAGTCCAAATATTCAGATTTTTCATAAAATCACTGGCAGCGCCTGGTGGTTTTATGGAAAATCACGTTCCATTACCCACACTGTAAATATAAACAGAGGCATCCCACTGTATATGTTAACTGTAGGTAAACCCTATGTGACAGGTAGAGGGCTCCCTTTACTGGCTGAAACGTGTTACTACATTTACATTACAGCTCAAGCTCTCTTAGATTGTAATTAGAAACATAGAAACATAGAAAGATGTCGGCAGATAAGAACCTTTCGGCCCATCTAGTCTGCCCAATTACATGGATACATGGATTAGGCTTGTGCACCGATTTTTTTTTTCGGTTCGATTCGGTTCGATTTGTTCGGATGTTTAAACTTTTCGATTCGGCTCGTTTCGACCGATTTCTGTTTCGATTCAGTTCGGCTCGACTCGCTTTTCGTGTACATTTTTTTTTCGGAATATCGACCATTTTTCGTATTTTCGTGTCACTTTGTTCGTTTTTTTTATCGACTTTTCGTGATTTCGGAAATTTTCGTTTTTTTCAAAACATCTGTTCTCCTCGTTTCAAAGCTGTCTAACTCTATTCGTTTTGATGTAAACTACTATGGTTTACTTTTTTATACTTTATATATGTTTTTTATAATAAATTTTTGGTTTGTTTTTCGGATCCGATAATTCATTCTGTCGATACAATAATTCTGACGATTCTATCGTGTTTTTTTTTTATTAAATAAAGATCCTTTTTTTCTTATGAATATACATTTCACAACTTTATTTAATCATATTAAAATGGTATGAAAGCCAAGGAACAAAAAAAATGAACAAAACGAATTAAAAAACGCTAAACTGACCCAAATGGTCTGACTTTAAAAATAAAAACCAGAACAAAAGGTTTACCGAAATGGAACCGAAATCATGAATAGAGTGAAAATAAATTTCGATTTGACACATTTCAAGTCCATTCGAAAATTCCGAAAATATTTCGTTTCGGCTCGGAAAACTTTTCGGATCTGCCATTTTCGGATCTAAAAATTTTCGGAAAATGGTCCGCATCCGAAAACACGAATCGGGAAATTTCGTGAAAATTCCGAAGTTCCGAAACCCGAAACGCACATCCCTAATTGTAATCTCTTCTCTTTGATTGTAATCTCTCCTCTTAGATTGTAAACTCTCGAGCAGGGTCTTCTCTCCTAATGTTTGGTGTGTGTAATGTGTATGTATATTTGTTTTTCTGTCACCCCCATTACACAGCGCTACAGAACTTGTTGGCGCTATAAAACTGCTTGTAACTGTAACTCCATGTTTCCGTGAAGAAGAAGCAAATCTCAAAGCTTTTCAAATCATTTCAATACAGCAGCTGTCATGTATGATGTGTTGAAACTTTATGAGCATGTCCTGGGGCCCATTGCAAATTAATTCAGTTTGCAATACACATAATTTCTGTGCTTTGCTCCAGAATCAGACAATATCGAGTTTACTCGATCATGGAGTACCTGCAGCTACTTTTGAAGAATTGGTATATTCAATAATGGTAGTGAAAGGGTTAAGATCATATATAAGAATAGAGG
This sequence comes from Leptobrachium leishanense, assembly GCA_009667805.1. Lineage (NCBI taxonomy): Eukaryota > Metazoa > Chordata > Amphibia > Anura > Megophryidae > Leptobrachium > Leptobrachium leishanense. The sequence continues at coordinate 137,156,607 of CM019070.1, forward strand.
AAATTAGGTAAAATATGATTCCAAAACGTTAATTAGCTGCCATGCTGGTTTAATATCTGTAACATTACGTCACACATATTTTTTCAGGTCCGCGAACCTGATATTTTTCAGTACACAATTCTAATTGCCTTCTCTTTCTCTCTCTTTCTCTCTTTCTCGATACATTGAGATTTCTCTCTTTCTCTCGATACATTGAGATTTCTCTCTTTCTCTCTTTCTCGATACATTGAGATTTCTCGCTTTCTCTCTTTCTCTCGATACATTGAGATTTCTCGCTTTCTCTCTTTCTCCCGATTCATTGAGATTTCTCGCTTTCTCTCGATACATTGAGATTTCTCTCTTTCTCTCGATACATTGAGATTTCTCTCTTTCTCTCTTTCTCTCGATACATTGAGATTTCTCTCTTTCTCTCCTTCTCGATACATTGAGATTTCTCGCTTTCTCTCTTTCTCTCGATACATTGAGATTTCTCTCTTTCTCTCTTTCTCTCGATACATTGAGATTTCTCTCTTTCTCTCCTTCTCGATACATTGAGATTTCTCTCTTTCTCTCATTCTCGATACATTGAGATTTCTCGCTTTCTCGCTTTCTCGATACATTGAGATTTCTCTCTCTCTCTTTCTCGATACATTGAGATTTCTCTCTTTATCGATACATTGAGATTTCTCTCTTTCTCGATACATTGAGATTTCTCTCTTTCTCTCTTTCTCGATACATTGAGATTTATCTCTTTCTCTCTTTCTCGATACATTGAGATTTCTCTCTTTCTCACTTTCTCTCTTTCTCGTTACATTGCGATTTCTCTCTCTTTCTTGATACATTGAGATTTCTCTCTTTCTCTCTCGATACATTGAGATTTCTCTCTTTCTCGATACATTGAGATTTCTCTCTTTCTCTCTTTCTCTATACATTGAGATTTCTCTTTCTCTCTCGATACATTGAGATTTCTCTCTTTCTCTCTTTCTCGATACATTGAGATGTCTCTCTTTCTCTCTCGATACATTGAGATTTCTCTCTTTCTCTCTCCATACATTGAGATTTCTCTTGTTTTCAAGTATGTCCTGGGTTCAAGAACATTGAAATGTTACAGTTGTTCTTTCTTTCTGTCTCTTCATTTTTGTCCGTTTTTTTCTTTCTTTCTTTTTTCTCTTTCATTCTCTTTTTTCTTTCTCTTCATTTCTGTGTCTTTCTTTCTTTTTCTCTCTTTCCCTTTCCTTTTCTCTTTCAATCTCATTCTCCTCATTTCTGTCTTTCTTTCTTTTTTTCTTTCTCTTCATTTCTCTCTGTTTCTTTCTTTTTCTTTCTTTCTCTCTTTCTTTCCTCTTGTCTCTTCTCCCTTCATATATTCTCACTTTCCGTGTCTTCCCCATTCATCATTTCCTGTGAGTGTTCTATTATTTATACATTAAGCTGTTTTGTATTGTTTGCGTGACCTTTGAATTACATTGTACAAAAAACACTCACTCCTTCCTACCAAGCCCAGCTCTCTGCGTTCTTGACATTACACAGTTCCATGAAGCTTCCAAAGAACATTTGCGATTAGAAATTATATAAAACACCTACCTCTGGGTATGATAATTATACAGACCATTCAACCATAGTGTTATTTAATTTTTTTTTGTTCGAAAGGAAATTCATAGTTTTGTCTTTTTTTTTTCTCTCTTTGTGTCTTCGTAGCTACTGAGGCTCACCTTAATATCACTGTTTGACATTAGAAGCCTCTCTTGAGAGGTAGAAAATCATTCTGAAATGAGCTGGACAAAGGTTATTTAACTGACAGTTAAATTCTAGCCCTGCGCATGTTCCTATATCCCTAATTAAATGTCACGAAAACGTGATATGGAATTTTTATACAGCGCAGACCTATCATCGGTACCTCCGCAGCACCTGTAACAGCGCTGACTGCGAAGAGTTAAACCCTTCTGGAAATAAGAGGGGAAAAATGATAGTCCTTATGATCTCTGTTCCTGCTATATTTATGTTCGTTTGAGATGAAATGTTTCTGGTGTGTAACATGTATCACTATTTTTAATGGGGTGAATAAGCTAAAGTGTTCTTTAAATGCGCTCTAAGGGATTACAGTCTTTGCAGGATCTTTCAGCATCCACAAGAAGGATAATGATATATAATGTTAAAAGCTCTCAGAACACAAGAACTCCATAACAAACTCAACAAATTTTAATTGTCAACCTCAATTTCTCGAGGAAATCTGCTTGTAGAGGGTAAAATCACTTTTGCAAATCCCTGACAGGTGACTGAGCTAAGGATCTTTTCCTAGAATAGTGCCCTAACACCTGGAAATGGGTATTTATCACTTTGAATCTTAAACGCAGACTTTTTTTTTTTAAAGAAACTATCAGGGTTATTCAGAGAGAGGTGAAAACCAGGAGAATGGCTGGAAAAGTGAAAACTCTAGGTCAAAATAGCCGATTTGGAAAGTGAGATAAATGGGAGAATTTTTCTGGTTTGGCTATTGTGACCAAGAATTTTCACTTCTCCAGTCATTCTCCTGGTTTTCACCTGTCTCTGAATAACCCTGTATAAGAGTTATTCAAAAAGGGCTCAAACAAATGCCACCGAACGGTGAATTTCAGTGTACGGTGCAATTACTTGGCAGATCATCGATTCAGAAAGCTGGAAATTCTTCAAATCCTGTAGAGTTGGCAACGAAATACAGTGCAGTTCGCCGCAGATCATCGCAATTCAGCGATGTTTGGAGGCAGTGAAATTGTCCCATAGAGAAGTAATGGTTAAAAAATAACAAAAACGCCGAACTGCACCGAACTGTTGCGAAATGCCCTGATTTTCAATGGTTCAGTTCAACAGGTTTAAACATGGGATACAATGCAAAAAAATAAGTGTTTGTGTTTTTTTATTTAACCGTTTATTCTTTTAATTTTCGTCAAAAAGCCTGTTTTTCAGAATTTTTATAGGTATTTTTCTCGATTTTTTTTTTTTTTTTTTTTTTAGGCAAAATCTTTGATTCCCATTTTTTTTAATGTCTTTTGGTTGTTCTTTTAGCAGATAGTTTTATTATTTTTTTATAGAACCATATATATTATTTCCATGCATTTTCATGCATTGTTATTGTTCTAAACGCCTTTTAAAGAATAGCATTGTTTTTCTTTCCCCAGTTCGGTGGTGTTTGGCGACTGATCAGCTATTTTTGTAGTTTTATTTTTTTTCCTTTGTTTTTCTTTCTGTATTAGTTTGTTATTTCTGATTAGGATTATTGTTAATTTGAGAATATGATAACTAAGACACAGAACATTTTTATTGAATACTTTTTCCGTATTATTTGGTGGAATACCTAAGAACGTTTTGTGCTGTTTGAATTGTCTTAAGTATAAATAAAGACTTAAAAAAAATATTAATACAATTACAACCAATACTATCTGTTTAAAACAGTTAAGAGAAATAGAAATAGTCTAAAACTTGAAGTTTTAAGAGATTTTTTTATAATAATAATAAATAGAAGACATTTTTAATTCTCAGCATTGTCCTTTTCTGTTTCATACACCCATGTTTTAGCTGGAACGCACAGGTCTTGTGTGACGACAGATGGTGGAGGGACAGAAGGCGACCCGGAGGTGAATTGGCACCAGATGAAGGTGATCATATGCTTAAGGCGCCAGATTTTCTGTGTCTTCTTCATTGACCCATTGACTCTCTTTGTATTCCTCCAGCACTACTGTGTTCCTTCTTCTCTTGTTAGGAAGCTCCATTTCCCATTTGGTCTGCATTGTTGCTGTGAGCAATTTGCATCACTACAGAATGGGAAGCATAAACCAATATATTTTACAATTTATATTCCGGTACGTCAGAGGCATTTATTGTACGTGTTTTGATTTATTGGCTATTTGTCGACAACATATTTTAGAATATTCTATTTTGTTGCTTTTTTATGTGTTACGTCGGCATTGATCTCACCTCTGTCTTATGAATAGACTCTGTGTGTCATGTTTTATGCATTTTAAATGTAAATAAGAGCTGCAGCAAACTGCACAGACTTTAACTTCTTCACCAATAATAATTATTATAATACTATACAGTAAACTACAGCTTGTCAGAGGTGATTATGGTTCTTTTCAATGTGTTCTGTGTTTTCTAATGTCACATTGCCCTACAAGGTTTTAGCATTGTTACATAAGTATCACTCTGGAGTTGCAGTCAAAACCCCAAATTTTTATTAGCCACCTGCGTCTGAAGCAAATAAGACACAGCGAAATGGCCACCATGTTTCCAATAGCCGACTGGGGAAGGTGAAATGCGTTGTGGCTTGGATGTGCTATCACAATGTTTTTATAACATAAAGTCTTTAGTACAGGGATCTCAAACTCTGGTCCCCCAGATGTTGATGGCTTCAATTTCCAGAATTCTGTGAATGCAATAGATGTCCAGGGAATCATGGGAGTTGTAGTTCAGAAACATCCGGGGGAAAGAGGTTGAGGGTGCTGGTTTGGAGTTTTCTCTGATGGAAAGAGGCTTTTATTGAAATTTTACCTGAAGGATGGCTAGATAGATAGACAGGTGGATATATATATATTACAAAAATCACGAATATATCAGTACGTCGTGATACCTTTTTTATTGGACTAATGTTACATTTAAAAGACGAGCTTTCGACAGGATTCCTCTCTTCCTCAGGTCTGGAAGCTATACTGATCAGTTCCTAGAATTGAACATTAGGACATTAAGGGCCATATTACATAGTTGGTGCTAATTTAACCAGAGCTGTTGTAAACTTACCAGAGCCATTATAGCCTATGGAGGTTTTCAGTTTACAACAGCTCTGGTTAAGTTAGCACCAACATTGTAATATGGCTCTAAGGGTCACATGGGTGGGGGGATTTAGATGTCGTAAAAAGTGAGAGTCAAATGGTATGTTCAAAATGGGAAAATAAAAGCATGAGGGATCTTGGGCCCATAATAATTAATAAAAAAAAAGGAAAGAGACAAAGCATCGGCCAGAATTTTGAATGTTATGTGACGTTATGATAATGGGTTAAAAACCCAGAATCCACATTGAGTCCAGCAATTATAGTGTTAAAATATGTGATCATTTTCATTTAATGTGTTTTTCGTCCACGGTGGTCTTTAAAATGTCCTTTGAGGATTTAAATTTTGAGGCGTTGGATGGAGTCGCCTGTTAGATTGAAGTGATGTCCCACCAGGGTACAATATGTATTTTCCTGGTGGTTCTTGATGGAGTGTCTGTGCTAGTTCATCCTGAGATTCAGTTTAAGGCTAAAAAAGGTATCACTGCGTACTACTATACTCGTGATTGTGGCATCTGGACTAACTCGGCCTATCGAATTTAAATATATATATATATATATACATATATATGAATATACACAGATGGCTAGATAGACAGACATATGGATATATATCGAACAGACAGGTAGGTAGATAAATAGATGGATAGGTAGATAGAAAGACTTAAGTAGAAAGATAGATGATAGATAGGTATACAGATGGGGATAGACGGATAGATTGGTAAACAGACTGATAGGTAGATGGACAGATAGGTGAAAAGACAGACAGACTGAGAAGTCGATAAATAGATGGCTAGGTAGGTAGACAGGAAGGCTTAAGACCTATAGGTTGATGGATAGATTTATAGATAGATTCGTAGATATTAGATAGATATAGTGCTAGATTTCCCTTTGTTCAGAGTTTATGATGCGTTCCCAGGTTCTTGCTTTAGGAGGCATGACTTATGTCTCCATTCATATTTCTCCTGCAATGAAAGTTACTCGGCTACTCATCATTCCTTAATGCATTTCCCCAGTAGGATTTGTTAGAGACTAAGCAGTTGTCTTGCTTTCTGCAGTGCATTATTTCTGATGATAAAGTGCATAGAGTGTCCCTGATACTGCATGACAAAGGGGATACACAAAGGCAGGGGAATTTAACTATCGATTATTAAAGGTGGTTTCTGTTCATTTCTAACTCTGAGCTTCAGAATCAATAATTTCAGGATGTTATAGGTCAGCATCTACTCCAAATGTATTACACTCAGTATAAGGGATGAATACATATTCTACAAGCGTTACTATGGTATAGAAAGGTATATCATATCAGTAAGGATCAATACGTCCCTGTGATTTATGGCGTTATTCACTAGAAAGGCTAGAAATTACAGCGGAATGGAAGAACTTGTAAAAATTAGCTCTAGTCCATAACTCCATAACTTAAATATAGTGACTTAGGAAAAAATACAGTAACCCATGTTCAACAAAATTGCCATTTGCGAGAATTAATATTGTTATGCCTGACCATCAAGTAGAATTTAGGGTTGTCATCAAAAATAGGTTTCATCAAAATAATTCCCCCCCCAAAAATCAGATTTTTTGGGGGGGGGATACAGTATTAATAAATTCCCTAAAGTATGTTTATATTTATTGATCTGTTCGTAAAGTTTTTGTATTAATTTCACATGAAAATATGACATTTTGAGTCTGTTTATAAAGAAGAAGAAGAAATGGCAGCTTAAACAGAGTGATTTGTTGCAAGGTTTGGTTTGTAAACAATGTATTTTGCAGTTTTAAAACAGCATCATAAAGCATATACAGGGTTATTCAAAGAGAATCGAAAAGTCACCGCACGTTCGGTGACTTTCCATTCTCTTTAATTCGGTATGATTTGGCGATCCCATTTCGGCGATCCTGCGGTGTATTCAGCAAGCACCACAGGGCCATCGTAGCTCAGGGAAAAGCTGCCGAAAGCCTGCCGAACACTCACTGCAAAACCCAAGCGAATGCACACTGAAACCCGCAAAAACATCTGGATTAACACCGCCGAACACGACGGAGAAACCCGAGCAGGAGCCGATCACAGCCACCGGAAAAACCCGACACCGCAGACGAATGGAGTGAAAAAAAAAAACAGTACGCTTGAACAGTACAATTTCAAAAGTAAAATGCTATTTTCAAAGAAACTACTGAGCAAAAATGTCTGAAATTCACACATGAGGTCCAAAAAATTATAATAAAAAGGGCTGTTACAGAAAAAAGAACAAACGTTTATAAAAAAATCAAAAAAAATTCGCAATTTTATTTTGCTGAAAAATGCTTAAAATATCCCAAAGAATCTATAAATAAAGGGACTTTTTACAGTAGAATATTATAATCAACAGTTTATTAGATATTGAATTAAAACGGGAATATTTTTAACATTGAAGTCTATGGGATTCGCCTGAATAAACCTGCCGAATTAAACCACCTAATGGCAGGGCAATTCGGCAACTTTTCAATGCTGGTTTTTGCTGTCTGAATAGCCGAAGCATTGCTTCTCTATGGGGATTCACTGCCCTCGAACAGGCAACGAACAGCCACCATATGTGCAGACAATTCGCCAGGATTTGGCGAATTGCCTGCGCTCTGGATAGCCGAATGGCCAAGAAAGGTAGCCGAATGCTGATCTTCAGCGTTCGGTTCCCTTTCGGCAGCCATTTGGAGCTCTTTGAATAACCCTGATATTCTATTTTAGCATTTTATATGGTAACCTTAATATAAAAAGATTGTTTTTCAGCACAGAGATTTCGTTATTGATGACTAAAACTACATCTAAAGGGACACTCTAGCCTCCAGGGATAGAGTAGGGCAAAAAAAAAAGGAAAACCAGGAATGGTCCAGGCTTTGAAAGGGGCTAAAATAGAGCACACAGTATGGAGATGTACAGTGGGGATTCTGCAGCACATTTCTAGTGTTTGGTTAATGTAAAATAAGTTTCCACCAAACAACTTGATCCTTACAGTGGCTTTATGGAAAAGCACATGCTAGTGAATGAGTTAATAAATGCACACTTTGTCCTATAGTTTTTACGCTAAAATACGTTTTTGAACAATAGTTATCAGGAAAGTTCATTCATTGGGCTAGAAATAAGTGTGGTGAGAAGGATTTTTTTTGTTCTATTTTTTACCAACAATTTAATATTATTGTGTTGTTAAGGAAATGACTGATTTTAGAGTGTTTTATTTTTGCATTCAGCGCATGCATTTTCCCTTCCCTATTGTTATATATCTATATAAATCAGTTATATAAAAAGCCAGCGTACTTAAAATAAAATAGCAATATGATCCTGTATTATCTGTTTAATACTTGTGTGTGTTCCTTCTTTGCATGTTCTCAATGGAAAGTACTGCTAATTGTTTCCATTGTTTCCAGTTAAATGAGTTTCCTTGACTTAGCAATTGAATATTACTATTCTTTGTAAGGAGACAGAAATGTGATGATAATTGTCATTTTCTGTGTTACTGATTCACTAGTTCTAATTTGTCTGTCGCTGCTCTCTTCCAATACCTTTTGTTCTTTCAATTGCTTCTTCAGAATGTTTGCTATATAACCCATATTAACAGGGCATACAAGTACTGCAATAATGCATATTGCTTGCATGAGCTATGAGAAAGTTCCCTGTCAATGGCTGAGATTTTGTGTGCGTCTGTATTGGCATGATGGGGGTTTCTCCTATTGTGGAAGGGAACAATGGAAAACATTGCAGTTAAACACGAGCAAATCGCTAATATGCGTTATTACCAGTAAGGAACTGGCGGCAGTGGGCGCTGTAAATGCTAAAACTCAACACTCACTGCAAGAGTTCGATGAAATCATGGCTGGGGAAACACTTGCCACGTAATCTACCACTTGCCACTTGCCACTTGCCTACCTACAACCTACACTGCCGGTCTTTAGAGTAGCCGGATCTCTAAACCCAGGACAGACGCACAGAATAATAAAGTCAGAACAAGCTTCAGTTAGGAACCAGAGCAGATATTCAGACAAGGCCAAGTGTCAGAACCAAAACGGATAGTCAGACAAGGCCAGGAGTCAGAAAGGATAATCAGGCAAAGCCAGAGGTCAGAAACAGAACAGATAGTCAGTCAAAGTGAGGAGTCGGAACCAGAACGGATAGTCAGTTAAAGCGAGGAGTCAGAATCAGAACGGGTAGTCAGACAGAGCCAGAGGTCAGAACTAGAAAGGATAGTTAGTCAGAGCCAGGAGTTGCTACACATTAAATCAAGGAGAGTAAGGGTTAACACCCGCGAGTAGTCAGGAACAAAGCCAGAGTCAATACACAGTATTCCAATAGCAAAGGAACAAGGATTGCACTGAACAGGATAAACCATGACAGAGCAGTGAGCTTAACTCTCCATTTGCTTTTCAAATCAGTCTGGTGTCACTTCATCCCACCGCACCCTGCCTGTGTCAATTCTTCAGACTTCACCCTTTAATGAATAGACCTGACAGATGTTATTCATGTCTGTCAAAAAATGTTGGTAGGCAACTCCCTTATGAGGTAAAGGGGACTGTTTTTTGTAGGGGTGCACCAATACCATTTTTTTAAGACCGAGTTCAAGTACCGACACTTTTTAAAAGTACTCACCGATACCGAGTACCGATACTTTTATTTAAAGTCACATGACCACTTTTCAATAGGAACAGACCTCATACTTTTTTGTCTCAGTACGTTTCCCGCCTTATTTATGACTGGATACTTCTTCGTAAGGCAAAATGTCCAGGGGAAAAAAACAACATAATTCCTACTATTGAAATCATGTGTGTATTTCATTGAAATTTTAGTGCATTTCATTGAAATTCGGCGCACTTCAGTGCGATTGGGTGATTCCAGTCCGTCCAACCTGCAGTGAATTCACTATTCACCGCACGGTCCTTGAAGTGCAGCAAATGTGGAGCCAAAGCTGAAGACTACTAAACAGACCACCAAACACCTCCGAACTGCAGAGAGGAAAAAAAAAACGCAACTCTGCTATTCTTAAAAGTGTTTAAAACAATAAACATGCATGGGATAAAAAATAATAAAATGGTCTGTTACAGAATTAAATAAAACGCCTTTTAAAAAAATTGGGAATCAAACATTTTGCCTAAAAAATACATCAAAATATTCAAAAAGCTAAATAAATAAAAGGACGGTTTGCTGAAAATGAAAGGAATAAACAGATAAATAAAAAAAAATAAAAGGATAATATTGTTTTACATTGAATCCAATGGGATTCGCCTGTTTAAACCCGTCAAATTGAATCACTGAAAATCAGGGCATTTCACTGACATTTTGGTGCAGTTCAACGTTCTCTATATAGATTAAACGATACTTCTCTACAGGACAATTTCGCTGCCGCCGAAGATCACCAAATTGTGCCGATCTGCGGCGAACTGCACCCTGTTTTGCAAATTTCCAGCTTTCTGAATAGACAAACTGCCCCAAAATTGCACCGTACATTGAAATTCACCATTTGGTGCCCGCAAATTCTGGGCTCTTTGAGTAACCATTATTGTTCACAAAACCTCTATGATGATTTTTTTTTAAATAATTTCAGAGCCTCACAATCGCTCCGTATCCTAAGTGTAATAATATCCTGTACATCCTCTGCCTGTGCGAGAGGCCGGCTGACCATTCTTTTAAACTACACGCACTCACTAAATAAACAATGTTTCATGTAATATTCTGTAACAACCTGAAATATTGACATTTCTCCTACTCTCCATAAGGATGTGACCTTTACTTCTGTTATTAGATTTTGACGATATATATATATAATGCGACCTGTGAGCTGAAAACGAATAAAATGGCCAAACCTGAAACACTCATTATGGCTGTAAGTAAAAAATGTATACTTACGTAGCCCAATGCGATTTAAATTCCCATCTTGGAGGCTTTGTGGCATTAACTAATAAAAACCGTCCAGATGATCGGATACAACACACACGCTACAATCTGCCATGAACAGTAGATGCGTTCCCTGTTCTGCAAGCTGTTCACGGCACCGGGATGTTGACCGGTGTTGAGTTCCCAGAAGGGTTTCATGAAAGGTCATTTTTTTTTAATGCAAATGAGCAACATCCGAAACCCAAAATCGTTGTTTCAGAAATACGTTTGATGGAACAAAAATATGACACCTCTGCCCTTTTCTTCCATCCCAAAAATATATATATAATCACATGTAACAGTGTATGAGAAAAACAAAAACAGTGCAAGAAGGGATAAATTAAGATAAAATAAAAAAAAATATTAACTGACATAAAGCAGAGCATATACGCCGTGTTAAGTTATTATGTTTTATAGACATGTGCAATTCTTTTCGTAACAAATATGATTTTGTCTGAGATTTTGCTTATTCGGAGATTCGAACCAATCTGAAAATCCAAATAAAAGAAGAAATGTAAATAACTAAAATCCGACAATCCGAATAGATGAAAGAACGAAAATCCAAAAATACGTAAATGGAATAGTCGATGGAACGAAAATATGAAAATCCGAAAAATCAAATAGACAAAAGACCGAAAATCCGAATCGGCGGTAGAACGAAGAGATTAAAAATAATGAATGCATTATCTTTCTTTCGGATTCATTCTGATCCCTTCGATTTTTCAGATGGGCGGTGTTATTGTTTATCTCTGGCCAATCAGCTTGTTCTTTTTGAGTCAGACTGCATTCCAGAGAGAGGTGATGTTTTAGACTTGCTTTCTTTAGTTGAAAGTGTGAGACTGAGAGAGTAACTGGTAGTAGTATTGGCCAAGTTCTCTTATTGGCTGCACTGACAGGAAAGTCTGTGTGCAGTGCATTGTGCAGCAATTAATAACATTTGTTAATTCCTAAATCCCCAGTCTAAAGAACACAAAACATACGATTAAATAAAATCAGTTTTGTAAAAGATAATGAGCAACAATACCAGACCGATTAAAACCAGTTTATATTTTAGCAACGAGAACAATGAATGAACCCGAAACAATGAATAAACCCAAAATAACAAAAGAATAAAAATAACGAATGAACCCGAAATAACAAAAGAACAAAAATAACGAATGAACCCGAAATAACAAAAGAATAAAAATAACGAATGAACCCGAAATAACAAAAGAACATGAACTAACGAAAGAACCCAAAATAATGAATGAACCTGAAATAACGAATGAACCCAAAATAACAAAAGAACATGAACTAACGAAAGAAACCGAAATAATGAATGAACCTGAAATAACGAATGAACCCAAAATAACGAAAGAACTTGAACTAACGAATGAACCGAAAAAAAAACGAAAGAACCCAAAATAATGAATGAACCCGAAATAATGATTGAACCCGAAATAACGAAAGAACATGAACTAACAAATGAACCTGTCAGGATACAGGTTCCAGGGCGGTAGTTTCGAGCCACTATGCATTAAATCAGGAGGCTTGCAAGGTAGAGATATATATGAAGGGTTTATTGTAAAGGACACAAGAGGGAATAACAGAATGTAAAAGGGGTTTATACTAGAGAAGGCGAAAGATGAATAAATAATAACGATAGACACACTGAAGATATACAGAACCTGAAATAAAGAAAGAGCCAAAATAACAAAAGAATGCGGAATAACGAATGAACCCGAAATAACAAAAGAGCACAAAATAACGAATGCACCCGAAATAATGAATGAACCCGAAATAACGAAAGAGCACAAAACAATGAATGAACACGAAATAACGAATGAATCCAAAATAACGAAAGAACATGAAATAACAAATGAACCCGAAATAACGAAATACAATGAAATAACGAATGAACCCCAAAAGAACGAAAGAACACAAAATAATGAATAAACCCGAAATAACAAAAGAACATGAAATAACGAATGAATCCTGAATCCAAATAACATAACGTATCTGAAAAATACAAAGACATATGAACGATCCGAAAATGCAAATAAAATGCTCCTACGAATGAGACATTTGAAACGAAATCTAATGATCCGAATTAACACATGATCCGAAAATAACGAATGACCGAAAAACCATACGAAAATCCGAACATAACGAAAAATGACACTTAACGAATGAAAACATAACGAAGCAAAATGAAAGTTTCAGTCGTGCACATGTCTAATGTTTTATTGTTTTTAATAAAATTCTCTGCATATCTAACTCTTTAATGTGACCCTTGCAATGAGAAGAATGAAAAAGTCTGAATCTTGTGTTATTATTGAACATATTCATATATATAATTTTTTTTACCCAGTGTCGGTTATTTAGAAGAGTTTCTTCCAGTGCACGTTCCCTTCGGCTACAATGTAGACTTATATCTGAAGCTGAATATGATGGGGAGGCATTCAATGTTTTTCTGTTGCTTTCAAAGCAGTTGATACGGCATCAGAGACATCAGAAGATTTCAGTTGACCTGTTGACATTCAGACATGTAATAATGGAAGATTTCTCCCCTCTTGGGCCCACTCCATCCTCATTCAATGGTCTCCTCATATCGGATTAAATTAGTGATAAGCTTTTAGATCTCTCTGCAGAAAAGAATAAAAAATAGAACTTGAAAATGCTATGAGACATGTGATCTCATTCTATTTTCATCATTCCATGGCTGAAAGAGGAGACACGTGTATCTATATGTTTATTCTATATAGCGAAATTTGACATCACCTTTTTAATTGTTACATTTGTTCACTTGTGCGTGATTTCGGATTCAGATTTGAAAATCTGAACCCAACAACTTCCCATAAAGTGTAATGTCATGTAATTTCAGGTATTTAACCCTTCACTACCAATGGATTTTCCAGAAAACTACTGTGTTTTGGGGGTTGTTTGTGTTTTTGGAAAATAATTTTTAATTAATTATAAAGTTTTATTCCTTACCGTACTGTTCGGCAGATGTATGTTGCCATCTGCTGGCCAAAATTACTTACTGCAGTTCTGGGCTCCGTGCATTACCAGTTTGGTAGAAGTCTTTCAAATACATTCCCAGCTGGTTTTAATAAGTGTTAGCACCTCAGGCATCATGGCCATAGGGGTTATTTGACAAATTGCCTGCAAATATGGTGCCTGTTCGATGGCAGTGAAATTCCCCATAGAGAATTAATGGTTAATCTATTCGGAGAACACCAAACAGCAGTGAAAAGTTGTCAAAATGCCCTGCTGTTCGGTGCTTTCATTCGACAGATTTAATCAGGCGAATCCCATAGGTTTTAATGTGAAAATATTCCTGGTTTTATTTAATATCTAATAATCCATTTATTCTTTTAATGTGCAGTAAAAAGTCTCTTTATTTTATTTTTTTTAGGATATTTAAGGCATTTTTCTGGGGGTTTTTGCTAAAATTTGTTTTCTGATTTTTTTAAATAGCGTTTTTTCTTTTTTTCTGTAACTGACCTTTTTATTATTATTCATAGATCCTTATATGTTAATTCCAGCCATTTTCATCCAGTAGTTTTTTTGCAAACAGAGTTTCAAATTTGGCACTTTCAATCCTTATTTTATTTTTTGTACCCATCTGGTGGCTTGTTGGCTTTTTACTGCGGCTGGTCGGCGCTACGCTCGGCGGCTCGTTGCCTGCTTTTGGCAGCTGTCCGGAAGGTTTGTGGCTGCTGTCCGGCAGGTTGGCGGCAGTGGGTGGTGGTGGGTTTGCAGCAGCTATCCGGCGGGTTGGTGGCGGTATTGTCAGGTTTGCGGCGGCGTACGGTGGCCGATTCGCTGCACTTCGGGGAGCCTGCGGTGAATGCAATTCACTGCAGGGTCAGAGAATCTGAGTTGCTGAAGTGTTGGTGACATTTCGGTGCTCTCTGAATAACCCTGCATGTTGTTAAACCTTTAAGGGCATGTTCGGCAGCCCAAGGTTGCTGAATTATGGTGATCTGAGGCGAAACGCGCCGTATTTCGGTGGCAATTCTCTAATATTTGGCGAATTGACAGCTTTCTGAATAGCCGAACTGCCACAAAATTGCACCGTACGGGGCAATTAACCATTCGGTGCAATTCGGTGGCAATTTCGGCACTTATTGAATAACCCTCACAGTAAATATTCATATGCACACATATATAAAAACATCATTATCTCTCAAATTACTTTTAGATTAGCTGGTTATTAAGGACATGCATCTTGTATTCTCAATATACTTTCTAATTTGCGGTATGCATCTCTATTATACCCATAAACAGTTTTTATTAGGAATCTACAAAACAAATGCATGTAGAAATAATTATCTTTTCGATTGTTAGCATGTCAAGTGGTTAATGGAAGCAAAGTCATTTAAATGATACATTAGTTTGTGATACTTAAACACAGCTATTACAGTGATGGAGCCTCTCCCTCTCTCATCACGCGATGTTAAAATATTCAGCCATGAAATATGCACTGGCATATTGCTTTTTTTTTTTTTTTGCAGATATCTGCAGAATGCACGCAATCTGTATTCCGAGGAGGTTTGCAAATTAAAGATCTACTTGACCAGATAGAGTTATAGCGTTGTAAGGACAGAGTGACACAGTGAAGAAATGAAATGGCCTTTAATCTCTACCAGCCTGAATTATAATCAGCCAAAGGTTGGAAGCAAATTTAGTTTAGCTTTTTTAGATCTTAGCTCTTTTTTTGTGGTTTGATGACATAGAATGAGAGAGTTATATAAAACGACAAGGAAAAAGTAGTTACATTTTACAAAAAAAAAAATTACCCACCATTCTCCAAAAATAATAGCTAGCAATAAATATAATTTAACTTTTCAGGTGTATTGTTTTATATTTTTTACCCAATTTACATGGGTTTGTATTGGAATCAACTGTGCACATTTCAATGTGGTTTTTTTCCTCGTCCTTGTACTTTTACCTGGTACTTTTTATACTAATATACTGAATTATTCACAAACTAATTATCTGGCAGAGAATTTCAAGGATATTTCAAATGTTAAGCTTAAATAGTTCAGATGTAGACATATGGAAAAAAAAAAAAATCTGTCACGGTTATTCAGAGAAAGGTGAAAATCAGGAGAACTGGCAGGAGAAGAGAACAATCTAGACCAAAAAGCTGATTTGGAAAGTGAGATAAATGGGAGAATTTTTCTTGGTTTGGCTATTTTGACCTAGAATTTTCACTTCTCCAGTTATTCTCCTGAGATTCACCTTTCTTTGAATAGACCTGTGTATCTTATCCCCTTCACTGCTGACAGTGGCGTCACTAGAGTTGGTGTCACCCGGTGCGGTAACTTATGGTGTCCCCTCTCCCCCCGAGGTTTACGGTTTTTTTTAACTACTTTTACTCATAAGCCAGTACTCCCATATAACACTGAATGCTCATAATAGACGGCGCACGTTACTGTGAGGTTTATTGCTGTGGAGCTCTGTGATATGCTCATACACAAATTTTGGCAAACTGATAGCAAGTACGGTGCCTGTTCGAAGGCAGTGAAAGTCCCCATAGAGAAGTAATGGTTAATCTGTTCAGAGACACCGAAAAGCAAAGAAATGTTATGATGTCCGGTGTTTTCATTTGGCAGGTTTATTCAGGGCGAACGAAAACCATAGGTTTCAATGTTAAAAATGTTCCTGTTTTTATCCAATATCTAATAAACCGTTTATTCCTTTAATCCATAGGAAAAATCTCTTTATTTATTGATTTTATTTTTTTAGTATCTTTTAGGCATTTTTAAAAAAAAAATCAATTTTTTTCTAATAGCAATTTTTCTTTTTTTTCTGTAACAGACCTATTTATTATCATTCATAGGAACTTATATGTTAATTCCAGACATTTTCGTTCTGTGGTTCTTTTTAAAACAGCAGGCGACGGGTTTGCGGCAGCATTCGGTGGCTGATTCCCTGCACTTCAGGCACCCTTTGGTGAATTCACTGGGGAAATTTGATTCCCCAAAGTGCGGGGAACAACAGAACACTGAAATGTCTGCATCATTTCGGTGCTCTGTGAATATCCTCTTTGTGGTGTTTTTTAGACATGTGCACAGCACAAAATTTCGTTTTGAACTAATGGATTAGTCCTAAAATGCAATTTATTTAGTTGCTAAAGAAATTCGTTTTCAGTTCTTTAGTATGAAAACTAATATCATTCATCCGAAAACCAGTGGATACAATCACTATTGTAGTGGCTCCTCAGAGTGCTGAGATTGCTGCTTGTTACAGTATCTCTCACTCTCAGCACAATGTGTCAGGCAAAGCTGTTACATTAACTGACTGCTGCTCATCACAGCGCTCAGAGTTTCCGTAAAACTAGTAAATATTTTTATATATAAGAGGTTAGAACAATATTATTTCCTTGTTTTTTACTGAAACTCTGAGCGCTGTTACAGTCACTTACTGCAACAGCTGAGCCTGATACATTGTACTGAGAGATAATATAACAAGCAGCCGATCTCAGCGCTCACAGCCACTGGATTTAAAGGGCTAAACAAAGGCTCCTCTCTGTATAATGTATAGAACATCCTTCTGCATTAATTAATACCCCTCTCTGTATAATGTAGATAACATCCTCCTGCATTAATTAATACCCCTCTCTGTATAATATATAGAACCTCCTCCTGAATTAATTAATGTCCCTCTCTGTATAGAACATCCTCCTCAATTTATACCTTTCTCTGTATAATGTATAGAACATTCTCCTGCATTAATTAACGCCCCTCTCTGTATAGAACATCCTACTGCATTTTATTTTATTTTGAGAAAGGATTTTACCAGGAAGGATACATTAAGATTTCTCTTGTTTTAAAATATGTCCTGGGTGCCGAGTATGTACCGTTGGGTGTCTTGCCAAGGACACTTACTGGAGAGGTTGCTCACTGGGATTGAGCCCATGACTCCACAGTCTCTCTCCATGCAGAGCAGTGACATTACCTCTACTCCACCCAGCCGGTACAGCGGCATAGCGTGGGTTATCAGCGCCCAGGGCAAGCCAAGAATTGTGCACCCCCCAACCTGTGAATTGTGCGCCCCCCAACCTGTGGATACAGTAACACTCCCTGATTCCCTTCTACCACTAGAGTATTGACCCCCGTTACCCCACAAGCACATGTTTTGAATATTAACAAAATACTGATCTAAAAGAATTAAACACACATGCCCCCTACGCTACACCACTGCTACCAGTCACCCTGTCCCAGTATACCCTAGTATAGTTCCACTCTCACACTAAACCCAGTCACTCTCTCCCAGTTCCCCATCACACTCTCTCCCAGTACCTCCCAGTCACTCTCTCCAAGTACCCCCAGTCACTTTCTCCCAGTACCCGCACTTTCTCCCAGTACCCCTAGTCACTCTCTCCCTGTACCCACACTTTCTCCCAGTACCCCCAGTCACTCTCTCCCAGTACCCACACTTTCTCCCTGTACCCCCAGTCACTCTCTCTCCCAGTACCTCACAGTCACTCTCTCCCAGTACCCCCAGTCATTCTCTCCCAGTGGCGTAGCGTGGGTTGTCAGCGCCAGGGCCAGCCAAGAATTGTGCGCCCCCCCAACCTGTGGACACGTTAGCATGCCCCGATTCCCTTCCACCATTAGGGCATTGAACCCCTTAACTGTGATACGCTCATACACTCCGCACATTACATTGTATCACAGTGCTCCACAGCAATAAAACCCACAGTAATGTGAAGCTCACACATGGATATATATATTGCCCCAGCAGCTCAAACATGAATATATTTGCCCCATGCCCCCAGTAGCTCAAACATGAATATATTTGCCCCAGTAGCTCAAACATGAATATATTTGCCCCCAGTAGCTCACACATGAATATATTTGCCCCCAGTAGCTCAAACACGAATATATTTGCCCCCAGTAGCTCAAACACGAATATATTTGCCCCCAGTACCTCAAACACAAATATATTTGCCCCCAGTACCTCAAACATGAACATATTTGCCCCAGTACCTCAAACATGAATATATTTGCCCCCAGTAGCTCAAACATGAATATATTTGCCCCAGTAGCTCACACATGAATATATTTGCCCCAGTAGCTCACACATTAATATATTTGCCCCCAGTAGCTCGCACATGAATATATTTGCCCCAGTAGCTCACACATGAATATATTTGCCCTCAGTAGCTCACACATGAATATATTTGCCCCCAGTAGCTCACACATGAATATATTTGCCCCAGTAGCTCACACATGAATATATTTGCCCCCAGTAGCTCACACATGGATATATTTGCCCCCTCCCCCCCCGCCCACCGGCTCTGAGGGCCCACTGGTCGGTCGGGGGGCGGTTTGGGGCATCATATTGGGCCCCCGCTGGTTTCCCTGTGATGGACATCGTGCTCTTGGGCAGCCAGCGGCACACTCTGTAAATGCCGCGGTGGCGCCTGAAGCCCAGTCTAAGCACGTTGCACTGGCGCCTCCCCTCACGTGACACGTCACGCGAGGGGGCGGTGCAGGCGCCACCGCGGCATTTCCAGAGTGCTCCGCTGGCTGCCTGTGTGCACTGACCATCACAGGGCAGGGAAACCGGCGGCGGGGCCCACTATGGCACCCCTGGCGCCCCCCAAAAAAATGCGCCCGGGGCCACTGCCCCCCCAGCCCCCCCATGCTACGCCACTGCCCGATATCAAGTATACTCGATGTTGTCTGATTCTGGAGCAATGCAACTGAATTTTGTTTATTGCAAAGAAAATGTATTTGCAAATGGGCTCCAGAGCATGCCGCTAACATTTCAACACATCAGACATGACAGCTTATGTTTTGTAATTATTTGAAAAGCTTTGAGATTAGTTATTCCTTCATGGAAAACCAGAAATCAAAGCTATACAGGGTTATTCAAAGAGATCCGAATTGCTTGAGAAAGGTAACCGAATGCTGAAAATCTTGGCGAATTGCCTGAACATACGGTGCCTGTTCGGTGCCTGTTCGAGGGCAGTGAAATCCCCATGAAAAAGCACTGCTTCGGCTATTCAGAGAACACAAACCAGCAGTGAAAGGTTCCCGAAATGCCCTGCCATTCGGCGGTTTAATTCGGCAAATTTATTCAGGAGAATCCCATAGGCTTCAATGTTAAAAATATTCCCGTTTTAATTCAATATCTAATAAACCGTTCCTTATAAAATTCTGCAGTAAAGAGTCGCTTTATTTATAGATTTTTTAGGATATTTTAAGGATTTTTTTTTAAAAGTCCGATTATTATTATTATTATTTTTCTTTTTTACTTTACTTATTTTTTCTGTAACAGCCCTCTTTATTATCATTCCCTGGACCTCATATGTAAATTTCAGACATTTTCGCTCAGAAGTTTCTTTGCAAACAGCGTTTCACTTTTCAATCAATCATGCAAACTGTTTTCCTAATTTATTCACTTTGCTCTGTCTGCGGTCTCGGCTTTTTCCGGCGGCTTCACTGCGGGTGATCGGCTCCTGCTCGGGTTTTTCCGTGATTTTCGGCAGGTTAATCCAGATGTTTTTGAGGGTTTTCGGCATGCATTCGCTGGGTTTTGAGGTTAGTTTTCATCGGGTTTGCGGTAAAAGGAACCGAATTGAAGAGAACGAAAAGTCACAGAACGTGCGGTGACTTTTCGAATCACTTTGAATAACCCTGATAGTATAAATGTAGTAGAGGTTTTTGGCCATCAGAGGGACCACTTTGTCAAATAGGGCATACCTATCATAGAGGTAATAGACTTTAACCCCTTCACTACCAAGATATCTTAGACTTCAAAGGCACCGTTCGGTGCCCAGATATCGAGATATCTCGATCTGCTGATCTGCAGCCCAAAGCAAAAGAAATTTGTTTGCTGCAAATTTATTTTGTTTGCTTTTGGACTGCAGAAGGTGTCCCCGAATGTTTAGCCCTGTGGGAATCATGCCCAAAGAGCTAAAACTGGAAAAATCAGCTGATAATGCCCTGACATCGAACATTCAGCAGCCGATGCAGGGAAAAAAAATTCGAGCTGCAGCTGTATGGGCTGTAACTCAATTTGTCCGTAGATGACGTCACCATCTAGTGGCCAAATAGATTATTTACAGATAGAAATACAATGGGAATATGCCCTAATATGTCTTGCTGCATAATTAATTAAATTGATTTTACAAATAAACACTTGTTTCTGACAAGTTTTTTTGGAAAATCACTTACAGGGTTATTCAAAGAGATTCGAAAAGTCAACGCACATTCGGTGACTTTTCGTTCCCCGCACTTTGGGACGATTCGGCGATCCTAGTTCGCTGACCCTGCGGTGTATTCAGCAAGCATCGCAGGACCCCCGTAGTGCAGGGAAAACTCGCCACAAACACATGGAACACTCACGCGAACCTGCCGAACACTCACCGAAAGCCCGTAGAAACAGCTGTATTAACCCTGCTGAACACTCCGGACAAACCCGACTAGCCACCGTTCAAAGCGCAGAGCAGCCGCCGGAAAAACCCGACATGCAGACGAACGAGGTGAAAAAAAAGTACACTTGAAGGTTTGAAATTTGAAACGTTGTTTGCAAAAAAACTACTGAACGAAAATGTCTGGAATTTACACATAAGGTCCTATGAATGATAATTAAAAGATCTGTTACAGAAAAAAGAAAAATCAATATAAAAAAAACCAGAAAAGAAATTTGACAAAAAAATCCCCAAAAATGCCTAAAAGATCCTAAACAAATCTATGAATAAAGAGACTTTTTTACTGCATAAATAAATAATAAATGGTTTATTAGATAGTGAATTAAAACAGGAATATTTTTAACATTGAAGCCTATGGGATTCTCCTGAATAAACCTGCTGAATAAAACCACCGAATGGCAGGGCATTTTGGCAACTTTTCACAGCTGTTCGGTGTTCTCTGAATAGACAAAGCATTGCTTCTCTATGGGCTTCCCTCGAACAGGCACCGTACGTGCAGGCAATTCGTCACAATTTGGCCAATTGGCTGCTGTCTGAATAGCCGAATGGCCCCGAAATGTCCCCGTTCGCTGAATTTCAGTGTCCAGTTACATTTTTGGGGCCAGATCGACTCTCTTTGAATAACCCTGTTAGTAGTGAAGGGGTTAATCAAGAGGACCTATAGATTCATGCATTTGCAAAAATAGCTATCAGCATACATATATATACATTATATTGCCAAAAGTATTCGCTCACCTGCTTTGACTCGCATATGAACTTAAGTGACATCCCATTCCTAATCCATAGGGTTCAATATGACGTCGGTTCACCCTTTGCAGCTATAACAGCTTCAACTCTTCTGGGAGAGCTGTCCACAAGGTTTAGGAGTGTGTTTATGGGAATTTTTGACCATTCTTCCAGAAGCACATTTGTAAGGTCACACACTGATGTTGGACGAGAAGGCCTGGCTCTCAGTCTCTGCTCTAATTCATCCCAAATGTGTTCTACCGGGTTGAGGTCAGGACTCTGTGCAGGCCAGTCAAGTTCATCCACACCAGACTCTGTCATCCATGTCTTTATGGACCTTGCTTTGTGCACTGGTGCACAGTCATGTTGGAAGAGGAAGGGGCCAGCTCCAAACTGTTACCACAAAGTTGGGAGCATGGAATTGTCCAAAATGTCTTGGTATGCTGAAGCATTCAAAGTTCCTTTCACTGTAACTAAGGGGCCAAGCCCAGCTCCTGAAAAACAACCCCACACCATAATCCCCCCTCCAACATCTTTACACTTGGCACAATGCAGTGAGACAAGTACCGTTCTCCTGGCAACCGCCAAACCCAGACTCGTCCATCAGATTGCCAGATGAAGAAGCGAGATTCATCACTCCAGAGAACGTGTCGCCACTGCTCTGCACTGCACTTCACTGAGTACAGTGGCAGTGTGCTTTACACCACTGCATCCAACGCTTTGCATTGCACTTGGTGATGTATGGCTTGGATGCAGCTGCTCAGCCATGGAAACCCATTCCATGAAGCTCTCTGCGCACTGTTCTTGAGCTAGTCTGAAGGCCACATGAAGTTTGGAGGTCTGTAGCAATTGACTCTGCAGAAAGTTGGCGAACTCTTCGCGCTATGCTCCTGAGCATCCACTGACCGCACTCTGTTAGTTTACGTGGCCTACCACTTCGTGGCTGAGTTGCTGTCGTTCCCAAACACTTCCACATTCTTATAATACAGCTGACAGTTGACTGTGGAATATTTAGGAGCGAGGAAATTTCACGACTGGATTTGTTGCACAGGTGGCAACCTATCACAGTTCCACGCTGGAATTCACTGAGCTCCTGAGAGTGACCCATTCTTTCACAAATGTTTGTAAAAACAGTCTGCATGCCTCGGTGCTTGATTTTATATACCTTTGGCCATGGAAGTGATTGGAACACCAGATTCTGATGATTTGGATGGGGGAGCGAATACTTTTGGCAATATAGTGTATATATATATATATATTCACTCAACTTTTTCAAGGCGTAGAACCCTCTTCTAAAATTATTTTTAAACATCAAGCATAAATGTTGTATTCTTCAAAACAGCTCCATGGATGAGCAGTATTACGCATGCAAAATAAATGTAAATATATTTTAATTCCTAGTATACCAACCTTGAATTGTCCCTTGTTGTTGTATTTTAGTTTTATCAGCGCTCTTCATCTGCAGGTTGCGGTACTCAGTATTCCAATTCTGCAACATCCAAATGGAAAGATGGTTTCCATACCCTGATCAGATTGAAAATGACCTCAACAGTGACCTGAAGGGAACTTCATATTTCAACCTCACACAGGTATAGTGATTCTAATACTAGGGCAATCTTTCATCAGTTCAGGCATGCTGACCTCAATCATGCATTGTTAGGGAGTTGGGCCATTTCTTTCCCCCCTCAGGACCTAGCCTTAATTTACTTTCAATAGGCTGGGCAAGTGGCTCTTGCTTTAGGTCAGACCTAATCGATCCTTAAGAAATGAGCTTCCGATTAGGTGTTCAAAGGGAAATGATCATCCACTTATTACAATTACCCCTAGTTAATTGATACAAGGTAAGACGCTTACACTGTCCTCTGGATGACAGCACAGCCTTCCATGAAAGCAGCATGGTTTCGTATGGCATAATTTTCATTCACGATCACTCAGTACAGCACACTCTGGTACTTTACGATCAAGATCACTCAAAGAATGTCTGGAATCTTATGGAATCTGTGGCTCTAGTTTATACAAAATATAGATACCAAAGACAGGATATCAATACAATACCAATAAAATTAGTGTTTTTGTAAAGCATGCTGCCTATATTTTTTTACAGTATTATTTTTTATTCTAATGACCCAGAATAAACTGTACGCAGCCGCCCCGCAAACGCACCTTCATAAACTTACTAGATTATATAACTCATTCTGCCGCTTTGTGCTGCAATGTAACTACATGACCCACCATTGTGACATGTTAAAAGAGCTAAACTGGCCATGGCTGGAATATGGACCTACCCTTTTACTTTCCAACCTGGTGTTTAAGAGCTTTTCTGGGAAGTTGCCACCCTACCTGAATAGACTGCTTCCCCCGGCAGTTCCGTCATCCTATAACCTCCGATCCAGGACCTGCACCTTACTTGAAATACCGCATTACAAAAAGAAAGTGTCTCGATCCTCATTTTCCTACAGAGCACCGCAAATATGGAATAACCTCCCAGATGCCATCAAATATTCCCCCAGTCTCTATTAACATACCTCGATACAGAATGTACCTGTAAACATGTAATATAGTGACTATATTTCCTACATATTTATTTTCTGTTAATCTGTATGCTTGTATTGTTTTTTCATATCTTGCATTTTATTACTTTGTATTTCTGTACCTACTGTAACAATTCAGGGTTCTTGAACCCAGGACATACTTGAAAAAGAGAGAAATCTCAATGTATCCTTCCTGGTAAAATACTTTATAAATAAATAATATAATATAATATAATCATTTGACCAGTATTGTTGAACGAGATATAGTTACTTGATCATAGCTGTATAACATCTTGTCTTTTTCCTTATATGTAAATTATTTTGGTTATTTACCATAACACCAGTGGTTTTCAGGTTATCTGCTGTACTTACAGTGTGTACTATTCATTTGTAGCTGAATTTTCTTCTTTAATTATAAGTAACATTGCAAGTTATCTATCTGTTTGACAACAGTGTTGAAATTAAATTTGAAGTTGGTCGGTATTGCTACAAAATTCTAATTTTCACTAAGCTATTCAATTTGCACATTTTATCAAAGATGAAGTGTTCACATATAATTGTATTTTCAGGTATTGGTTTTCGTTAAACTGAGATATTCTCAGAGTTCTAATCAGAGATATTGCTTTGATACGTTTTAATGTAATTTGCTTTGCATGCCGTAGAATAGAACCTTTTCGGGCTATACTTTGCAGTTTGGCTTATATGTACATTAGTTCTAGTATTTCTGACACTGGGGAAGATCTGTTTAACCCGTTTAACTACTCAATGGTTTTCCATAAATCCAATTGAACCAATGGATTCATGGAAAACTACTTTGCATTCCCCAGAACCAGTGATTTTCAAACCTGTACTCAGGTCCCCCTTAACAGGCCGGTTTTTCCAGATATCTGAAGCACAGGACAGGTGACGTGATTTGCTACTCAGTGATTGCAGGATTCAGGCTGCATTTCCCCAAGTCAACCTTTAAATTAGGGATGTGCATGGCTGAAAAATTCATTTTGTTTAGTTTCGTTTCATTACGTTTTTAAATAATTTAGTTTTCGGAATTTCGTAAATAATTTTGTTTCGGATTTCGTTTTGTTTTGGATTGATTTGAAATATTGAATCGATTCGATAGTTGTTGATATCTATTTGATAGTTCATTTCAAATTCAATAGTTCTTGATATCCATTTGATAGTTCATTTCAAATTCGATAGTTGATATCAATTATTCAAATTCATCTTTTATGATGATGACACAGAGTAAAACAAAGTAAATTTGTTATATAACGTTTTGTTTCATTTCAAATTCGTATCGTATCGATTCGTTATTCGGAAGTACTTCCGAAATACGAATTATCAAACTTCGTTCCAAATTCTGAATTTTTCCGAAACTAATGCACATCTCTACATTAAATCTGGCCTCTTTGCAAGTCCTAAGGACAGTTATGGGAATCAATTAAGTCCTTAACCTATAACCACAAAGCACACCTACACACACACACAAATACACAAACACACTTATACACACACACACACACAGTCTAAATGCACAGTAAATATATTTATTAGTTTATTCAAATTAAGCTTTCTTGATGGCCTAGTGATTAGGTGCAGGGCAATGAGAATATTCGCTGAACCTTATATGTAAATATATTTTTTTAGCTTGCATTTAGAGAGTGTGCAAAATATTTCACAGGGAGAGCATTCCTTCTATTGGTCAATCACAATAATGCTGTTGGCACTGATGTGAGTCTTGGAAGTCGACTTCGAAGTTCCAGAACTTCGAAGAGTTCCAGTAGGTCAGTTGTTTTTTCCAGTGTACTGGAATGTTAGGGACATATTCTGAAGTTCATTTGCAAATGAACCTAGCTTGCAATAGACATTCTTTTTTTACATTCCTCCAAGAAAGACCAGGTTGAGCTAGCTCGATCTTTGACTTCTGAATGTGCCTTTGAAAATCGAGTGAACTTGAGTATGTAGTGAAGGGGTAAAACAGGAAAGTAGGGTTATCAAAAGAAACACAATTTAAGGATTGACTGCTGTGATATATAACCTGCAGTCTAGACAAGAGAGTTTGGAGTTTGAGGAACATGAAAAGGTGAATCTTGACCACAAGTTTAGAAGATGGAAGAGGAAGAATGAGAAGACATGATGGGCGGAAGTCCTATTCTTCTATTCCTTTTGTTCCTTGCCTGAAGAATACAACACAAGAAGACTGAGTTCTTCTGTGTCTTCTGTTACCTGCAAACCACCATCCCTTAACCCACCTGCATGTCACTGTATTAAAGGGCGTATATTCCTGCAATCCCAGTACCAGATGTGACAGCTACCCACCCTAGCTCTGATTTTGGACTTTTTAGAGGGTTTCCTTCCTTTTTTATATTTTTGTTTGGAATGTCTTAAGTTTTCATATTGTTTATTGGAGTAAAATAATAATAAATAATAATAATAATAAAATATATTTTACCCAGTCAGAGACATAGTCCTAAGTCATTATTAAACCGTCACTTTTAATTATGTATGATTATTTCTAATCAACGTTTTTATCTGCAAATATCTAAACGTTCAGTACTATTATTTTCTTCCAAGGAGAGACACACTGATCTGATCGTATTACATTATGGGCCAAAGAATTTTGTTCATCCTCTCTATCACCGAGCATGTAATTTATACAGTGACAGTTACATTTTAAAAGACAACATTAAAGTTCAGTGGTTAATGCTGTATGTGGCAAGAGAGTGGGAACATTTCTGCCAAAATGACCTAAATTATGTGATGCCAACAATTTATATCGATATTTCAGTTTGACTTTTGTTGGAGTGTCACTGGTGAGTGACTTTCAAAAACTGTAGATGTCATAATGTTAAAAGCT
Organism: Leptobrachium leishanense; assembly: GCA_009667805.1. Taxonomy (NCBI): domain Eukaryota; kingdom Metazoa; phylum Chordata; class Amphibia; order Anura; family Megophryidae; genus Leptobrachium; species Leptobrachium leishanense. The sequence goes on from CM019070.1 coordinate 137,183,821, forward strand.
ATTTTTACTTCCACAATGTTTTTTTTCCACTTTTTAATACAGATGAGATAAATTGATTGGTTGTTTCTTTTTACAAACAAGTCAATTGATCATGATTGTGCTTAATGTATAACAGGTAAATTAATTTGGGGAGGAGAAAAAAAAAAAAGAAAAGGAAATGAAGGAGAGAGAGGAAAGGAAGGAGAACTGGAATGGAGATGCAGAAGTAACGAATTGTGAGGAAGTGAAAAAAGGAAAAAGAAACAGTGACAAGGGGAGGGAAAGGAAGGAAGGAAGGAAGGAAGGAAGGAAGGAAGGAAGGAAGGAAGGAAGGAAGGAAGGAAGGAAGGAAGGAAGGAAGGAAGGAAGGAAGGAAGGAAGGAAGGAAGGAAGGAAGGAAGGAAGGGAAGGAAGGAAGGAAGGAAGGAAGGAAGGAAGGAAGGAAGGAAGGAAGGAAGGAAGGAAGGAAGGAAGGAAGGAAGAAGGAAGGAAGGAAGGAAGGAAGGAAGGAAGGAAGGAAGGAAGGAGGAAGGAAGGAAGGAAGGAAGGAAGGAAGGAAGGAAGGAAGGAAGGAAGGAAGGAAGGAAGGAAGGAAGGAAGGAAGGAAGGAAGGAAGGAAGGAAGGAAGGAAGGAAGGAAGGAAGGAAGGAAGGAAGGAAGGAAGGAAGGAAGGAAGGAAGGAGGAAGGAAGGAAGGAAGGAAGGAAGGAAGGAAGGAAGGAAGAAGGAAGGAGGAAGGAAGGAAGGAAGGAAGGAAGGAAGGAAGGAAGGAAGGAAGGAAGGATACATCGTCATGGGCACTTTGGAAAAAATAGTGTATTATGTGTCATCAATAAATAGTTTACTCTTTTTCTGCAAATTAAACATTAACCACTTCTCAGCCTTTGAACTTAAGCAATTGGTATAATAATTTAGCACTTTTAATATCAATTTCTATTGGGAAAAAAGAATACTATACGACATATTCTTGGATACCTCTAAAGATGTGTATTAAGTTTTCTTTTCAGAATAAGAGTAAAAACTAAATAATCCAGCAGCGTAATAACCTGAAAGTGGTTTGGGATCCTGTGTGGAGTATAAATGGAGGTTATGCCCTTTTATATATAGAAAACCCAGGTACTGCTCTGTATCACATTGTATTCATTTAATGCGGGATCAGATGTCGTTCTGAAATGTGAAATGTTTTTCACCTTAGACCATTGACCATCCCTGCTCATGGCGACTTATGTTTTTACCTGCAGGGTCTCTGCGGACCCGTGCCCCTCACAGATTTCCATTCCTGTTATTATTATGGTCAAGATTTGCAGTAAACCAAATTGAAGATTATGTTGTTAAATGTCGATTATTTAGCAACAGGAAAGAGAATGGTAATTTTTGGAATACTGCTGAATTTATATTTTTTAAATAACTTTAAATTCTAGGTTGAATTGTTTCCTCTTACTCATAATCAATGTTATTTTTAAAGACAGCATTTTGATTTGCTTACTTCCTCTTAACTTTGTGCATGATATCTCTCCACATCTGTGGTATGAATGGCATGATTACTTGTCAAGGGCAGCTCTGGTCCTATGGAATGAGTTGCCTCACCAAATCAAACTCTCCCCTGACCTTCAGGCCTTCAAGAAATCCCTCAAACCCATCTCTTCAGATTAGCGTAACATATCACAGATGCAACTCATCCCTATGCTCAAATAATCACACATGATTGAAGCTTCCATTGCCTCACATTACCGAACCGCTGGCACTAATGATTCTGACATCCAGTAAAACTCACCTTGTCTTCCTCAACCCGAATCCCTCTAGACTGTACGCTTCTATGATCAGGGCCCTCTATACCTATTGTTTCCATACTATGTCCATTTATCTGTATCTTGTTCCCATTGGTTATTGTATAGCTTCTACAGAATTTGTTGGTGCTCCACCGGCTGGGCGGAGTAGAGGTAACATCACTGCTCTATAACTGTGAAAATACAGGTTCGAATCCCGGCAAGAGCACCTCTCCAGTAAGTGTCCTTGGGCAAGCCACCTAACAGTACATACTCGCCACCCAGGACATACTTGAAGCGAGAGAAATCTCAATGTATCCTTCCTGGTAAAATACTTACTTAAAACTTTACTTACTCAAAAATAAAAAATTATAATAATAATTACAGGAGTTTGGCTGAGCCTTGTGAACTCACAATTTTTTATAACGGACACTTCAAGCACCATACCAGCTTAAAGGGACACACTACACAGTGTGAGGACTTAATCTTCTATGGGTGGTCACAGTGCTGTGAGCTCCCTGCTCCATCTTCTTCCCTGTGATGGGGTTTTTGGAGGGCTTATTCAGCCATGTAAATGCCGGGGCGTAGTCCTGGCCAGAACTTAGTTCAGGTTTTAGGGATTGTAGTAGGGTTGACGGTTTGGTCCTGTTTTCCTTGACACATCATTTATTCATGCTGATTGGCAGTGCATGAAAAATGCAACCACGCAATATGTAGAACTCGTGCTGCAGCTAAAGAATCAAAAAATGATCCCAGGTGACTTTCACCGATTTATAATATATATATGTTGCAGGGCAGTAATTTTCCCTGTGCTCCCCTCTGCATGAAGTAGTAAAATGTGTCCAGGAAAAAATGGCTGATCTGTCAACCCTAGCTTGGAAACATTTGGGCACTAGCCGTATCCGATAATATCAAAGCATTCCTGCATTCAGAGCCACTTGATTGTCTGGAACGTCCAGCCCTCCTGTAATCATGTGACTTGCTGAGCTGGAACTTGGCCACTGGTTATGACATCATACACCATCTTCTATTTAAACCAGTTGGTTCACTTATGCCTCACCTTTTTGTGGTCTCTGTCTGTCAAGAGTGTTTTTCTTCTGTATTATTTCATTCTGTATTGTTTTTATCCCAATTTCTCTGTTTACCTGATTCTGCTTTTAAACCATTTTGTCCATTTAGGATACTGATCCCGGCTTGAGGAAGACCCCATTTTAATAATAAAATATACAAAATAAGGTCTCTGGATAAAAAGCAACAAAATAAGAACCATGCCGTGCAATGCAGCAATTAAATGGAGATAACATAAATACGATAAAGGTTATATGTTCAAAGAATGAGATTCTTCAACGGTTGGCTGAAACTCTCACAGTCTTCTTGGTGGGGGATATTGACCTGCTGACCGTACTAGGTCGTTCACCTCAGCTCCAGAAAAAATGATCTTGCAAAAAGATGTACAGGAGATTTATTAATATGGAGAACCGGTGTTATTTTCACACACGTGTCCAATCTAGTCAATATATTAAGAAAAAACCTTCACCTGCATAAAATATGCACGTGAAAGCCCCGTCTAGAGTCTGCCATCCCTTCCCCAAACCTGGGTTCTTACTCCGTTCTTCCTTAAACTGTAATGCTGTTTTTGTTTGATTTTATTTGATTTGGAACTTGCGTGTTCCACTCAAACATGTTCATGCTGATGAAGGACCTGCACATTTATATCTTAATGTTTTCTACAAGTTGAATCCGTGTAAGGAATTCAGAGCTGGGACACAGAGATGCCGGAGATAGGCCCATTCCCAAGTCAGTGCCACAGGTACTTGAACACCAGCGATGCCATATGTGGACTTTTCAGCCTGGTTTTCATTTTTTACCTGTCCCTCGATCCCACGCCAGCTGTGGTGCCTAACCTGGTGTTCTGCTTCTCACTGGGAAGCCAAGTTCACCTTATCCTAGCAGACTACCTGTGCAGAAAAGGAAGTTACACCCACTGCTAGGAGCTTCTGCATTGTGTCATTATTCACCAAAGTATGTGCTAACTGTATCCTGTATCTGCTACCTCCATTGCTTTGCAACTCTGGTATCCAGCCTCAACTGCTTACCAACTCCTGTATCCAGCCTCCACTGCTTACCAACTTCCATATCCAGCCTCCACTGCTTACCAGCTTCCATATCCAACCTCCACTGCTTACCATCTCCCGTATTCAGCCTATACTGCTTACCAACTCTGGTATCCAACCTCCACTGCTTAGAAACTTCCATATCCAGCCTCCACTGCTTACCAACTTCCATATCCAGCCTCCACTGCTTACCAACTTCCATATCTAGCCTCCACTGCTTACCATCTCCCGTATCCAGCCTATAATGCTTACCAACTCTGGTATCCAACCTCCACTGCTTACCAACTTCCATATCCAGCCTCCACTGCTTACCAACTTCCATATCCAGCCTCCACTTCTTACCAACTCCTGTATCCAGCCTACACTGCTTACCAACTCTGGTATCCAACCTCCTCTGCTTACCAACATCCATATCCAGCCTCCACTGCTTACCAACTTCCATATCCAGCCTCCACTTCTTACCAACTCCTGTATCCAGCCTACACTGCTTACCAACTCTGGTATCCAACCTCCACTGCTTACCAACTCCCATATCCAGCCTACACTGCTTACCAACTCCCATATCCAGCCTACATTGCTTTGCATATCAAGTCTCCTGGTGTACACTAAGCATCCAGCCAGCAACTCACCATGAATAATACTTTATTACTCACAGTGCCCTCAGCCATCTATAACTCCACCATATCCTCCTGGTCTGCTAATTACTCCAGCTTCCCTTGAATTCAGCCAGCATCTAGCCCTCTGTATTTGCCCTTGCCCATCCTCACCTCTACCTCAGCCCTGTGTTCTGTGAGTCTCCTTGTGCACTTTGTATCCTTTGTGTCTGTCTGTGTCCGCTCTATTCCTGTCTTGCCCCTTGCCTAACCTGGTGTTCTGCTTCTCACTGGGAAGCCAAGTTCACCTTATCCTAGCAGACTACCTGTGCAGAAAAGGAAGTTACACCCACTGATAGGAGCTTCTGCATTGTGTGATTATTCACCAAAGTATGTGCTCCCTGTATCCTGTATCTCCTACCTCCATTGCTTTGCAACTCTGGTATCCAGTCTCAACTGCTTACCAACTCCTGTATCCAGCCTCCACTGCTTACCAACTTCCATATCCAACCTCCACTGCTTACCATCTCCCGTATCCAGCCTATACTGCTTACCAACTCTGGTATCCAACCTCCACTGCTTACCAACTTCCATATCCAGCCTCCACTGCTTACCAACTTCCATATCCAGCCTCCACTTCTTACCAACTCCTGTATCTAGCCTCCACTGCTTACCATCTCCCGTATCCAGCCTATAATGCTTACCAACTCTGGTATCCAACCTCCACTGCTTACCAACTTCCATATCCAGCCTCCACTGCTTACCAACTTCCATATCCAGCCTCCACTTCTTACCAACTCCTGTATCCAGCCTACACTGCTTACCAACTCTGGTATCCAACCTCCACTGCTTACCAACTTCCATATCCAGCCTCCACTGCTTGCCAACTTCCATATCCAGCCTCCACTGCTTACCAACTCCTGTATCCAGCCTACACTGCTTACCAACTTCCATATCCAGCCTCCACTTCTTACCAACTCCTGTATCTAGCCTCCACTGCTTACCATCTCCCGTATCCAGCCTATAATGCTTACCAACTCTGGTATCCAACCTCCACTGCTTACCAACTTCCATATCCAGCCTCCACTGCTTACCAACTTCCATATCCAGCCTCCACTTCTTACCAACTCCTGTATCCAGCCTACACTGCTTACCAACTCTGGTATCCAACCTCCACTGCTTACCAACTTCCATATCCAGCCTCCACTGCTTACCAACTTCCATATCCAGCCTCCACTGCTTACCAACTCCTGTATCCAGCCTACACTGCTTACCAACTCTGGTATCCAACCTCCACTGCTTACCAACTTCCATATCCAGCCTCCACTGCTTACCAACTTCCATATCCAGCCTTCACTTCTTACCAACTCCCGTATCCAGCCTACATTGCTTTGCATATCAAGTCTCCTGGTGTACACTAAGCATCCAGTCAGAAACTCACCATGAATAATACTCTATTACTCACAGTGCCCTCAGCCATCTATAACTCCACCATATCCTCCTGGTCTGCTAATTACTCCAGCTTCCCTTGAATTCAGCCAGCATCTAGCCCTCTGTATTTGCCCTTGCCCATCCTCACCTCTACCTCAGCCCTGTGTTCTGTGAGTCTCCTTGTGCACTTTGTATCCTTTGTGTCTGTCTGTGTCAGCTCTATTCCTGTCTTGCCCCTTTGTCTCCGTCCTATGTTCTTTATCTTTTGTAGTCCAGCCTCTGCCTCCCTGTACCCCAGTTCAGCCTCAGCTTCCCTGTGCCCAAGTCCAGTCGTCTTCAGTATCCTGCCCTATCCCTTGTTTATTTGCTTTGTATCATATTATAATAAAATCATATTGTTTCCATATATACCTGCCTTTTTCTACATGTTTCTGCACCCTGGGCTCAGACCCTCGTGCACCCTGACAACCTGCATGCTTTAGATTATGTTACGCTCAGGGGCGGACTGGGCCGGGGGGCAGGGGGACCAGCGTCCCCCCGGCCGAGTTCCGACCGAGCTGTGTTGTTTTTTTTACGAACGGCCATAAACTGTGTTTTTTTTTTTTACAAACGGCCATAGACTCCTATGCGCAGCTGCGTTAGTGCTGGGCCGGCCCCCCACGTGATGCAAAGCGTGCCGTGCACACGCTGCAGAGGAGGGCGCAGCCGAGGGAGACGTCAGAAGGTGGGAGCATTTGCCGAGTGCACATGTCACTAGCCAGCCTGCCAGTGCGAGGAGGGGCCGAGGGAGGCAGACAGTGGGGAAGCCAGACACCCACCCATCCACCCACCCAGGACACAGAGACCCGGCCGGGGCCAGCCCAGAGAGTCTTCAAGACGGTGAGGTGAGTGGTGGCGATCTGGCCTGCTGCTGCTGCTGTGGGGGTGAATAAATTAAAGGGAGGCCCTCTGTGTGACGTGTGTAGGACTTCACTGGGGGTTAAGAAGTTGCTGCTCCAGGCGCTTCCTCACACACACAAATCCCCTGGAATCTGCTCCTGCGATAATACTCACCCCCTCTCAGCCCGCAGCCTCACTCCTCTCAGCCCGCAGCCTCACTCCTCTCAGCCCTGCTGCTCCACACACACAGTTGTGCTGTGTCTCCCCGGCTCCTGTGCACTCATTGCCAGCACTAGCCCTGGCTCCTTCCTCCTGGGTGTCTGGTCCTGCTGCTGCCCCTGCTTCACCCCGGCTCTGACTTAAACTTTTTTCATTGTCCCTGGAGATGGGACAGGCCTGAGTTCACTCCATGTCACACACTGTGCACAGCACTGTGAGTGTGATTACCCAGGCTGAGACCCCCCACCCCCCAGCTTTGTAAACACACAGCATTCAGCAGCCCTGCTGTGAATGAGCACTGCTCCCATTGACACACAGCAGCATCTGGAAGAGCAATCTGTTTTTTTTTTCTGCAAACAATACAGAAAACAAGATTTTATTTAATATCCTATTGTTACATAGCACGTTTTATTAGAAGGACACAAAATCCAGTATACAAAAACAGACATGTTTTTCTGATCTCACCTATACATGTTGCCTCACCAGCCGCTGACCTCACCAGCCGCTTACCTCACCACACTGACCTCACCAGCCGCTGACCTCACCAGCCGCTGACCTCACCAGCCGCTGACCTCACAGCCGCTGACCTCACCACACTGACCTCACCAGCCGCTGACCTCACCGCACATCCATGCAGTAATGTACAGTGTCTTTTTTTTAAACCTGAAAAGTGATGGGCAGCTTCTCACGTGTGCTGCAGGGACCTTCTGTGCAACAGCGCAAAACTAAAAACATTGTTTTCTGTATTTGGGCTAAATTATGTTTGTGTGTAATATATATATATATATTAAAAGCCTTCTATAATTATTTTAACCAGTAATAAAATGTTATTTATTACTTAATTTGCTTCCCGTGTATGTTTTTATTTAAATAAGGGCCCGAGTTGCTGCACTATGGCGGGCCTCTGGCTGGTACTTGTCCCCCGGGCTGAAAGTTGCCAGTCAGCCCCTGGTTACGCTCTTATGTGGACCTGCATGTCAACCCAGGCATGATCAGCTCGACTGACAGATTGAAAAATTTCAAAAGATATATTTCCAATTTTTTTAATTAAAAAAAAAAAATCCCATTAAAACCGCACATTTTTGGACACTGTTGGACTCCATTGTAAGGTCTGTTGTTGGTTCCAAAGGTATGTTTTAATCACCATACAAGCTCAAACCTACAGTAGAAGGCAGAATGCCTTATATATAAATTATTAAACCAGATGCAAGGGTGTCAGTATCTGTGAGTCAGGTCCCTTGCAGCAACGTTTTAGTAATTTGGTACATGGTGATTAATGACATCATAGCTCAGCACATACTGAATTACTAGAACCTGACTCAATGCACGGATTTCTGCCTAATGTGCAAATGTTTTATGTTTATTTGATAGTTGGATTTTTTTCTGATTTTCTTATTCTAGACTTTACGTGTATATAAGAATTCTGCTTTTTATTCTATTTTTTTTGGAGATTTAGTGATGATGCTCTCATATCAGATTCATTTCACGGTCCTTAATGTGCACTACAGAGGAGCTTAAATAAATCAGCCAGAACGTTTTACTCACTGCAGCCCACGTATTCGTAACCACGGCTAAGTTGTAGCAGCACCTTAGGCCACTGAGAAGAATAATTGCAAATGGAAGAGAAAAAGCAATATCTAAACAGTAAATAAGTTAGAAAGCTTACCTGGAGCTGAATGAACATTATGAAATCAGGGAACTGGGGATTACAGCGAAAGCTTGGGGCGACTTTTTGTGCTTTGTCAATCGTGGAGCAATTTCTCTGCTTGTGTGTAATTTGAAGGTAAATTGTTCTCTAGAATTTAAGTAATAAATGCCCCTAGTGGGGCAGCTATTGTTAACTCTTAAAAGACAAGGAACGGGAGCGAATAAAACAAGTATCAATCTGGCTTTGAACATAAAAGCGTTGATCTTACTAAGCGGAGAAGGTGTTTATGACCCCTCTGCTAAGATTTAACAGGAGGAAATTAATAATGTTTGATTTAATAGATGGCTAAGTTATTTCTAAGAAAATATTTTGAATATAATATATATATATACTGTATATAAATAATAATAATATATTATATAATAGTATAATATCATTATCTAATATTATATAATTAAATATATATTTATTTTTAAATCTAATATTATTTTCTTTCATAAAAATATGATGAGTTATAAAATACATTCATAAGTGCAATATATATATATATATTATACTTATTTGGGTTGTGGTGGAGGGCAAAAAATTAGATAAAAAGCCTCCACGCAATAAACAATATGGTTTATTATTGCAGAAGACACTTGCATATCAAAGCAATTCACACAAGAACTTCATCACAGAAGCTCCTGTGCTACACAGTGGCATAGCGTGGGGGGGCCTCGGGGGCGGTCGCCCCGGTGGCAATTTTCTTAGGGGTGCAAAATTTCAAAAGAAATATGAGCCACTGATATTTTCCAGCAGGGATCAGCAAGGTGTCTGCTCATGAACACTGTAGTCCATGAGAGGCCCTTGCATGGGCAGCCCCCAGTTTTATGGTGCCGGCGGAGACTTAGTGGTCAGCGTCCGGAAGGGAGGACCAAGACAGAAAATTCTGTCCTGACTCCTCCTTAACGCTGACATGAGTCATGTGAAGCAGCGAAACATTATCCGACTGAACACCTTGTACCAAGCTTGTCAGCTCCCCTTGAAGTCCAGTGCCAGCCCCCCCACCCGTTGGCAGCCTGGCAGCCGCTGAACAGGAGGGAGGGAGGGAGGTGCCTGCCCTGCAGCACATTTAAAATCCAGACTCCACTAAGCCTCCTAGACAGCTCCCACCCCCGGGCCACCAGCAACTCCATGCAGGTAGGTGACACTGTGTGACACCAGACAAACACACAGTGAGGGGATACGGGGAGAGAGTGCCTGGAGGTTCAGGGCGAGAATGACTGGGGATACTGGGAGAGAGTGACTGGGAGATACTGGGAGAGAAAGAGTGACTGGGGGATACTGGGAGAGAGAGAGAGTGGCTGGGGTACTGAGAGAAAGTGTGGGTAATGAGAGAGAGAGGGTGACTGGTTGTACTGGGAGAAAGTGGGGGTACTGGGAGAGTGTCTGGGGGGTACTTGGGAAGAGAGAGGAGAGAGTTACTGGGGGTATTTGAGGGACAGTGACTGGGGGTATTTGATGGAGAGTGGGTATAGTGTGAGAGTGGAACTATGCTAGGGTATACTGGGACAGGGTGACTGGTAGCAGTGGCATAGTGTGGGGGGGCATGTGCGTTTAATTTTTTTTATATCAGTATTTTGTTAATATACAATACATGTGCTTGTGGGGTAAGTGGGTCTATACTCTACTGGTAGAAGGGAATCAGGGTGTGTTACTGTGTCCACAGGTGGGAGGGCGCACAATTTTTGCCTTGCCCCGGACGCTGACAACCAACGCTATGCCGCTGATGCTACATTCCTCATATGCAGCAAGGAACTCTGGGTAAGACATGCAAATGGCATCTGTCCCACTTTTTTGCATCCAGGGTCAGTTTTCACACAGAACCCTTCAATCAATGCCATGCCATACTAGATGGCTTTTTTTAAGCTGAGGCAAGGTTTATGCAACTGGTCAAATCCACTCCTAGGACAGCGTTGTTTCGGGTTGGACCCTCGTCAGCAGAGGGTAAGCATGACCAGTTGCAGTAGATATAGCAAAATGTACAATATATATATATATCTTGAGAAAGGTTGTAAGGGGACTGAAACGTCAATTTATGAAATAAAACTTCATGTTTTGTAACTCTAGAGTTCGTGTGCATCTAGAATCTTTCGTAATACATACTGTGTATATATATATATATATATAGTCTACAAGGGTTGTGGTGAAGGACTAAAAGTGAGATAAAAAGCCTCCACACTATAATAAGTGTGTTTAATATTGCAGAAGCCACTTGCCATCACAGCAATTAGATGAATTGCATCCCAGAGCTCCTGTGCCACATTCCCCATATGCAGCAAGGAACTCTGGGTAGGATATGCAAATGACCTCTGTCTCACTTTTATGCATCCTGGATCTGTTATTACACAGAATCCTAAAAATCAATGCTATGCCACACCGTGGCTTTGTAGCAGAGATAAAGGTTTATGCAACTGGTCAAAACCACTCCTAGGACAGCGCTGTTTTGGGTTTGTTGGACCCTCATCAGCTAGGAGCTAGGCATGACCAGTTGCAGTGGATGCTTGGACCGTACGGTAAATTAGTGATGTGCAAGTGGTTTCTGCAATAATAAACACACTTATTATAGTGTGGAGGCTTTTTATCTCACTTTTAGTTCTTCACCACAACCCTTGTAGACACTAATTTACCCTACGGTCCAAGCATATATATAATCCAAAGTCTCCGTACTCTGCACATAATGCCCGGTTCTGGCACCTGGTCAGAAAATATCCACAAATACAATGCCCCGTAACACAGAAAGACTTGTAAAAAAAAATAATCTAAATCTTTATTACATTTATTTCAAGAACTATATATACACATAATTATAAATAAATAAATAAATATATATATACATAATTTAATCGAGTGATACCTAATTTAACTTCTGTATATATGTCGATGGTTTGCATATGTTTAGTGTTTTTCTTTGTCTTGTGAAACATCTATCTGAAACCTTCACGAAGAGAAAGAAACGTTTGGATGAATTTTAAGAGCAGTGATCCATATTTATCGGCGAAACAATCTAATATTGCACAGAAGAAAATGAAATGTTTTATTTCTCTCAATTCCACCGAGGATGAATTGTGTCAAACACCACGTGATCTCTTCAATGAGCTCCTATTGTTTGAAACTCTCCATTTGCAAAAAAAAAATGTTATTGTGCAAATGTGCATCTCGTGTTTGCTTTTTGTCAGCCTTTTGTCATACACGCAAGATTCATTAAGCCATGAATTGTCAAGCGTTGATCAACTGCGAACAGCGGCTCAAAAATAGGGAATTGAAAAGAAAAATCCCCAATCCAATAATTTACATGCTATTTTTATGATGCAAATCTAATATTAGATATATAGATATATATAAATCTATTTATAAAGTTTATTATTGCAGAGGCCATTTACACATCCCAGCAATTCAAAGAACTGCATCACAGAGCTCATGTGCTACATTCCTCATATGCAGCACAGAACTCTGGGTAAGGCATGCAAATGATGTCTGCAATTTCCCATTTTTTGCATCCTGGGTAGAGAGAGAGAGAGAGAGAGAGAGAGGGAGAGATAGATAGATAGATAGATAGATAGATGGATTGACAGAGAGATGGCAAGATAGATACATTGATAGAGAGATAGTGAGCTTGATAGATAGAGCGATAGAATCAGAATAGATAGAGAGATAGTGAGCTAGATAGAGAGATCGATAGAGGGATAGATATATACTGTAGATAGAGAGATAGAGAGATGGCAAGATATATACATTGATAGATAGTGAGCTTGATAGATAGAGCGATAGAATCAGAGATAGATAGTGAGTAGGGATGAGCTGTTCGGTTCGATCAGTTCAGAGTTCAATTCCAACATCAGCAGTTCGAAAGTTCGCGAACTTCTTGGGATGTTCGCCAAAAGTTCGAAAAAAATTAATTGAAAAAAGTATAAAAAATGCTTAAAAAAATACTAAAAAATCTAGAAATAAAGAGACTCTTTACTGCAGAATATTATACGCAACGGTTTATTAGATATTGAATTAAAATGGGAATATTTTTAACATTGAAGCCTATGGGATAAAACATTAGAAACATAGCAAAATGTCGGCAGATAAGAACCTTTTGGCCCATCTAGTCTGCCCAATTACATGGAAACTTTACCTGGATTTATCTTTTGTTTAGGATAGCCTTATGCCTATCCCATGCTTGCTTAAATTCAATTACTGTTTTGGCCTCTACCACTTCAACTGGAAGGCTGTTCCATGTATCCACCACCCTCTCAGTAAAATAATGCTTCCTGATGTTACTTTTAAACCTTTGCCCCTCTAATCTAAGACTATGTCCTCTTGTTTTGCTACTTTGTTTCCTTTTAAATATACTCCCTTCCTCTACCTTGTGGATTCCCTTTACGTATTTAAATGTTTCTATCATATCTCCTCTGTCTCGTCTTTTTTCCAAGTTGTACATGTTAAGATCATTAAACCTTTCCTGGTAACTTTTCTCCTTCAAGCCGTACACCATTTTAGTAGCCCTTCTCTGAACTCTCTCTAAGATGTCTATATCCTTCTGGAGATACGGTCTCCAGTACTGCACACAGTACTCCAAGTGAGGTCTCACCAGTGCTCTGTACAGTGGCATGAGCACTTCCCTTTCCTACTGCTAATACCTCTCCCTACACAACCAAGCATTCTGCCAGCATTTCCTGCTGCTCTATTACATTGACTACTTACCCTTAGATCCTCTGAAATAATGACCCCTAAATCCCAACCCTCAGATGTATCAAATATTCTATATTCAGCCCTTGGTTTTTACGTCCCAGGTGCATTATCTTGCACTTATCCACATTAAAACTCAATTGCCACAGCTCCGACCATTTTTTTAGTTTACCTAAATCATTTGTCATTTGGCTGATCCCTCCAGGAACGTCAACCCTGTTGCAAATCTTTGTGTCATCAGCAAAAAGACATACTTTTCCATTAATACCTTCTGCAATATTACTAATAAAAATATTAAAGAGAATGGGTCCAAGTACTGACCCCTGAGGTACCCCACTGGTAACAACCTTGCGTCGAATAAACTCCATTCTTGTTACTAAAACATCAGGCAGACACGGCCCTCTAATCAGGCACTGTAGAGGGCATCCTGCAGGGGCCTCCCAAGGATCCCCTTGAGAAGCATTGAGGAGCAAGGAGCATGCGGCCGCCGGATGACAGCTGTGACTGTGCGGGCTAGCCGCCCGGGTGCATGTGGCAGAGACAGGCAGCACAGGGAGGGAGCCACTGCACCTGCGGCCACAGCAGACCCCCCCAGTTCCCACCAGGATCCAGGGAGCCCCCGCTGACCACCAGGCTAAGGTAAAGCGACACATTTCTAAAAAAAAGAAAATCCGAGGACATTTTTAAATGTCCCCGGGAACATAAAATAAAACCTTTTTTTTTCTTTCTCTACCTGGCTGAATGTATTTAATTATATATATTAGATACATTCAGCCAGGTAGAGGGGGGTGGCATGTGGGCTGCGCGGGGTCTCAGGCAGTGGTCTGTTTTTTTTGTGTGTATATTTTTAGCAAATTTATAGGGGAAGGTAACGGCAGGGTATGATATATATATATAGATAAGATATATATCTATATTCTTATAAATATATATATCCAGACTTGTATTACACACATATTTTGGCAACTAATTGCCCCCCCAATTTGGCTGATCCCTCCAGAAGAAATGTTGAACCCAATAGAGCAGAGAATAATATATATATTCTCTGCTCTGTCGGGTTCAACATTTCTTCTGGAGGGATAAGCCAAATGGGGGGGCGCATTTAGTTGAGATTGTCCACATGCCACCTCCCCATGTGCGTCTGTGTATATATGGTCTGAGGTCTGTGGGTGGGTGTATATATATATCTGCGTGTTGATATATACGTATATATAGGTCTGAGTGTTGATATAAAATTTTAATTTCGGCTCGTTTCATTCGTAATTCGACAATTCTCATTTCGGATCACTTCGGCTGATTTCCGTTTCAGTTCGTTTTGTTTCGGCTCGTTTTTACGTATCGACTTTTTTTCGTGATTTTGGACATTTTCATGTATTTGGTGTGGGAAATGTTTTGCCCCATAGACTTCAATGTTAAAAATATTCCCGTTTTAATTCAATATCTAATAAACTGTTTATTATTATATTCTGTAGTAAAGAGTCTCTTTATTTCTAGATTTCTTAAACCTCATAGTAATGTGCGCCGTATATTATGAGCATTCAGTATTATATGGGAGTACTGCTTTATGAGTAAGAGTAGTTAAAAAAAAATGTAAAACTCGGGGGGGGGTGACATCATGAGTTACCGCACCGGGTGACACCAACCCTAGTGACGCCACTGATGGTGTGAAGGCACTTGCTGCCACCAAAGGCAAAATATTTGGGTGCACTGCCACTGACGCCTGTACCAGATTCATATAATTTTAATATTGGACCGCAGGGTCCAACCCTGCACTCTTCCACAATACCACAGAGGTGTTACTTACGATGTGAAGGCACTTGCTGCCACCAAAGGCACAATATTTGTGTGCACTGACGCCTTTACCAGATTCATATCTTTTTAATATAGGACCGCATGGTCCAACCCTGCACTCTTCCACAATACCACAAAAGGGTTACGGTGTGAAGGCACTTGCTGCCACCAAAGGCACAATATTTGGGTGCACTGACGCCTTTACCAGATTCATATCTTTTTAATATAGGACCGCATGGTCCAACCCTGCACTCTTCCACAATACCACAAAAGGGTTACGGTGTGAAGGCACTTGCTGCCACCAAAGGCACAATATTTGGGTGCACTGACGCCTTTACCAGATTCATATCTTTTTAATATAGGACCGCGTGGTCCAACCCTGCACTCTTCCACAATACCACAAAAGGGTTACGGTGTGATGGCACTTGCTGCCACCAAAGGCACAATATTTGGGTACACTGACACCTGTACCAGATTCATATCATTTTAATATTGGACCGCAGGGTCCAACCCTGCACTCTTCCACAATACCACAGAGGGGTTACTTACGGTGTGAAGGCACTTGCTGCCACCAAAGACACAATATTTGGGTGCACTGACGCCTTTACCAGATTCATATCTTTTTAATATAGGACCGCATGGTCCAACCCTGCACTCTTCCACAATACCACAAAAGGGTTACGGTGTGATGGCACTGTTGCCGACACTAAAGGCCCAATTTTAAAGCACCTATTGTTACTTTCATCCAAAGCCTGCATAAGTTTCACCATAATTTAGCCAAAAAATCACTAAACTTGTTCTGTGTGTCCTAAAATGTCTTTTCATACAGGCTGCCGACCCAAGCAGTTGTTTATGAATAGATTAAAGGAAAACCATTTATGTCATTTGAAATTTCATTTTCTTTGTCTTTAAATGTTTCTATACATCCTACAAATCCGCCACTTCATGGGCAGGTTATGGGGACCTCCTAGGGACGATATTTGAAGGAATTTTTATTTTTTTATTTTTAACCCTTATTTCATGGAAAACTCACTGGTCCTTTAAAAACTTTTTTTAAAAAACTTTTTGTCCTTGTTTCCTGTCCCCCAGGGCACTACCTGGACCCCCATACACCTTTTATGGCAAATATCTTGCATATATGCCCTCTTGGAGGGCACTCTAAAAATGTAACTTTCGAGTCCCATTGACTTGCATTGAGTTCGGTTCGAGTTCAAGTTCGAACTCGAACTTTTGAAATTGTTCGTGTTCGAATGCGAACCGAACACGTGGGTGTTCGGCTCATCACTAATAGTGAGCTAGATAGATAGAGATAGATAGAGGGAAAGCGAGATAGATAGATTGATAGAGCGATAGATAGATAGATAGATAGATAGATAGATAGATAGATAGATAGTGAGATAGATATAATCAGAGATAGATGATTGAATTATAGATGGATAGAGTGATAGTGAGATAGATAGATAGATAGATAGTGAGATAGATATAATCAGAGATAGATGATTGATTGATAGAGAGATAGCGCTATAGAGACAGATAGATAGATGGATAGATGGATAGATTGATAGAGAGATAGCTTGATGGAGCGGTAGTGAGATAGATAGATAGATAAATAGATAGATAGATAGTGAGATAGATATAATCAGAGATAGATGGTTGATTGATTGATAGAGAGATTGCGCTATAGAGACAGATAGATAAATAGATAGATGGGTAGATAGGTAGATTGATAGAGAGATAGCTAGATAGATAGTGAGATAGAGATAATCAGAGATAGATGATTGATTGATAGAGAGATAGCGCTATAGAGACAGATAGATAGATGGATAGATGGATAGATAGGTAGATTAATAGATAGTGAGATAGATATATTGTGAGATAGATATAGATAGAGAGATATATAGAATCAGAGATAGATATATAGAATCAGAGATAGATAGATAGATAGAGATAGTACTGATATTACTGATATTAACATGTACACAGAGCCTTTATTTTCCCACAGAGCTTTACAATAGGAAACGCGGAATTAAAAAAATTGAAAATGATGAATAAAACTCAGATATCTGAGGCAAATGATGAGAGATCTACGCTCAAATAAGCTTAACGTATTGAAATGCTGCTTTTTCATTGCAAATAATGGTTTAATAAAAGTTATAAAGCTCAGACTGTTGTTACCTACACTGCTGATTACACGGAAAGCAGAGAAAGAGCTATTTGACTTTATTCGAGCCCGACGTCATGATGTTCTTGTGATATTATAAGTTACGGAGATAAGAATATTGTAGATTCTGTTGTTGATTTCTGCTCGATTGAATTTTTCCAGACGACACATCTTTACGGGAGGCCCGTCTTCTCACCATTATTATTGTTAGCTGCATATAAAATAATCTGCCCCTTCTTGCATTCTTCCCTCTGAAAGTTAATAGCGCCTATGATTCTTGGAGCGCGTCCCAGTTCATGCAGGATGCGCCGTCCGACTGCTAAATAAAATATTCCCTAAAATTTACTCGTTCATTTATACAAACATTTAATAATTTTTATGCACTGGCTTCAATTTAATGGTGTCAGTCTATAATAGGACAGATATGTTGCTTAATCAGTTTATTTATTCGTCTTATGATTCACAAGCGCCCGTCTCTACATCATCTTTCTAAAGGAACTGCAGACGTAATTCCAATCTAGATAAAATTAAATTGTTTTTCATTGACTGAGTCATACGTTTGATTTAAACCACATGTTCCATAGTAAAGTGTATCTGGCTGCGTCTGGAATTTTTATTTTCTCTGGAACATAAGCAGACACTAGCAAGGTAGAATATCGCTGTGGATATGAGTACCAGATGCAATCTAAGGTCAAGGGGGACCAGGTCCACTTGGTCGACACCACTGGCCATTAAGGGGCTCTATTACATTTTTCGCACAAACCTTAACGTGTGCGCAAAAACGCATTAACGCGAGGGGCAAACCCTTTGCGCTGAATGTCGTATTGCAATGTCTGTGCAAAAAATGCGCGTTAACGTGAACGCTGCGCGAGCGTACTGTACTGCGCATGTCCTATACTTAACATTGTGAGCGCAAATGCGTTTGTGCGCTGGTACGCGGATGGTATTACAATCTATGCACAAAATTTAAAGCACAGCGTTTGTGCGCATAATTTTAACGTCTTTGAAAAGCTGGTGGTAACGGCAAATCTGAACGTCCTGGCCGAACCCAAATACACCAGCCCAAAAAAACAATACAGCACAGTATAGTTACACATTCTACACATACCCAAACAATAAAATTGAGAAGTTGTGCGTGTTTTTTTAACGGGAGACAATTGTGGTTCTTAATTCTGATTGGCTGAATCGCGTGAAAAAACAGTCCGTACACTGATTTCTGCGCGCAACGTTGCTGCGCGTGCATTTTTGCATGTTATTTTTGGACAGATGAAAAAATGCACGCGGATTGTAATACCAGTGTAGTTTTACATGCGTTAACGTTTAACGCTTTGTGCAAAAATTCACGCGTTCTGCGTGCGTTTTTCCGTGAACAATGTACTGTAATAGAGCCCTAGGATGGTTTGAAAAAGGCCCCTGTGTTGGACCATAACGTTACCTTCTGTCACCTGTTGTGCTGAATAAAACTAAGTTTAAATTGCAGAACTTTTTATTATTATTATTTTTTCTATTGCCTTGCCTGGCACTGGCAAGGTAGAATATCGCTGTGGATATGAGTACCAGATGCAATCTAAGATCAAGGAGGGACCTGGTCCACTTACTAGACACCACTGGCGCATAAGGATGGCTTGAAAAACACCCCTGTGTTGGACCGAAATGTTACCTTCTGTCACCTGTAGTTATGGGTTTGCAGTGTTCTTGACCAAGGTATTCTTAAACGTCTTAAGCGTAATGCACTTGCCCATGGAGGTTAAACTCTAGCCCACAGATGCTTTAGAACTACAACTCTTATTATTCACTGGCTATATGTTGCATTAAGGCTGGGAATTGTGGGAAATCAACATCTGTTTGAGATCCCTGCTCTAGGCCAGTGGTTTCCCTACTAGAACAAAATTACCCTTGGTTTATAAGAATGTACAAACGTCCAAAAATTATTTTATTTATTTTAATATATATATATATATATATATATATATATATATATATATAGTTTGAGCATTTATAAAATGTTATCTATTGAATAAACATTGAAATAGAGCCTCTAGGCAACTGCCTATGGAAAAATTACAGTTGAAAATGGAAGCTTCTTCTGAGTAAAACAAGTAATAATGACGACATTAGAGCAGGGGTTCAGAAACCTTGGCCCTCTACATGTTTGGAAACGACATTTGTCATGAGTCTCTGACAATCCAATGAGTAATTGAGCATCAAGGGAGATGTAGCTCCCAAACATCTGGAGCTCCAATGTTGCAGATCCCAGCATTGCAGCATCTTTAATTCAAAAACGACTAGGGTCACCCAATAAACCTAATATTATAGGATGCAGATTAATTGTTTTAGTAAGAAAAGTATAATAATAGGTACTATCTTCAATAATATGTATTTTTAATATAATGTCTACAAAATGATTCTGCAATAAAACAGAATACATGATGTAATTGGTAAAAAGGGAGGGGGCAGATAACTATATAATACAACCTGAATAATACATGAAGCATTTCCATAAGGCTGGGTTCACACCTATGTGTTTTTTGACGCACGTAATCCGCGCGTTTTTTGACGCGTGTATTGCGCAAATGTGAAAAATGCACGAACGCGCATTGCAGCCATTCACGCTGCAGTCTATGGCTGCGAACGCACTGCAATATGCCCCAAAGAATCTCCTGTACTTCTTTGGGCGTAGGACGTTTTACAGCGCGTTCCTATGTGCTGTAAAATGCCCAGGTGTGAACAGGCCCCATAGGAAATCATGGGATATCCGTGTTTAGGCGTTTTACAGCGCACAGGAACGTGCTGTAAAACCCCCAGGTGTGAACGGGGCCTAAGGCTGGGTTCACATCTAAGGCTAGGGTCAGACGAAAGCATTTTTCCCCGCGAACGTGAAAAAGTGCGTCCAAACGCATTGATGTATTTTTTCACGGAATGCGCAAAAACGGTCAGACGACGCGCATTTTCGGGCGTGATTTTGTACGGATCGTCAATAAAACTCTTTTTGCGTCTGGACGTTATGTAGGCTGGACATTAGCAGTGTCTGACATCTCCTAATCACGCACACACGCCGCTATGCCGCAGCTGCGCACTCAGTACGTCAGTACTAGCGGTTCAGCGTTCTCAGAAAAATGCGTTCAAATTCCACTTGCGTTGCACGGCCGGACTTTTGTGCGGCCGTACATCGTATATTGGCCGTCATTGCCCGTCATCTGCTGCTAGTGCGGCCGTAATTATGTGCGCCAGAACGCACGTTACAAGTGCGCTGGTCTGACCCCAGCCTAAAAGTTTTTTTGACGTGCATAATACACGTGTTTTTTGACGCTCGTATCGCGCAAACGTGAAAAACGTGCGAACGCGCATTGCATTGCGTTCACGCTGCAGTCTATGGATGCGAATGCGTTGCAATATGCCCCAAAGAAGCTTCTGTACTTCTTTGGGCGTAGGACATTTTACAGCGCGTTCCTATGTGCTGTAAAACACTCAGGTGTGAACGGGCCCCATAGGAAATCATGGGATTTCCGTGTTTTGGTGTTTTACAGCGCACAGGAGCTCAAATATCTAATTATTTGGCAAGCTTATAATCGCCATAACCAATATAATGTATTAAAGAGCTTACAGTTGCACATCTGCATTTTAGGTTTAGTAAAGAGATCTGAAACATCAAACACAAAAACAACAGAAAACACAAGCAATAACGTTGCCGCCATGACACCTTTACACCAACAGTTAGTCATCTGAATAAAGTGAGGGGAGAAGTTTCCTCTTTCTCTCCCCTTTGTCAAGCCCTCTGGTCCTCAACACAATATGGCTGGACCAGTGTCCACGTCACCTATCAGGTCAGGTTTGACAGATATCTGAAGCATAGCACAGGTGATATGATTTGCTGATCAGAGATTGCAGGATTCAGTCTGCATTTCTCCAAGGGAATCCTTAAAACCTGGCCTGTTATAGGGACAAGAGGACAAGGGTTGGAAACCACTGCTCTAGAACATTTTATTGAATTTAGATCATAGAATCTCCAAAATAATGAGTTTAACCCTTTAACGCCGCAGGACGTTCCATGACATCCTGGCGGCGGGCGGGCTTTGAAGACGCAGGGCGTACAGGTACGCCTCGCTGTCTTCAATGGGGCCGCCTCGCCCCTCCCCGCAGCCTGCGCGCGCTGACTCGTGGTGCGCGTCATTGGCTGCACAGGGACGGCCTGAAATCAAGCCGTCCCCTGCAGCCAATGACGCGCACTGCACGCCAGCTGCAGGGAGGGCCCGAAATTAGTGCTGCGCGACGGCACCTGTCGGCGAGGCGTACCTGTACGCCTCGCCGGCAAATTTAAACAACTTAAGGGCGCCACCCCTGCGTCCTTAAGGGGTTAATGACCCTAAATACAACTCAGACTCTTGCATGAGATATTACAGTTTTATGTTTAATGTGCCATCTTTTTTTATGACCACCAGCTAAGATCATATCAACATCTTCCCTCCAGAACTAATATATGATGATGAAGATGATATTATCCATTTAATCCTATCTATCTCTGGGAGAGTCTATGGGTCATCTCTCTCTCTCTCTCCATACTTTCCAATCTCGTACTTTCCCGTTTAGCTGTTCTAAGCATAGACCGGTATAGATTTTGATGGTGTCAATCCAGCATATTATCTGGTGACCTTGTCTTCTTGTTCCGTTGACCAAACCAAGTATAATTGTTTTTTTTTCCAGGGATTTGGATTGCATCATGTGGCCAAAGTATATAAGGCGAAGTCCAGTGATCTTCCACTCAACCGACATTTCTGGCTTTATGCACTGTAAAACCACTTTATTGATGACCATCGTCTTCCATTGTATTCGTAAGAGTTTTCTTCAATGCTACAAATCAAAAACATAAAATCTCATTCGAGCAGTCTTTTTTAGAGTCCAGCTTCCACAACCATACATAGTTATTGGAACACAATTGAATGAACAAATGTAAACTAATATTTTATACATTTCTATAGCTCTCCGTTGCTACATGTGAAATGTGGCCTTTGCTTTGTGTTGGTTAACCAGAAGGACATTGTGTGACAATTCTGCATTGCCCTCTGTTGGTTTACTAGAAAGGCATTAGTTTGCATAATTTTAGTCTGCAAATTAGGGAGTTGCCAATTAAGCATTTATATCTGTTTACATTAGTTTTTCCCCATGGTAGGAATTTATATTTGCATTACATGGCCTGTGCTTTATGATGATTGCTTGCTCTTCAATAACATGAATGTTTTCATAAAATTTAATAAGTTTTCAATTGACAATCGTGGTTACAATTATCAAAAAATTTCTAAAATTTACCTTTTATTAAGTCTGCATAGTAAAAATAAAATCAGTTTGAAAGAGGAAGGTCACCTCCTGGTGATGATGATGATGAATACCCCTTAAAAACACACACAATTCAGCAGATAGGGTGTAATTTTGCCAATCTTGCCTTGCTTAATTTCGTGGAGTTCACAATATTCTCCAAAGACTGGTCTCTATTTCTAAATAAGTCAGAAGCCAACCTTCGTAGGACAGTGCGGAGAAAACAGTGTCTAACTTAATTCCAACAGCAAAAAGGCACAGGGGCGCTCCCCGTCATCTTGTCATGGGGGATTAGCAAAGTAATATCAAGCAGAGATCCCTAAATCTGTACGTTTTATTTGAGCGAAAATGCTTGCAATTCAACAGACAGGATATCATTTTGCCATTCTTGCCTTTGCTTGATTTCGTAAAGCTCACAATATTCTCAAAAGACTGATCTCTATTTCTAAACAAGTCGGAAGCCAACCTTCGTGGGTTGGTGGATATAGGACAGTGAGGAGAGAAAAGATGTCTAAATTGATTTCAACTGCATAAAGGCACAAGAAAAGGGGCGCTCCCCATCATTTGTCATGAAGATTAGCAAAATAGTATCAAGCAAGATTCCCTAAATCTGTAAGCTCCATTCAAGCAAAAATACTCAACGCGTTTCGCTACTTCATCGTAGCGTCATCAGGAGTAGTGTAGGGTTCTATGTGTAAAGAAGGAATGAACATCCTTTTAAAACTCCTAGGTTTATATACCTTTACTGATTTTCTAAATCAAACACAGTTGTATAGGTGATTGGCATTGAAGCCGCCCACTGGTCCTTCATTGGTGTATTTGTATGATTGACAGATCCTTTTACCAATGCTATGGTTTCATTTTAGAAATTAGTGGAAATATTCTTTCTCTTATTTGAGATGCCTTTTAATATAGTAAATAAGGACCTCTGTTATTAAAATTTACCATTTCCGCCAAGAAGTTTATATATGTATCTATATGTAAGCCCTCTCACTGTTTTCATTTGCGATCTTTAGATAGAGATCGAAAGGATAGAGAAAACGAGAGGGCCTACATTGATTTGGACGCTCCGAGCTTCCATTGGACAGTCCACATCACATGTCCCAATGTTTTTGGCATGCATGCGTATTGGATGTCCTTGCCGACTCCAAAACAGAAAACGAAACCAAAAAGGAATTATCTCGTCGATCTAAACATCTTTATGTGCATGCGTGTGTAAACACACTACACGCTTGAAACTGAAACCAAAAACTTAAAGCTCCGAAGGTCCACAACACAATAAAAACATTATTATCTAAGGGCCAAATTACAATCCTAGTGTTTTTAACACCCGCAGTTTTCCCCATTGCACCCGCGCTTTAACGCTGGATTACAATGCAGGCACAAAAAATGCTGCCTGCATTGTTACTGCGTGGTAAAATCCGGGATGCTCGCGGCAGCACTGAACGCAGCTGCGACCATCCACTTGATGGAGTCCATAGGACTCCTTTGAGTTCCCCCCTGCTGGTCACATGACCAGCCGGATCACGCCTCGCGAGATCCGGCCGGTCGGCGTAGTGATACGCAGGGAGAGACTGGGGGACTTTTTCCACCTGTCTTTTCCCTGCTCCCACCGGACGGTCCTCGCCACGGGACAGAGGTTGAGTATGTGATTCATATTTTTATTTTTTAGGCTGGTGTTAACGGATTCTGCAGAAGTGGAATCCGTTAATACCAAGTCCTGGCTGTAGTTAACTTTTTGCTAACCACGGCTGGACTTTAATCAGAGCTAGTAGATTGTAATCCTAACGCTGACTAACACTTTGCGCTCCCCATGTTAAGTATAGGTATCGCAAAGTACAGTAACCTCCGCTGAAAAGCGCAAGGTACCAAACGCAAACGGGTTACTTAACCCGTTTGCTTTTGGATTGTAAACACCGCAGCAAACGTTAATGCTCACGCAAGTGAGCGTTAATGTTTGCGTGAAGATTGTAATTTAGCCCTATATATTTAATGGTGAGCTGCTGAATACTAGTCTTTGCCCAAATGCAACAGTGTGAACCACCCTTCTCTAAAAGGTCTCTTGTCTTTGTTATTGAAGTGGTTTCCCGAAACAGTGTCTTCTATGGACTTGATGGCATAGACCTAGCATGAGAGTCAAAACAAAAGTGGTTTTATAAAAATATTGAACATAACTGGTCTGAGAGCCAAAAAGTGACTTTGTTAAGATGGTGTCGGAAGCTGGCAGAGGGACTGACACCTGTCTGAGAAGACATGAACTCCCTGAGACCTGCCCTGCAGGGGAAAATATAGCTGCTGGCTGCAACGTTGGCGGCTCCTTGTGCCCGGCAGGCCGTGGCATCTCCTTCGCTGGATGTTCACCGGAGGCCAGTTTATATTTCCAGCTTTGTGAAACGGCAGCTGGCAGTGGGCGTGTTGCTATTATGTGGGACAATGGAGAATGCCTGCCAATTTTAAATGCCAGGATTCCCTACATACCGGTGCCCTGTTGTGGTTTTCGTGGCCGAGAGCACGTTTTGATATTATTCATTCTGTGTATGACTTTTGGCTCTTCCCTTTGACCATTCTGACAACTCTTTTCCCTCCTGACACTGGCATTCATTTAACCTCTCTGACTCCTTACTCTGGAACACATTTAACCCTCCTGGCTCCTGACCTTGGCTCGTACGACTATCCCCTCTGCTTCTGGACTCTGGCTTATTTTTACATTTCTGGCTCACGCTAGTTTTACCGGCTAGTCCAAAGACCCTCGGGTTAGGGATTAACACGTCTGCGTGTTGGGACCAGGGAGTCATGACACTAGCTTAACGACCTCTATTGCTCTAGTGGCACACCCCCATCTCTGGTGACATGATGTGACATCTCTACTGGGGATCTTGGTAGTGGTATAGTTCCTGTTTTGTGAACGTGCGGTGGATGAGACACTGAATTTCCTTTTAGAGGAGTTAAAAAAAATAAAAAGTAATTAGTATTTGTGGAGTTTAATTTATGATGTTTCTGACAACTAGTTGCAGAAGTGATATGAGACGCATGGGATTGTGTCGGTACGATGAAATGGAACAGCTGGTATTTGTTGAGAATGTGTTCAGAGAACACCCTCACGTTAATGGCCCGTGGCAGAACGTGGCATCTGGTAATCGAACACACTGTCATCTTTACAAAAGACTTCACTACAAATCACTGTTGGTTCCACCATCCCTCCTACTATTGTGCCTTCGAAGGTTTGACAATTACGGCAAAAGGTATGTTCATTAGCAAAGCGGCGCATATGAATTCAGAGGACATGCTGATGTTATTCTTGGAACCATTACTTTAGTTAAATAATAAACTTGTTTTTAAAGAAACCAGCTATTTATCTTTTTGTTTCCTCGAAGCGATGTTTGTTGGGATAATTTAGTGCCATTTTCTCTTTTGTGAAAAATGATTATGTTTAAATGATTGCGCAGCTTCTAATGTCGTATCTTTTATATAAAAATGAATTAAAGGAACTGGTTATTGTTCTCCTGACTGTCACATGGTAAAAAATATATGGAGCACGTGCTCATTTCTGCTGAAGGAAACTGAGGTCCATAATGCATTTTAATTTCTTATTTTGTCTTTCCTTTCCTTGGTCTATATATTACTTAACTCATTCTTATTGGTTTAAAAAATTTGTAATACGACTGGAACTTTAAACAATGGATTGCAGCTCCGTACAGCTAATTAGAGTCCATGATGTGCTCTCTGACCAGTCACAACACAGGATGCGACTTGGCTGGTCAGGAATGATGTGGGTTGAGGTCTTTGTGCTGATCTTAGCTTTTGGTTGGGTTGAAGACGGTGCTGGTGTCTGGAATGGCCTGTGGTAAACAAAGAATTCCGTAAGGAGTAGTAAAAACATAAGCTGATGGAAACCTTTCCATCTTCAGATCCAATGTATTTTGTTAGAATGATGACATTGGTGGAATCATCTACATAGAGGTTGTGTCCCAAGCCCACCATGTTCCTGTGTCCCAAGCCCACCATGCTCCTGTGCTTCAAGCCCAACGTGCTCCTGTGTTCCAAGCCTGCTCCTGTGTCTCCATGTTTACCTGTGTCCAAGCCTGCTCATGTGTATTCAGGTTTACCTGTGTCCAAACCTGCTCCTGTGTCTTCAGGTTTATCTGTGTCCAATATACAGAAAAGCATTGCGCCTGTACTCACCAGAGTGGCTGCAACAGCCAGGAGTAACAGCCCGGTTCCTGTATAAAACATAACAAGAAAAAAAATATGTCATCCACGCTCGTTTCTATTCAATTCTATGTGCAACAAAACACTATCAGAGGTTTTAGTTTGCTTTAGTGGCCATTGAAACGTAAGCTCACTCGCCCCATCAAGGCACCTCTTTGTAGAGTGAGTCCTAACCAATGTACCAAAAGCTGCATTTTTTTTCTTGGTATCTGTGTCCAAGCCTACTCCTGTGTCTCCAGGTTTACTCGTGTCCAAGCCTGTTCTTGTGTATTCATTTTTACCTGTGTACAAGCCTGCTCCTGCGTATTCAGGTTTACCTCCATCTGTTTCCCCCTTTAAACGTCATTTGTTCGTTTCAGGCCTGTCTGTATCACTGCCGATTGGACTCTCACTAGTCCATTACAGACAGGTGTTTTGATATGGATGGATCAATCATCACTTTTGACCACATGCACCCAATATTTATGATTATGCATCTATACTGCGTGTAGCCATGAATAATTTTATAAAAATAACATGCTCAAAATCAACTGTACTATTAGGTCTATAATACAACGGAGTTAAACGATGTTCTAGATGAAAAAGGTTTTTTGAAGTTCTCATGTTATTGACCATGAAAGAGGATCGATGGATCTCGCTGGCATTTGAACGTTTTTATCAGTAGTATTGTTATGCATTTTTTCTTCATACGCGTAATTTTTAGTCCAAATACCTATTGTTGTCTACAGGCGTCAAGTTCTAAAAAAACATTGGGAACTCACATACAGGGTTATTCAAAGAGAATCGAAAAGTCACCGCACTTTCGGTGACTTTTCATTCTCTTCAATTCGGTACGATTTGGCGATCTCATTTTGGCGACCCTGCGGTGTATTCAGCAAGCACCACAGGGCCGTCGTAGTGCAGGGAAAAGCCGCCGCAAACCTGCCGAACACTCACCGCAAAACCCAGGCGAACGCACACCGAAACCAGCAAAAACATCTGGAGAAACCCGAGCAAGAGCCGATCAGAGCGCAGAGCAGCTGCCGGAAAAAGCCGACACCGCAGACGAATGGAGTGAAAAAAATAAATAAAACAGTACGCTCGAATGTTTGAAAAGTGAAACGCTGTTTGCAAAGAAACTACAGAACGAAAATGTCTGAAATTTACATATGAGATCCAATGAATGATAATAAAAAGGGCTGTTACAGAAAAAAGAAAAAACGATTTAAAAAGAACGGAAAAGAAAATTAGCAAAAAAATCCCGAAAAATGCCTAAAAGATACAAAAAAATCTATAAATAAAGAGACTTTTTACTGCAGAATATTATAATCAATGGTTTATTAGATATTGAGTTAAAACGGGAATATTTTTAACATTGAAGCCTATGGGATTCGCCTGAATAAACCTGTCGAATGAAGCAACCGAATGGCAGGGCATTTCGGCAACTTTTCACTGTTGGTTTTTGTTCTCTGAATAGACAAAGCATTGATTATCTATGGGGATTTCACT
This sequence comes from Leptobrachium leishanense, assembly GCA_009667805.1. Classification (NCBI taxonomy): domain Eukaryota; kingdom Metazoa; phylum Chordata; class Amphibia; order Anura; family Megophryidae; genus Leptobrachium; species Leptobrachium leishanense. Next base: position 137,212,127 of record CM019070.1, read on the forward strand.
GCCCTCTAACAGGCACCGACAAGGCACCGTATGTGCAGGCAATTTGCCAACATTTGCCAAACTGCCTACTCTCTGGATAGCCGAATGGCCAGGAAAGGTAACCGTACGCTGAATTTCTCTGTTCGGTTCCCTTTCGCCAGCAATTCGGATCTCTTTGAATAACCATGTAAGATTTCTGTCGCAATTAGCAATTATCAATTCACACTTAACACAGAAACACACTCACAATAAGGATATCTAAAGACCAATCGGGACAGGTTTTGTTTTCCAGAACTCGCCTTATTGCACCAGTCACAATACCTATTCCTGTGAAAAATATTTATATACATTAAAGAGATAACAAACACAACACAAATTGTTAAAGTGTGTCTTTTTATTGTCACAGTGAACTTTTTTTTTTTGAGAAAGGATTTTACCAGGAAGGATACATTAAGATTTCTCTTGTTTTCAAGTATGTCCTGGGTGGCGAGTATGTACCGTTAGGTGTCTTGCCAAGGACACTTACTGGAGAGGTTGCTCGCTGGGATCAAGCCCATGACTCCACAGGCTCTCTCCACGTAGAGCAGTGATGTTACCTCTACTCCACCCAGCCGGTACTTATTTAACTTATTTATTTATTTGCAGATGATTTTACCAGGAAGGATACATTGAGATTTCTCTCATTTTCAAGTATGTCCAGGGTCAAGAACATTGAATTGTTACAGAAATACAAAGTAATAAATGCAAGATATTAAAAACAAAATACAAAAATACAGATTAACATTTCATGGGAAGGGCTAGAACCTTGGGTTAATTAGGGTGATTTGCAAAGTGGAAGCAGCTGGAAAGTAAGCTACAAATTTTAGACCAGCACTGGGTGGGAGGGTGGACAGGGAGGGTGGACAGGGAGGGTGGATGGTACAGCAGAGTCCAGAAACAAGCGCTGTTGCAGAGGGTGATGTGAGACTGAAGCTGTGTGAAGAAAGAGGTTGCAGATTTACAGAGTGTGGGCTGTATTTACCAGTTTTTTCCAACATGGTAAGGGGGTGGGGAGGCAATATGAGAGCATGGGATTAACAAGGCAGAGCAAGAATTTAACAAGAAAACAATTAGCCAGGATATTAATAGATAGAACTTGGTGTGATCCAAAGATAAAATACCAAGCTCAGCATCGTAATCCATCTTATCAAGCCCCTTACAAATAAAATTATCTCAATTTGCAACAGCCAAAAATCAATGAAACATATGTGATGGAACGGAGGATAAAGTACTTTAGTTTAGATCCAAGATATTCATTTGAAAGAAACTTTTTATACGTGCTGACAGGCATGTATTTTGAGTTGATTGTATCTTAGAATAAGAAAAGAAAAAATGTCAAGGATTTCCAATAGCCAGTTCAAACTCATATATCCCATATTTACCTCGGTTTTTTTGTTTCCAGAATGCTCTACTCATCCTTCCTGACCACTTCATCTTAGATGCAGTGCAAACACACATACATATACATAAATGAGTACATTTATATACCCACCCCCTTTCCCCCAAGAAACTATATTCCTTTAGCTGACACTTGCAGTGCGAATCACAGCACTGTAGGGAAGGGTTGACAGCTGAACCTTACTGAGAATCCAGCATCCCTATCTGTTCAGAAGATCTATGAGTCATTTGAAAATGCTCTGAGGCTGTAGGGATTTTTACTTCAGTGGCAGCTCAGGGGGAGTGCTGTGATAATCATAAATCACTCCCCAGAGAAACTTTTCATGCGGCATGCCGCAGCACTGAGTGCAAACCGGAAGCTCAGGGAGATTTCTTTACAAAAACTATCCACATATCAGCAGTTTGGTTAAAACAGTGTATAGGTAGATTTTGGTATCTTTCCAATGACCTAGAGTTGTTTCGGGCACGATTGGAGCACTTTAAATCATAGTTACATAGTTACATAGGCTGACCAAAGACATGCGTCCATCGGGTTCAGCCTCTCACACAACACCTACTGCTGTTAATCCAAAAGAAGGCAAAAAAACAAAATGAAATGCTCGCCAATATGCAACAAACTAGGGAAAAATTCCTTCTTGACCCCAGAAAGGCAGTCAGATTTCTCCTTGGATCAAGAAGCTTACCCACATATTAAGTATTATAACCCTTAATATTCTGTGTCTGCAGGAAGTCATCCAGTCATTTTTTTAAAAGTCTGTACAGTCTCTTATGCAACCACCTCAACAGGCAGAGAATTCCACAGCTTTATTGTTCTCACTGTAAAAAAAAAACACCTTCCTATGCTTTAGGCTGAATTTCCTTTCGTCCAGTCTAAATGGGTGACCTCGTGTCCTGTGTATAGTCCTGTTAATGAATAGGTTTCCAGACAATGGTTTATAATGGCCCCGTATATATTTATATAAGGTTATCAGATCCCCTCTAAGGCACCCTTTCTCTAAACTAAACAGGTTTAAGCTTGTTAGTCTTTCCTCATAACTTAACCCTTCCATTCCCCTTATTAATTTAGTCGCCCGTCTCTGCACTTTTTCTAGCGCTATAATATCCTTTTTTAAGACAGGTGCCCAAAATCGCACGGCATATTCAAGGTGCGGTCTTACCATTGATTTATACAGAGGCAAAATTATGTTTTCATCCCGAGAGTGAACTCCCCTTTTAATGCATGCAATACCTTGCTGGCCTTGGCAGCTGCTGTTTGACATTGCACATTGTTACTTAGTTTGAAGTCTATGATTATTCCCAAATCCTTCTCCTGCTTGGATTTCCCTAACTCCGTACCATTTAGGGTATAAGTTGCTTGTGTGTTCTTCACTCCAAAGTGTATAACTTTGCATTTCTCTACATTAAATTTCATGTGCCATTTAACCCCTTAGTGACCGGGCGGTTTTAAACAAATCCGTCCTTTAGTGACCGCTGCTGTTTTTACGTTTCTGCGCTGTTAGGGTTTAGGTCAAATTTTCCTCTTACTCGTTTATTCAACCCACACATATTATACACCCTTTTTCCCGCAATTAAATGGACTTTCTAGAAATACCATTATTTCCATCATATCCAATAATTTAATATAAAAAAAATATGAAATATGATGAACAAAATGATAAAAACACACTTTTTCGTAATTTAATCCCCTAAAGCTATAACCACCAATAAAGACCCCAACTAAATAGTTTCCAAATTTTATCCCGAGAATAGAAATACCCAATTTTTACATGTTTTTACCTTTTAACCCTTTCACTGCTGAGCCAGTTCACCTATGTGCGCTGCGCTCATTCTGACCATTTTGTGCTAATTATTTTGAGATGTCAGCCTAGGGCCTATTTAATTAAACCCCCCAGACAAAAAATTTTTTTTAAAAAAAAACACATTTTTTTATTTTATTTAATTTTTTTATTATAATTTTTTTTTCTAATTTTTTTTAAACCAAACCTGGTCATGTTTGATATCATTTGAAAGGCCATGATCAGGCCTTTCAAATGATGTCAAATATGACCATCTAGCTGCCATGGATCGGGAGATAAAGGGATCCTTAGGATCCCCTTATCTCTACATGGCAGCTAGATGGTTAACTGGCCCACTGACATCCTCACACATATGGTGAGGTTGTCAGTGGGTGGGGGGGACCTGGAGGCTAGGCTGACATCCAAGATGTCAGCCCCCCTCCAGGTTCGAATCGCGTTTTGGCACCAATTCGCGCTAAAACGCGATCCGGCGGCGAAATGGTTAATGCTATACACCGCTGAAAAGGGGAGACTCTCCCCTTTTCAGCGGTGCAAAAAGAATTTTGCTAGCTTCAATGGTTAGGGAGATAGAGGGCTCCGAAGGAGCACCCCCTCCCCTCCATTGAATTACATAGGGGCTCCTTCTGATGACGTCACCACGCAGCGTGGCGACGTCATCAGCCTCGCCTGCCCATGTAAATCACATGGGCAGGCTTCCTCCCTGCCAGATCGCCGTGGGATCCGACGAGGGAGGTGAGTATAGGGCGGGAGGGGGATTTGGCGCCGCTGACGTACCCTGTACGTCCGCGGGTCTAAGGGAGACCCGAGGACAGGACGTACAGGGTACGTCAGGGGTCATTAAGGGGTTAAGTGCCCAGTCCTCCAATCTATCTAAATCCCTCTGCAGCGAAGTAACATCCTGCTCACATTGTATTACTTTTCCTAGTTTTGTGTCAAATTTTGTGCCAAATTAAACTATTAGCCCCAGCCTCCATTCAAGCTAACTTTGCCTAAACAGCATTTACGAATTTGGCATTCTTATTGCCGAAGCCCCTGATAACCTTAAGATTTTTTTTACCTGATGTTGGTGACCGTATCATCAAACATCTGTAACCATTGCCCAGTGATTGTACTATATGATTTAACTGGCAACAGCCTTGAAAATAGAAAAAGAATAGATTTTCATGTTTATACTATGCGACTTTCTTCTTCTAGAAAGGCTATTTTCGTCGTCTCAACGTGTTCTGGATATCTGTATCGGCCTTATAATGTCTCAGCATCTCACCACGGTCTGTCACTAATTCCCAATTGATTGAGACCATAAAATGTATTTTACATTTCCTTATTTTGTAAAGCAGAAAATTGTATAAAGTCTAGTTTTTAACTCATTTTCTTTGCTCCGTAATGATACCACGCAGTTCTTTATGTAGCAGTCAGATTACATTTATTGAAAGGCTTTCGGAATGCAGTGTAGCATACAAACTATAAATTTGTGTACTGCCACCTCAACCTGAAGGGAGTAAGACGAATTATACTGTTGTCATTATTTTATGTTGTCATCCCAGGATATTGGGATTAGACACTGATCGAGTAGGACATATTCCTTACAGCATTCTCTTTTGTCCATGACCACTCCAGTGTGCTCTAATCCCCGAGAACACAAGTGGTCAATAAAATCACCTCTATGAACAACTGAACAACCATTGCAAAATCACATTTAAGGGTTATGGTTTAAGGGCAATTTTGTCATCTTAGGGAACTGTTGTAAAAAACCTCCAGCAATGCTATTCTGCTTTCGGCTTCATAGCGTCTGTGTTTGAAATCCCCTGTCCTGCCGAACAGGTCTTTGGATGTGAACTCCCTCTGCAAAACAAAGCAATTACTGTACCTGCAGAAACTGAAGCAGTATTGTCTGTTTTGTTAAAAGCAAACTCGAATGTTAAAACGGGTAGGGGAGAAATACGGAGCAGTCTCCATCAGGCACTGTTTCAGCCCGACAGTCTCTGTTTTAGTTGTTGCAGGGGTTTCGGGGCTGAAAGTTCACATAAACATCCAGGCAATGCAATGGTTCTCCATGCATGGAGAGGCATTGCCTGGTCAGAAATGCACACATGCATTCCCAGCCTACACCCCAGAAGGCTGTTCAGCGTGAGTTGATTGACAGTGCTTAGGGTGGAAGAATGCCCTCCCATTCAGAAAACTAAACTTTTTGTGATAACACCTGAATCAGCTCCGTGTTCCTTATTTACTGTCACCACGGCACCTGGCAGGAGCCGAGGTGGGGCCCATATGTGTGGTTGATAGCCCAGAATCAATACACAAGCACCCAGCAGCATACAAGGAAACCCTAATCTGAGCACCGGTCCTTAGATAGCCATCTCTAAACTAAGGGTGGGAACAGTACTGCTCGATGAAGCTCTTAGAAATAAACCACAGATAGAACAAGAGGGGCAACCCAGAAACTAAGTAAAATAACAAGAGCTGATGTTAGAAGCCAGATCAGATTATCAGACAAAGCCAGGGGTCAGAATCATGAAGGGTACTCATACTATGCCCGGAGTCAGAGCCTCAATAGAATGTCAGACGAAACCAGGAATCAGAGCCAGAATGGGTAATCATACAATGCCAGGAGTAAGTACACAGTAGGAGCAAAGAGCATAAGGGTTAATACAATAGAATAGTCGGGAAGCAAAACCAGGGGTCATACACAGTATGTCAGATTATCACAGACACACACTGATTAGGATAAACCAAAAATAAACAAATGGCAATGACAAGGCAAACAAAGTAACAAACAGACAAGGGAAACAGGGAAACCAAAAATAAACTGAACCAAATAAACTAAGGGCTAGGAGCAGGAACAAAATAACAGACAGCAGATAGACCATTATGACAGAGCAATGCTGAAATGGAGTGACTGGCTTATATTGGGTGTAGGCCAGTGCATTGGGTCAGGTGGTCATAGACCTGGCAGGCTATAGGGAAATTCTGGAGCAAAAGGTGGAGAGGGCTAAACCTGACAGGAGTAAGAGCCGCACTGGATAAGCTCACCTATAGGGCTCGTGGGCTGCAAATGTGACATTTAGTGGTTGATAATTTAAGTAATATCACTTAGGATCAGCATTTGAAAACCAGTGTGTGTATGTGTATATATATAAAAATACACACTGGATGCATCGGATCGTGTTGTCCTCTCTACCAGAGGATGAGATGTAACTAAGGGATTTTAAGGGGAAGTTGTATTATTATTATTATTATTATTATTTATTTATAAAGCGCCAGCATATTCCACAGCGCTGTACAATAAGCACAGTACAGACAGGGTTACAATACATTGAACAACATTTGACAAACAGTACAGGAGGAGATGAGGGCCCTATTCCCGTAGGAACTCACAATCTAGGAGGGTTGGGGTTGGAAACAGGAGGAGAGGACTGTAAGGTGAGAGTGATTGATGGTTGCGTCAGTGAGTTGGGTGGTAGGCTTCCCTAAATAGGAATGTTTTCAGGGAGCGTTTGAAGGAAGAGAAGTTAGGGGAAAGTCTGACAGCACAAGGGAGAGCGTTCCAGAGAGTGGGGGCTGCGCGTGAGAAATCCTGCAGTCTATCATGGGAAGAGGTGATGCGGGGAGAAGCTAGGCGCAGGTCACTGTTTGACCTTAGGGAGCGGGCTGGGGTGTATTTGGTGATTAGTGAGGACAGGTAGTGGGACGCTGAGTTAGTGAGGGTTTTGTAGGTAAGGATAAGGATTTTGAACTTAATTCTGCAGTGGATGGGGAGCCAGTGAAGGGACTCGCAGAGGGGAGCGGCAGAGACAGAGCGGCGGGTGAGGTGAATTAGCCTGGCGGAGGCGTTCAGGATGGATTGTAGGGGGGAGAGGCGGGACAGAGGGAGGCCAGATAAGAGATTATTGCAATAGTCGAGTCGGGAGATTACCAGGGCGTGTATGAGTTGTTTTGTGGTGACAGCGGTAAGAAATGGCCGAATTCTGGAAATATTACGCAGTTGGTATCGGCAGGAGGAGGAAAGAGACTTGATGTGGGGGATGAAGGAAAGAGCAGAGTCCAGTGTAACTCCAAGACAGCGAACTTGGTTTGATGGGGAGATGGTGATACCCTCCACCGTCAAAAGCAGAATCACTTAACACCAGGTTTTAGCAGTCAGTATTTCTCAGTGAAATACCCTCTACCTAATGGAAGCGTAAACTACCCTGGAATAGCCTGTTCTTCTATTCGTAGGTGCAAACTAACACCTCCTATACAAAGTATAGGAGATGTTAATACACAGTAAGACTGCGAAGGGAATAGCATCACTTGAGCCACAAGCCCAACTTCCGGGCAACAGCAAAATAGTGATTCCCAACATTGAGGTAACTACAGGAGATGTAAGGTCAACTGTGGAATAGGGTCCTTAGTTATTTTGGCTACATCAGCTAAATGCATAGTAATAAATCTATAAAGAAGAATACAATGATGGGAGCCAACAGAAGAACATGTATCAACTTCAGTTAGAAGAAAATGACATTAACATGCCGGCCAATTAATTCAAAATAACAGGAAAAGAGGTTCTTTAAAAAAATACAGATGTCATTTATTAGTAATGGTTGGTGATCTGGTAAAGGCAACGGGTAGTGAATTAATTTGATTGGACCGGCAGGTTGTGTTTCTCACTTTGCTACTAAAGTATCATGAACAATGATACAGATAACAGCAACGGGAGCATTTGCTGTTAGCTGCTATGTCAGTTTTATGTTGTATCTTTGGAAGTAAACAGTGTTTGTGGAGAATTTAAAGCACACATTTCCATGCAAAAAGCAGATGCCAAGAGAAGCTGGAATAGCTATGTCTGCGACTAATCTTTCATAAAGCTGTGCCATGCATGTAAAGTCTTAAGCATGCGTTGGCAACATCAAATTAGCTTTTTGAGGATTGGAAAATAGTGAAATGGAGCGAGGGCACTGAGGTCAAAGTTTAGGTCTAGTTCAATTTAAGTATATTTTTGACACCCAAGGGGACCTAGTTTAGTCATAATGATTAAAAAATTAGCAGGTTATTATAACTGCCCAAATTCTTTTATCAAAGTGATTCCTGTCCTTTTCCGGTCGAGCTGCAAACTTAATTTGTTCCAACAACTGGAAGAAAGAAGAAACAATGCATTTGCTTATTAATAGCACTTGTTCAGATCCAAAGAAAAGGTGGGTGCACAGGGAGCCAAGGGGAAGTCCAACCTCATGGAAATCCAAAATATAACGAGGGACCCGGCAATCCAGTATGTGATCAGGAATGGACCACTTTGTTCCACACTCACCATCAGCAGCAGCAACTGAGTGTGGAATAAAGTGGTCCTGATTAGGGATGAGCTGTTCGGTTCGGAGCTTGACTCAAACATTGGCAGTTCGAAAGTTCGCAAACTTTGAACTTTTTGGCGTGTTCGGTTCGAGTTCAAAAATATATATATTTTTTTAAAAAGTATAAAAAATGCTTAAAAAATACAAAAAAATCTAGAAATAAAGAGACTCTTTACTGCAGAATATTATAAGCAACGGTTTATTAGATATTAAATTAAAAAACTACCCAGGGAAAGAAGGCACGCATGTGGGCGATGATTAGCAATGGACGGACTGTGTACGTCGTCAAGAAGCGCTATGTATAATAGTATAAACATGTTACATACACATAACACACATTACATACATCTACCAACATATGTCAACACATGCTGCAGCGTAATGTATTATCTGTTTGTCAGACAAATGTGACTGTCATAAAATTATTCTGGCTTTATTTAAAATATTTGCACACGTGTACATTTTTCTGAAACTTTCACACTTCAAAATTACATGTGCTTAGAGTGCATGAGGCTTGCATAGGATTTTTTGCGCCGCCTGTGTATTTCATCTTTAAAATGCTGCAATGGGTGATGTGGATTTTCTAGATTACAAGGAAAGCATGCTTTACAGTCTGCCTAATGTCTAGGTGCAAAGATTCTCACCTCTAAATGACATGTGCTCGCAGCAGGGCTCTCAAACTCTGGTGCCCCTGATGTTTTTGAACTACAACTCCCAGGATTCCCTCGCCATGTATTGCATTGAAATCATCCTGGGACTTGTAGTCCAAATCATGTTGGGGGCCGTGAGTTTGAGACCCCTGGCATACTGTGCATGAGGCTTGCATAGGATTTTTTTGTGCCGCCTGTGTGTTTCATCTTTAAAATGCTGCAATGGGTGATGTGGATTTTCTAGCTTACAAGGAAAGCATGCTTTACAGTCTGCCTAATGTCTAGGTGCAAAGATTCTCACCCCTAAATGACATATGCTCGCAGCAGGGCTCTCAAACGGCGTAAACAACAGGTGTTAATTAGTGTTTGGAAATAACATGTGCTTCTAATTAGTCTGGTCTCATGAATTTGATACATTGCCTGCAGACTGGGTGTGGCTCTTGCACATGTATGAACACTGTGCTTCTGAATTCTAAGAAGTGTTCATTTCTACGACATGTTTCTCTGATATGCTGTTTAACCCCTTAAGGACCAGGGCTCTGTAAAGCCAATCATTAATGATGTAGATGCTATGTCATTTGTCATCAAGGGCTTAATAAAATCTTTATCACACTCCTTAGATTTAAACGTAATATTCCAGTAATTGTATGTACCTCATGTACCTCTCCCGAAGGGCCTATGTGAGCATACAATTATTATTGTGTTAGATCTATAGTTTTGGTGCAAGCGTGGTGGAAGGGCTTGCTGCTTCTGCATTAGTAACACAATGTGAAAATGTCTATCATAAAGTGTACAAGCTGAGTCCCTAGAGTCTCTGATTATCCATTGTCATATATACCTTGCTTTATACATATAATACATTCCCTCATCTAACAGGATAATAGCCAGTCCCTGTGCATTTTAACCCCTTAAGGGTGGCTAGGTGTCGTGTGTGGGTCTCTAATGGCGATATTTCTATACATCCTACAAATCCGCCACTTCACGGGCAGGTTATGGGGACCTCCTAGTCACGATATTTGAAGGATTTTTTTGTTTTTATTTTTAACCCTTATTTTATGGCAAACTCACTGTTCCTTTAAAACCGTATTTTTTTAACTTTTTGTCCTTGTTTCCTGTCCCCAGGGCACTACCCAGACCCCCATACACCTTTTATGGCAATTATCTTGCATATATGCTCTCTTGCAGGGCACTCTAAAAACCGAACTTTTGAGTCCCATTGACTTGCATTGAGTTTGGTTCGTGTTCGCGTTCGAACTCGAACTTTTGAAATTGTTCGAGTTCGAATGCGAACTGAACACGGGGGTGTTCGGCTCATCCCTAGTCCTGATCACAGACGTGAGTGCCGGGTTCTTCACTGCATTTTGGAAACTGCCCTTGCGGCTCAGCTGTCTTGGCAGGTTATTGTATAATAAAACCATCTATACATTGAACACTTTGAGAAGGACGCACTAATGTGGAGGCAGACATAAAATAATGGGCGATTCCAAGGTCACTTGTTATTCTGTTTTACAACTGGTAATGGCTAAAGAATGTCCAGGCTGCAAAAAACTGTTGTTAAGTGATTTTTTTTGCCTTTTAAAAATCACTTAAGATGGAAAATTAATTCCATCAAAAATATCATCTGGTACCATGGTCCTATTAGGAACTCTATGAATGAGCCAGTAAGTTAGTGACTCGGCTCATCATAATAAGGAGCCACTGAAAGATACTAGCAGAGGGTCCACCCTCCGTCACTGGAGTTCATAGCTTGCTTGAACTCACGTATGCGGGATCGCATATTGTCAGTGGAAGGACACACGAAAACAATTTGTCCTCACTGTCCTTCTGGTTCAGGATCAGTAGAAGGACAATTGAGAATGATTTGTCTTCACTGCCTTGTCTTACTGCTAGTAGAAGGACACTGGAAATAAATAGTTCATGGTGTCCTTCTGCTGACCCTGGGAGACCACATATGCTTAATCAAGTAACTCTCAGTGACTCCTATATATTGCGAGTTAAGTCACTTTTCTAGCAGCTCACGTGTAATAGAGCCAGTAATTGAGAGCACCTATGAGCTAACGGATCATGCAATGTTTTCTCCATTATCATAACCTCAGCCATAATAGGGACCAAGATTCTTTGCAGTAAGAGGGTAACCAAAAGAGAGTGGAGGCTCATGGTACAGGTCCAGCTACTTTTCCAAAAGGGCTTGCCTGACATTTTCGTGAAAAGAGAGACAGTGTACTTTAACCCCTTCCATATTCTCGATCTGCAAGACAACTGATGATGCCCTTATAGCGACTGTACTTGGTGTGGACTAATACTGGGGCATTGCAACGGAATTTCATTATTTGCAAACAAAATTAATTTGCAAATGCCTTCCAGAATTTGCCTCCAAGGCTTTAGTACCTAGGACAAGATACCTAAGGTGCCAAAACTGTTTAAACAGCTTGAATTTCTTTATTTTCTGCAAGAAAATACTGATCCCAAACTGTGCTATGGGCTTGTAATTCTACTATTTGGCCAGCAGATGGCAGAATCTACCTGTCAGATAATGCATATATTTGAAAATGTGCATTTGGTATTTTAATCTATATCTGAAGCACACTTTCAATGTATGTATAATGCAAATTTGTTTTCCATAAATTCACTGGGTCCTGGGAATGGATTTATGGAAAACAACATGGTAGTAATGGGATTAACATCAATATAAGGTAAGGTGTATCTAGAGTGCAGGAATCGCCTAACACTAAGGGCTCCATTCACAAAGGTCCTATTGTTGTGCTCAACGAATGCAACTCAGCTGTTAAAACTAAAATGCACTTATCACCATTCACTATGGTAACAGCACACGAGAATATTGTGTTATATTCTGTTTAACATAGAGGTGGTGACAAGGGAAACACAGATATCACAGCCAGGTCCCACTAATAGGTGGCAATTCATACTTTGGTGATCAAAGCCCTAAGTCTGCCCTATATTGAAGACCCCCCTTACCCAAGTACCACAACCATTACTAATCACTAACAATATGTCCCACTGATTCTAACAACTAATCTTGCCCCCAGGGCCGGATTTATCACTAGGTAGAGTAGGCATGTGCGTATAGGCGCCTGCCACAAGGGGGAGCCTTGATCTGTATATACTGTATATATATATATTTTTTTTTACAATTTACAATCATTTAGACCACTGTATTTCTGGATCCCTAAGAGCTAAAAAGACATATGAGGTATCATTGGAAAGGCCAGATTATACTACCAAATTATTGCTACCAAATATAACCAGGTTAGATTTATGTAAAAATAAAATACAAATAAAATATTGTTTTTATGTTTTTTTTTCTAATTTTTTTTTTTTTTTTTTTGAGAAAGGATTTTACCAGGATGGATACATTGAGATTTCTCTCGTTTTCTAGTATATCCTGGGTGGTGAGTATGTACCATTAAGTGTCTTGCCCAAGGACACTTACTGGAGAGATGCTCTCTTACGGGGATAGAACCTGTGTCTCCACAGTCTCTCTCCACGGTTATAGAGCAATGATGTTATTATTCGGTTTACAATTATTAAGTGAACAGTGATGCTGGGCTAACTCACCTTCTCATTTCCCTCAGTCTCAGATCTCAATCCAATAGAGCACCTTTGGGATGTGGTGGAACGGAAGTTTAGCATCATGGATGTGCAGCCGACAAATCTGCAGCAACTGTGTGATGGCATCATGTCAATATGGACCAAAATCTCTGAGGAATGTTTCCAACACCTTGTTATATCTATGCCACGAAGAATTAAGGCAGTTCTTAATGCAAAAGGGGGTCCAACCAGGCACTAGCAAGGTGTTCCTAAAAAAGTGGCCAGTGGGTGTAAATAAATATATTATTTTAAAGAAAAAAATATTTTATTAGTTATCAGTATGCTACAAGATATTTTTTACCATTTATATATAGACTGGAATGTAAAAAGGCTTGCTCTGGCAAAAAACTATCAGGCAGACGAACGGATCAATATTTTTATGGTGGGAGCTTGCTTTCACACAGAGCATCAGTCAGGTCAAAGGCAATCACTTTGTACCTACGTTCATTGTAAAGTGTCATAGATTCTAATATACTGATCAGTTTGGAAAGAATTTTTCATGGGAGATGACGGTTTGGAAAACTGACTAAGCACTACACGGCGGGAATGAATCATAAGAACGCGATCCTTTGGCCTACAAGTTGCAATTTCACTACCAGAGAAAGTCCTTGAGAAACCCTGTGAATCCAGATGAATTGTGTAAACGACATTGGTTTAGATATAGTGAAGCTATTTATATTGGTATCTTCAAACACATAGGCCAAAGGTCACTAACGTTGGTTTTCAACAAAAAAAAAAGCAAAGAAATTCAGCAGTTTACGTTAGAGCTGAACCTTTTAGAATTCTTTTTTTTGTGTTTGTTTATTTGGTTTTATGGCTGTTATTTGTCTTGGGATGAAGGGAATTACACTTTTAACACTATGTTCTGAGAAGAGAGGCTTCAAACAAAGCCACAGAAATTGCCGCACAACTACAGTGGCAAGAAAAAGTATGTGAACCCTTTGGGATTACGTGGAGTTTTGCATGAATTGGTCATAAAATGTGCTCTGATCTTCATCTAAGTCACAACAATTTGAAAAACACAGTCTGCTTAAAATAATACAACACAAACATTATATGTTTTCATGTTTTTATTGAACAGAACATGTAAACATTCACAGTGCAGGGTGGAAAAAGTATGTGAACCTTTGGACTTAATAACTGGTTGACCCTCCTTTGGCAGCAATAACCTCAACCAAACGTTTCCTGTAGTTGCAGATCAGACCTGCGCAATGATCTGGAGTAATTTTGGACCACTCCACTTCACAAAACTGTTTCCGTGTAGCAATATTCTTGGGATGTCTGGTGTGAATCGCTCTCTTAAGGTCATGCCACAGCATTTCAATTGGGTTGAGGTCAGGACTCTGACTGGGCCACTCCAGAAGGCGTATTTTGTTTTGTTGAAGCCATTATTTTGTTGAATTACTGGTATGCTTTGGGTCATTGTCCTGTTGCATCACCCATCCTCTGCGGAGCTTCAGTTGGCGGACAGATGGTCTTACATTTTCCTGCAAAATGTCTTGATAAACTCTGGAATTAATTTTTCCATCAATGACAACAATCCGTCCAGTCCCTGAGGCAGCAAAGTAGCCCCAAACCATGATGCTCCCCGCCATGTTTTACAGTGGGGATGAGGTTTTGATGTTGGTGTGCTGTGCCTTTTTTTCTCCACACATAGTGTTGTGTGTTTTTTCCAAACAACTCAATTTTGGTTTCATCTGTCCACAGAATATTTTGCCAGTAGTGCTGGGGAACATCCAGGTGCTCTTTTGCAAACTTCAAACGTGCTGCAATATTTTTTTTGGACAGCAATGGCTTCCTCCGTGGTGTCCTCCCATGTACTTCATTCTTGTTTAATGTTTTCCTTATTGTAGATGTGTCAACAAAAATGTTAGCATGTGCCAGAGATTTCTGTAAGTCTTTAGCTGACACTCTAGGATTCTTCTTTACCTCATTAAGCATTCTGCGCTGTGCTCTTGCAGTCATCTTTACAGGACAGCCAAAGCCTAGGGAGAGTAGCAACAGTGCTGAACTTTCTCCATTTGTATACAGTCTGTCTTACCGTGGACACATGAACATCAAGGCTTTTGGAGATACTTTTGTAACCCTTTCCAGATTCATGCAAGTCAACAATTCTTGATCTTAGGTCTTCTGAGAGCTCTTTTCTGCGAGGCATGGTTCACATCAGGCAGTGCTTCTTGAAACCAGTAAACCCAAAACTGGTGTGTGTTTTTAAAGAGCAGGACAGCTTTCAGCAACACATCCAATAATATCACACTGATTGGACTCAAGGTTGGCTCACTCTTGGCTCCAATTAGCTCTTGGAGAAGCCATTAGGCTAGGGGTTCACATACTTTTTCCACCCTGCACTGTGAATGTTTACATGTTATGTTCAATAAACACATGAAAACATATAATGTTTGTGTTGTATTATTTTAAGCAGACTGTGTTTTTCAAATTGTTATGACTTAGATGAAGATCAGAGCACATTTTATGACCAATTCATGCAAAACTCCACGTAATCCCAAAGGGTTCACATACTTTTTCTTTTTCATACAGGGTTATTCAGAGAAAGATGAAACTCTGGATAACTCTTGGAAAAGTGAAAATTCTAGGTCACAATAGTTGATTTGGAAAGTAAGATAAATGGCAGAAATTTTCTGGTTTGACTATTTTGACCTATAATTTTCACTTCTCCAAAAGTTCCCCAGAGTTCCACCTTTCTCTGAATAACCCTGTTAGTGAGTGAAGACACACTGATGTACCAGTTCCCTTTAAGAAAAAACTCCATCTTTTCCCCCAAACGACCCACTAGATAATCTAAAACCTATGCCGTAGGTTTTAGGTATTACAATAACAAAGAATTATAGCTAAAAGGATCAGTGCTCAACCCCATGAAGGCACATTTGACCCTTTTTTGCACCCCATACCCATTTGCTGCTGTTGTCCACCCTCTGCACTATATTCACTATACAGCAGTGACGTGCGGTGAGGTCAGTGGCTGGTGAGGCACTGGCTAGTATCAGAGCCAGATATACACAGGGTTACGCAGTCACAATTTATGCATTTGATTATCGTTATATAGGAGAATAGAGTTTCACTATTTATAAAGTAAAGTTCGCATTTTTTCTTTTTTTATAGTTCTAAGAGCATCCAACTTGGGGGGAATGTGCCAAAGTTAGGAATGAAATGTGTTAAGTGGGGCTTTGGCAATTAAACCCCAAATGATCCTGCTTGTTTGCTAGTTTTCCTGCCCTCGCTTTGCCAGTGGAGTAACTGGATACGGTTGTAAAAAGAATGTGGATGTTTTAAGATTTCAGCAACACTTCTCGCTCGAAAAATAAATAAAAAATCAACTGTAGACAGATTTCTAGCAGACAGATCCCTTCCCCCGCTTATTCAGCTATAAAACCCCAAACTGCCACCGCCATCTACTCCAGCAGGGATTACTGCCCTATGTGATACATCAACATGTTAAGCAAGGTATAGGGAAGTCACCAATTCCAGCTGGAAGCTGCAGATCTGCTCACCCCTCACCCAGGTGCCATCCAAATTCACTACATCTGTTGGCACAGCAAGAGGGAGAGATTCAGGGGTTTGTTTACTAAACAGTAACTTGTGTTCACTCACTAATATATATGTAATGTTTAAAATCCACCAAGTCCATGTGATAACTTCTATTTATGATAAAGCTGAGACTTGTTATCGTAACTGGTTTAATTTTTTTTCACCCCCCCCCCCAATTAATTATTTGTTCTTTTTTTGTGATGGATTGCAATTTTTTCCCAGTAGTATCAACTGCAAACTTAAAAAACACTGTCTATCACTATGGGACCAGATGATACCAAGTTTGCAGAATATTGGATAAAATAAAAAAAGAAAACCTTTCTTTTGGGTTTTGCTATGAAGGTGTGCGGACTCACAGATTTGCTGGCAGCATTGTAATAAATTATTTCAATCAACGCAGGAAAACTGACTCTTTGTGAAAGAGGAGCTTTCTAGGATTTTATGTGGGATCAGAACAGATTATTTTAATCACAAGCATGTGCTGCTATTTGCTTTCTGATGTGACTGATAGACACATGTGTGTAAAACCAACACAGCCATTGTAGGTTGATTAAGGCAATCCCTATAATAATATTTACTCACATTGTATATGACGTTGTCAGTCAGTGTCACTTGTTAACCACAGTGCTTTGTTATTTTCTAAGGATGAAAAAAGCACTCATCCTATGGGCCACAATGGCAACGCCCCCATGACTGACCAGGACAGTCACATGACTGTCCTGCGTCAATCAAACCATGAGGAGTTCTGCCTCCCATGGTGACGTTTTTTTTAAAAAAAAAAAAAAAAAGGAAATGCTTGAGACCAATGAGAGCTTTCCCATTGGCTGAAGCTGTCATGTGCTCTCCGTGCCTGGAGGCCCAGGAGAGAGTGCCTGCCACCAGCTTGGGCTTCACAGTCAGCGTAGCGTAGAGCTGCGCAAATTGTGTAGCCTAGGCTGGCTCAGTGCTGCCCCTGCTGTCTGTGTAGTGAATCACACACACACACACACACAGCAGCTGGCAAACTGAAGTGAAAAAAAAGCGGAAGAGAGAGAGAGAAGAAGCAAGCACAGCGAGGGAGCGTGGAGAGGTGAGTATGAGAACTTTTTTCAACATAATCATTTATTTACAGTATAAATACACACAAACACATCATTACAGCACATTGAGCACATTAATTGTTAGTGTGCGTGTAAATATATGGCTAAATGTGTGTGTGTCTGTATGAGTGGGTTTGTGTGTGTAAATGTATGGGTAAGTGTGTGTATCTCTGTGTGTGTGGGGAGATGTATAGTTAAGTGTGTGTGTGAGCGTAAATGTATGACTAAGTTTGAGTTTGTCTCTGTTAGTGTGTGTGTGTAAATATATGGCTAAGTGCGTGTGTCTGGACAGTATGAGTCTGTGTAAATGTATGGCTAAGTGTGTGTCTAATTGTACAGCTAAGTTTGAGTTTGTCTCAGTGTTTGTGTGTGTGTGTGTGTGTGTAAACATATGGCTAAGTGCGTATGTCTGTATGAGTGAGTTTGTGTGTGTAAATGTATGGGTAAATGTGTGTATCTGTGTGTGTGTGGGAACATGTATAGGTTAAGTCTTTGTGTCTGGGTTAGTGTGTGTCTGAGTGTGTGTGTAAATGTATCTCTAAGTTTGAGTTTGTCTCTGTTAGTGTGCGTGTAAATAAATACAGTATATGGCTAAGTGTGTGTGTCTGTATGAGTGTGTGTAAATGTATGGGTAAGCGTGTTCATCTCTGTATGTGTGGGAACATATATAGGTGTGTCTGGGTTAGTGTGTGTGTGTGTGTCTGAGTGTGTGTGTAAATGCATGGCTAGTTTGAGTGTCTCTGTGAGTGTGTATGTATGGATAAGTGTGCGTTCTGTTTCATAAGCAGCTGTCAGACACCCCAGAAGCAATGAAATCTGGATCAAAAACACCTTCTATCTTTTAATAATGCAAACGTTCCCTCATTCATA
The DNA here is from genome assembly GCA_009667805.1 of Leptobrachium leishanense. Taxonomy (NCBI): domain Eukaryota; kingdom Metazoa; phylum Chordata; class Amphibia; order Anura; family Megophryidae; genus Leptobrachium; species Leptobrachium leishanense. Next base: position 137,230,417 of record CM019070.1, read on the forward strand.
ATATTTCTTCTTACAGTCATTATTTTTGTTATTGTCATGTATTTGCAAGCTTTATATATTCAGGAACAGCTTGGAATTAAGGTAACCGTCACAAATGCTTTTCTCCTTTACGGAAAAGGTAATAAAAATGAATCTATAAAATCATGTCATTGTCGTGACAAGATTTGTTTTATTCTTTTCAGCTCCATTTATTAGCCCTCACTATTCCCATGTGGGTGTGCGATTGCAAAGTCTTAATTATTTATTTTTCAAGGTACAAAGGGTCAACTATACCTGAACTAAAGAAGCCCGTAAATGTCTCGCATTCAGCCAAGGATCAGACAATATAATTCACTGAAACTCTTCTTTTTTGTTTTTTTTCACGTCGGGAACATTTACTAAATATACACTAGTTCAGTTTAATTAAAATCATTGAAATGCTTTTTTTCGGAATGTGTCTGGCATTTAATACACTTCATAATTATTATTATTCACTAACAAATTGCATGTGAAATCGCGCTCTAAAGTATTTATGCACATCATATTTAATGCTAAATGATGTACTCCAGAAAAAAAAGAGAGGGCTTGGTGACCTTTCTGCCGGCTTGAAAGTATTTAAAAATGATTTCGCTATTAATCTATTTATATGCAAATTGCTTAAATTCATGCATTGATTCAAAAGCCTAATCTAAAATTGTCCTTTTATTATGGTTGAACTTTTTGACTCCGTAACTTTCCTAAATACAAGTCTTTAGCTATTGTCCTTCAGACAAACTGTATGTACAAAAGCGTAGACTTTTACTAGACAATAATCCAGAAATGTCGTTAAAGATCATCAAAACATTACAGGAGGCATTGTTGTCAACGGGTGCCGGACAAAATCCCTACAGCCAGGTTCCCTAATGCCAACATCCCGATGGCCAACTTCCAGACAGAACAAGTGCCGGACATCCAAACTTCACTACACGGCCAACTTCCAGACATCCATAATCCCAGTGGCTAACCCTAATACTAACACCCTAACCCTAGGTTTAAGGGGGTTAGGGCTAGGTTTAAGGGGGTTAGGGCTAGGTTTAGGGGGGGTTAGGGTTAGAGCTAGGTTTAGGTTGTTAGGGCTAGGTTTAGGGGGTTAGGGCTAGATTTAGGGGGTTAGGGCTTGGTTTAGGGGCGTTATGGCTAGGTTTAGAGGGCTTAGGGCTAGGTTTGGGGGGTTAGGGCTAGGTTTAGGGGGTATGGTTAGGGCTAGATTTAGGGGGGTTAGGGCTAGATTTAGGGGGTTAGGGCTAGGTTTAGGGGGTTAGGGTTAGGGCTAGAATTAGGGGGTTAGGGCTAGGTTTAGGGGGTTAGGGTTAGGGCTAGATTTAGGGGGTTTGGGTTAGGGCTAGGTTTGGGGGGTTAGGGCTAGGTTTTAGGATGGTTAGGGTTAGGGCTAGGTTTAGGATGGTAAGAGTTAGGGCTAGGTTTAGGGGGTTAGGGTTAGAGCTAGGTTTAGGGGTTTAGGGCTAGGTTTAGGGGGTTAGGTTAGGGCTAGGTTTAGGGGGTTATGGAGTAGGGTTAGTGTTAGCAGCTGTGATTTTGGATGTCTGGAAGTTGGCCGTCAGGGAGTTGTCTGTGTAGGGAAGTTGGCCATCAGGGAGTTGTCTGTGTAGGGAAGCTGGCCGTCGGGATTTTGGCATTAGGGAACCTGGTTGTAGGGATTTCGACCCAAACCCGTTGTCAACATCAGTCTACAATGAAGTCTGGATCTACATTTTTGAAGAGGACATTTGAGTATTGTGTTATACCACTGCTAGTTTTATTAATTATGGATAAAATGACCGTGAATTCTGTCTTTACTACAAGTAGTGAGGTGGAAACGAAGTGGGTTACCAATAAGGCTTGTGTATCTCGAACAAAGGACCTAGTTGACTGTTTTAGAGCCGAGTTGCACTAGTTGGATCTTTGCATTGTATTACACTGTATTTCTGTAACAACTGTAACATTTTAAGGTTCTTGAACCCAGGACATACTTGAAAACGAGAGAAATCTCTATGTATCCTTCCTGATAAAATACTTTATAAATAAATAAATAAACAAAAAGAATTGTGGGGACGCACCAAAATCTCCCAGACCTATTTGAGTGACACTTTCCAGTATACAAGTAAGAAGAAAACCACTTACGTATACATCCAGTCATACATTATATACTTACATATACAGTATATACACATATAATATAGAGTACACACACATGCACTATATAGATGTACAGGCACATATACACATACATGATGCGCACACACACACAAAATACACTCACATGCATACAGTAGAAACATAGAAAGATAGAAAAATGTCGGCAGATAAGAACCTTTCGGCCCATCTAGTCTGCCCAATTACATGGATACTTTACCTGGATTTATCTTTTGTTTAGGATAGCCTTATGCCTATCCCATGCCTGCTTAAATTCAATTACTGTTTTGGCCTCTACCACTTCAGTACACATACACAGTAAACACATACATGCAGTATACATACAGAAACACACAGTATACACACATGCATACAGCACATATAAATATTGTATACACACATAAACATACAGCATACCCACATACTGTATATACATGCAAATATACATACATCATACACATATATACAGTATACTCACATACTTTATACATACAGCATACACACATACAGTGTATACATGCGCATAAGCCACACACACACAGAATACACATATATACAGTATACTCACATACTATACACATACAGCATACATACATATACATTATACAGACATACTATATACATACAGCATAGACACACACACATATACATACAGCATACACACATAAAAACCTATACTCACATACTGTATACATGCAGCATACCCACATACTGTAGATACATGCAAATATACAGACATCATACACATATATACAGTATACTCACATACTTTATACATACAGCATACACACATACATTATACCTGCGCATAAGCCACATATATATACAACATACACATATATACAGTATACTTGCATACTATATACATAGAGTATTTACATGCACATATACATACAGCATACATACATATACATTATACAGACATACTATATATACACAGCATAGACACGCACATATACATACAACATATACACATGTAACGTATACTCACATACTGTATACATACAGCATATACTCATAATGTATACTCACATACTGTATACATACAGCATACACACATATAATGTATACTCACATACTGTATACATACAGCATACACTCATATAATGTATACTCACATACCGTATACATACAGCATACACACATGTAATGTATACTCACATACTGTATACATACAGCATACCCTCATATAATGTATACTCAAATACTGTATACATACAGCATACACACACAAGGAATATACACGTACATATACATACAACATGCACTCATATAATGTATATTCAGATACTGTATACATACAGTATACACACATAAGGTATACACACGCACATATATATAAAGCATATACCATATACTCACAGACATACAGCGTGCACACACTTTCAGTATATACATACATATACACAACTGATTTATCCATATGTAGATAGAAATCCCTGGTAGACTAGTGAGCCACAGCAAGTATGTGTATGCTTGTCATCCCAATTCTCTCCGGGGCTCCTCTACCTACCCACAGATCCATGTAGTATCGGCAAGTGGTGATTGGTGCCGTAGGAGGCAGAGCAGGCATATGAGTTTGCTGGTCACCTCCACATGGTCCTGTAGTCTCTAATCATGTAAAATTGTTGAGCGGGGAACTGGTGGCACATGGAGGGAGTTCTTGGACGAGCTGGGGTGTATGGGAACATGTTCTCACACACCCATATTATACATGTTGTAACACTTTCCATCCAGCGGGGGCTCCTTGCCTGTCAAATAAGCTTACTGTCTCTATAATGTATCCAAAAGATATTGTACGATGGGTACATTCATGGTTACACTGTCTGCCATGGAAAGTTTTGTTCCATAAATCCACTGGGTCCTGGAATTCGAAAAGAACTCGGCAGTGTGTGGGGTTAATATACAGGTTCCATTCACTTTTAACAAATGTTTAATTGAGCTGAGCCACAGATGAATGTATGTGAGTAGGAATTGTAATTCTGGAATTAAAGTGATGGGAAGGTCAGCAGTCATTCTTCGAAAGGAAACAATGATTCATGGGTTTTATTCTTCAAATAAAATAAACGCGGTATGTTTGTATAGCCGCTTCCTTTAACAGAAACATGTTCGCTTAATAGAGTTGTTTAAATGGTAATATGTTTTCCATGGCATTTAAAAGTCACACAATTGACTACAGCTCGCGTGTTTTGGAGAACAGTTCGGATTATATTTCAATGTTATTATTTTCTTAAACAATATTTTCTTGTTAATATTTATAACACCTACAGACATAAATCTGCCTTTAAAAAAAAAAAACAACAACATCCAAATGAAAAAATATAATGAAATGAAAGGTAAATGAAAATTGAATGTTATCAGAAACGCACAAGAATAGCTGCTTTAGGCTAGGGTCAGACGAACGCATTTTCACGTTGTCTGTGAAAAAGTGCGTTCGAACGAATGGACGTATTTTTTCACGGAATACGCGATAGCGGTCATACGATGCGCATTTGCGTTCGTGATTTTGTACGGATCATCAATAAAACACTTTGTGCATCTGGACGTTATGTTGGCCGGACATTAGCAGTGTCTGACATCTCCAAATCACACACACACGCCGCTAGCGGACGCAGCGCACTCTGTACAACCGTACTAGCGGTTTTACGTTCTCGACAAAATGCGTTTGTTTGCCACTTGCGTTGCGCAGCCGGACTTTTGTGCGACCGTACTTCGTATATTGGCCGTCATTGCCCGGCATTTGCTGCTACTACGGCCGTGATTAAGTGCGCCTGCACGCGCGTTCGCACTGCCTCAGTCTGACCCTAGCCTTAAGTAGCATAATGCACCTTTAGGTTGAGCGAAGATAAATTAAATCTCTGACATTAGCAGCTACATTGTATCAAACAATAACACCTACATGATAAAACTAAGAAACATGTAATAAACTCTTCTCGCTGTGATGCCTTTTATATGCAGGAGACACACTGATACGCTGCAATAAACTAATAAAGACATGAAGAAATGATTTTCAGTTGTCCTGGAACTTCATAAAGGAAATGCCTTTCATTTAAGAACTAGGAGCAGCATTTTAAGACGGATGATAAGTGATACATTCATTTGTTACATATATTAGTAAAAAATAAAGCTATTTAGTACTTTTTCTGTGTATCATTCTTCCGGCTGATGTATGGTGTATGAGAGATAAAAGAGGAAACGCTGCTCTGTGCTATCTTAGCATATTTATGAAGTTATAAAGAACCAAGTAACTGCCTCAGCAAGAAATACATTTACACCACAGTAATCATAAATGTAACTATGAACCTAAACAAACTATCCTGAAGACTTGCTATTAATTATATAAATTTATGAAACAGTTACATGTCTTATGTAAAATAATTACAGTAACTAGATATCAGGCCACCGCTGACCTGTTGCCTCACCGACCTCACGTCCGTCTGCTGAGAGGTCCCTCTACTGCCACACGCTCCCCGCAGCCTCCTCCTTGGCTCTAGCGGCCATCTCCAACCCAAAGCATCCCCCAGCACTGACCACCAAATTGCAGGGGCCCTTCCACGAACACACGCACCCCCGCATCTCTGGCAGCCTCCTACATGGCAGGGCTTCTCCAGGGCCGACCGCAGAGAACCCAGGCGTCCTAGGTGTCTGCTCCAACATGGTGCCTCCAGGCAAGATGCCAGGGCCCCTAACCAATCTAGACACTATGTGGAGCTAACAGGCTTCATTCTCCACAGGCAACCTGATAGCATCTGCACCTGATTGGTGTATTTCCCAAAGGAACACTATTTAAATCCCAGCTTCCCCTGGGTTAATTGCTTGGTTGTCCTGTTTGCTCCCTAGCCTTTCTCTCCCTGTTCTCCTGTCTTTATATTGTGATTCCCTGCGTACCAGACCCTCTGCTTTGGATATCAACCATGTGTGCCAGCCACCAGTCCTGACCTTCTACTTTGGATACCGACTCTTGTGTGCCAACCGCCAGCCCTGAACCTCTCCTTTTGATATCTACCCTGTTTACTAGCCGCCACTCTTGACCTTCTACTTTGGATACCGACTCTGTGTGCCAGTCGCCAACCCTGAACCTTTCCTTTCGATATCCACCCTGTTTACTAGCCGCCACTCCTGACCTTCTACTTTGGATACCGACTCTGTGTGCCAGCCGCCACCCCTGAACCTCTCCTTTCGATATCTACCCTGTGTACTAGCCGCCAGCCCTGACCTTCTACTTTGGATACCGACTCTTGTGTGCCAGCCACCAGCCCTGAACCTCTCCTTTCGATATCTACCCTGTGTACTAGCCGCCAGCCCTGACCTTCTACTTTGGATACCGACTCTTGTGTGCCAGCCACCAGCCCTGAACCTCTCCTTTCGATATCTACCCTGTGTACTAGCCGCCACTCCTGACCTTCTGTTTTGGATACCGACCCTGTGTTCCAGCCACCAGCCCTGAACCTCTACTTTCGATATTTACCCTGTGTACTAGCTGCCAGCCCTGACCTTCTGCTTTTGGATACCAACTCTGTGTACTTGCTACCAACCTAGACCTCTGCCGCACTTCTGATTCCACGGACTACACAGTCATTCTTTATACCTACAACCTTCACCCTATTTAACATGCTCTTTTCCAAATTCAAGATCTCCCCAAGTGGCTTGTTCCACATCCTGATCTCCGTAAGCCCGACCTGACACTTGGGGATCTAGTCCAAGCTTGCCATTACAATAACTGCCGGTGTTCCTATTCTGCAGCAGGGTCTCACTTGGCTCCACTGAGTCCTATGGATTCCAGGCGTCATTCCCAGAAATAGTGTGCAGTGTCACTGTGTCGGTATTGTTTTGTGGCTCCTGATTATTCCAACTCGAGCTCCTATTCTTATAATGGTGTGGAGGCTGCAGTTCTTGTCCAAGTTTCCTACCGTGATTTACCCACAGAACCTCTCAGCTCTTGCATTTATTTTTTAAATCCATGGAACTGTGAATGTATGCCAAGGGTCTGGTCACACGAGTACAATTAGCCTAGATGAGCAAAACCACTGAGAACGCTTTAAATGATATGCAAAGCTTGACAATTATTTTTTTATATAAAGAAAAACATTTGTAACAAACATTTAACATGGCATTATATTAAAACAATGGAACACCCACTGATTTCAGAGATAAGCGAGTGCAGGGGTCAAGTCCTGCAGGAACTCTTGGGAACACAGTTCCCTAATTATTTTAGCAGGAGGAAATTACAGGGTTATTCAAAGAGATCCGAATCGGGGTCGAAAGGTAAACAAACACTGAAATTCAGCGTTCGGTTACCTTTCCTGCCCATTCGGCTATTCAGAGAGCAGGCAGTTCGCCAAATGTTGGCGAATTGCCTGCACATACGTTGTCTGTTCGAGGGCAGTGAAATCCCCATAGATAAGCAATGCTTCGGCTATTCAGAGAACAAAAACCAGCAGGGAAAAGTTGCCGAATTGCCCTTCCATTCGGTGGTTTCATTCGACAGGTTTATTCAAGCGAATCCCATAGACTTCAATGTTAAAAATATTCCCGTTTTAATACAATAACTACTAAACCGTTCATTATAATATTCTGCAGTAAAGAGTCTCTTTGTTTACAGATTTTGTAGGATCTTTTAGGCATTTTTCTGGCTATTTTTTGCAAACATTTTTTTCCTTTTTTTTAATCGTTTTTTTCTTTTTTCTGTAACAGCCCTTTTTATTATCATTCATTGGATCTTATATGTAAATTTCAGACATTTTCGTTCTGTAGTTTCTTTGCAAACAGCGTTTCACTTTTCAAACATTCAAGCGTACTGTTTTTGTTTTTTTTCACTCCATTCGTCTGCGGTGTCGGCTTTTTCCGTCGGTTGCTCTGCACTGTGATCAGCTCCTGCTTGGGCTTTTCCGGCGTGTTCGGTGGGGTTAATCCAGATGTTTTTGCGGGTTTCAGTGAGCCTTCGCAGGGTTTTGAGGTGAGTTTTCGGCAGGTTTGCGGCGACTTTTCCCTGCATTACGACGGCCCTGTGGTGCTTGCTGAATACACCGCAGGGTCGCCAAAATGAGATCACCAAATCGCGCCGAATTGAAGAGAACAAAAAGTCACCGAACGTGCGGTGACTTTTCGATTCTCTTTGAATAACCCTGTTAGTTCCCTGTTGGCTGATATACTGGGAAGCTGCAATACTTTTCTATGTAGACACAATTTTATAAAACGGTCTATATTTCAGTTTTTTCCTGGATTTGAGTACATTGGGAAGGCAAGAGAATGCCAAATTCTCTGTGTTTGCATGAAGAAGCTCTGCAGTTTCTGCTGCCCCAAGTAATGGTCAGAAATGTTGGTGAGTTCCCACTTATTTTTTTTAGGGCTTAACCCCTGAGCGAGTGCATTACCATCATGAGCACATAGCAAATTATAGAGTAATAACATTCAGCCTGAATGATTAAGAGACACCAATGGAACACTGGCAACCAAAATAGTCACCGTGGGAAAGGTTGGACATGGATCTCTCAATGCTGATTGGCTGCAAAATGTTTTTTTTTTTCAGTATCTTGATTTGGACACCGGTAGAATCTTGTAAAATAGCACACTTCCTAAACTCATGTCATATTTTTCTTATTATTTGACATCACTAACAAAAAAAGAAATAAAACACTAAAAAAAATTATGAATTATTACATTTATCAATAGGGTTTTTTAAAAAAAATTACAGGCACAATCACCTGCTTAATGCTAGCGCTAGCGCTCACAGAAATGAGCATTAGCGCTAGGTTAATTGAGGTCATAGCGTGCCGCATAGGTCACCTCCTGATTGCTAAAGGGATAGAAAATCCATTAGCGAATAGGTATTAGCGCTTTTTAGCCCCAGCTTACTGTACAATGCGCTCCCTAGAGTAAGCAGAGAGTAACTAGCACCTTGCAGTCCATCACTCTCACCCTTGCAGTCCATCACTCTCACCAGTCCATCACTCTCACCTTGCAGTCCATCACTCTCACCTTTTTTATTATTATTATTATTATTCTTTATTTATAAAGCGCCAGCATATTCCGCAGCGCTGTACAATAGGCACAGTATAGACAGGGTTACAATACATTGAACAACATTTGACAAACAGTACAGGAGGAGATGAGGGCCCTATTCCCGTAGGAACTCACAATCTGGGAGGGTTGGGGTTGGAAACAGGAGGAGAGGACTGTAAGGTGAGAGTGATTGATGGTTGTGTCAGTGAGTTGGGTGGTAGGCTTCCCTAAATAGGAACGTTTTAAGGGAGCATTTGAAGGAAGAGAAGTTAGGGGAAAGTCTGACAGTACGAGGGAGAGCGTTCCAGAGAGTGGGGGCTGCACGTGAGAAATCCTGTAGTCTATCATGGGAAGAGGTGATGTGGGGAGAAGCTAGGCGCAGGTCACTGTTTGACCTTAGGGAGCGGGCTGGGGTGTGATTAGTGAGGACAGGTAGTGGGGCGCTGAGTTAGTGTGGGTTTTGTAGGTAAGGATAAGGATTTTGAACTTAATTCTGCAGTGGATGGGGAGCCAGTGAAGGGACTCGCAGAGGGGAGTGGCAGAGACAGAGCGGCGGGTGAGGTGAATTAGCCTGGCGGAGGCGTTCAGGATGGATTGTAGGGGGGAGAGGCGGGACAGAGGGAGGCCAGATAAGAGATTATTGCAATAGTCGAGTCGGGAGATTACCAGGGTGTGTATGCGTTGTTTTGTGGTGACAGCGGTAAGAAATGGCCGAATTCTGGAAATATTATGCAGTTGGTATCGGCAGGAGGAGGAAAGAGACTTGATGTGGGGGATGAAGGAAAGAGCAGAGTCAAGTGTAACTCCAAGACAGCGAACTTGGTTTGATGGGGAGATGGTGATACCCTCCACCGTGATAGAGAAGTCAGGAGGTGGGGAGGCATTGGAGGGAGGAATAAGTAGGAGTTCAGTCTTTGACATGCTGATCTTTAGGTGGTGGGAGGCCATCCAGGAGGAGATGCCAGATAAACAGTCACTGACTTTTGAAAGGACAGGGGGAGAGAGATCAGGGGTAGAGAGGTAGATCTGAGTGTCATCAGCGTAGAGGTGGTAATTAAAGCCAAAACTGTTGATGATTTTGCCCAGGGAGGAAGTGTAGATGGAAAAGAGCAGATGACCAAGGACAGAGCCTTGAGGTACACCAACAGATAAAGGCAATGAAGAGGACTCACCTTGCAGTCCATCACTCCCACCTTGCAGTCCATCACTCTCACCTTGCAGTCCATCACTCCCACCTTGCAGTCCATCACTCTCACTAGTCCATCACTCTCACCTTGCAGTCCATCACTCTCACCTTGCAGTCCATCACTCTCACCATTCCATCACTCTCACCATTCCATCACTCTCACCTTGCAGTCCATCGCTCTCACCTTGCAGTCCTCTCCTCCTGTTTCCACCCCAACCCTTCTAGATTGTGAGTTCCCATGGGAATAGGGCCATCGTCTCCTCCTGTACCGGATTGTCAAATGTTGTTCAATGTATTGTAACCCTGTCTATATTGTGCCCACTGTACAGCGTTGCGGAATAAGCTGGTGCTATATAAATAAAGAATAATAATAATAATAACAAGCGTTAGGATCACATAGTCCTAACGCTAATTACTCACAGCTGCCTCTATATAAAAATATTTTATAGTCAGCTTAGAGCTTCCGCGGAATCAGCAGCAGCTGGAAACCCCCCAAAAAATCAAATACTCACCTCTCATCCCGCAGCGAGAACGGCGGCCCGATCCTTCACATCTGGCCACTGGGAGCAGAGTGAGACTGGGGGAAAAAGTCCTCAGTCTCCCTCCACGATCACTCTGCTGACCTGCAGGATCTTGTAAGAAGCGACATCCTGCCAGGCATGTGACCCGTCAGCAGAAGCCTCCATGGAGTCCTACGGACTCTATGGAGGGGATGCTCGCAATGGTGCTTTAGCGGCTGCTGGACTCGGTGCCTGCCCCGTAATCTAGTAAAACGGGGATTCTAAAGGGAGACTAGCGAATGCTAAATTTTCCCCTTTGTGTCCCCATTTTAGCTGTGGGGAGGTGATCGGGCCCTACATATTTTTAAATCTATTTTCTCTTAATATATTTTTCCTCAGATTAATCATTAGCGGAGGCAATATGTGAGCGACTAAGGCTAAGTCAGACGAGCGCAGTCTGAGCGCACTCTGCGTGGTGCATAATGGATGGACGTACTGACGGAAGATACTGTAGACACCACACAGTCTGTTTTTTTTTAACGGATGTAGAAACTAAAGGGAAATATGGGAAACAAAATTAATTAAAATTAAAAGTACAGTCAGCCAGACCACAAAAACATCTGAGCGCGATGGACGTCACAAATGCGCTGCATCTGACGTCACCTCATCATGTACACAGGCCGCTACACTGACGCGGCGCACTCTGGTCATCCGTCGTAGCACTTTTACATCGAGTCCTAAATGGCGCCTGTTGCCACCTGCGGGGTGCGTGCGCACTTCGGCGCACGTACTTCGTGTGTTGGTCTCTATTGATCACAAATCTATGCTACCACGGACGTTAAACTGTGCGGCGACATGGACGTGATGACTGCGATCGTCTGACGCTAGCCTAAATGCCAGATTGTTCCTGGATAAATGCCAGCATGTTACTCAAACTCAAACATACCATTTTTTGAGAAACAATAAGGGAATTAAAAAAAATAAACAAATCTATCGGTATAAATAAAAACATTTATACAAACCTTGAACGGAACGCAGCTTATGGAGCATTTTCACTTTGCTTTGTTTATGAAAAAGATGTAATTGCTGGTGGAACAAGCCTGACAGCTCGAGAGAAAAAAACCCGGAATATTATTAAAACCCATTTTACATCTTATTCATACATGACAAGCCATTCTCCGCTGTAAATATACCATGTTCGCATTTTGTTTTAATTATGTCTATATAGATGTGAAACCACAATTTATTCCCCCGGGTGTTGCGAGCTATGAGGCTAATGCATTATATAGCTATTAATTATGCAGATTTATGGAGAAAGAGATATTTTAGTTGCTAAGATGCAAGGTTGAAATTTAAAAGTTTTTTTTATTTCATGACGTTACTCAAATCACAGAGATTCACATCATTATGATTATATAAATAAACCAATGAACTACGACTAAAAATACTGCAGCAATGAAAATGGAGATTATTTTATTGTAATTTAGAATATACATGTTTTGTGGTTGTTTTTGTAAATACATTTAATGTATTACTTTAAAACTACAAACCGCACATTACTTTCGAACCAAGGGTCAAAACTTTCTACTAATGCCGGTTTGTTGGCCAAAAAAGCAGCACAATTAGGGCCCTATTACATTCTTCGTGCACAATTGTGAGCATGCAAAAACGCATTAACGCGAGGGGCAAAACCCTTTTTTGCTGAACGTCGTATTACGGCGTTCGCGCACAAAATGCGCGTTAACGTCTAACGCGAGTGACCCTGCGTGAACCCTTTGCGAGCGCAATTTAGTGCGCGCATACTACACTTAACATCGTGAGCGCAAATGCGTTTGTGCGCTGGTACGCGCATGGTATTACAGTCTTAGCGCAAAATTTAACGGACAAGGTTTGCGCGCAGAATTTTAACGTCTTTGAAAAGCTGGTGGTAACGGCAAATTGTAAAAACCTGACCGTACCAAACTGCGGATTCACAACCGAGAACGTCGATACGCACGTTTTTTTTACTAGATCCGTCAAAAATGACGGCTACCTTGTCTTTTATCATGTTTTCTGATAAATATGTTGGGCTAGGTTACATACTGAAAACTAACCGTAGCGTTCAGATATGTAAGGGTTATCGCTAGGATAAGACTTTAACGCTGACCCCCTTATTACATTCCTAACGCCAAAACTTGGCATATACCAAAAATCAGCAGGCCACACCAGGAGCTAGACCATATAAAAATATTTATTGTGGAGCGGCCACAGGGTACTGGATTCAAGCGACGTTTCGGCAAAGTCATAAGGCTTGACTAAGGCACTTTGCCGAAACGTTGCTTGAATCCAGTACCCCTGTGGCCGCTCCACAATACATATTTTTATATGGTCTAGCTCCTTGTGTGGCTTGCTGATTTTTGGTATATGCTATTGGTGGACTGCGGATCCCAGACGGTGGAGCACCCAGGCACTGACCCGGCATTTGGTGAGTCCCCCTGTGTTAGCTACGCTGTGTTTGACTTGCCTTGTTGCTAAACTCAGTAAAGATCCGTTAGCACATCGGTGACTGCGCTAGCTTTCGCGAGCTTACTGAACTTTGCGCATCATATACTTAACAAGCGGAGCTCAATCAGTAATTTGTGTTTGGATGAGTAAGGTATTACAAAGTCTTAGAGCTAATTACCGCACCGGTGGGCTAAACAGATTGTTACTGTCACCTAAAAGCTGGTGCTGAATGATTTTGCTTTTGCAGAATTATTTTGCACCCCCTAACCCCCCCATAAAACTGCTACTCACCTCTTATCCCCTGGCAAGAACAGTGGCCCAATCCACCACTTGTCTTGGTCGCAAGCAGAGTGAGACTGGGGTCAAATAGTTCCCCGTGTCAGTCCACAATCACTCCGTGCTGCAGGGTTCACTACCCGGCAATGCAACCCTCCATGAGGTCCTATGGACTCCGAGAGTTGATATTTGCGGTGGCACAGAAGCACTACGTGAGTATCAATGAGGGTAGCACATGGGTCTGGGACAAAGTGCCGAGGTAACGCCTGCCCTGGAATCTAATGCTAAAATGGGGACACTAATGGGAAGCTGAAGGCGCAGGTTTTCCCCATTAGCATCTCCATTTTATCATTAAGAACGGAATATGGCAGATTATGTTTTATAAAGTGGTTTTATTTGTATTGCACCTTATCCAATCACAGCTTATGTCTGTGGCAGTGTCCCCTTAAATACATACTTCACAGAGATCAATTGAAACTTGTTTTATGGAGAGTTCTGCAAAACCTTTAAAGGGGTTGCTCTGGCACTGTGACTATTCAATGCAAATTGAATGGTGACAGTGACCTGACTGTCCTCTGCCTTTCCTCATTACCCCCTATGCATTGGGTCCTGGTGTTGCTTCAGTTCTTCAAGCATAAGATGTGCTCATAAGGCTAGGGTCAGACGAACGCATTTTTATGTTGTCTGTGAAAAAGTGCGTTCGAACGAATGGACGCATTTTTTCACAGAATACGTGATAGTGGTCATACTATGCGCATTTTCGTCCGTGATTTTGTACGGATCATCAATAAAACACTTTTTGTGTCTGGACGTTATGTTGGCCGGACATTAGCAGCGTCTGACGTCTCCTAATCACACACACACGCCGCTAGCAGACGCAGCGCACTCTGTACGTCAGTACCTGCGGTTTCACGTTCTAGAAAAAATGCGTTCATTTTCCACTTGCGTTGCGCAGCCGGACTTTTGTGCGACCGTACTTCGTATATTGGCCGTCAGTGCCCGGCATCTGCTGCTAGTGCGGCCGTGATTAAGTGCGGCTGCACGCGCGTTCGCACTGCCTCAGTCTGACCCTAGCCTTAAGCACAGGTCAGCAATCGCTGCGCTGATCAGACTTACTGGAAAAACATCAGGAATGACCATCAATTCATTCCTACCTCTAGCCCAGAATCATCCCAACCTGTCCTCAAGCACCCCTAAAAGGCCAGGTTTGCCAGATAGCTGAAGCACAGCACAGGTGATATGATTTGCTGCTCAGTGATTGCAGGATTCAGTCTGCATTTCCCCAAGGTAATCCTTAAAACCCGACCTCTTAGGAGACTTGAGGACAGGGGTTGGTAACACTGCTCTAGCAAATGTCTCTCAGTACGCTCAATTTGTGAGCCGATACATTGGCTGGATGCCAGGATGCTCACCTGATTTTCAAGCCGCTCCCCAGTCAATTGACAGCTGGAGCTTGAGTGTACCTGCTGCATGTCGTGTCCGGAGAAGCGGCAAGGGAGCTTGGCACTGGAATAAAGCTACCTAATGCTTTAAAAAAACTGAAGGGCTGCAAGGAGAGTAGTAGGGGTGCCTGCCTCTGGCTAATGGATCTCAAAGCACTTGATTTGTAATCCATTGGATTGGCTAGACACTTGCTCGCTCAATTGTCCCGACTCCAACCAGGCATGTGACAGCTCCAGCTTGAGCGGAACTGTAGGATGTCTGAAGGGAGCCTGGAACTGGAACAAAGGTGATTTCTACGCTACCTAAGGCTAGTGTCAGACGAGCGTCTTTTGGGAGTGGATGGAATGTCCGTGAGAGTGGATGTTACTTCCACTCAACGCCTGTCTGGCCACCTCGCTGAGCGCACTCAGTGCACTCAGCGCTGCAAAGCGCGATCCTTCTATGGAGAATCACGTTTTGCAGCTCCATCAACGTGCATCCTAGCGCTTTGCCGGAAAGGTAACGGACGCTTGTTGCGCATGCATTTCGTGTGCATGCACAAGCGTGTGACCGGCCCCGTTGCAGTGTCACAACGCTGTGATGGACACAGGTAAGCACGTCAGTACGGGCGTGCATAGCGCGCTCGTCTGACGCCAGCCTAAAGGGGTGTCGGGAAGGTCAGGAGGGGTTCAAGGTTAACCCATTTCTTTTTATCTCTTTCATTCCTTTAATACTGCATATATTGAGACATATGGACATCTTGAATCTGAAATATTTTTCTGCCTAAACTATATAATAAACTTTTGGTAAATCGTTATATAATTTTTATAATATTTATAGTTTGGCTGCTTGCGCAGGAAGAGGCAGCCAGGGCCATTTGTTGCTTAAATTAGGTTGTTTTCCCATAAAGCATCTTTCTGACTTTCATTTGTTTTTGTAAGTCATCTCCAGCGTGCTCCATAAAATACTTAATTATTTATTTATTAAAGTTTCACAAAATCAAAATAATGAGGTTTCAGTGATATTGTATAGCAAATACTTAGTCTGCCACACTATCAAAGCGCTGCACTTCTTGCCGGGTGCCATTGTAGTTTAATTAATTCCACAGGAGGTTAATCCTTATAAATTCTGAACCTTTTGTAACTTTATATCTTCGCCTGCTGATTTATTTACAAACAAAAGCTCCCTATTTCACTGAGCGCATCAGGTCATCACACGTGCTGCTTGAAAAAGTTTTCGCTTGACCGCCCATTAGCTTGGCGCACGTTGACCAAGGATGACATCTTAGACATTGCAAATGCTGGCATGTGTCCTATACTGGAATTAAATGCATTTCCAGCTCATATATTCCATCTCTAATGACAATGGATATGTGACATTCAATAATTTAATGCCATGTCTGTTAGAAGAACCAACTTATGTCAGATACAATTTAAGAGTAAATTAATCTGTGTGGTTAAACTCTTGGCAAAGACATGCTGTACACATTTTAATGCAGCGCAAATCAATTCCAATAATTATATTAATCAGCTCTACCATGTATAAGATATACAGTGGTGTTCAAAATTATTCAACCCCCAATGCTGTAAAGGGTTTTAGGGAATTTAGTGTACATTTGTAATTGTATTCAGAATGAAATCCTACAAGGACTTTTTAAAGAACCATATGCAACTAAAATGACATCAATTGGTTTTGTAATACAGTAGTAAATGTTTCTTTTGTGAATTCTTCATTGACACAATTATTCAACCCCTTAAAGACTACCACTCTGAAGAACAGAGGTTCATTCAAGTGTTTTCAATCAGGTATTGAAAACACCTGTGGATGTCACGGAGCAGCAATAAAGCATAATAAACACCAATTAGGCAGCTTTAAAATGACTGTGATACTCAGCTCCTTCTAGACATTTACTGGTGTGGTTACAAACATGGTGAAGTCAAGAGAATGGTCCAGGAAGACAAGAGAAGAGGTGATTACTCTTCACAGGAAGGGCAATGGCTATAAGAAGATTACAAAGATGTTAAACATACCAAGAGAGACCATAGGAAGCATCATTCGCAAATTCAAGGCAAAGGGCACTGTTGAAACGCTACCTGGTCGTGGCAGAAAGAAGATGCTGACTTTGACTGCTGTGCGCTACCTGAAGCGTAGAGTGGAGAAAAGTCCCCGTGTGACTGCTGAGGAACTGAGAAAAAATTTGTCAGATGTGGGTACTGAAGTTTCAGCTCAGACAATATGGCGCACACTGCGTAATGAAGGCCTCCATGCCAGAACTCCCAGGCGCACCCCCTTGCTGTCTCCAAAGAATAAGAAGAGTCGACTGCAGTATGCCAAAAGTCATGTGGACAAACCACAGAAGTTTTGGGATAGTGTTCTGTGGACTGATGAAACAAAATTAGAACTGTTTGGGCCCATGGATCAACGCTATGTTTGGAGGTGGAAGAACAAGGCCTATGAAGAAAAGAACACCTTGCCTAATGTGAAGCATGGCGGGGGGTCAATCATGCTTTGGGGCTGTTTTGCTTCTGCAGGTACAGGGAAGCTTCAGCGTGTGCAAGGTACCATGAATTCTCTTCAGTACCAGGAGATATTGGATGACAATGTGATGCAGTCCGTCACAAACCTGAGGCTTGGGAGACGTTGGACCTTTCAACAGGACAATGATTCCAAGCATACCTCCAAGTCCACGAGAGCATGGTTGCAGATTAAAGGCTGGAACATTTTGGAGTGGCCATCGCAGTCACCTGACTTAAATCCGATTGAGAACCTCTGGTGGGACTTAAAGAAAGCAGTTGCAGTGCGCAAGCCTAAGAATGTGACTGAACTGGAGGCTTTTGCCCATGACGAATGGGCAAAGATACCCGTAGATCGCTGCAAGACACTTGTGTCAATCTATACTTCACGTTTAAAAGCTGTTATAACTGTAAAAGGATGTTGTACTAAGATTGAATGTCACTTGGGGGTTGAATAAAACTGATAATGATGTGAGCACAGAAAAGACATTTGTGGTTATTTCATTATAAATGTTATGTTATATTTGTCTGACCTACACGTGCCTCTTTGATTTAATTGTAAGCAAGATGACTGAATGATCAAAATCAATGTCAAACTGGCCAAAACACTCAATTTCAGTGGGGGTTGAATAATTTTGAACACAACTGTATATATATAGATTTCCACTCGCCCTCTCGCTTAGGGAGTCTAATATATAAGCTGGGATAATGGAAATCTGGCCATTTTCGACCGTGCAATTTGTCATTGACCACTCGGGATTAGTGGCGAGTAGCTTTTTAAGTCTGTCTAGTTCCTTAGGAATTAAAATTTGGAAATATATGGTGATGATAAGGTGAGGGGAATGATTTACGATGGCATTTATATTCCCCCAATGTTTGTAAGAGTGGATTGGGCTGTTTGAGCAAAATGTGTTTTTAAATTATTTCTTGCTACAACGTTTTCCCCACCTGCTAATTGTCAAGTCCTTAAATGTTTCCTGGGTGGAAGGGATGAAGTGAGAGAGAGAGAGAGTGAGCAAGCAAGCAGCAGACAAGGTGAAGCTCCGAGGCTCGCAGCGTGAGAAAGATTTTGAAGTTTGTATTTACTGTTTGTTATTTTTCCAAGTTAGTGAGGGATGTATATTTGTTAGTGAGTGCTCAGATGAGCTAGGTTTAGTTTTCTGTTCTATTTTGTTTGGATTGCAGTAATAATCCATAAAATATGCAAAATAGACTGTGTGTGTGTCATAATTGCCCTAGAGGACAGTGCTACAGTGCCCTGAGACTTTGTGGGATCAAAATATATAAATATATATATATATATATATACATATATATATTCATACATATCAAAGCTCTGTTGAGCCTAAACATACAGAGTTATTCAAAGAGATTTGAAAAGTCACCGCACGTTCGGTGACTTTTCGTTCTCTTCTTCAATTCGGTGCAATCGGCTTTTCCATTTCAGCTACCCTGCGGTGTATTCAGCAAGCACCACAGGGCTGTCGAAGTGCAGGGAGAAGCTGCCGAAAACCCGCCGAAAATCTGGCGAAAGCCTGGCGAATGCACACTGAAAACCCGCAAAAACATCTGGATTAACCCGTCAAAGACGCCAGAAAAACCCGAGCAGGAGCCGATCACACGCAGCGAAGCCTCCAGAAAAAGCCGACACCACAGAAGAAGGCAGTGAATAAATTAGGAAAACAGCTTGCTTGAATGATTGAAAAGTGAAACGCTGTTTGCAAAGAAACTACTGAGCGAAAATGTCTGAAATTTACATATGAGGTCCAATGAATGATAATAAAAAGGGCTGTTACAGAAAAAAGAAGTAAAGTTAAGAAAAAAAAAATCAGACTTTTTATAGAAAAAAAGAAAAATGCTTAAAATATCCTAAAAAATCTATAAATAAAGAGACTCTTTACTGCAGAATATAATAATCAACGGTTTATTAGATATTGAATTAAAACAGGAATATTTTTAACATTGAAGCCTAGAGGGATTTGCCTGAATAAACCTGTCAAATTAAATCACCGAATGGCAGGGCATTTCGGGAACCTTTCACTGCTGGTTTGTGTTCTCTGAATTGCTGATGCAGTGCTTTTTTATGGGGATTTCACTGCCCTCGAACAGGCACCGAACAGGCACCAAATGTCCAGGCAATTTGCCAGGATTTGGCGAATTGCCTGCTCTCTGAATAGCCGAATGGCCAAGAAAGGTAACCGAACGCAGATTTTCAGCATTCGGTTACCTTTCTCCAGCCATTCGGATCTCTTTGAATAACCCTTATAGTTTTTTTTAATGCACATAGAATAAAAGTTACTTTTTAAAAGGCCACTACCACCAAAAACAAAACGTCCTTATTGTGTTTATTCTATGTTCCTGATATCTTACATGTGCTTTCTTTTTCTCTTGTATGTTTAGTTAAGAAAATATTTTACTCTGTATGTGTCACTGTGTGCATCCCTTTTCTGATCTTTTGTGCTGTAAACTGCCCCCTCACAGTATCTTTCCATCAATTGCTCCTCACTGTGTGCTATTGGCCATAGAATAGAGTCTATGGGTCAATCACTGACTCAAATCGGTTTTGTGTGGGATGTATTCAAAGGACATCACCAGGGGGGTAGATTGAAAGACTTGAAAGCTCCCTGTCTCATCTCATTCATAAAGAAAGTATTTATACCTAAAATAAAACAAGCAAATTAAACAAAACAACAATTGGACTGAGGCTCTAAGCAGCATCTGCCCATTTATTTAAAGGGCAAAAACGGGAGGGGACATTTTTTATTAGAGTGTTCCTTTAATGGCTTGGTTAACATATTATGATAAAAATATTAATCATGTAAATGATGATCCCTGGATATCATTACATTTGCAGGGTTATTCAAAGAGATTCGAAAAGTCACCGCACGTTCAGTGACTTTTCGTTCTCTTCAATTCGGTTCCTTTTGCCGATCCCATTTCGGTGACCCTGCGGTGTAAACAGCAAACACACCAGGGTCCCCGAATTGCAGGGAAAAGCTGCCGCAAACCTGATGAAAACTAACCGCAAAACCCAGCGAATGCACACCGAAAACCCCCAAAAGCCGAACAGGAGCCGATCACACACAGACGAGGCAGTGAATAAATTAGCAAAACAGTTTGTGTGAATATGTGAAAATGAAACGCTGTTTGCAAAGAAACTACTGTCTGAAATTTACATATGAGGTCCAGGGAATGATAATAAAAAGGTCTGTTACAGAAAAAAGAAGAAAACTTAAAGAAAAATCAAAAAAAAATTGGACTTTTAAAAAGAAATAAAAAAAAACAGAAAAATGCTTAAAGTATCTGAAAAAATCTATAAATAAAGAGACTCTTTACTTCAGAATTTTATAATGAACGGTTTATTAGATATTGAATTAAAACTGGAATATTTTTAACATTGAAGCCTATGGGATTCTCCTGAATAAACCTGCCGAATTAAACCACCGAATGGCAGGGCATTAGGGGAACCTTTCACTGCTGGTTTGTGTTCTCTGAATAGCCGAAGCAGTGCTTTTTCAAGGGGTTTTCACTGCCCTCGAACAGGCACCGAACTGGCACGTATGTTCATGCAATTCGCCAGGATTTGGCGAATTGCCTGCTCTCTGGATAGCCGAATGGCCAGGAAAGGTAACCGAACGCTGATTTTCAGCGTTCGGTTACCTTTCTCAAGCAATTCGGAGCTCTTTGAATAACCCTGATAGTCTTAAACCTATGAGCTCTCTGATACTATTACTATATTTCTTAGCATGTTTCCTTTTACTTACCAGCTACTAAAATAGACTCAACATAATATTGTTGTCATATAACTTGTATCCTGTACTTCCACAGTCTGGAGCACAGTGAGGATGATATATGGATGTTTTTTGTTCTTCCGCTCACTCTAAGGTGACTCGATTTACATTTGTCTAATGCGTGCTTATATATCAAACAGATACATGGCAGATGGCACGTCGGCAAAAGAATAATCATATTGTGAACAGTTTCTGCTTCTTCCCCCCCCCCCTCTTCATCTTCACCATTTTGGAACAGTAAGGCTACTAGTCTGTAACAATGACATGGCGGTTTAGTAGTTTGGTTCCTATAAGGAGTGATTTGTTTTGAGGTGATGAGTTTTCTGACCAGATTTCAGAATTTAAACTGATGCAGCCATGCTGACTGGCATGACATGTTCATGGTGGGATCTTACCATAAAGGAGTAAGGGTCCTATTCCATTAGGAGCAGTAATGAAAATGTGAGGCTTGGTAGCTACTGTGGGTCCTCACACAATTGTTACCGCGCTACTTGCTATTTCAAGTTGAGTGACAGCTTGATTCTCCACTCAGCGTTGGCAATTCATACCACTTGTTTCCATGTGTTATACTGTATATAGGATGCAAAAACTTCCAATAATTCTCGAATAAGTAGCGATTCCATACTGCTCATCACTCATCCTGCTGCAAGTGACAAAAAAAAATACAATTGCACCGACCAGGCTCCCACAAAGGTCCACAAAGCAATCTCGTCTCCCCACAATGGTAATGCAATGAGTAGGAAACCAAGGAAAAATAATTCCTTGGTCTCCTTCCACCAGAACTTGCATACCACTGGAAATTGGAGGCCCTTTGAAATCTTTGTCATGTCCCTCATACCATTACTGAATAATGTTTGTAGTGTGTCAGGGTACATTAACCTTTTGGAAGAGGCCACTGCCATCAGGGAACACCATGGCCATGAAGGGTTGCACAAGCTCTGCAACAATCTCTAGGTAGGTCATGTCAAGTGTGTTCTGACACCTTTCTCTCATGTCCAGTATTAGTCTTTTCATCAATTTAAGCTACAGTAGCTCTACTGGGTGATCAGACCAGATGAGCTAGCCTTTGCTCCCCCACGTGCATCAACGAGTCTTGGGCACCCATGACCCTGAAGCCGTTCACCCATTGTCCTTCCTTTTATCCATTTTTGGTTACTAACCCCTGCATGATAGACTTGTGCAGCGATTTTTTTTTCGGTTCGATTCGGTTCGGTTCGTTCGTATTTTGTAAATTTTCATTGCGGCTCGTTTCGGCTGATTTCCGTTTCGGTTCGTTTCGTTTTCGTTTCATTTTTCATATCGACTTTTTCGTAATTTCGGAAATTTTTCGTGTTTTTCGGAACGTCTGTTCTCCTCGTTTCAAAGTGTCTATTCGTTTTGACGTAAACTAATGGTTTTTCGGATACGATATTTCTGTCGATACGATAATTCTGTCGATACGATAATTCTGCCATTTAGATTTCTCATGTTTTACAAGAAGGATACATTGAGATTTCTCATGTTTTACAACAAGGATACATTGAGATTTCTCATGTTTTACAAGAAGGATACATTGAGATGGGAATGATACAAAATTACAGAATCAGCGATATAACCAAAAAATATGTTGTCCGAAATTACTGAAATGGAACCGAAATCAGGAATGGAGCCGAAATTACGAATGGAACTAAAATGATTTTCGATTTTACACATTTCTAGTCCATTCGAAAAGTCCGAACAAATTTTCGTTTCGTTCCGTAAATTTTTCGTTTTCGGAAAATTCGGATCTGAAAATTTTCATAAAATTGGCCGAATCCGAATGCACGAATCGGGAAATTTCGTGAGAATTACGAAATTCCGAAACCCGAAACGTACATCCCTACTGCATGACGGAACACTCCACCTCACTCCAAGACCTTCCATTGTGGAGATGCTCTGACCCAGTTATCCAGCCATCACTATTTGGCCGTTGTCACAGTTACTCAGATATTTTCAGTAGCCCATTTTTCCTACTTTCAAAGCAAGAAATTGAAGAATCGACTTTTCACTTGCTAATATAACCCACCCCTTGACAGGGGTCTTTATATCCATATAATCCATGTTATTCACACTTCAGTGGTTTTATTGTTGTGACTGATCAGTGTACATAGCATTAATGTGTAAATGAATCTATATATATATATATATTTTACAAAGCTATATAAGTAAGGATTTTATAGAAAAACAAATGTCCAATGAGAAATGTAACAACATAAAACGATTGGCGAACCAGTCCCAGAATAATTTAAACTAAAAGACTTAGATTATAACACAGTGATTCTAAAAACAGTAAATCATTAAAAATGTTCCCCTGGTGTGTTGTCTGCTTTGTGAAACTTCACAGACTTCAATATCTGAGCACAGCAGCGACTGGAGCTTTAGTTCTATCCATAGGCTATACAAGTAATATATTCCTGTTATTGGATAGATTAACCCCTTTTGATCCAATGACAGAGTACTTCCATCATAGGAATTGAGTCCAGACAATAAAAGAGGAGTCAATCTCCTAATAATATTAATGACAGCAGTTAGAGTATGGAGCCACCAATGCTAAATAGGACATTACATGTGGAAGCAGGGTATATAGCTACATAGGCAGAAAAAAAGCCATGCGTCCATCAAGTTAAGCCTTTCACACATCATGTACTGCTGTTGATCCAAAGGAAGGCTAAAAACCCAGTCTGAAGCGCTTTCCAAATATTCTGCAATCTAGGAAAAAAAATCCTTCTTTACCCCAGAATGACGGACAGGTTTCTCCTTGGATCAAGCAGCTTTTACCACATATTTAAAAATTATATTCCTTAATATTTTGTTTTCACAGGAAGTCAGGACGTATGCATAGCTCACAGTGTGTTCTTCGCATTACATTAGGCTTGTGCACCGATTTTTTTTTCGGTTCGATTCGGTTCGATTTTTCGGATTTCTAAACTTTTCGATTCGGCTCGTTTCGACCTATTTCTGTTTCGATTCGGTTCGGCTCGATTCGTTTTTCGTGTACTTTTTCTTTCGGAATATCGACCATTTTTCGTATTTTCGTGTCACTTTGCTCGTTTTTGTATCGACTTTTCGTAAGTTCGGAAATTTTCGTTTTTTCGGAACGTCTGTTCTCCTCGTTTCAAAGCAATAAATTTCGATATGACACATTTCAAGTCCATTCAAAAATTCCGAAAATATTTCGTTTCGGCTCGGAAAACTTTTCGGATCTGCCATTTTCGGATCTATAAAATTTCGGAAATTCGGCCGCATCCGAAAACACGAATCGGGAAATTTCGTGAAAATTCCGAAATTCCGAAACCCGAAACGCACATCCCTACATTACATATAGTTAGACTTTGAGGGATTAAAGCCCTTGGATTATGTTCACTCGTGATAAACAGCAAACATTTGAGTTATCAAACCAAAAGGTTAAATATACAGTTAGGTCCATATATATTTGGACACGGGCACAATTTTCATACTTTTGGCTCTGTATGCCGCCAGAATAAAATTAAAACGAAACAATCCAATGAATTTTAAGTGCAAACTTTCAGCTTTAATTCGAGGGGTTGAACATAAATATCAAGTACAAATATTAGGAACTGCAACCATCTATATACACAGTCCCCCCATTTTCAGGGGCTAAAATGTAATTGGAGAAATTAATATAATCATAAACAAAATGTTAATTTTTAATATTTTGTTGAGAATCCTTTACTGGCAATGACTGCCTGAAGTCTGGAACCCATGGACACTACCAAAGACTAGGGATGAGCCGAACACTCCCCGAGTTCGGTTCTGAGCCGAACCTGAACTTTACAAATGTTCGGATCCGAACCCGAACCCGAACTCGAACTCAATGCAAGTCAATGGGGCTGAAAATTCGGTTTTTAGAGTGCCCTCCAAGAGGGCATATATGCTAGATATTTGCCATAAAAGGTGTATGGGGGTCCGGGTAGTGCCCTGGGGGACAGGAAACAAGGACAAAAAGTAAAAAAAAAAAAGTTTTTAAAGGGACAGTGAGTTTTCCATGAAATAAGGGTTAAAAATAAAAACAAAAAATTCCTTCAAATATCGTGCCTAGGAGGTCCCCATAACCTGCCCGTGAAGTGGCGGATTTCTAGGATGTATAGAAATATGTAAAAACAAAAAAATGACATTTCAAATGACGGTAAATGCTTTTCCTTTAATCTATCCATAAACAACTGCTTGGGGCGGCAGTCTGTATGAAAAGACATTTTAGGACGCGCAGAAAAAGTTTACTGATTTTTTGGCGGTGAAAAGCAGGAGAATGACTGGAGAATGGAAAATTCTAGACCAAATAGCCGATTTGGAAAGTGAGAAAAATGGGAGAATTTTTCTGGTTTGGCTATTTTGACCTAGAATTTTCTCTTCAGTCATTCTCCTGAGTTTCACCTTTCTCTGAATAACCCTGTCAGGGTTATACAGAGAGCGGTGAAGAGCAGGAGAATGACTGGAGAATGGAAAATTCTAGGTCAAAGTAGCCAAACCAGAAAAATTCTCCCATTTAGGCTGGGGTCAGACTAGCGAATTTTTAACATGCGTTTAGGCGCACTTAATCACGGCCGCACTAGCAGCAAATGACGGGCAATGACGGCCAATATACGAAGTACGGTCGCACGAAAGTCCGGCTGCGCAATGCAAGTGGAAAATGAACGCATTTTTTCGAGAACGCAGAACCGCTAGTACGGACGTACAGAGTGCGCTGCGTCCACTAGCGGCGTGTGTGCGTGATTTGGAGACGTCAGACCCTGCTCATGTCCGGCCAACATAACGTCCAGACACCCAAAGTTTCCTGGTTTGGATCCGTAAAAAATCACGCACAAAAATGCGCATCGTATGACCGTTTTCGCGCATTCCGTGAAAAAATACGGCAATGCGTTCGGACGCACTTTTTGACGGTCACTGTGAAAAATGTGTTAGTCTCACCCTAGCCTTATCTCACTTTCCAAATCGGCTATTTGGTCCAGATTGTTCTCTTTTCCTGCCATTCTCCTGGTTTTCACCTTTCTCTGAACAACCCTGAGAGAGAGGTGAAAGCCAGGAGAACTGGCAGGAGAAGAGAACAATCTAGACCAAATAGCCAATTTGGAAAGTGAGTTAAATGGGAGAATTTTTCTGGTTTGGCTATTTTGACCTAGAATTTTAACTTCTCCAGTTATTCTCCTGCTTTTCACCGCTCTCTGAATAACCCTGTGAATGTTTAATCCCGAGGTGAAAAATAACATTGCTTTAGATGTTATTTTGAATATTTTTCGAACACCAGTTAACCACTTGGCTGCTATGGATGCGCTTCAGCGCGTCTAGCCAAGTGGTTCTCCTGTGCTATGGACGCGCTGAGCGTGTCCATGCACAGGAGGCAGCAATCCGCCGGATTCCGGCGGATTGCTGCGCCCCCCCGGTGCGGGCTGACATCTTGGATGTCAGCCCAGCACTCCGGGGCCCCGGTGGGGCAATTAGATGTCATTGCGCCGCCGCGATGACATCTAATTCAGGCGCCCCCCCACATGTGCGGAGGAAGCGCCTGAAAGGGAGGGGGGGAGGTCCTTCGGACCTCTCTCCCTCCCGATCGCCGGGGGGCAGAGGGGTAAACCAGGCACTGTTTGGAAGGGCACAGCCTGCCCTTCCAAACGGTGGCTGTGATTAACCCCTGGGGAGCCGGATCACAAATCGGCGCTGAAAAGCGCCGGATCGTGATCCTCTCCTGGAGCTCCCCCTGGAACTCCAGGAACTCCCCCTGAGGACTGGCGTCATCGTGCATAGCACGATGACGCCAGTCCTGGAGTTAACCCCTAGCTGCCACCAATGGTGGAGATAGGGGGTTCCAATGAACCCCTATCTCCCGATCCGTGGCAGCTAGGAGTTAATGTTTGATATTGTTGGATCGGCCATAGCATGGCCTTTCCAAGGATACCAAACATGAGCATGAAAAATGTTTTTTAAAAAAAATAAAAAATAAAAATAAAAAAAATAAAATATTTAAAAAAAATAAAAAAAAATACACAAGGTTTTTTTTTTGTTTTTGTTTTGTTAATGCATAAATATTGTTCCGATTTCAATTATAAAGTGAATGATAATGCTGCACTAATGATTTTTGTATGCGGTGCGTTTGTTAAAAAAAGCAAACTTTTCCCCCAAAAAAATGTAACGAGACCCCATTTCTAATTTTTTTAACAAGCGCACCCCATACAAAATATAACCGCAAACTATCGCATGTTAAAATGTGAAAAAAAACACTTTACACATAATAAATTATTGAAAATTCAAATTTTATTGCATTTTTTGTTATAATATACAGACATGACATAACGTATACATATAATAATGACATATTATGAATTTGCCAAGTCTGCCGGAAAGAACGATATATAATATGTCTGGGTCATATATCAAAATATGGCTACAAAATGCGGTTAAACATGATGAGCGAAAGCGGTAAAAATTACCTCAGCACAGAGGTGTGAAAAGCCTCAGCAGCGAAAGGGTTAAATGCAGCATATTAGGATGTTTTAGGAGTGAAATTAATTCTCAAATCTCAATCAGAAGCAGACACCACCCCACCCCCTCAGTATAGTGTATAATGTATCAAATTGATTACCAGACTAAAAACACCTGGTGTTATGCCCGTTTGTGAACAGAGGCCATTTAGCGTTGATAATCTTTCCACATACACATTAGTTTTTAATTCAATAGCTAATAAACCGTTGCTTATAATATTCTGCAGTAAAGAGTCTCTTTATTTCTAGATTTTTTAGTATTTTTTTAAGCATTTTCTATACTTTTTTCAAAATTTCTTTTTTTTTCGAACTCGAACCGAACACACCCAAAAAGTTCGAAGTTCGCGAACTGCCAAAGTTCGGGTCGAACTCCGAACTGTCCGATCCCGAACAGCTCATCCCTACCAAAGACTTGCTTTTCTCCTTTCTGATGCTTTGCCAGGCGCTAACTGCAGCTGTCTTCAGTAGTTCTTTGTTTGTGGGTCTTTCTGCCTTTAGTTTTTCCTTCAGCAAGTGAAATGCTGCTCAATTGGGTTGAGATTAGGTGATTGACTCGGCCATTGCAGAATATTCCACTTCTTTTCCTTCAAAAACTTCTGGGTTGCTTTTGTAGTGTGTTTTGGATCGTTGTCCATCTTTACTGTGAAGCACCGTCCAATCAGCTTTGCTGCATTTGACTGAATCTGGGCTGACAGTATATTTCTGAACACTGCTAAATTCATCCGGCTGCTTCTGTCTTCTGTCACATCATCAATAAACACCAATGACCCAGTGCCACTGGAAGCTATGTATGCCCATGCCATTACACTGCCTCCATCATGTTTTACAGATGACGTTGTGTGCTTTGGATCATGAGCTGTTCCAATCCTTCTCCACACTTTTTTCTTCCCGTCATTCTGGTACAGATTAATCTTAGTTTCATGCATCCAAAGAATGTTTTTCCAGAACTCGTCTGACTTTTTTTGATTTTTCTTTTGGCAAAGCCTAATCTGGCTTTTCCATTCTTCAGGCTTATGAATGGTTTGCACCTTGTGGTGAACCCTCTGTATTTGCTCTCATGAAGTCTTCTTTTGATTGCAGACTTTGGCAATGATACACCCACCTCCTGGAGAGTGTCCTGCCAAACAGGGGCCAAGAACGCTTAACAGGGAATGACATTTTTGGACCTGTAGTGATATGGGAGAAACCTTCTATAGAATGGGGATACTTCATACAGGAGGGTTGAAGGGGAGAGAGAGTTACCCAAAAAAAGGGTGATTGAGAGGGGAGGAGGCAGCCTCTAAGGCTAGGGTCAGATGAACGCATTTTTCGTGTTGTCAGTGAAAAAGTGCGTTCGAACGAATGGACGCATTTTTTCACGGAATACGCGATAGCGGTCATACGATGCGCCTTTTCGTCCGTGATTTTGTACGGATCATTAATAAAACACTTTTTGTGTCTGGACGTTATGTTGGCCGGACATTAGCAGCGTCTGACGTCTCCCAATCACGCACACACGCCTCTAGCGGACGCAGCGCACTCTGTACGTCCGTACTAGTGGTTTGACGTTCTAGGAAAAATGCGTTCGTTTGCCACTTGCGTTGCGCGGACGAACTTTCGTGCGGCCGTACTTCGTGTGTTCCCCGGCATTGGACGTCATTTGCTGCTAGCACGGCCGTGATTTCGTGCGACTAAACGCACGTTAAAACTGCTTTCGTCTGACCCTAGCCTTAAAGGCGGGTGCTTCCGGCTTGCTCCCAGGTCCACCCAATGAAGAGCAGGCCATGAAGATTGCCAATGGCCTGGTCCACCTCATGGACAAACTGGACAACCAGAGCCATAGTAGTAATCAGGCACACCTCACCCGTGAAAAAACCAAAGTGGGAATTTTTGTTCAACTTACTATGACATGATTTGAGGGGGGTTTTGAAGAAAACATTTCAGGTGCCAATGCTACTTTAATCCTTGTACATAATAAAGAGCTCTCACGCCATGATTTCCTGCTTTACTTGAATACTTAATTCCCTTTGTTACTAATCATTGCAGAAATTTTAGTGGATTCAAATTTCTATTTTAATAAAGAAAAATCAGAAATAGGAGCAAACCTTTCTGCGTGCAAGGTAAGGCGTTGCTGAAGGGTCCACTGATAGCTACAGAGGACGCCGGCTATGTGTCTGCATTGGTAATCTGCTCTTTAGTTTTATATTATCATGCTGCTTGCGCACAAAAAGCAGATACTATACTCAGGCCTGCCTTGTTTTTAATTCTCTTTTATAGCTGCACAGATGTTGGAGACAGGTGCATTGATTTAAGTTGTAAACACCTTTCAACGTCAGGCAAAGTGTTAGTTTTGTCTTTGCAGACTTTGAACGCATGATTACTTTAATGAGTGCAGCATTGAAAAGCATTGTGTCTAAAACATCTACTGCCCATTTTTTCTCTCTTTAATGGGACAACATCAGTGTTTAACCCCTTCACTGCTGAGGCATTTCACCGCTGTGTGCTGAGCTAATTTTTACCGCTTTTGCTCATCATGTTTAAACGCGATTTGAAGCCACATTTTATTATATGGCCCAGACATATTATATATCGTTCTTTCCGGCAGACTCATATTATATAATTTTTATATGTATACGTCATGTCCTGCCTGTATATTATAACAAAAATGCAATAAAATTTGAATTTTTAATCATCTACAGCGTGTAAAGTGTTTTGTTTTCACATTTTATCACATGAGCGTTTGCGGTTATATTTTCTATTGGGTGCGCTTGTACAAAAATTTGAAATGGGGACTTGTTCAATTTTTTGGGGGGAATTAAGTGATTTTTAGCAAACGCACCCCATAGAAAAAAAATCATTAGTGCAGGATCATTGTTCACATTATAATTGAAATGTGAACAATATTGCTGCATTAATAAAAACAACACACAAAAAAAACATGTTTTGTTTTTTAATTTATTTATTTTAATTTTTTTTATTACTTTGAATATGGTCATGCTCAGGCCTTTCGAATGACACCCGTCATGACCCCCTAGCTGCCACAGTTCTGGAGATATCAGGGTTTAAATGAACCCCTTATCTCCACCAGGGGAAATCCCCGGGCAGCTAGTGGTTCCCCGGCTAACTGACATCCTCACACTATGCACGATATGTCAGGAGCTTAGGGGGAACCTGGAGACTCCAAGCCTGGAACCTGGAGCATCCAAGATGGCGGCCCCCAGGCCTGTCTTTAGCGCAGGGCCCAGTCAGTGTTATGGGGCCCAAAGCAGCTGCTTCTGAGTCCTTGAGCCCGCAAAAATCGTGGTGTCACAGGCTGCCTTCCCCTTCCCTCCGTGGTGATGGATGGTGACAAGTGACCACAGAGAGGAGGTGCGGCCTCGCGAGAGAGGTGAGGCATCTTGGGAGCTGTGTTTGGCTTCTCCCCTCCTCCTTACCATGCAGTTCCCCCGCACGAAGACAGGATTCAGGAAGCAGTCAGTGTTCTGCCCTGCCAGGCCAGCCTGTCTGAAAGACTAGAGCAGCATGAAGTAAGAAGCAGGGCTCTGCTTACAAGACCCCCTGCTCCCCCACCCCTCCAGCTTGGCTGTGTCACATGTTCATTTGTATATATGATGTGTGATGTGTATATGATTGTGTCTGTAGATTATGTGCATGATTGTGTGTGTAGATTATGTGTATATGATTGTGTGAGTGATGTGTAGATTATGTGCATATATGTGTGAGTGTAGATTATGTGCATATATGTGTGAGTGTAGATTGTGTGTGTGTGTGTGTGATGTGTAAATTATGTGCATATGTGATGTGTAGATTAGGTATATATGATGTGTGTGATGTGTAGATTATGTATATATGATGTGTGTGAGTGTAAATTATGTGCAGATATGATGCGTGTGTGTGTTGTGACTATGTATATACAGTATGATGTGGTTATGTGTATATATGATGTGTAGATTATGTGTGTGTAGCGCTCACTCCCGGAGGAGCCGCTGAATAAACCTCGGGTTAGCCTCACCGCACTAGGAAATAACTATACACCAGCACTGTTGTGGATTTTTATGTATTATATTCTTTACTGATCCCAATAAAGCAGCATATATTACGTATATACGGTATTTAAATGACATGAATTCGTAACACGGGAAAAACACGCGGCGGCAAAAGAAATGGTTAACCCCCCTCAATTCTGGAGTGTAAGTCCCGTGAATAATAGCTCAAAAATGTGTATGTGTATTGTCTCGGGTACCCGGGTACTGTATTCAACTGGCCAGTGAATGAAACAAAACAATCTTCGACTAGTCACCGTTGGGGCCCTGTGGATTTAAACAATACTGCAGCGTGCGTTTCTTATTTGGGAACTGTGGCCTGGGAGGCCTCTCATCCATCCAATAGACGAAACTGTCCAGCACCCGATCAAAGATCTTCTCCGCTGTGTACTGGGGCTCTGTGCCACTGAATCCGCTCCCTGCTTGCTGAATCTCCGCAACTGGAACAATGATCCACCGCCTGCACTCCCAATCGTTCAGCGCGGTCTCCTAACTCGGGGTCCAGCCGGAACCAGCTTGTCATCCAGACCTCTCAGCGCTGCATAGGTAGGTCTCAGCACGGTCACTGCCCGATCTCCAGCACCAGTGAGACAGCGTCTGTACTGGTTGCGATCCTTGACAGTTCTCACGTGCGTCCTCCTTTCACTGCTTCGCTCACTCTGACCTTGCTTTCCACGAGGCCGCTGATCTCCTTCCTCTTCCTATCCCACTCCCTTCCTGTCCTCCCGAAAAGGATGATGGTAGGTGTAGTTCAGTTTTTGTCCAGCATAGTCCACTATGTCTCTGTCTCCCTCTGGTGGCCAGAATAATTAAATGCAGCAGAACACAGTTTTTAAAGCAGCGCTACATGTGTATATATGGTGTGGAAATGTGTGTGAAATATACCAAGTGTATATATGATGTGTGTGTGTGATGTGTATATTATTATTATGTGTAAGTGTATATAATGTGCAAATGTGTATATGATGTATATATTATGTGTACATGTACAGTATATAGAATGTGTATATAGGATGTGTACATGTACAAAGGATGTATATACAATAGTACGTGTATATACTGTGTACACACAGAAATATTGTGTTTTTCTTACAGTACGTGTATATAGGATGTGTAATTGTAAAAAAAAAATTATAAAATAAATAAATGGGCTTGTCTCATAAAATTTAATCTATGTGTGTTTTTTTGGTGTTTTTTAGGATGGGGTGGAGAGTAAAATTCCAATGGGGGGGCCCAAGAAAATGTTTGCCCAGGGTCCAGTCAATATTAAAGACGGCCCTGGCGGCCCCCACCGGAGCTAGATCGCGATCTGGTGCCGAACAACGATGGATAGTGATCTGGCATGAGTTAAAAAGGCACCGCTTTTAAAGGGCAGACACTGCCATTCAAAGCGGTGCCTTTTTTTTACTGTAAATCCTCCCGATTGGGAGGAGAGGGATCCAAAAGGATCCGCCCCCTCCTTTCAGCCGATCTCCCGGCATTGCCATGCGCGATGACGTCAGACGTCAGGGGCCGGCCTATCGTCAGTGCCTGGCTTCCCTGAAGCCAGAACGCCGCAGGACCCCGGACAGAGAGGTGAGTATCTCTGCCGGGGCTCCCGCTTTCGGATGACGTGTGGGGAACGTCCTCCGCGTATAGCGGGAGTCAATGAGGACGTTCCCCACACGTCCTCCGCAAGGAAGGGGTTAACAGAACATATATTCCAAATGTACAAAGATACAGGAAAATGGTGTCGCGTCTGAGCCCTACCAGGGAGGCTGCAACAACCAGACGTATACAGCCCAGTAACATGTATAAAATATAACAAGAAAAAAAGCGGTCATCTGCACTTATCCCTATAACAACATGGGAAACAAAACACAATTAGAGGTTTTTGTTTACTTGAATGGCCTTTGAAGTTTTAAGCCCGCCTGCCATGTCAAGACACCTCCAGTAAGGCGAGTCCTATCCAATAAAGCCAAAAACTGCTCCCTGAGCAACCACATATGCTCATGCTGTTTCTCAGTCATGAGGCAAACTGGTGGGGGGGTTTTATACCCTCCCCAGAAAAATTCCACTTTGGGATTGGAAACAAAACCATGGTACGGACAGCTGCAAGGATGACCTGGCTGGAAACAAGACAAAATATACATATATACAGGAAAATGGTGTTGCGCCTGAGCCCTACCAGGGCGGCTGCAACAACCAGACGTATCCAGCCCAGTAACATGTATAAAACATAACAAGAAAAAAAGATGTCATCTGCCCTTGTCCCTACAACACCATGGGAAACAAAACACAATTAGAGGTTTTTGTTTAATGGTCATTCAAGTAAACAAAAACCTCTAAGTGTGTTTTGTTTTGGAGAATTGCACCATATTTTGCTGTCATTTAGGCAGTATTTGACAGCTTTCTGAATAGCTGAACTGCCATAAAATCAGTGCCCTTCGGTGACAAGTTCGGCGCTCTTTCAATAACCATTATAGATATACTGAGATAGACAGAAAGACACATACAGACAGAGACAGACAGACAAGAAAATGACAGCTTGAGTGATGACAGGTATTCAGATTATAATATTAAACCAGTGTCTAAAGCCGATGTGATGTCTGGGAGTTATGTTGTCTCCCTTGATGTTATAACAGTTAATTATACACCTTTCTTTTATTCTCTGCTGTCTAACAAAACATTCCTGTAGTGGATCCCAATTAGACTGGCCATCAAAGCACACTAATGATCAGCTCAACATACATTGAAAAGGCTTCAGAGGGCATATTTTCTGTCCCCTAATTATCGGAGTCTGGCGAGTCTCCTGTTTAATACTTCTAATGTTTTACAATAGGTTTCTGTGTTAGCATCTTATAACAGTACTAATTAATAGAGATATAATGATGGTTGGTCTGGACAATTCCTATATTTGCCCTCAGTGTTGGAACAGTTTAAAGAGACAGTCAATGTTCAGCACAGGTTTTTAAGGCATTTAATACATAATACTATTTGCTCACACTTGAAAGTGAACCAGAAACCAACAGGTTTATGAAGGCCAGGAACAACTCAGGTGGAGTGCCCTTGACTTGTCCCTGAGGCCAGCGAGCAATGAGTTAAGTTAGGTAATCAGTTAGAGCGGGAAGGTGAGTGGGCGGGGCCGAATTGAGTATTTAAAAGGCGCGCCTTTTTTCTGAGGTAACCTGGAGAGCAGCATCCCCACCCTCCCTCCCTTTAATTATAGGGATTAGACTGGGTGGTGTTTGGGTGCGTTTAGGTGGGTTGGGTGATTGTGGGTTAGTTTATTCCCCTTTGTCACAGGGGGGTTGGTAGGTAGTGGTGAGGTAGGAGCCCCGTTCAATACCTCAGCAGCTGCTGAATTGCTGCAGCGCAGCAATTCAGTTTGCTGCAGCAGTGTTATTGAACGCTTTGGATGCGAATTTCGAATCCAAAATGGCCGACGATTTCTTAATGAAAGATTCAGATTGTTTTTCATATCACTCGGACAAAATATGATAAAGAAAAGCAGTCAGCACAATTCCGTTTTGTATGCACACACCACAAATGATAGTTTTTATTGAATAAACGTTATGTTTACTACTGAAACAAAATATAAATTGAACTGTAATATATGTCTATGTGCAGGGGTAAATAATGAAAAAAAAATTGTGCTTTGGTGAACAAAAACCTCAAAATTAACATTGCTGTACGGAATTATTACTTGCTTCATGGCGGCAGCCATCTTTAATACGTCACACACTCAGCTACTCGCAGCATCTCCTCGGGTCGCTGCAAGTGCTAAGTTAGCAGTGCTGAGCGCTGAGCGGCAGAACGGCGTTCAATGGCAAGTTGCTAACTTAGCACTTGCAGCGGCTGAGGTATTGAACGCGCCTAGGATTCTTGTTAGGATGGAGAATTTGCTGGTTAGAAGTAAGTGAGATGGGAATGGAGTTAAATTGGGTTTAGGTTTGGAAAGGTACAGGTGAGATGGAGAGAACTCACACAGCACTGTATTCTATTTTATATTGTTCATATTGTTATATATTGTCATATTTTAAATATAGAGGATATTGAAAGCTCTGGCCTATACTAAATATTATTCCATTGAACCAGATGTTGTTGGTGTTTCATTATTTAGTGACGTTTACGTTGGGTCCATGCGGGCGAATGATCATCAGTGGGCAACTCATGTCTCATCCTAAAGATCAATGGGGTATCTCATCTATTGATTAGATATTCCTGCTTCTTAATGGATTCCAGTGTCGGATACCACCATGTTCCTCCTTCACAGGCATCGCACGGTGACAGCTGACACGCAGAGTTGCCAATCACCAGTCATTGAAGTCATTCTGTCAAGATGCCAGCATGAGCAGTAGAGATGTTATCCTATTATATCAATTTACTATAATTCATAGTTATACTGTATAATGTATTAGCAAAAAGCACAAGCACACAAATAGTTTGTAATTCTCCCATCAAATAAGGCCAAATTAGGCTTCTGAAGCGGCGTTCTAGGGGTTTTAAACCCCTTACTGCTGTGGGGTGTGCTATGCCATCCTGGTGGCAGACTGGCTTAAATGCCAAAGGGTGACATAGCACACCACGCAGCTTTCTGGCCTTCCTCTGGCCCGCCTCCCTTCCCAGCGGTCCAATAGGCCTTATTGACTGCAGGGGGACTGTTTGAACTCAGCCAGTGTTGGCGATCGGACCACTGGGAAGGGTGGTGGGCTGAAGGCGGGCCAGAAAGCCATCATTGGCTGAGTTCAAACAGTCCCCTTGCAACCAATGAGGCCTTTTGGACCGCTTTTGGCTTTCAGGCAGGGCTGTCAAACTCACGGTCCCCAGATGCTGATGACTACAACTCTTAGAATTCCTTCAATGCAATAGATGGCCAGGGAATCATGGGAGTTGTAGTACAGAAAACATTTGGGGGTGGAAGAACAAAAAGTCTCCCCTAAGAGAGAATTAGGAGAGCGTCAATATTAAAATTTAACATTTATTAAAGTACATAAAATACAACATAGACCAGTGCACTGTTCATTACATAAACGCAACCATATCTAAAAATGTAGCAGAATGGATCAAACGCACTATACCCCCAATGTTAAGTTTTAATATTGATGTACTCCTCGTTCTCTCTTAGGGGAGTCTTTTTGTTCTTCATTCTATTTCCACGGTCTTGTTGATTGAGCGTTGATTAAGATATCAATTTACAATTTTCTTGATTTCATTGACATCCTTTGCGGGATGTTTTCAGTCATTTGGGGCGGAGTTTTATGGAAAACATACAATAAATAATATTAGAATTATTGTAACTTAACATGAAACACGTGATTGAATACATAACTAAAAGCTTTATAGTGTTTGGGACTGCGTTCCCACGGGTTCCTGCTCGCCTTGATTCCCGCATAACTTCACGATTAAAATGGGGCACCCACGTGTCCCCTTTTTTAATTCTTCACCATTTTTTTATGCTTTTGCAATTTAAAGAATCGCATTACCAATATCTCCCATATGGGGACTAAAGCCATCATTAAGCAAGAACAAAATTAAACAACTAGAGAGATGGGGATTCGAAAGTAATAGTACACAAAAAAACCCAATTAACTTTGGGGGTTATTCAGAGAGCACTGAAATATTGCCGTCATTTCGGTGCTCTCTCTTTTCGCACTTCGGGGAATCAAAGTTCCCCACCTTGCGGTGAATTCAGCATTCACCACAGGGTTCCTGGAGTACAGGGAAAACCCGCTGCAAACCCGCTGTACACACCCTCTGAAATCCCACCGAAAACCTACCGGAAACGCCGCACAAAACACGCCGAACATGTTGGAAGAAGCCGACGAGCCACCGATCACAGTGCAGGCCAGACACAGGAAAAATCTGACAAACAGGGTAAGAAACAAACAAACAAAAAAACCGATTGAAAGTGTCAACATTGAAACGCTGTTTGCAAAAAAACTACTGAACAAAAATGCCTGAAATTTACGTATGAGGTCCTATGAAAAATAATAAAAAGGGCTGTTACAGAAAAAAGAAAAAACGCTTTTAAAAAAAGAACGTAAAAAAGATGTTTGCGAAAAAATCCCGAAAAATGCTTCAACGATCCTAAAAAAAAAATCAATAAATAGAGACTTTTTTACTGCAGATTAAAATAATAAACTGGTTTATTAGATATTAGTTAAAAACGAGAATATTTTTATCATTGAAATCTATGGGATTCACCTGAATAAACCTGCCGAATAAAACCACCGAACAGCAGGGCACTTTGGCAACTTTTCACTGCTGTTCGGTGTCTCTGAATAGATTAACCATTACTTCTATGGGGGCTTTCACTGCCTTCGAACAGGCACCGTACTTGCTGGCAGTTCGCCAAAATTTGGCGAACTGCCTGCACTCTGAATTGCCGAATGGCCACGAAATGTCACCATACAAGGAAATTTCCTGTTCGGTGACATTTCGGGGCCAGATCGTCTCTCTCTGAATAACCATTTTATTGAATACGCTTCTGCTTTTTAAACGTCTTCGCAATTAATTGTCTTACGACAAAGTTTTCCGTCACGACAGACAACTGATTGCAAAGTCATGGCTGGATCTATAACAAATTAGCTGCTTTATTTCAGGCAATGGCTATTAAGGTTTGGAGAGTCTTGCCCTCTCTTATGCAAAGTCTTCGAGGTGTTCTGAGGTTCAGTGGACTGGTGGACATGACACGCATGAGAATTTCACTCCTTCAGGTAATTCCAGCTTCTCATTGTGTCAGCCGCCGAGGTGCAGAAAACGAATTACAGGTTATGCTTTCAAAATGGTAAATATTGTGATTCAAGGATAAACAAAAATATGAAAATAAAAAAAAAAACAACAAAAAAAAACCTAACCACAACAGTGATTAATGACCCCTGACATTAGAATTTTAAATGCGTTCCATAATATGATGTTCCCTTACCGCGCTGTACTTGAAAATGAATCAGAAATTGAAATTGCAAAAAGGCTGAAGTAACCATAGAAATTAGACAATGAAACAGGACACGCTGTGACACTGCCAGAGAGGGATACATGTATGAAATGAAAACATTATTCCATCAATTTATAGCATTTGTAAGCATTTATTTCCACGGTGGCATAAATATAGTGTCATATTCTTTTTATATATAAAAAAAAAAACAATAGCAGCAGAGATACAAATCTCAGCAGACAAGTACCAATACACAAAATACAGGAGGATACAGACAGACAGACTATCAACACAACAGGCTAACGGACAGATCATTAACCCTTTCACTACTGTGATCGTGTTAACACAATTTTCAAAAGCACCATCAGTTGTCACAAAAAAAAGTGCTCCTGAATGGATCCCCAAAAGTCACAGTACATCGTGCATTACAGTTAGTGCACTGAACGGAACTGAAGCTGCAAGTTCAGTGTCTCTGTCAGACGCACAAGCAGCCTCAGTGCTAAAAGTAGATTCACCAGTAGAGGGCGCACAATACTCCTTCTGCCTGCTATACACAGGATTCACGGCAGACTGTTGCGAGTCTGTGTATGTATTTTGTGCAGGTGACTGTGTATGTATGTGTGTTTGTGTGGGGGGTGTTATGTGTGTCTGTGTACAAGTGTGTGTCTGCGTATGAGTGTGTGTATGTATGTGTGTGTGTTTGTGTAGATGTGTGTGTCAGTATATGTGTATGTATGTGTATTTCTGTGTATGTCTGTATGTATGTGTGTGTTGCTATGTGGGTGTGTGAGTGTGTATCCATGTCTGTGTATATATGTATTTGTGTGTATCTGTGTGTCTGTCCATTTCTGTGCCTGTGTATGTATTTATGTGTGTGTCTGTGTGTGTGCCAGGGTCTGTGCCTGTATGTATGTGTGTTTGTGTCTGTATGTGTGTGTGTTTGAGTCTGTGTCTGTAGTTATGTGTGTATCTGTGTTTGTCTGTCAGTGTCTGTGTCTGTATGTGTGTTTTTATTGGTTGTAGGGATAACGGGGTAATTTAAGAAATTTCGTTACAACTCCCAACCCTTGTTCCTGCCAGTGGTTTTATGGAAAACCATAGTGGAAGGGTTAGCACAGTGACGATGAACCTTGGCATGCCATATATTTCAGAATTACATTCCCATGATGCTCTGTCACACGTAAGACTAGCAGAGCATCATGGGACATGTAGTTCAGAAAAGTCAGAGTGCTGAGGTTTGCCATCACAGGGTTAGCATAAGTTTTCCTATTTTTTTCTTAAATCTTTCCAAATCACTCTCAAACACTAATGCCTTTATCCTATAAATATTTCAGTCCTGACAAGCCATCCTCTACTCTAGCGAACAACGCTGCACTCTTAAATCCTCATACATCCTTTTTGGTCTTCACACAATACATCTACCTTGACATCTCAAACACCATCAGCATCCATCTCATCCAATTCCCTAAACTCATCTCAGGACCGTCAGCATTCCAGCTCCAACTTTAACGCTATACGTTAGACGGGGCATCTGTTTCCGAGCCTTATTGAGATTCATCGGAATTTTAGATGAACTGTAGGTTAATCTAAAACAAGAATCAACGAGAGAAAAAAATGAATCGCACGGAAACAATTTTCATTGATGCAACGGTTTTTGGTTTGAGTCGTTACACCCTTTAGTATACTTTTAGGAAGCTTTGCATTAAATCGATACACCCCCAAAAAATTCACACGCATGGCTGGCAGGTGAGGGATTAAGTTAGAGCAGATCGATTGTTTGACTTCTTATAATTTAACCTCTCTGTAACTGACCATAAGTGCATTAACCCCTTAAGGACGAGTGGGTGGCGCCCTTAAGGGGTTGATTTTGCCGGCGAGGCGTACAGGTACGCCTCGCCGACAGGTGCCATCGCGCGGCACTGATTTCGAGCCCTCCCCGCAGCCGGCATGCAGTGAGTATCATTGGCTGCAGGGGACGGCTCGAGTTCAGGCCGTCCCCGTGCAACCAATGAAGCATGCCGCAAGCAGGCTGTCGGGAGGGGCCGAGGCGGCCCCATTGAAGACAGTGGGCGTACATGTACGCCCTGCGTCTTCAAAGCCCGCCTGTTGCCAGGACGTCATGGAACGTCCTGCGGCGTTAAAGGGTTAAACAACAATAAACTGACTTTAACAAAACAAAATATTTTATCTTACGTTCGGCCGAACTAAACCAACAAACCCAACGGAGCCGAAGTAACTGCAGATTTTTTGACCAGCCAAAAATTACAAACCAATGATTTTACCAATGCAGATATTGTCTATATATATCATGAATATCACTACTTCCTATGGCAGGGGTCAGAAACCTTGGCCCTCCAGCTATTTTTGAACTACATCTACCATGATGCTCAGACACTCAATAGATTGACTGAGCCTCATGGGAAATATAGATTGAGGATATCTGGGGCCATATTATATTCCTCACCCTAATATGGATGCACTAACGTCGAAAATCTGCGCCTGCAGGTTTCCCTGTAGCATCCCCACTTTACCGTGAGATGCCAGGGCAGACACTACTTCAGCACCTTGCCCCAGAATGATGCGCTACCCTCGGTGATACTGACAGCAGCACTTCCGCCCTGCCTCCTCCATGGAGGGTTGGACTTCCAGGTCCCAAGCCTTGCGTGATCTCGCTCTCGCAAGTGATTGCAGAGGAAGACTGGAAACTATATGAACCCAGTCTTACTCTGCTCCTGTCGACAAGAAGCAGCAGATCGGATCACTCTTCTGGCTGCGGGATGCGAGGGGAGTATCGGATTTATTTGGGGGGGTTTAGGTGGTGTTAAAATATTCTGCAAAAGCGGAATCATTTAGCACCAGCTTTTAGGACGCAGTAAATAAAACATAACCCATTGGTGAGGTAATTAGGGCTAGGGCTTTGTAATACCATACTTATCCTAACTAGGCTTGTGCACCGATTTTTTTTTCGGTTCGATTCGGTTCGATTTGTTCGGATGTTTAACCACTTCAATGCGGAGGACGCGCTCAGCGCGTCCTCCGCATTACCGCTGCTGTGCTGAGGACGCGCCGAGTGCGTCCTCCCATTGGGGTCAGCGTTCGGCCGGGTTCCGGCCGATCGCTGGCCCCTCCGGTGCGGGCTGACATCCTGGATGTCAGCCGCGCATCCGGAACCGCAGCCGCTGGTATTAGGTGTCATCGCGGCAGCGCGATGACACCTAATTCAGGCGCCCCCCCCCCCCGCATGTGCGGAGGAGGCGCCTGAAAGGGAGGGGGGAGGTCCTTCGGACCTCTCTCCCTCCCGATCGGCGGCTCTGCGGGGGTTAACCCAGGCATCATTTGGAAGGGCACAGCCTGCCCTTCCAAATGGTGCCTGGCATTAACCCCTGGGGAGCTGGATCGCGAATCGGCGCTGAAAAGCGCCGGCTCGCGATCCTTTCCCGGAGCTGGCCGACATCTTAGATGTCGGCCAAGCCTCCGGGAACTCCCCCTGAGGACTGGCGTCATCGTGCGTAGCACGATGACGCCAGTCCTGGACTTAACCCCTAACTGCCACCAACGGTGGAGATAGGGAGTTCCAATGAACTCCCTATCTCCCGATCCGTGGCAGCTAGGGGTTAAATTTTGGTATGGTTGGATTGGCCAAAGCATGGCCGTTCCAGCGATACCAAACACTACTGTGAAAAATGTTGTAAAAAAAAAAAAAATTAAAAATAAAAATAAAAAAAAAAATTAAAAAAAATTATAAAAAAAAAAATAAACACTTTTTTTTTCTTTGTTAATGCAGCAATATTGTTCCCATTTCAATTATAATGTGAACAATGATGCTGCACTAACGATTTTTGTATGCGGTGCGTTTGTTAAAAATAGTGTAATTTTCCCCAAAAAAAATGTAACGAGACCCCATCTCTAATTTTTTTAACAAGCGCACCCCATACAAAATATAACCGCAATTGCTCGCATGTTAAAATGTTAAAAAAAACACTTTACACATTGTATATTATTGAAAATACATATTTTATTGCATTTTTTGTTATAATATACAGACATGACATAACGTATACATATAATAATGACATATTATGAATCTACCGAGTCTGACGGAAAGAACGATATATAATATGTCTGGGTCATATACTAAAATAAGCCTTCAAAACACTTTTAAACATGATGAGCAAAACCGGTAAAAATGACCTCAGCACAGGGGCGGGAAAAGCCTCAGCAGCGAAAGGGTTAAACTTTTCGATTCGGCTCGTTTCGACCAATTTCTGTTTCGATTCGGTTCGGTTCATTTTTCGTGTACATTTTTTTTTCGGAATATCGACCCATTTTTAGTATTTTCGTGTCACTTTGCTCGTTTTTTGTATCGACTTTTCGGAAATTTCGGAAATTTACGTTTTTTCGGAACTTCTGTTCTCCTCGTTTCAAAGTGTCTACGATAATTCTGGCGATTCTATCGTGTTTTTTTTTATTAAATAAAGATCCTTTTTTTCTTATGAATAATTGAATATACATTTCACAACTTTATTTAATCATATTAAAATGGTATGAAAGCCAAGGAACAAAAAAAATGAACAAAACGATTTAAAAAACGCTAAACTGACCCGAATGCCACAAGAAACAAGTGATACGCATTTACAAATACAAATTTACAGAATCAGCGATATAACCGATAATAGTTAAATATACGATTTCCAGAATTACCGAAATGGAACCGAAATCACGAATGGAACCGAAATCATGAATAGAGCAAAAATAAATTTCGATTTGACACATTTCAAGTCCATTCGAAAAATCCGAAATTTTTTCGTTTCGGCTCGCAAAACTTTTCGGATCTATCGGTTTTCGGGTCCGATCCGATTCGGAAATTCAGCCGAATCCGAACACACGAATCGGTAAATTTCGTGAAAATTCCGAAATTCCGAAACCCGAAACGCACATCCCTAATCCTAACGCTAATTGCGCTGCCCATGTTATGTATAGG
Organism: Leptobrachium leishanense; assembly: GCA_009667805.1. NCBI lineage: Eukaryota > Metazoa > Chordata > Amphibia > Anura > Megophryidae > Leptobrachium > Leptobrachium leishanense. The sequence goes on from CM019070.1 coordinate 137,274,173, forward strand.
GTGCGTAACGTAGAGTAAGCTTGTGGAAGCTAGCGCTAATGCATAATCACCGATACACTAACGTATTTTTACCAAGTTTAGTGTTATGGTAGGAAGGTAATATGAGGGGCCTGTGTTAAAAATCACTTACATATCCGAACGATACAGTTAGCGATCAGTATGTAATCTAGATCCTTGGTGACCCAGGGTTGCCGACCTCTGCCTTATGGCTTAGCTTCCAATAAAATAGACTTTACCCTTGACCATTCTACGGGACGGTAATATGTCCTATCATTCCTACATCCAACCCTGACAACCTTCTGAAAACAGGGATTCACCAATTTGAAGCAGGATTAAATGCAATCCCCTACAACTCTTATCATATAAACCGTAATGGTCAGTTCAGACACAGGGTGCAAATGCTGACACTCTTGAATCTCTTTTCTGTAGGTCTTAAACAGCATATCTGGGGCAAATGTACAATATATATATCTCAAATGGCCTGTATATCCGGACAACTGAGTTAAATACTGATTTACCAATCTTCACTAGAGTGATAGGTTAACTCAAATCCTGGCGAATTGCCTGCACATACGGTGCCTGTTCGTTGCCTGTTCGAGGGCAGTGAAATCCCCATAAAAAAGCACTGCTTCGTCTATTCAGAGAACAAAACCCAGCAGTGAAAAGTTGCTGAATTTCCCTGCCATTCGGTGGTTTAATTCGGCAGGTTTATTCAGGCGAATCCCATAGGCTTCAATGTTAAAGATATTCCCGTTTTAATTCAATATCTAATAAACTGTTGATTAGAATATTCTGCAGTAAAAAGTCTCTTTATTTATAGATTTTTTAGGACCTTTTAGGCATTTTTTGGGATTTTTTTGCAAACATTTTTTTTTACTTAAATCGAATTTTCTTTTTTCTGTAACAGCCCTTTTTATTATCATTCATTGGATCATATGTGAGTTTCAGACATTTTCGCTCAGTAGTTTCTTTGCAAACAGCGTTTCACTCTTCAAACATTCGAGCGTACTGTTTTGTTTTTTTCTTCACCTCCTTCGTCCGGTGTCGGGTATTTCCGACGGCTGCTCTGTGCTGTGATCGGCTCCTGCTTGGGGTTCTCCGGCGTCTTCAGCGGGTTAATCCAGATGTTTTTGCGGGTTTTCAGTGTGCATTCGACCTTGTTTTGCGATGAGTTTTCGGCGGGTTTGCGGCGACTTTTTCCTGCATTACGGTGGCCCTGTGGTTCTTGCTGAATACACCGCAGGGTCGCCGAAACGGGATCGCCAAATCGCACCGAATTGAAGAGAACGAAAAGTCACCGAACGTGCGGTAGCTTTTCGATTCTCTTTGAATAACCCTGTAATGCAGGGTGATAGATTAACAGTATATAAGCAGGCAGATGGGAAAACATCTGTTACCCTGTTTAGGGGTTAACAACAATTCCTAGCTGCCTGCTAATTTATACTGCCTGGCTCTATGTAGTGTGCTGAGGTTCTACCTGGGTGGGTGCCAATATTTGGCTGATACCAACGTTGACAATGTGCACCTATGAGCTGGGGAAAAAGTAAGAGAAACTCTGACTTTTGGCTTATTGTTGCACTAGTAACCAGATTTGCTGATAGAGAGACAAATACTCATGTTTAGTTTAGGCGTTATTCAGAGAGCACCGAAATGTCACCAACATTTCGGTGCTCTCGCTTTTCCCCGCAGTCCGGGGAATCAAATTCCTGGACTCTGCGGTGAATTCAGCATTCACTGCAGAGTCCCCGAAAGTTCAGGGAAAAGATGCTGAACAGATCCGAAAAATCGCAGAAAAAAAGTAAAATCTCTGAAAAATCACTGAAAATCTGCCGATAATCCGCTTATAACTCGCCGTTACGATCCGAAGAAACGTATCGATCCAAAACGCAGCAGAAAACCCACCAAACGTACCCGACGATCTACCGCAGATCTGCCGAACGCATCTGATAAAAGCCGACGATCTGCCAACCACAGCACCAACCAGCCGTCGGAAAAAGCAGACAAGCTGACGAACGGGGTAAAAAAAACAAACAAAAAAGAAACGATTGAAAGTTTCAAATTTTAAATGCTGTTTGCAAATAAACTACAGGACAAAAATATCTGGAATTAACATACAGTATAAGGTCCTATGAATAATAATTAAAAGGTCTGTTACAGACACTTTTGCTGAAAAAATCCCGAAAATTGCCGAAAAAATCCTAAAAAGTTTTTTAAAAAAATAAAGAGAATTTTTGCTGAAAAGTGAAAGAATAAACGGTTCATTAGATATTGGAGAAAAACGGGAATATTTTTAACATTGAAGCCTATGGGATTTGCCTGATTAGGGCATTTCACTGACATTTCACTGCTGTTCAGTGTTCTCTGAATAGATTAACCATGGCTTATCTATGGGGATTTCACTGCCGTTGAACGGGCTCCGTATCACGCTGGCAATTTGCCAATATTTGGAGAATTGCCAGGTTTTGAATAGCCAAATGGCCCTGAAATCGCACCTTATGGGGAAATTCACTGTTTGGTGTCATTTCGGTGCCAGTTCGGCTCTCTCTGAATAACCGTTAGTCTCCAGGAGAGGAGTAGGTTTTATTTTGTGTTTTGTGTTTTTTTTCTCGCAAGAGAAACTGTAAGCTGAAGATGTTTATGCTCCTAAAAATAAACACTCCAAAACAGTGACAATGTGGTCTCGGCAATGCTATATCACACTAGATATTGTGATTGTGTATGTTTATATACACTATACCTATCCTGAGCCGAAAAGGAAAATCATACACAAGATTGTTTACCCGATGCATCTCTATTTCCTACTTTTACGTTATCTCATGTGCTGACATCCTGAGCCTCTTTTACTTTGTCACCGTAAGGTCACTCCAATTACCACCGTGCAATCCATATTGATTTCCTCTGGCATCATGCTAGCCTTATTTATACCACTATATAATTGGATAAACCGCAGCATTAGAGGTTTAAATTAATATGTAAAGTAGAATGGATGTAAAACATCAAACCGAATTTTAGAACTCGGCGAAGAGCGCGATGGCAACGCCATCTCCATCTTTAAAAATAAACAGTTTGCACACAACACCACCAGTTTGTTTCTTTTCGTACTTTATTTTCAACATTATAACATCTACGGATCATATCTCTCACGAATAAAGCTGTGACTTTGAATAGGTACAATAAACCTTTATCCGAAAACAAAAATCGGTTTTAAACACAAGAAGCTGAATCGCGGAGAATTGAATGGATTAGAGCATCAATTTAGGTAAAAAGAGAGGTCTAGTCTGTAACATTTGTGTACTCAACCAAATTTTCTTTTGATATCACCTTTCAGATTCCCAACAAAACAGTGTTTTATCAGCAAAGCTAATTTTTTTATGTGGCACAAAGTACATCATTTTTGTCATGCGGTTATTGTGATGCTCTGAAAAGTACATATCCAGGAGGCATTTATATTGATCCTGTTTTTCTCGTGAAAATGCTTTTAACCTAATCAGAAGTCAAAATGGGCAGAAAGAACATCCGATTGAATTCAATAAGGATCCTGTTTCTCATGCATTTTGACGAACGTCATTCCTTTAAGAGGTCACTTTTCTCCAGTTATACTAACAATTTCAACATACGGCATTCACTCACAAAAAAATAAATATGTTAGTACATTTAACCCCTTCACTACCAAGGGATTTTTTTCCAGAAAACTACTCTCAGGAACCAATGGTATATTGAGAAATAATTTTTATTTAGACAGCAGGAAACATTTGGGAATATTCCCAGTGTATTCCTTACCCTAATAACCTATCTGGCAGACAGATGTTGCCATCTGCTGGCCAAAAGGAGTTACTGTAGTTCTGGCCCTTGTGCAGAATCAGCTTGGGAAATGTCACTCAAGACACATTCCCAGTGGGTTTTAAAAAGAGTTCACCCCTGAAATATCATGCCCACGGTGATAACATTTCTAGGGGCATTTACTGGAGCTCAAATGCAAATGAATTTAGTTTACAATTAAGGAAATTCCTTTAGAAAGCTCCTGTAAAAAAACATATCTATGATACTCGATATCGGGACACCAGGATGTGCCTTGCTAGTGAAGGGGTTAAAAATAAAATGTTTAAACTATTTTTATAATATATGTAATATATTATACTATATACTATATGCTATAGTGTTTTATGTAGTTCTCAATCCCTTCACTACCATGTGGTTTTCCATGAAACCAATGGAAGGACGCTGTGGTTTTACAGAAAACCACTGTACACTAACCACACATTAAAAAATGTACTGTAGCATCGCTACAGTGCATTTTTATGGCAATAAGTCCTGTGTGACCGGCAGAGGATGTCCTCTGCTGGCCAAAATGAACGACTGCTTGTATAATTCAGCTGGGACTCTGTGTTTTTCCTGAAGGAGACGTGGAAGCCCCAGATGTTCAAAGAGTACAATCAGGGTTATCCAAAAAGAGCTGAACTGGCTCCGAAGTTGCACCGAACAGTAAATTTCCCCGTGCTGTTCAATTTCGTGGCCATTCGACTATTCAAAAAGCAGGCAGGTCGCCAAATATTGTCAAATTGCCAGTGAAATACAGTGATCTTCGGCAGCAGTGAACTCCCAATAGAGAAGTAATGGTTAATCTATTCACAGACACCGAACAGCACCGAAATGTCAGTGAAATGCCCCGATTTACGATGGTTTCATTTGACAGGTTTAATCAGGCGAATCCCATAGGATTCGATGTAAAAAAAAATCCATGTTTTTATAAAATATCTATTCAATCGTTTATTCTTTTCACTTGCAGCAAAAAGTCTCTTTATTTATTTACTTTTTAGGATTTTTTTAGGCATCTTTCGAATTTTTTTCAGCAAAATTTGTTTCCAATTTTTTAAAAATGGTGTTTTTTTTCTGTAACAAACAATTTTATTATCATTCATAGGACCTCATATGTAATTTTCAGGCATTTTCAAGCAGTAGTTTTTTTGCAAACACCTCTTAAAAGTTGAGTTTTTGTTATTTTACCCGTTTATCGGCTTGTCGATTTTTTTCCGGCGGCTGATCAGCACTCTGTTTGGCGGGTCGGCTGCTTTTTACTGATCGATTCAGTGGTTTTTTTGGCAATTTTTTAAATCAATTCGGTGGGTTTTCGATTCATTTATTTTGGGCAGTTTTTCGAATCAATTAGGCTGGTTTTCGATTCGTTGTTTTTTCCGTGGTCTTTTGGATCGATTCTGCGGATTTTCAGTGTTCTTTCCGTTCAATTCAGTGGTTTGGCAGTGTTTTTTCGGATGCGTTTGGCAGCTCGTTCACTGCACTTTGGGGACCCTGCGGTGAATGCTGAATTGTGAATCGGAGTAGCCGAAGTGCAGGGAATGCGAGAGCACCTGAATGTGTCCAATGTACTGGAACTTTAAGGCATATTATGGAATCGCTGATATATAGAGCCTTGATTTATACAGGCTCTGATCCATGTGAGTGGGCAATCGCCATTTTCATATCCTCATCATTGGCCATACTGTATTACGCTATTGTGTTTTCTTTTGTTTTCATATGTCTTTGGGAACGTCTACATCCCTGTGATCCATTTATTGGGTAAACCATTGTGTATATTTTCCTTACACCTTTTTGGCTGTGGATCTTACCTTCACCATTTTTTACGATATAAGCGCTGTTCCTATTTCTCTTGTGCTTGTTTATCTCTCTTTGGGGTGTGTGTAGGAAACACCCCTTATGGACATAGCTGCTATTTTTGTTCTAATTGGTGAGGTCATCACTATTTCCGTCTTGGCGCCCCTTATTTGTTGTCTTTTATATTATGGAACACATTTTTAAATGGATTGTAATAAATAAAATTAATCTGCAGTGCTTCATAATATGACCAGATCGAGTTAACTTGACCTTGAGCAACTGCTGCAGGTGCTTTAAAGATCGAGCTAACTCTATTTCGGTGGTAAGGGCTCAAGACAATATTTTCCTCTTCTTTTTCTCAAAAGTTTAAGCAGTGAATTGACAAAGGCAGTGAATTGACTCGACCATGGGCACCTGCTGCAGGTGCTTTAGAGGTCGAGCTAACTCTATTGTGGTGGTGAAGGGCTCAAGACAATATTTTCCTGTTCTTTTTCTCAAAAGTTTAAGCAGTGAATTGACAAAGGCAATTACTAATTTTAGGCAAAAGTAGCTGAATAGGTGCACTTTTCCAGCTACAGTATTACTGCAGCTGTACTTTTAGATTTAAAGTTAGGTCTCCACCAAGTTGATTTAAAATTCTAATTTTGTCTGTTATTATTTATTAATGTTATATAGCGATGCACCTTTTTTGCAAACCAGGTTTCAACTCATTGTGACTCACTAGCAAACTTTCCATAAAAAACACAATTAAATCGTGAACACCGATCTTATTCCAATGCATTAGTTTTATATATATTGGAAAATTCAGGCATTAATCGATAGAAGAGAAAGAAAAAAATAACATGGCTGAGCAACGCTTAACAAATTTAAGAAACGTAGCAGCCATGCTTAAAGCCGTATGTAAACACTCAGCTTCTTGTCTGGATCTGACATGCTGGCACGTTGAGCTTTAATTGTTTTAAATCTAATAAACATAATAAAATATGGCTAACAGTAGGCTGAAATAGCTTTAGTTAATCATAGATCAATTTTAGTAAATAAATAACAATGATGATAGAAGTCATTTGTTCACTATCCTGCTGATCTATAATAATGTAATTTATTTTTATTCGTTTTTGCATAGACAGGCAACTGCCTTATATTGATTTTTAGTATTCAGTGAATGTCTCATGCGGTACATTCCCAGAGGAGGAGGGATTATCGAACGATAATGCAATGCATGTGGACTCTTCTTTTAATTATGAGTGGCAGGGATTTATATCTTGTTTGTTAAAGTTTATATATTTTTTTTGCCTAGAGCAAGGACAAAACCAGTAGTCAAAATAATAATAATGAAAAATAGCTAAAAGTTTAGGTAGATATAAACTTAACTTTAAGATATATATATTTTGGAGACTTTCAAACAGATGCCGTGAAATTCAGAAGATAATACGAAAGGGAAGATAACAGGAAGGAAGGAAAGACAGAAAAGAAAAGCAAAAGGAAAGAAGAAAAGACAAAAGGAAAGACAGAAGAAAGGAAAAGGAAGGAAGGAAGGAAGCAAAGGAAGGAAGGAAGAAAAGGAAGGAAGGAAGAAAGGGAAGGAAGGAAGAAAAGGAAGGAAGGAAGAAAAGGAAGGAAGGAAGAAAAGGAAGGAAGGAAGAAAGGGAAGGAAGGAAGAAGGAAGGAAGGAAGAAAAGGAAGGAAGGAAGGAAGGAAGGAAGGAAGGAAGGAAGGAAGAAAGGGAAGGAAGGAAGGAAGGAAGAAAAGACAAAAGGAAAGACAGAAGGAAGGAAAGGGAAGCAAAACAAAGAAAAAGAAGGATGGAAGGAAAGGAAAGACAAAAATAATGAAGAAAACGAAGAAGAAGAAAAGAAGGGAAAACACATGGCAAGAAATAAAAGAAAAAGGATGAAAGAACAGACAAAAGGAAGGAAAGGAAAGAATTACATGGTAGCTGTTTTCAAAGATACGTTGTGTCCAGACCTGTGCTGACATGTCCAGACTGCAATTAGTTCCATCACATCAACTGCTGTGTTCTGTATCTGGAGCCATGTGCCAATTACTTTTGTTTGCAAAAACCAAATTCATTTGCATTGTCCGAGAGTAAGACCAGATCGAGTTAACTCAAGCCCGTTCACCTGCAGGTGCTTTTGAAGATCGAAGCTCCAATGTATGCTTTATTTGTAATATTTGATATAAGGCACTTTATACGATTGTGAGGTTGTTCGCTTATTATGAACTGTAATGTTACTCTAAGCACTTGTTCGGGAGGAGTGCAATAATTTACTCTATAACCGTGGAGACCCAGGTTCGAATCCCAGTCAGAGCAGCTCTCCAGTAAGTGTCCTTGGGCAAGACACCTAACGGTACATAGTTGCCTACCACACAATATCGGCTGTGGATTCCAGTGGCAACGTCTGTACCCTTCGACCGTGGAGAAGAAAGTCAAAATACCATTCAGCACATCCCTCCAATACAACTGTGGAGAAGCAACTCTCGACTTTCCGAGAAGCAGGTTCAACCCAACCACCAGGTCGCTGCTCTACAAGCATGGAAAGACAACTCGATCTCAATAAGAAGATGCACCAGCAAGTGTCCTTGGGCAAGACACCTAACGATATGGATGCGTCTACCTCACAAAATACTTGTACATCTCATAGATTGTAAGTTCCCTTGGAAACAACGTCCCCCTGAATCAGGCCGTATCATCCATGTGTGGTATTCCAAAGTATCAACCCCTTGTACACTGATCTTCTAAAGCGCTGTGGAATTTGTGGTGCTATATAAATAAAGGATAATAATAATAATAATAACACTTTACTCTTTCAATGGAATGACGCCTTGCATTTTCTACTAGGTGCAGGTTTGCACAATATAGTGAGATGTTTGCACATTTCATGGATTTAAAGGGATTTTTTAATCGTGGAATTGCACAATATATTGTGTTATTTGCACATCATACTGTCTTAATGACGCCTATGACGTCATTTTCAGGCGACCCCCGGCAATGCCGGGGGATCGCCTGAAAGGGAGGGGGGATCCTTTTGGATCCCTCTCCCTCGCGATCGGGAGGGTTTTCAGCCAAAAACCAGGCACCGATTTGAAGGGCAGTGCCTGCCCTTTAAAGCGGTGCCTGGTTTTTAACCCTATAATTGCCAGATCGCGATCAGCGCCGCTCGGCAGCCGATCGTAATCCAGCTCAAGTGGGGGCCGCCATCTTGGATGGCGGCTCCACCTCCGGGTTCCCCCTTGGGTCCTGATGTGTCGTGCATAGCACGATGACGTCAGATAGCCGGGAACCCCAAGCTGCCTGGGGATTTCCCAAGGAAATCCCCTGGTGGAGATATGGGGTTCATTTGAACCCCGATATCTCCGGATCCATGGCAGCTAGGGGGTCATGCATGGTGCCATTCGAAAGGCCTGAGCAATGATACCAAACATGACCATGTTCAAAGTAAAACAAAATGTATAAAAATTTTAAAAATAAAAATAAATAAATAAAAAAAATTATAAAAAAATAAAAACATGTTTTTTGTGTGTTGTTTTTATTAATGCAGCAATATTGTTCACATTTATTTATTTATTTATTTATTTATTTATTTATAAAGGTTTTTACCAGGAAGGATACATTGAGATTTCTCTCGTTTTCAAGTATGTCCTGGGTTCAGGAACATTGAAGTGTTACAGTTACAGAAATACAAAGTAATACAATGCAAGATATTAAAAAACAACACAAATATACAGATTAACAGAAAATAAATATGTAGGAAATAGTCATTATGTTACATGTTTACAGGTGCATTCCGTATTGAGGTATGTTAGTAAGGAGCTCTTGAGTGACTTAAGACTGGGGGAAGATTTGATGGTGTCTGGGAGGTTATTCCATAACTGCGGTGCTCTGTAGGAAAATGAGGACCGAGCCGCTGTCTTTTTGTATTGTGGTATTGCAAGTAAGGTGCTGGTCCTGGATCGGAGGTTATAGGATGATGGAGCTGCTGGGGGAAGCAGTCTATTCAGGTAGGGTGGCAGCTTCCCAGAAATGCTCTTAGACACCAGGCTGGAGAGGTGAAGGGTGCGTTTAGACTCCAGCGATGGCCAGTTTAGCTCTTTTAACATGTCACAATGGTGAGTCATGTAGTTACATTGTAATACAAAGCGGCAGAAGGAGTTATACAATGTAGTAAGTTTCTGAAGGTGTGTTTGCGGGGCCGCTGCATACACTACAGCTCCGTAATCAATAGCTGGCATAAGCATTTGTTGTACAATCTGCTTTCTTACAGCGGGGCTCAGGCAGGATTTGTTTCTGTACAGGGCACCTAGTTTGGGGTAGAGTTTAGATGAGAGTTTTTCGATGTGGGGCCAAAGGATAGATTTGGGTCTAAACACATACCTAGATATTTGAGAGAAGTGACTGTGGTCAGCGTGCCATTTGATTTTGTCCCAACACATAGATGGGGATTTTGCAATTTATGTAGTTTAGGTTTTGTTCCAAAGAGCATCGTTACAGTTTTGTCAGTATTTAAAAAAAGTTTGTTGTGTTTGATCCACTTTTCTACCTCTGTGAATTGTTCTTGCAGCACGGCCTCCAGCTGCGGGAGATTTGGTTTGCTGGTATATATTACGGTGTCGTCTGCGTACATATGTACAGTTGAGGCTTTGCAGACGTTGGGCAGATCATTTATGAATATTGTGAATAGCAGGGGGCCTAGTATTGAGCCTTGGGGTACACCGCAAGTGACTGGGAGCGGGAGGGAGGAGCTGCCAGAAATTGACACATATTGTGATCGGTCGGATACATATGATTGAAACCAGGTTAGCGTGCGATCACCAATGCCAGAGTTTTTAAGTTTTTCTAACAAGATGCCATGGTCTACTGTGTCAAAGGCCTTGGCAAAATCAAGGAAGATGCTCCAGTTAGGTTTCCTTGTTCCATCCCAGCTTGGATATCATTGCAGACTTTTAAAAGGGCAGTTGTAGTTGAGTGATTTGGACGAAAGCCTGATTGATCCGGGGTTAAGTAGTTCCAATATTGATAATAATCACGTAATTGTGTGTAGACGCATTTTTCCAAGATTTTTGACACTACAGGGAGCAACGATATTCAATTATAATGTGAACAATGATGCTGCACTAATGATTTTTTTCTATGGGGAGCGTTTGTAAAAAATCACATAATTCCACCCAAAAAAAATTAACGAGTCCCCATTTCTAATTTTAGTACAAGTGCACCCCATAGAAAATATAACCACGAACGCTCATGTGAAAAAAAACGCCTTTGCACACTCTAAATGATTGAAAATTCAAATTTTATTGCATTTTTGTTATAATATATAGGCAGGACATGACGTATATATATAAAAATTATATATTATGAATCTGCGGAGTCTGCCGGAAAGAACGATATATAATATGTCTGGGTCATGTAATAAAACGTGGATTCTAAACGCGTTTAACCCCTTAGTGACCGGGCGGTTTTACACAAATCCGTCTTTTAGTGACCGCTGCTGTTTTTACATTTCTGCGCTGTTAGTGTTTAGGTCAAATTTTCCTCTTATTCGTTTATTCAACCCACACATATTATACACCCTTTTTTCCGCCATTAAATGGACTTTCTAGAAATACCATTATTTACATCATATCGAATAATTTACTATAAAAAAAAATATGAAATATGAGGAAACAAATGGTAAAAACACACTTTTTTGTAATTTAATCCCCAAAATCTACAACCACCCAAAACGACCCCGGCTAAATAGGTTCAAAATTTTGTCCCGAGACTAGAAATACCCAATTTTTACATGCGTTTGCTTTTTAACCCCTTCACTGCTGAGACAGTTCACCTATGTGCGCTGCGCTCATTCTGACCATTTTGTGCTAATTATTTTTAGATGACAGCCTAGGTCCTATTTAATTAAACCCCCCCAGACAAAAAAAACTTTTAAAAAAAAAAACATTTTTTTATTTTATTTAATTTTTTTATTATTTTTTTTTTATTAATTTTTTTTTAAATTTTTTTTTTGAAAACCAAACCTGGTAATGTTTGGTATCATTTGAAAGGCCATAATCAGGCCTTTCAAATTATGGCAAATATGACCATCTAGCTGCCATGGATCGGGAGATAAAGGGATCCTTAGGATCCCCTTATCTCTACATGGCAGCTAGAGGGTTAACTGGCCCACTGACATCCTCACACATATGGTGAGGTTGTCAGTGGGTGGGGGGGACCTGGAGGCTTGGCTGACATCCAAGATGTCAGCCCCCCTCCAGGTTTGAATCGCGTTTTGGCACCAATTGGCGCCGCAACGTGATCCGGCTGCGAAACGGTTAATGCCATACACCGCTGGAAAGGGGAGGCTCAATGGTTGGGGAGATAGAGGGCTCCGAAGGAGCCCCCCTCCCCTCCATTGAAATGCATGGGGACGCCTGCTGATGACGTCACCACGCAGCGTGGCGACGTCATCAGCCTCGCCTGCCCATGTAAATCACATGGGCAGGCTTCCTCCCTGCCAGATCACCGTGGGATCCGGCGAGGGAGGTGAGTATCGGGCGGGAGGGGGATTAGGCGCCGCTGACGTACCCTGTACGTCCGCGGGTCTAAGGGAGACCCGAGGACAGGACATACAGGGTACGTCAGGGGTCCTTAAGGGGTTAAACATGATGTGCAAAGCGGTAAAAATGAGCTCAGCACACAGCGGTGAAATGGCTCAGCAGCGAAGGGGTTAATAAGTCTATATAACAATGCTTTCTCTGCCTTACCCATTGTAAATGGTGATGGGAATAAAGAAGGAGGGGATAAACAACCGGGACTTGGAGAGAAAACCAGATCTGGTGGATCCTCCTCCAACACAGTATCCTATGAGAATGATACGGGAAAAAAGACGCAACAATAAAATGGCACAACAAATAAAGGCATTCAAATATGGATGCGTCTCAGTCCCCTTTTTCACACCATATCCTTGTGCACTCGCTGTCTGAACCCTAGGTGGTATGTACAGGTCCCTAGGTGGTATGTACAGGTCCCTAGGTGGTATGTACAGGTCCCTAGGTGGTATGTACAGGTCATGGTCTGTGCGCACATCTGTGCTATGAAACCTCTCCTGTCAATCTCAACACAAATACAACAAATGTTAAAACATAAAAAAAAGGTTAAAATCTCCAGATGAGAAGAATTTTGCTCATAGGCGCAACTTTTTGGTGAGCGTTTTAAATTCAAATGGAATGGAAGAAGGAAAGCCGTGGTCTACTGATCGTTTCAGTTCAAAAGCTGACATAGCGTCTTGCAAAAAGCAATTTATTTTAGATTATGGCAGAGCGACTATAACTTACCTGGTAGAGACTGTAATTGAACTCAGAAAACAACATCAACTCCAGCATATGGCGATTTTTTTTTTAAAGTTTTTGCTTTCTTTTTCTTCCAGAAGAACAACCACGGAATGTTATTTCATGCTTAAAGATGAAAGATTAAGCTGTGCTATAAAAATATCCAAAAAACAAATATAAATAATGTATTCATGCCCTATCATTATCCAGCATTGTGTTTCCTGAGACCTAAAGGATCATCAAGTCTATTCAAAGAACGGTGAAACTCTGGAGAACTGTTGGAGAAGTGAAAATTCTAGGTCACAATAGCCAAACCAGAAAAATTCTCCCATTCATCTCACTTTCCAAATTGGCTATTTGCAGGGTTATTCAAAGAGATTCGAAAAGTCACCGCACGTTCGGTGACTTTTTGTTCTCTTCAATTCGGTTCCGTTTGCCGATCCCATTTCGGTGACCCTACGGTGTATTCAGCAAACACCACAGGGCCCCCGAATTGCAGGGAAAAGCTGCCGCAAACCTGACGAAAACTAACCGCAAAACCCAGCGAATGCACGCCGAAAACACTCAAAAACATCTGGATTAACCTGCCGAAATCCACGGAAAAACCCGAACAGGAGCCGATCGCAGCCTTCAACACCGCAGAAGCGGCAGTGAATAAATTAGCAAAACAGTTTGTATGAATGATTGAAAAGTGAAACACTGTTTGCAAAGAAACTTCTGAGCGAAAATGTCTGAAATTTACATATGAGGTCCAGGGAATGATAATAAAGAGGGCTGTTACAGAAAAAAGAATAAAACTTAAAAAAAAAAGGAAATCGGACTTTTAAAAAAAAAAAAAAAATTAAGAAAAATGCTTAAAATATCCTAAAAAATCTATAAATAAAGAGACTCTTTACTGCAGAATTTTATAATGAACGGTTTATTAGATATTGAATTAAAACGGGAATATTTTTAACATTGAAGCCTATGGGATTCTCCTGAATAAATTTGCCGAATTAAACCACCGAATGGCAGGTCATTAGGGGAACCTTTCACTGCTGGTTTGTGTTCTCTGAATAGCCGAAGCAGTGCTTTTCATGGGGTTTTCACTGCCCTCGAACAGGCACCGAACAGGCACGGTATGTTCAGGCAATTCGCCAGGATTTGGCGAATTGCCTGCTCTCTGGATAGCCGAATGGCCAAGAAAGGTAACCGAACGCTGATTTTCAGCATTCGGTTACCTTTCTCAAGCAATTCGGAGCTCTTTGAATAACCCTGTTGGTCTAGATTGTTCTCTTCTCCTGCCAATTCTCCTGGTTTTCACATTTCTTTGAATAACCCTGATAGTCTTTGTTTTGTTCCTCAGATGTTCTTCACACCCAACAGAGAATAGTCAAGGTTCTCTATGGATCTATATGGGCACCATAAGAGCCGTTCCTGGTGCTTGGCCAAAGTCAAAATTACACTATAGGGTTTAAAAGTAACATCAGGAAGCATTATTTTACTGAGCGGGTGGTGGATACATGGAACAGCCTTCCAGTAGAAGTGGTAGAGGCCAAAACAGTAATTGAATTTAAGCAGGCATGGGATAGGCATAAGGCTATCCTAAACAAAAGATAAATCCAGGTAAAGTATCCATGTAATTGGGCAGACTAGATGGGCCGAAAGGTTCTTATCTGCCGACATTTTTCTATGTTTCTATGTTTCTATTCACAAAGCAACGGAATTCCAGATACATTTTGATGCTTTTCACTTTGTTGCAGTTCGGTGCATTTCCGCGGTTCCAATTCGCCGACAGTACGCAATTGCATGCATGAGGTCCTGGCCAGAATACCACCTACGAAGATGATGGTTTTTTTTGTCACTGAGATTATAGAGCAGGGATCCTCACTGGTTTTCTCAGGGAGCCACAGCAGCAAAAAACAACCAATACAAGAGCTGCATTTTCCATTAACTCGCATCCCTCACCGGTATCATGCTCCCAGTAACCACATACCATTATGTGTCCCTCTCTCATTTCTTATATATTATCAGTGTTATTCAGAGAGCACCGGAATGTCGCCGAATGTCTCGATCGCGGCACTTCAGTGACTTAAATTCGCAGACCCTGCGGTAAATGCAGCATTGATTGCAGGGTCCCTGAACTGCGGCGAATCAACCTGCCAAATGCAGCAGCAACCCGCCGAACAAACAGCCGAACAAACTGCGGCAAAACCACCTTTTCATTCAGAAGCAATTTAACAAAAATGTATGGGCCCTATTACATTCTTCACGCAAAAACGCACGCGGAACACGTGAATTTTTGCGCGAAGCGTTAAACGTCAACGCGCGTAAATCAACGCTGGTATTACAATCCTCGCGCATTTTTTCATCTGTTAAAAAATAACGCTCATAAAATGGACGCGCAAAAACACGCTCGCATTAATGTTGCGCGCAGAAATCAGTGTGCGGACTGTTTTTTCACATAATTCAGCCAATCAGAATTAGGAACCACAATTGTCTCACGTTAACTTTGTGCGCCTGTCAAAGTCAATCTGCGCATATATGATGCATCAATAAAAAAACACGCACAACTTCTCAAATTTATTGGTCTGGGTATGAGTAGAATGTGTAACTATACTTTGCTGTATTTTTTTTTGGGCTGGTGTATTTGGTTTCGGCAGGTTGATAGAATTTGCCCATAACACCAGCTTTTAGGAGTTGCTAAAATTATGCGCGCAAAGGCTGTGCGTTACAAACTGTGCATAGATTGTAATACCATCCGCGTACCAGCGCACAAACGCATTTGCGCTCACAATGTTAAGTATAGGACGCGCGAAGTACAGTAAGCTCACAGGTTCACCCGCAGTAGATGTATACGCGCGTTTGTTGCGCTGACATTGAAATACGACGTTCAGCGCAAAGGGTTTTGCCGCTCGCGTTAATGCATTTTTGCACGAAGAATGTAATAGGGCCCTATATATTTAAAGGATTATTTTCCAGTGCTTTAAGGCATGAGGAAAACACAGAAATTAAGATTTCTAGTATTTGCTACTGGATTAGCATTCTCATATATAAAGACTACCAGGAAGCTCTGTCTTGGCCTTAATCCCTTGTCGTACAGAGAGACCTGATATATTTATGCCAAATGTCAGGGCCAGAGCGAAGAACC
This sequence comes from Leptobrachium leishanense, assembly GCA_009667805.1. Lineage (NCBI taxonomy): Eukaryota > Metazoa > Chordata > Amphibia > Anura > Megophryidae > Leptobrachium > Leptobrachium leishanense. The sequence continues at coordinate 137,290,215 of CM019070.1, forward strand.
AGCTCCACATTTTAGGAGCAATGAGCAGATATTGCTAAGCAGGGTCATATGCTATAAAGTGGATGGTAAGGATCCTTGGTGTAGAACAAGACTGTCAGACTCCGACCCCCCCACCAGATGTTGATTGCCTAAAATTCCCAGAATTCTTTGAATGCAATAAACGGCCAGAGAATCATGGGATTTGTGTTTTCAAAACATCGGGGGGACGGGACATTTTGAGACCCTGGTGTAGAGACTCTGGGCCCTATTACAATCTTCGTGCAAACGTTTGCGCATTAACGCGAGGGGCAAAACCCGTTGCGCTGAACGTCATATTACAATGTCAGCCCAACAAACGTGAGTATACGACTACCGCGGGTGAACCTGCGTGAACGCTGCGCGAGCTTACTGTACGTCGTGTGTCTTATTCTTAACATTGCGAGCGCAAATGCGTTTGTGCGCTGGTACGAGGATGGTATTACAATCTATGCGCAGTTTGTAACGCACAGCCTTTGCGCGCATAATTTTAGCAACTCCTAAAAGCTGGTGTTAATGGCAAATTCCATCAACCCGGCCGAAACCAAATACACCAGCCCAAAAAAAATACAGCAAAGTATAGTTACACATTTTGCTCATACCAAACCAATAAAAAGAAGTTGTGTGTGTATTTTTTATTGCTGCAGCATATATGCGCAGATTAACTTTGACAGGCGCAAAAACTTAACGTAATTGTGGCTCTTAATTCTGATTGGCTGAATCGCGTGAAAAAAACAGTCCGCACATTGATTTCCGTGCGCAACTTTGCTGCGCGCGAGTTTGTGCGCGTCCGTTTTACGCGCGTTATTGCTCGACGGATGAAAAAATGTGCGAGGATTGTAATTCCAGCGTTGATTTACGCGCATTAACGTTCAGCGCTTGGCGCACAAATTCACGCGTTGTGCGAGCGTTTTAACGCAAAGATTGTAATAGGGCCCTCTATTGGGGATAATGGCATAGTGGGATGTTTTAACCCATTCACTACCAGGATCGGATATATATACGATCAGCGGCAGCAGAGACAGCAGCCCGAGATCATGTTAACACAATCTGGGGCTGTACTGTATGACTGCGAATGGAATGTATTGCTTTTGGGCTCCAGGAGGTGCCCTTAAGTTATAGTCCATTGCGCATAATGCCCACGGTGGTTAATATCAGCAATGCCCTTATCGAACGTTCCCGAGCTGATAGGCGCGGAGCTATGAGCTGCAGTTCTGTTAGAGGGATGCCTAATCACTAAAATACATTTCTGTTTGGGGTGAGCCAAGATGTTTTACATAGAGGAAATCAATGGTGACTTTTTCGGAAATTCCCATTGTAATGAATGGAGCGATGGGGGGGGGGGTTGGTGCCAGCTTTCAAGATAAATTGATTTCTTCACATGAATTTGTTGTAGAAAGTGTTTAAATTGTTATTTAAATAACACTTTCATTAATAAGAAGATGAGTAAATAAGAAGCCAGCGTCAGTGACATTCTATACAGACAGACCCTGGCATCCACTGCTCATATCTGTTACCGTTTCCAGGTTTTCGTATGTCCAAGCAGCTGGAGCTTCCCCCGCACAGCTCCCAGGCCCAGCGTATTTATGTACGTGCTCTTTGGGGCTGCTGTTCCAACGCCAGGGCAACGACGTGGAGGATGTGAGAATGGAGACTCTACAGGCCGCGTACAGTGCTCCGTATTTTAGCAGCAGGAACTGGCCGATACTCTAGAAAACTGCAATACATTTCCATTCAGAAGTAATTTAACAAAAATGTATATATTTAAGGCTTTTTGTCTAGTTTTAAAATCAGTCTAGTTGCAAAATCACTTAACTTTTTAAAAGAATTAACCTCAAGAATTCCTTAACTCCGGTCCCACGACTCGCGTGGTTTGATCCAGCGCCTCCTCTGGCCGTGAGCCGAAGAATACTGAGAACAAATAGTTCTCAGTGTCCTTCTGTGGCTTCAGCGTAATTCCTCATAAATGAGCTCAAGCAAGGTCACACTTCTCTCCTTGGAGTCCTATGAACTCCAGAAGATGATGCTAGCGCCGCTGCCGGTATCTGTATTGCTGCATCTGTGCCAACTGTCCCAGTTTTACAGGAATGTCTCAAGTTTGTGCTCCGTGTCCTAGGGGTTAATTGCCCCCAGGACTCTGTCCTGAGATCGAGACTTGCGGCAGATGAGTTAAGATTTGTGTCCTGGGATGATTAAATCCTCGGGACACGGAGAACTAACCTGGGAAAATGGGACTGTTGGCAACTATAGTTTGTGTCTCTCAATTACTACAATCAGAGCTGCCAATTTATTTTATTGATAAAGTATTTTACCAGAAGGATACATTGAGATTTCTCTCGTTTTCAAGTAAGTCCTGCGTTCAAGAACATTGTATTTCTGTACCCTACTGTAAAAATTAAAAGTAATAAAATGCAAGATATTAAAAATAAAACACAAACATATAGGTTTACACAAAAAATAAATATGTAAGAAATATAATCACTGTGTTACATGTTTACAGGTGCATTCTGTATCTAGGTTTATTTCTAGAGCTCTCTTAAGTGACTTTAGACTGGGGTAAGATTTGATGGAGTCTGGGAGGTTATTCCATAACTGCGGTGCTGTGTAGGAAATTGAGGATCGAGCCACTGTCTTTTTGTATTGTGGTATTTCAAGTAAGGTGCTGGTCCTGGATCGGAGGCTATAGGAGGAGGGAACTGCTAAGGGAAGCAGTCTATTCAGGTAGGGTGGTAGCTTCACAGAAAAGCTCTTAAACACCAGGGGCACTATCACCTGATGTGAGCTAAAACGCCAACGCCACATGAAAAATCAAGCACGAGCCACTAAAATTTAGAGCCTGACAACCCACCAACAGAGTGCCGGGCCATACCTATCCCCTGCCCTCACTGTATAAGTTTGAACACATCCAGGGAAGAGCCCTCACACCCCTGCATTATTAAAATTCTCCAAAGTGGTCATATCATCCATGTTTATATGCACACATATATTAATTAACGCTGATGGGCATTGCATGATAAATGCCACCCAACAGTGCCTGCAGTTTTCTCCCTACCACCCCGTTTAAACATAGGATTACAATGCAGGTGCTTTAAAAACTGCCTGCATTGTTATCACGCGCAAAGCCCCAGGATTCTCGCAGCAGCGCTGAGCGCCGCCGCAAGCATCCACTCGATGGAGTCCACAGGACTCCATTGAGCCAGACGCCGGTGGTCACATGACCTGCCGGATCTCGCCTCGATTCGGTCAGAATAGAGTCGTTAATACCAAGCTGCTAATGGTTAATGACTCGTACAATTGTCCCATTGGTGACTCACTATTAACAGCTCCCTTGGAATAAGGCCCTTAGTGTTTTGTATTGCAAATACTGTATTTGAAGAATGTGCTTTCAAAGAGTCTTTTTTCAAGGTTTACTTTCGTTTCTACAATTTCCACTTTCTGCTTTTTTTTTAAAAAATCTTTATTTTTGGTACTATCCAACTTGCACTAAAAATTCCCCACTCTAAGAGACTCGGTTGCCGTAATATAATTAATGTGGCCGCACACGTATAAGCCATATGATAAATTAGAGGGAAGCATGCGGCCATATGGCTCCAATTCACAAGGTGCCAAAGTTTAAATGTCTCCTGACAAGCCTTGTTCGGGATGGAAGAGGTTAAACCAATTAAAACCCGTGTAGTTTATGATGACAGAGTGCTCCAGAGATTAGGGACCCTAAAGGAAGCACTTGAGCATCTGACATAGAAAACTGCTCCGTTGAATCGTTCTTTCTTTTTCCCTATTTCTCTCATTTATCAAAGAGATTTTTCATCCTACTGCACATCTGCAGAGCCCTTCAGAGCGAATTCCTGCGAGCGCTCTCATCAGGAGCAAGAGAAAGGACTTTGGACATATCCCAGGATAGAAAACAGCTGACCCCTATTGATTCCCATTTCTCACACAGAATGAATCCTTTTTACGTCCTGTAATGACATTTTTATATATAAGAGAGATTACAAACATCAGCCGGAGATTGTCCTCCGATGTGCCCTCGGAACGCGGCGCTAAAAGTTATCGAATAAAAAAAAATAATAATAATAAATTTGTAGGAATCTAAACAGCCCGAGCTAAACACATTACGCTTATGCCACTATCCAATTTACAGGTAATGATTTTATTTTTCTTGAGCGTGGAAAAGTTAAAGAGGTGTCGTGTGAGGCGCTCGCTTAACACAGGATGCGCGCACGATTAGGATGCATGGGGAGACATTACACGGGAGCATTAGGAGACGCCGGCATATGGATATGAATTTAAATAAAGCCATTCCGCTCTGAGTCTCGTCCCATCATTAGGCATCGAACTGCCACCATCCCTGGTGTCAAATCCCCTATGCTTCCTGCAAACAAGGAGGACCTGATGTGACGGGTTCATGTATAACATGTGTCTTATTGGGCATTAAGCCATGAGACGATTAGATTACCCGCGCGTTGTAATTATAACTGAATAGACCCCAGGCCGTTTCGTTTGCGCGTTACAAAGAAAAACCATTGTTAATCTAATGCAAGTTATTTAAAGGGAAAATGTTATGTTCGCATAGGATGGCCTTATCCAGTTAACCCAATTTTATGCTTTCTGCATGATTAAAAATAAACGGCACGCGGTTACAGCGATTCTCTCTTCTATGCGGGGCGGTTTATGCTAATTTATGGTATGCGTTTACTTTTCTGTGACTCCTTAGTGCAGGGATTTCAATCTCTGGGACCCCTAGATGTTTCTGGACAACATCTCCCCATGATTCTCTGGCCATCTATTCCATTCAAAGAATTCTGGGAATTGTAGGCATCGGCATCTGGGGGGTCCGAGTTTGAGATCCCTGCCTTTGGAATAATTCAGGGTTCACAATTTTAAGTCCTGAGCTGATGGTCAGGCAGAAAATTTACTTGACGCTTCTGATCTCGCCCATCTTCTGTCTACAGCCACACCCACTGCATATAAACCCCGCCCACATGTAGCCTCAATTTGGTCTGATTCTGGTGCAATCATACAAAGGAATTTTGTGTATTTTTTTGTCATTCCGTGTCTCACTACACCCTTCTGTCAGTCTCTCCCCATGTGACTCACTTTGTCTTTTATTATATCCCTGTCTGTCTCTGTCATATATCACCCTCTGTCTCACTCTGTCTCCTTTACAGTCTTACTCTCTTTCCTTCTATGTGTGTGTCTCTGCCCTCTCTTTGTCTCAATCTGCCTTTGCAACTTTGGCAAAAACCCACCTTTGCTGAATAGCCCCACCTAGGCCGGGGTCAGAGGAACGCACTATGTGCACCATACTGACGGGCCTCCTGACTTCCGTCATAGAGTTCTGACGCTTTGACGGGGCTGGCCACATGCTGCAGCGCGTACATGAATTACGTGCGCTACAGCGGGTGTGCTGCGGACGTTCTGAAAGTCTCTCTCCGTCAAAGCGATACGTTGTGCGTTCGATGGGACTGAAAAGTGCGATCCTCCATAGGAGGATCGAGCCTTGCAGTGCTGAGTGTGCTAACTGCGCTCAGCGAGGTTGGCCAGACGGGCGTCAGAATGGAAGAAACGTCCATTCTCATGGACGTTCCTTCCGTTCTTAAAAACGCTCATCTGACCCCGACCTTAAAGTTCCTGTAAACCAGCGGTCAGCAACTATGGCTCGCCAGATGTTTTGGAACTACGTCTCCCATAATGCCCAGTCACTCATAAAACAGACTAAGCATCATGGGAAATGGAGTTCCAAAAGATCTGGGGGGCCAAGGCTGCTGACCCCTGCAAACACAACAAACACCCAAAGAAAACAACATATGGGTCTCTGTTGTAAACATCATTTTATTTGTTTTTCAGCCTTGGTTACAAATAATCAATCCTCCAAGTTTGCCAGTGTTACCCTCTGTGCTGTAATGCATGCAGAAACATCGTATATTGTATATAAATATATATATATGTATATAAATGTATATGTATATAAATATATATATATATATGTATAGTTTAAAGATCAGACGTGTTTTCCTGGACACATATAATTTATTCTTGCTGATGGGCAGGTCATGAAAAATGTAACCCCGCAGAATTCACACGCTACAAGGAAGAAATCAACATGTAATCCCAGGTGACCTGTCTTGATTTCCTTCCTGCAGCATATGAATTATAAATGTTGCAGGTAGGGATGTGCATGGCTGAAAAATTTGTTTTGTTTAGTTTAATTTCGTTACGTTTTTAAATCATTTAGTTTTCGGAATTTCGCAACTAATTTTGTTTAGTTTCGGATCGATTGGAAATTTCGAATCGATTCGAATTTCATATATCAATTCGATAGTTGATATCAATTCGAATTTTGGATCACTAAATAAAACCCCAATTAATCAAATTTTGCTGTTAAAAGAAATGCTAGGGTTAAATTTTAAGCTGTGTCACAGATTTAGTATTTGAGTCAAATTAAACAGTGAAACAAAATTAATTTGTTTCAGAAAGTCCTTTGCTGACTATTACCTGCATTTTAAGTAAAGATCAATTCGATAGTTGATATCATTTATTCTAATTTTTCGTATATGATGATGACAGAGTGTAAAACTAAATAAATTCGTTGTATACCATTTTGTTTCGTTTAGAATTCGTATCTTATCGATTCGTCATTCAGAAGTACTTCCGAATACGAATTATCGAATTTAGTTCCAAATTCAGAATTTTTCCGAAACGAATGCACATCTCTATCAATGACGGAAATGTTCTGTCATAAATGCTTTGACTTAACATTTCACTGCTGAGGACGTGTGGGGAACGTCCTCATTGACTCCTAAGGAAAGATAGGGGGTTCCTTTGATCCCTGATATCTCCCGACTGTTGACAGCTAGCAGGGTCATGTTTGGTATCATTAGAAAGGCCAGAGCATGGCCTTTCCAATGATATCAAACATTACCACGTGTAAAGTAAAGAAAAAAAAGAGAAAAAAATGAAAGACCTGTTTTTTTAAGATGTGAAATGGCTCAACAGTGAAGAGGTTAAAAGACCCTTGGTTCTTTTGGGGTTAATCATGATGCATGATTAAGGCTGTATGCTGACACGTCGCATGTTTTTATCCCGATCTGCGGTGAATAAAGATTTCAAACGGATACATAGGTGCGGCCCATCGTTTTTTGGATTTTGAAGTTTATTGTGGGACGGCGGACCCCTTGGTGGAGCACTCGGAAGGTATGCCACCGGTCGTCTTAGGCTAGGGTCAGACGAACGCATTTTTCACGTTGTCCGTGAAAAAGTGCGTTCGAAGGAATGGACGTATTTTTTCACGGAACACGCGATAGCGGTCATACGATGCGCCTTTTCGTCCGTGATTTTGTACAGATCATCAATAAAACACTTTTTGTGTCTGGACGTTATGTTGGCCGGACATTAGCAGCGTTTGACGTCTCCCAATCACGCACACACGCCTCTAGCGGACGCAGCGCACTCTGTACGTCCGTACTAGCGGTTTGACGTTCTAGAAAAAATGCGTTCGTTTGCCACTTGCGTTGCGCGGACGAACTTTCGTGCGGCCGTTCGTCGTGTGTTCCCCGGCATTGGACGTCATTTGCTGCTAGCACGGCCGTGATTTCGTGCGGCTAAACGCACGTTAAAACTGCTTTCGTCTGACCCTAGCCTTACTCCCACCGTGTTAGGAACGTTTGATCTTTTTTGGGTTAGAATTAATATTTCATTGGGTTAAAATATTGTTCAAGCACTGACACAGAGATTATTTATCCTCAATTGCACTTTAGATAATAAAATGCAGCAAAGAAAACAATAGGAAAAAAAATAAAGTACTTTGCTGCAATCCCATTGTTAATAGCGAAAACAGCACTGGCCTCTTTTTTAAGTACGAAGAGAGTAAACAGCAAGCCGAAGGTCGCTCATTTATACAATATGACTAATACGGACGGGAAAAAGAGTAGAATTCAGGAAATGATTTTGCTCTTTCTCTCTCTCTGAAGAACTTGGCAAAAACCTATTAAGAAATATGTCTTTGAATTTATACGGCGCTGCATTACTGAATCTCTAAACTAACTCTTTTTTTCCTTGCGAGGCCGGGCTGGATGTGGGATTGGATTGCATCCCGAGTGCCGCGAGACACAGTGCACTGTTATGCTTCTGCACATTCCATCAAAAAGTAAATAAAAATACAAATAAACATGAACACAGAGTCTGCAATCGATTTTTATGAACCATGTTCTAAACACAACGGTACCGGTATAAAATATATAACGACAACTTCACTAGAGGCAAGTATTATTATCAGGTCTATTCACAAAAGGGGAAACTCTGGAGAATTGGCAGGAGAAGAGAACATTCTAGACCAAATAGCCGATTTGGAAAGTGAGACAAGGAGAATTTTTCTGCTTTGGCTATTTTGACCTACAGTTTTCACTTAACCCTTTCACTGCTGAGGACGTGTGGGGAACGTCTTTATTGACTCCTAAGGAAAGATAGGGGTGGAGATAGGGGTTTGTTTGAACCCCGATATCTCCCGACTGTTTTCAGCTAGCAGGGCCAGAGCATGGCCTTTCCAATGATACCAAACATGACCATGTTTAAATTAAAGAAAAAAAATAATAACAATAATAATAAAAAAAAGAAAAATGTGTTTTTTTAAAACGTGAAATGGCTCAGCAGTGAAGGGGTTAAGGGGGTATTCAGAGAGACCCGATCTGTCCCCAAAATGTAACTGGACACTGAATTTCAGCGAACGGGGACATTTTGGGGCCATTCGTCTATTCAGAGAGCAGGCAATTCGCCAAATTTTGGCGCATTGCCTGCACGTACAGTGCCTGTTCAAGGGCAGTGAAATCCCCCATAGAGAAGGAATGGTTAATCTATTCAGAGACACCGAACAGCTGAGGAATGTCAGTGAATTTCCCTGCTGTTCGGTGTTTTCATTCGTCAGGTTTATTCAGGCGAATCCCATAGACGTCAATGTTAAAAATATTCCCGTTTTAATCCAATATCTAATAAAAACTTTATTCTTTTATTCTGCTGTAAAAAGTATCTTTAGTTACAGAATTTTTAGGATCTTTTAAGCATTTTTCGGGATTTTTGTGGAAAATCTTTTCCCCGTTTTTTCAAAAAGTTTTTTTCTTTTTTCTGTAACATCCCTTTTTATTATCATTCATAGGATCTTATGTGTAAATTCCAGACATTTATGTTCAGTAGTTTTTTGCAAACAGCGTTTCAAATTTCAAACTTTCAAGCGTACGTTTTTTTTTCTACCACGTTCTTCTGCTTGTCGGGTTTTTCCAGCAGCTGCTCTGCGCTGTGATCGGCGGCTCGTCGGGTGTTTCCGGCGTGTTCACTTGGTTGCGGCGGTTTCTGCGGGCTTTTGGTGAGTGTGCGGTGAGTGTTCGGTGAGTGTTCAGCGGGTTTGCGGCAGGTTTTCCCTGCACTACCCTGCGGTGCTTGCTGAATACAGCGCAGGGTCGGCGAACTAGAATCATCGAATTGCCCCGAAGTGCAGGGAACGAAGTCACCGAATGTGCGGTGACTTTTCATTTCTCTCTGAATAGCCCTGTTAGATTGTAAGCTCGCAAGCAGTGTCCTCTCTCCTACAGTTCTGTGTGTGTGTAATGTGTATGTATATTTGTTATTCTGTCTCTCCCTCTGTACAGCACTATGGAACTTGTTGGCACTTTATAAATGCTTGTAACTGTAACTTCTCCTACCAATTCTCTTGAGTTTCACCTTTAATGAATAGACCTGTGACTCATTCACTTCCATGACTAAAGGGGTTATTCTATAACAGCCGAACTGGCCACCAAATTGCACTGAACGGTGAATTTCAACATACGGTGCAATTCTGTGGCAATTCTGCTATTCAGAAAGCTGGCAATTTGCCAAATATTGGTAAATTGCCAGCAAAATACGGTGCAATTTGCCGCAATTCGGCGACGGCAAAAATCCCCATAGAGAAGTAATGGTTAATCTATTCTGAGAACGCTGAAACTGAACTGAAATGTCAGTGAAATGCCCTGCCATTCGGTGGTTTCATTCGACAGGTTTATTCAGACGAATCCAATAGGTTTCAATGGAAAAAAATACCATTTTTATTAAACTGTTTATTCTTTTCAATTGCAGCAAAAATACTTTTCATTTATTTATTTTTTAGAATTTTTTAGGCATTTTTCTGAAAATTTTTAGGCGAAATTATTGATTCCCATTTTCTACATGTCATTTCTTAAAATCTGAAGCAAACCTTTTTAGTATTATTTATAGGACTTTTTTTATTAATTTCATGCATTTTCATCCATTTTTTTGTTTTAAACATCTTTTTTAAAATAGGCGTTTTTTTTTTCTTTACCCTCAGTAAGGCGGCATTTGGTGGCTGATCGTTGCCGTTCAGCAGTCAGTACAGTTGCTTTTGCGGCTGCGTTCAGTAGTCTGTTCGGCAGCTTGACGCTTGAGTTCAGCGGTCTGTGGCTGCGATCGGCGGTTTTATCGGCGATGTTCGGCGAATCTCTTTGGTGAACGAGAGAGCACCAAAATTTCGGTAACATTTCGGTGCTCTCTGAATAACCCCTTCGTATATGCGCTCTTCAAAAGCTCCAGTATTCTCTATCTGGCCATGACTGTTAATGCATGAAAGTGAAGGTACCAGTACCATGAAATGCAATTGTTAGTGGAGCCCCTGACAGTTCACAACCATACAGTAGTTCTGTATGCCTCAGTATATAATCTGCCCATCCAACATGGCAATGGCTGCATTCAAAATACCTGCATGAAGAACTCTCTGTGCATTTTAGGATGCTATGATGTCACACCACCAGGAATGGATGACAGCTCTCATCTATATCCTTCCTGACTTCTAAATGCCTCAGGTTATTTGCCTATCCTACATTTGCAAACACTTGCACACAAAGAGCTATTTGTTGACATATATGCATTTTAATATTGTATCATTGATAACATGACATCGAACACCAGGATTGGCTGATAGTTCTCAGCTGTATCCTGATTTTTTCATTCCTAATATTAATCTGCCTTTCCTGCCTGTTAATGACAGTGTAGGTAGATAGATAGATAGATAGATAGATAGCAGGGACGTGCAGTCAGGGGTGGCAGGGGAGGCTGAGCCTCCCCTGCCATTCCAGTAAATTAATGTGCTCATTGTGCTGTAATGACATATTTGTATATTTAAACTGTAAATAAAATGTTATTTATTGAAAAAAGTTCTCATACTCACCTCTCCACGCTCCCTCGCTGCTTCTCTGTCCTCTGCTTTTTTTCCCCCTGCACTTTCAGTTTGCTGGCTGCTGTGTGTTTCTGTGTGTGTGTGATTCACTACACAGACGGCAGGAGCAGCACTGAGCCAGCCTAGCCTATGCAATTTGGGCAGCTGAATGCTACACTTATTGCTTAGCTGAAGCTGGCTTTGCTTCCTGGTTCTACGCTCTTCAGTTCCTCCAGAGGCACTGAGAGCAATTGAAAGCTTGAGCCAATGGGAAAGCTTCATTGGTCTCAAGCACTTCTTTTTTTAACCCCCTCTCCATGGGAGGCAGAGCTCATCATGGATTGATTGACGCAGGACAGTCATGTGACTGTCCTCGTCAGTCATGGGCGGGGGGCAGGCAGAGCTCAGCAATCAGCATGTGTGTAATAGCGCCCTCTATTAGTCAGTGTTGTAAGTGCGTGCGCTTAGAACTGTAAAAAAAAAGCAAACTTTACTTTATAAATAGTGAAACTCTATTCTCCTATATAATGATAATCAAATGCGTAAATTGCGACTGCGTAACCCTGTGTATATCTGGCTCTGATACTAGCCAGTGCCTCACCAGCCACTGACCTCACTGCACGTCATAGATAGATAGATAGATAGATAGATAGATAGATAGATAGATAGATAGATAGATAGATAGATAGATAGTATATATGGATGGATGGATAGATAGATAGATAATGAGATAGATAGATAGATAGATAGATAGATAGATAGATAGATAGATAGATAGATAGATAGATAGATAGATAGATGGATAGATAGTATTTTATCATTCTTTATCAAGAAAACAAGAAAAAGCCTTTTGCATTTGAAGATGGGGAAAAAAAACCATACTATGGAAATAAATATTTTTTTTCCTTTTCCCTTCCTTGTTTGTTTATAATGTCTTGTAGCCCGTGGTTTTAATTGGATATTGTAATAGTCTTAGTGGAAAGCCCTGAGGAGGATAAAGGATACGTTAATCCTAACAGATCAGTCCTGATACACATCTCCATCTTTCCAAAGAACATACTTCATGGCTTTGTTTATGAAATGACTACCTGCTTCCCTCTAGTGGCCAAATGTGGTAAAGCTGGTACTGTTCTACAGAGCCTTGAATTCTTTTTTAATTATTACCCTTTATTTATAAAGCGCTTTACAAGATCAGTGTACAAGGGGTTAATACATTAGAATTCCACACATGGGTGATGACCTGATTCAGGGGGACGCTGTTTCCAAGGGAATTTACAATCTATGATATGTACAGTTATTTTGTGAGGTTGGCGTATCCATAGCGTTAGATGTCTTGCCCAAGGACACTCACTGGTGGCGTCTTCTGAGTGGGATAGGGTCGTCTTTCCATGATTGTAGAGCAGTGACCTGGTGATCCCGCTTCTCGGAAAGTCGAGACTTCGCCACAGTTGTATTGGAGGGATGTGCAGAACGGGATTTTGACTTTCTTCTCCACGTCAAAGGGTAGAGACGTTACCACTGGACTCCACAGCGATATTGTGTGGTAGCAAGTATGTACCATTAGGTGTCATGCCCAAAATAAAATCAGACATTACAGAATTTATTTGAAGGATTGCTTCATAATTAATGTTATGAAATGAAATTCCAAACGGAATTTTGGTGCTCTTCCGTTCCCCGTACTTCAGGGAATCAAATTCTCTGACCCTGCGGTGAATTCAGCATTCACTGCAGGGTCCCCGAAGTGCAGGGAAAAGTTGCCGAGCGCATCCAAAAAAATGCAAAAAAAAAAACGGAGTGGTCCGATACACCGTCGGGAAAAAGTCGAACGCACCCAACGATACCGCCACAGAACTGCTGAACGCATCTGAAAAAGCTGACGATCCGCCGAACGGGGTAAAAAAAAATGTAATTTAAAACTACTGCATAAAAATGCCTGGAATTAATATATAAGGTCCTATAAATAATAATAATAATAATAATAATAATAGAAAAAAACGCTATTTGAAAATCCTGAAAAGGCCTAAAAATCCTAAACAATAAATAAAGAGACTTTTTGCTGCAGATTAAAAGAATAAATGGTTTAATAAATATTTAATAAAAACAGGAAAAAAAACTGCCGAAAGAAACCACTGGTCATTTCACTGACATTTCTCTGTCGTTCGGTGTTCTCTGAATAGATTAACCATTACCTCTCTATGGGGAGTTCACTGTTGTTGAACAGGCACCGTATTTCGCTGGCAATTCGCCAATACTTTGCGAACTGCACGCTTTTTGAATAGCCGAATAGCCACGAAATTGCACCGTATGGGGAAATTCACTGGAACCAATTCGGCTGTTTCTGAATAACCCCTATAAGGTGAAACTCATGAGAATTGGCAGGAGAAGCGAACATTCTAGCCAAGGAGTCGGCAACCTTGGCTCCCTGATGTTATGGGAACTACATCTCCCATGATGCTCAGTCACCAATTAGGCTGACTGAGTCACATGGGAAATGTAGTTCTCAAAACATCAAGGAGCCAAGGTTGCTGACCCCTGTTCTAGACCAAATAGTCAAACCAGAAAAATTCTCCCATTTCTCTCACTTTCCAAATCAGCTATTTGGACTAGATTGTTCTCTTCTCCTGCCAATTCTCCTGATTTCCACCTTTTAGTGAATAGACCTGCTATTATTTTGTGGAAAATTACGTCCTGTTACCCAAACAATACATTTTTTTCTATATCCTGCACTCCTGAAGAGATTGAAACACATGCAGTGGGTCTCCGCTCATGATAGGGAGCGTCCGTTACTTTTGACATGCTGTACGTGGAATCATACCCACAGGGTCTCAGCACAGGGTTGAACGATCCAATTCTATCCCCTGTCCCAGTTCCTTAATAAGGATCAATGTGTTACATTTTGACAGGGATAGTTTCCACTGTGTATATGCTATGTTGATGCATTCATCGCGCTAATTAGTCACTGAGTGCATATTCAGGATGAATTAGTCATTTACAAGTTTATAAAGTCTCATCCCAATCACTTCCAGTTAGTGTTTATTTAACCTCTTTTTCCTTTTCTTTTCTTTATTTTTTATAACACAGTTTTATTGGTTTTATAAATAATACAGCTGTAAGGCATCACGTGAAATACTCAAAACAAGTCATGACTTCCAAAAACAGTACAAAATATATGTATACAAACGTACAAAATCAGCATCCTATCATGGAAGCAAAACAATGCCTTGTAGGGAAATGCATAACAGTTGCGGCTTAATCAGGGGTACCTCAGGGGTCAGTACTTGGACCCATTCTATTTAATATTTTTATTAGTGATATTGCAGAAGGTATTAATGGAAAAGTATGTCTTTTTGCTGATGACACAAAGATTTGCAACAGGGTTGACGTTCCTGGATGGATCAACCAAATGACAAATGATTTAGGTAAACAAAAAAAATGGTCGGAGCTGTGGCAATTGAGTTTTAATGTGGATAAGTGCAAGATAATGCACCTGGGGCGTAAAAACCCAAGGGCTGAATATAGAATATTTGATACAGTCCTAACCTCAACATCTGAGGGTTGGGATTTAGGGGTTATTATTTCAGAGGATCTAAGGGTAAGTAGTCAATGTAATAGAGCAGCAGGAAATGCTAGCAGAATGCTTGGTTGTGTAGGGAGAGGTATTAGCAGTAGGAAAAGGGATGTGCTCATGCCACTGTACAGAGCACTGGTGAGACCTCACTTGGAGTACTGTGTGCAGTACTGGAGACCGTATCTCCAGAAGGATATAGACATCTTAGAGAGAGTTCAGAGAAGGGCTACTAAAATGGTGTACGGCTTGAAGGAGAAAAGTTACCAGGAAAGGCTTAATGATCTTAACATGTACAGCTTGGAAAAAAGACGAGACAGAGGAGATATGATAGAAACATTTAAATACGTAAAGGGAATCCACAAGGTAGAGGAAGGGAGTATATTTAAACGGAAACAAAGTAGCAAAACAAGAGGACATAGTCTTAGATTAGAGGGGCAAAGATTTAAAAGTAACATCAGGAAGCATTATTTTACTGAGAGGGTGGTGGATACATGGAACAGTCTTCCAGTTGAAGTGGTAGAGGCCAAAACAGTAATTGAATTTAAGCAAGCATGGGATAGGCATAAGGCTATCCTAAACAAAAGATAAATCCAGGTAAAGTATCCATGTAATTGGGCAGACTAGATGGGCCGAAAGGTTCTTATCTGCCGACATTTTTCTATGTTTCTATGTTTCTAATCAACAAGAAGAAAAAAGAAAAACACAAAAAGAAAATCAAAAAGATAAGGCATAGGTCACAGAACCGGCTGTGACGCAAGCCACGGTTCCCATATCTTAGGGCAGTGCGGGACAGTATCATGCAATTGTGCGGTCAGACGTTCCATCTATCTTATAAACATATCACACTTTCGCCACCACCTCTTTTCTTCCTTTTCTTGTTGTTTCTTTTTTCATTACTTTATTTATTTAAAGGGCCACTACCACCAAAAAACTAAATGTCCTTATTGTGTTTATGTTGCTGATATCTTACATGTGCTTTGTTTTTCTCTTGTATGTTTAGTTAAGAAAATATTTTGCTCTATAGGTGTCACTGGGTGCATCCATTGTGAGATCATTTGTGTTGTAAACTGCCCCCCTCACAGTATCTTTACATCACTTGCTCCTCACTTTGTGGCTTTGGCCATAGAATGGAGTCTATGGGTCAATCATTGACTCACGTCGTTGTATTGTGTGGGATGTATTCAAAGGACATCACCAGGGTGTAGATTAGAAGATTTTAAACTCCCTGTTTAATCTCCTTCAGATGCCGTCTCTTATTTTAGCCTGGAGAACAATAGACCTCCTGCAGCCGTATCTAAACATTCCCTTCTCCACCTCATTAATTGTTATATCATGTAGATTAAATAAACAAGAGCAGTAACTAAAAGCTTTTGCACATATTTTGGTAAATGTTGCATCAAGGGAAAAATCCACAAAATAGAAACAGGAGAGAAAAAATTATTACTTTATTTTTCCTTTTTACATGCAATTACTTCAAATAACGAAAAAAACAGCAGCATGTGGTTTATAATGTGGTTTTATTTGTAATGCACAAGTAATGTAGTCACAGCTTATGTATGTGGTAGCGTCCCTTTAAAGCTGATGTTATGTCTTTTGAATAAGCAATAAAGGTTATATTTGAGTTAACCCTTTCGCTGCTGAGGCTTTTCACACCTCTGTGCTGAGGTCATTTTTACCGGTTTTGCTCATCATGTTTAAACGTGTTTTGAAGGCTTATTTTAGTATATGACCCAGACATATTATATATCGTTCTTTCCGTCAGACTCGGTAGATTCATAATATGTCATTATTATATGTATACGTTATGACCTGTCTGTATATTATAACAAAAAATGCAATAAAATATGTATTTTCAATAATTTACAATGTGTAAAGTGGTTTTTTTCACATTTTAACATGCGAGCAATTGCGGTTATATTTTGTATGGGGTGCGCTTGTTAAAAAAATTAGAGATGGGGTCTCGTTTCATTTTTTTTTGGGGAAAATTACACGATTTTTAACAAACGCACCGCATACAAAGATCGTTAGTGCAGCATCATTGTTCACATTATAATTGAAATGGGAACAATATTGCTGCATTAACGAACCAAAGAAAAGAAAAAAAAAATGTTTATTTTTTTTATATAATATTTTTTTAAACATATTTTTATTTTTAATTTTTATTTTTTTTTAAAAGCTTTTTTCACTTTCGTGTTTGGTATCGTTGGAACGGCCATACCAAACTTTAACCCCTAACTGCCACGGATCGGGAGATAGGGAGTTCATTGGAACTCCCTATCTCCACCGTTGTTGGCAGTTAGGGGTTAACTCTAGGACTGGCGTCATCGTGCTATGCACTATGACGCCAGTCCTCAGGGGGAGTTCCCGGAGGCTTGGCCGACATCCAAGATGTTGGCCAGCTCCGGGAAAGGATCACGAACCGGCGCTTTTCAGCGCCGATTCGCGATCCAGCTCCCCAGGGGTTAATGCCAGGCACCATTTGGAAGGGCAGGCTGTGCCCTTCCAAATGGTGCCTGGGTTAACCCCTGCAACGCCGCCGATCGGGAGGGAGAGAGGTCCGAAGGACCTCCCCCCTCCCTTTCTGGCACCTCCTCCGCACATGCGGGGGGGGGGCGCCTGAATTAGGTGTCATCGCGCCGCCGCGATGACACCTAATTTCATCGGCGGCTGTTCCGGATGCTGGGCTTACATCGAGGATGTCAGCCCGCACCGGGGGGGCCAGCGATCGTCCGGAACCCGGCCGAACGCTGACCCCAAAGGGAGGACGCGCTCAGCGCGTCCTCCGCATGGAAGTGGTTAAATTTTTTTTTTTGGGTTAGCCCCACTCTATATTTTATATCCTGGTTTCAGGGTTCAGGGTTGATGTGTATATTATTAAATTAGCCCTGTTAGTTCCTATGGTGGGTGCAATTATTGATTAAAAAAAGGTATATTTTTCGTCTGAATTTCAGACGACCTTAACAACAGCCTAATGAAATTTAGGCGAACTGAACTGATCATAAGTGAACCAAATTTTTCACTGATTACTATACTATACATATTCCGCCCACATAATGTTAGGCGTGCCGCTCAAAGACACTTGCTGGCGACATTTCCTGATCGGGATCCTAATCTGCATTCTGTGGCTGTAGAGAAGAGATATACAGGGTTATTCAAAGAGATCCGAATGGCTGCCGAAAGGGAACCGAACGCTGAAAATCAGCCATTCGGCTATCCAGAGAGCAGGCAATTTGCCAAATCCTGGCAAATTGCCTGAACATACGGTGCCTGTTCGGTGCCTGTTCGAGGGCAGTGAAACCCCCATAGAGAAGCAATGCTTTGGCTATTCAGAGAACACAAAACAGCAGGGAAAAGTTGCCGAATTTCCCTGCTGTTCGGTGGTTTCATTCGACAGGTTTATTCAGGCGAATCCCATAGGTTTCAATGTTAAAAATATTCCCGTTTTAATCCAATATCTAATAAAACGTTCATTATAATATTCTGCAGTAAAAAGTCTCTTTATTTATAGATTTTTTTAGGATATTTTAAGCATTTTTCGGGATATATATATTTTTTTAACTTTACTTCTTTTTTCTGTAACAGCCCTTTTTATTATCAGTCCTTGGATCATATGTAAATTTCAGACATTTTTGCTCAGTAGTTCCTTTGCAAACAGCGTTTCACTTTTCAAACATTCAAGCAAACTGGTTTTTTTTTCACTCCATTCGCCTGCGGTGTCGGATTTTTCCGGCAGCTGCGCTGCGTGTGATTGTCTCCTGCTCGGGTTTTTCCGGCGTTTTCGGCAAGGTTAATCAAGATGTTTTTGCGGGTTTCGGTGAGCCTTCGGCAGGTTTTGCGGTGAGTTGTCGGCAGGTTTGCGGTGACTTTTCTCTGCAATTCGGGGACCCTGTGGTGCTTGCTGAATACACCACAGGGTCGCCGAAATGGGATCGGCAAAAGGAACCGAATTGAAGAGAATGAAAAGTCACCGAACGTGCAGTGACTATTCGATTCTCTTTGAACAACCCTGATAGTTGTAAGTTTGAACTTGCTTCTCCAGAGTTGTAGAGCTGAGACGCATTGGTCAGGTGTTCTGATCGTGATTCGAATCTGCTTCTCCACGGTTGCAGAGGAGAGTCACGCTGGTCAGGTGTTCTGATTGGGATTTGAACCTGCTTCTCCATGGTTGTAGGGGAGAGACATGCTGGTAAGTTGTTTCGATCAGGATTCAAATCTGTTCTCCATGGCTGTAGAGAAGAGACAAATGCGGTTGAGTTTGAACCTGCTTCTCCACAGATGTATGGAAGCAACCTGCTTCCCCATGGTTTTAGAGGAGGCTTATGTTGGTTAGGTGTTTTAATCAGGATTCAATCTTGCTCCTCCATGGTTGTGGAGGTGAGGCATGTGGTCAAGTTTTCTGATCTGGATTTGAACCTACTTATTCATGGTTGTAGAGGAAAGACATAATGGTCTATTCAAAGAAAGGTGAAACTCAGGAGAATGACTGGAGAAGTGAAAATTCTAGGTCAAAATGGCCAAACCAAAAAATTATCCCATTTATCTCACTTTCCAAATCAGCTATTTGGTCTAGACTAGTGGTTCCCAACCGCGGTCCTCAAGTACCTCCAACAGGCCAGGTTTTGGAGGATCACCTTGGGGAAATGCAGACTGAATCCTGCAATCACTGAGCAGCAAATCATTTCTCCTGTACTGTGCTTCAGATATCTGGAAAACCTGACATGATGGGGGTACTTGAGGACCACGGTTGGGAACTACTGGTCTAGATTGTTCTCTTCTCCTGCCAGTTCTCCTGGTTTTTACCTTTCTCTGAATAACCCTGATAGTGATGAGTTTGAGCCTGAATCTCCACAGATAAAAGGCAGAATCCTTCGTCTTCATGCTTCTAGAGGAGAGATGTCCTGGTCAAGTGTTGAAGAAGTGCTGATCAGTATTGGAACTTGCTTCTCCATGTTCGAATACGAGAGACATGCTGGTCAGTAGACTTGTGCACTGATTTATTTTTTTCGATTCGGTTCGTTCGGATTTTGTAAATTTTCGTTTCGGCTCGTTTCGGACGATTTCCGTTTCGGGTTCGGTTCGTTTTCAGTTCGTTTTTCGTACCGACTTTTTTTTTGTGATTTCGGAAATTTTTGTGCTTTTCGGAACATCTGTTCTCCTCGTTTCAAAGTGTCTATTCGTTTTGACGTAAACTAATGTTTTTTCGGATCCGATATTTCTGTCGATACGACAATTCTGTCGATACGATAATTCTGCCATTGAGATTTCTCATGTTTTACAAGAAGGATACATTGAGATTTCTCTGGTTTCCCGGGAAGGATACATTGAGATTTCTCATGTTTTCCAGCAAGGATACATTGAGATTTCTCTGGTTTTACAAGAAGGATACATTGAGATTTCTCTGGTTTCCCAGGAAGGATACATTGAGATTTCTCTGGTTTTACAAGAAGGATGCATTGAGATTTCTCTGGTTTCCCAGGAAGGATACATTGAGATTTCTCTGGTTTTACAAGAAGGATGCATTGAGATTTCTCTGGTTTCCCAGGAAGGATACATTGAGATTTCTCTGGTTTTACAAGAAGGATGCATTGAGATTTCTCTGGTTTTACAAGAAGGATACATTGAGATTTCTCTGGTTTCCCGGGAAGGATACATTGAGATTTCTCTGGTTTCCCGGGAAGGATACATTGAGATTTCTCTGGTTTCCCGGGAAGGATACATTGAGATTTCTCTGGTTTCCCGGGAAGGATACATTGAGATTTCTCTGGTTTCCCGGGAAGGATACATTGAGATTTCTCTGGTTTTCCGGGAAGGATACATTGAGATTTCTCTGGTTTTACAAGAAGGATACATTGAGATTTCTCTGGTTTTACAAGAAGGATACATTGAGATTTCTCATGTTTTACAAGAAGGATACATTGAGATTTCTCATGTCTTACAAGCAGGATACATTTAGATTTCTCTGCTTTCCCGGGAAGGATACATTGAGATTTCTCTGGTTTCCCAGGAAGGATACATTGAGAGAGATGGGAATGATACAAAATTACAGAATCAGCGATATAACCGAAAAATACATTGTCCGAAATTACTGAAATGGAACTGAAATCACGAATGGAGCCGAAATCACGAATGGAACGAAAATGATTTTCGATTTTACACATTTCTAGTCGATTCGAAAAGTTTTCGTTTCGGTTCGGATCTGACGTTTTCAGATCTGAAAATTTTAGGAAAATCGGCCGAATCCGAATGCACAAATCGGGAAATTTAGTGAAAATTCTGAAATTCCGAAACCCCAAACGCACATCCCTACTGGTCAAATGTTCTGATTGAGATTGAAATCTGCTTCTCCAGAGCTGTAGCGGAGAGACGTGCTGTGAGATGTTCTTCTGATCAGCATTGGAACCTGATTCTCCTCTGATGCCGAGCAGAGACATTACTGCTACACCATGGAGTCGATATTGTGTGGTAGGCATGTATGCATCATTAGGGGGTTATTTCACCAAAATCTCTGTGCTTTCTCATTTGGCGCACTTTCAGCATTCACCGCAGGGTTCCCACAGTGAGCCAAATAGGGTCCGCCACACGCTGATGATCTGCCTAAGGCTGGCCGTCCACTGGATCCGTAGTTGGACGACCGACTTTTTCATCAGACCATGGACGACGTCGCTCGTCCGACCAGGTCATACTAGGGTCGTCCACTGCGTGCGATCTGTCGTGCGACCACAGATGATCCAAATCAAAATCAGAGGTGGAGTGCAGAGGCTGCCAAAACCAGAATGAACTGGTTTAACATGCAAAAACAAGTTCATTCTGCTTTTGGAACCAGTGCAGTCCTTTTTTTTTTGTTACCATTATTTTTACTATGCGCTTTGTCTGTAAACCTGTCAAACTATCCCCTAAATCAGGGCATGATGCCAACACTTCAGTGCAGTAATGCGCTCTGATATTCATTCTCTATGCCGCTGCAGATGTGTAGCAAACTGCACCATATTTCGCCATCACTTTTCAGTAGAAACAGCAACAAAATTGCACCGTATGGGGAAATTCAACATTCAGTGCCCTTCGGGAGGCATGTCAGTGCTTAGTAAATAAACCCCTTTGCGCAGCAGCACCGCTAGTTCCACCATGTTACACAGCTAGTCCCAACATGCAAAAAGGTGTTTTGGTAAACTTGCATCATGTCTGCACCATTTATTTTCAAATGTTGGGAGTTCAAAAAACAGTAAAACCAATATAAATGCGTTTTTTTAACTCCCCTAATGAGTTTTGTCAACGTCCATCTTGCCCAGCAATCTTTCTGAACTCCCAGCCTGCAAGGTGTGATCGCCCATCTGCTGCGGTCTTTACCCGTCGCCAGAAGTCGAACATCTGACGTCTGCTGCAATGGACGATGGTTCCATTCACATTCATGTTACAGGACAGACGATATCGGATGATCGCACCATCGCACGAAAACGGTTCCAGTGGACGGCCAGCCTAAAGCAGCCGATGATCTGCCGAACACAGCCGTTTTACCCAAGGATGCTTGCTGGAGAGAAGCTCTGAACGGGGTTAGAATCTGCGTCTCCGTGGTTGAAGAGCCTTGATGTGACCTCTGCTTAAACCCAGCCCATCTGCATGTCTAGTGATTCCTTCACCTGTAGAATTCAGAACCGCTTTTCTTTTAAAACAGTGTAAACAACCAACTAATGCCTTAAAAAAACTTTTTACATTTCACTTTCTGCCATCCAGCTGAAATGCAAAGAGCGGCTTCCGAAGGAAACATGATTTAGCAGGGAACGAGCTGTCACAATGAAATCTAAAACCGCGCAGTATACATTTATGACTACACTGTAAAGATATTCTGTGCGGAGGTTTTTTTTATTATTATTTTTTTTTTTGGAGTTATGTAACTGCTTCCATTTTACTATACTCCCTGTGAGTTTAGGCATACCTGATGGACGTCGAGTTATAGCACGTTTACCAGTGATATACTGTCTCGCATTAAGCTTTATGTTTTACAGCCAGATTTTCATTTCCCCAACAAACACGGCTTATTCTAGCAATCGCAAGATTATATGCAGAAAATCCGATCTAACATTTGCAGAGCATTTCCTGAGATTATGTCAATGCGATTCAACACCACAGGTTCCCGGACTAACCAATTGATGTTTAAATAGTACAGCTTATGTTTGTTGTAAAGTAAATATTTGCTCTTGACTTTTGAGTAAGTTCTGGTTAGGGATGTGCTGTTTGAAGAAAAGATTAACCATCTGTTTCGGTCATGTTTGATATCGTGAATAAATAGAGAAGTGTGACCTCAAATCTCAGTGTGAAAGTTCCTAACGCGGGCAGACTAGAACTCTGACTCTCCGACGCGTTTTACGAAGATTGATGGAATGATGCCGGTGGTGTTAATCTACCTGGGGCAGAACACGCTCCCGCTGACTGTTATCAAAGGGAGCACGGTAATTCTTCTGCGACAGAATATCTAAAACAAATAGTACTCGTACTGTGAGCAAATTAATAACAAAGTAGCTCGTGCTGACAAACAGACACCGGAGACTTTTGGCTACAGGTAGAGGACATTAAAATGGCAATATTTTGGGTTTTACAAAACGAGACCACTCAGGAATTAATGCAAAGCTTTCCATTCACTCATCATGGTGTGATATTAAAAGTGCATTATTACATTTCAGAAAGCTGTAGAGGAATTTAGAGACACACACAAAGCTTCATAACTGTTTAGTCACTTTGGATAAGTTCAAATTCACTTATACTGGATATCAAAGCCGTTACGTTCCGGTTCCACACACATGCACATACACCACACATACACCTACATGCACACATTCTATAGATACTGTAATTATCATTACAGTGCATTTAGTGAATGTATCCACCACCTGATCAGTGCAGGGCTCTCTCTGCTGGTCACTCCCAGTATTGCAGCTGAGAGAGCTGTGAAGCTCCAAAGGAGACTTGGAAGTACCAGCAGTTGAAAGCGTGCATTGACTGCCGTGTCCAGTGTACAGTAATTTTATGGGCATATTCTGGAGCCCGTTTACAAAAAAAAATCGTCTCCAATAAATGTAATGTGTTTGCATTTCTCCGGAATACGCCTAGACTGAGTTAACTCGATCACATCACTTGATGGTGCTTTTTAAGAGTCGTGGTAGTAAAGGGGTTAAAGTCTGAGGATGGATTTGACATAAGGTTCTCGGTGGATTCGTAGGGAAAAATAATAAACCATAAAATGAAACTTTTACTGATAAAAAGTATGGTTAAATACAATCAAAATTAACAATAATGACTATGCCGAAACTTAAAGTGCACTACGTTATCCTGTCAGGGGGCAGGCATTCAACTGGCCTCAGTTGATGCATGGTTTACACACATGATTTAATCAATGCATGATTTACACACACTGGTGATGTTGTCACGCTAACGTTCCAGTCAACATGCCAACAGCCAATGAGGTTCACAGACTGAGCGGAGGATTGTCCTGTAGGTCGGCTTTCCACTCAAAGCTGTCTTCCCCCTGCGTTATGCTGCACTGTCATTAGGAGCAATGTGGGGAGTAAAGGGTGGTTTGGGAACAGTTGGCACAGGCGAGGTTAGGAATACGAAGGCAAAGAGTCATTTTAAGACAAGGAGAAATGTAGAAGCAACATGCGAAGGCAGTATGGCAACAGTGAGAGGGCAAGAGTCCATATTTGCTGTGACAGTAGTTCCACGTGACAGCCTTTGTGCCACTTACATGTATTGTAGGGAAGGAACAATATGACTGCATTGTGTTAGTGATCACCATTTCTGTTAATCTTGTGTTTGTGACACAATTGCTTCATATCTGACGGTAGAGTGGCATATGGAAAATGTGGAGATTTTGTGCAACATGGTGGGAGACCAACAAGTGGATCAGTATATTTTGGAGAATCTGACTAAATCTAGAATGCTCTATAGGTGGCAAAACGAGTTGTTGATAAAGGGTATTCTTTGGAAACAATGCCACCTCTGGGTCCCTATGGAATATGTCGCAAAAATAAAAATCACAGTAACTAAAAAAAGATGGTCCTAGTTGGACGCTTTCAAATTCAACGCCTCACAAAGTTTTCTGAAGCTTATTTTGGGACCAATCAAAAATTTTCAAATTCTCCCGGACTGGACTAGACTGGACTGTTTTTTGGAAGCTGTATGGGTTATGATTAGTTATAGTTTTAAGGTTAATTCTAGGGATAGGGTATAGATTTATTTTAGGGATTGGGTTTGTTTTAGGAATAGGGTTAGGATTAGTTGTAAGGCTAGATTTAATTTTAGGCCTATAGTTAGAGCTTGTAATTAGGGTTAGGTTGCTATTTGTGCTTTTTTTAGGGTTAGGGTTACTTTTAAGGTTAGGTTTAGTTCTAGAGATAGGGTATAGATTAAATTTAAGGATTGGATTTGTTTTAGGAATCGGGTTAGGATTAGTTGTAAGGCTAGATTTAATTTTAGGCCTATGGTTAGAGCTTAACAAGAGAAAAAAGGTGTCATCTGTGCTCGTTTCTATCAGGAGGTTTTAGTTTGTTTCAATGGCCATTGCAACGTAAACTCACTCGCCCCTTCAAGGCACCTCTTTGTAGAGTGAGTACCTATCCAATGTACCAAAAGCCGCTCTATTGAGCAGCTCCATGCCCCTCCTGCTGCTTATCAGCTAAGGAGAGGCAGAAAGATGGTGGGTAGTCCTTTTGCTGCTGTTCCTTTTTCCATGTTTTTGTTTTCAACCCCAAATGGGAAGTGTTTGGTTCGTGTATAAATAAATCCCACCATCTTTCTGCCTCTCCTTAGCTGATAAGCAGCAGGAGGGGCATGGAGCTGCTCAATAGAGCGGCTTTTGGTACATTGGTTAGGTACTCACTCTACAAAGAGGTGCCTTGAAGGGGCGAGTGAGCTTACGTTGCAATGGCCATTGAAACAAACTAAAACCTCCTGATAGTGTTTTGTTGTACATGGAAATACTTAGAAACGAGCACAGATGACACCTTTTTTCTCTTGTTATGTTTTATACATGAACTGAGCTGTTACTCCTGGCTGTTGCAGCCCTTCTAGTGAGTATGGGCGCGATGCCATTTTTTCTGTATGTGTATATTATGCTTGTAACACCAGTTAGTCGTTTTGCTGCTGTTCCTTTTTCCATGTTTTTGTTTTCAACCCCAAATGGGAAGTGTTTGGTGCGTGTATAAATAAAACCCACCATCTTTCTGCCTCTCCTTAGCTGAAAAGCAGCAGGAGGGGCATGGAGCTGCTCAATAGAGTGGCTTTTGGTACATTGGTTAGGTACTCACTCTACAAAGAGGTGCCTTGATGGGGCGAGCGAGCTTACGTTGCAATGGCCATTGAAACAAACTAAAACCTCCTGATAGTGTTTTGTTGTACATGGAAATACATAGAAACGAGCGCAGATGACACCTTTTTACTCTTGTATGTTTTATATATGAACTGGGCTGTTACTCCTGGCTGTTGCAGCTGCTCCGGTGAGTATGGGCGCAACGCCATTTTTTCTATAGTTAGAGCTTGTACTTAGGGTTAGGTTGCTATTTGTGCTTGTTTTAGGGTTACTTTTAAGGTCAAGTTTAGTTCTAGGGATAGGGTATAGATAAATTTTAGGGATTGGGTTTGTTTTAGGAATAGGGTTAGGATTAGTTGTAAGGCTAGATTTAATTTTAGGCCTATAGTTAGAGCTTGTAATTAGGGTTAGGTTGCAATTTGTGCTTGTTTTACGGTTAGGGTTACTTTTAAGGTTAGGTTGAGTTCTAGGGATAGTTGATAGATTAATTTTAGGCATTTGGTTTGTTTTAGGGATAGGGTTAGCATTAGTTGAAGGGCTAGGGTTAGAGCTTGGAATTAAGGATAGGTTGTTATTTGTGCTTGTTTTAGGGTCAGTGTTACTTTTTGGGTTAGGCTTTAATTTACTGTTATGATTATCTTTCACAATAAACCCCAATAGTTTGCTCCATTTTTACTTCATTTTTAAGCAGCAGATTCTGCTTCATTTCCCTACATTTTGGAGAATGTGTCAATGTGTGGAACAATAATATTGTGGATAGTCGTTTAGGGAGAGAGATAACAGTGATAGGATTTCTAGGAAATGTATTACATGGTTGAAGTTACGGCATGGATTCAGGGGAGACACATGTTGTGTGTGTTTAAAGTTTTATTTGTTAAAAAGACATTTTCTGATCTCTGAGTTCGCATTACAGTAATGTGTCATACATGAGCTCTTAAATAAAATTAAACAATCAATAGATAAAAATTATTTTATAGTAGGGGTTGTTTTGTACTCAGTGGTGAAAGGGTTACAAGTTTTAGATATTTTTGGGGCTTGATGTATCCAGAATTTTAGAGATGGAGCTTAATAATTGCCTGTATACGGCTCTTGACATTTTCTCTTTGGGTCTTATTGGCTGGAAGATGAAATGAACCCCTTGAAGAAATTAACCAAAATCCACAGTTAACCTTTCAGGCACTATCAGGGTAATTCAAAGAGATTCGAAAAGTCACCGCACGTTCGGTGACTTTTCGTTCTCTTCAATTCGGTTCCTTTTGCCGATCCCATTTCGTTGACCCTGCGGTGTATTCAGCAAGCACCACAGGGTCCCCGCAAAACCCAGCGAATGCACGCCGAAAACCCGCAAAAACATCTGGATTAACCCACCGAACACCACGGAAAAACCCGAGCAGGAGCCGATCGCAGCCGCCGGAAAAAGCCGAGACCAGAAGAGGCAGTGAATAAATTAGCAAAACAGTTTGCATGATTGATTGAAAAGTGAAACGCTGTTTGCAAAGAAACTACTGAGCGAAAATGTCTGAAATTTGCATATGATCCAATGAATGATAATAAAAAGGGCTGTTACAGAAAAAATAAGTAAACTTAAAAAAAATAATATAATAATCGGACTTAAAAAAAAACAAAAAAAACAAGAAAAATGCTTAAAATATCCTAAAAAATCTATAAATAAACTTTTTACTGCAGAATTTTATAATAGACGGTTTATTAGATATTGAATTAAAACGGGAATATTTTTAACATTGAAGCCTATGGGATTCTCTTGAATAAATTTGCCGAATTAAACCACCGAATGGCAGGGCATTTCGGGAACCTTTCACTGCTGGTTTGTGTTCTCTGAATAGCCGAAGCAGTGCTTTTTCATGGGGATTTCACTGCCCTCGAACAGGCACCGAACAGGCACCGTATATGCAGGCAATTTGCCAGGATTTGGCGAATTGCCTGCTCTCTGGATAGCCGAATGGCCAAGAAAGGTAACCGAACGCTGATTTTCAGAGTTCGGTTACCTTTCCCAAGCAATTTGGATCTCTTTGAATAACCCTGTATGTAAATATTAAGAATATTAAATAAATATATAAATAAATATATAAAATAAAACATAATCTATCCTGCATAAACTCAAATCATTTGTTCTCCAACATAATGAAAGTCTTGTGACCCTGAGTGCTGAGCGTTAAATTGTTTCCTTGAATAATAGAAAGGTGCGGCAGTATGCAGGCCCGTCTTTAATATTGATTGGACCCTGGGCAAAAAAAATTCTTGGGCCCCCCCCGCCCAAAAGCCACACCCACCACATCATTTTGCTCTCCACCCCCACAGTAATGCGCAGTGTTCATAAGCATATCACAGAGCTCCACAGCAATAAACATAGTAATGTGCAGCGTCTGATTTTATCACAGAGCTCCACAGCAATAAACATAGTAATGTGCAGCATCTGACTTTATCACAGAGCTCCACAGCAATAAAACTCACATTCAAACACACTGCACATTACTGTGAGTTTTATAGCTGTGGAGCTCTGTGATACGGTCATACACACTGTATATTGATGTGAGGTTTATTGTTGTGGACCTCTGATATGGTCATACACACTGCACATTACTGTATCAGAGGTCCACAGAAATAAACATCATAGTAATGTGCGGTGTGTATGGCCGTATTACAGCTCCACAGCAATAAAACTCACAGCAATATGCAGTGTATCACTGTATCACAGAGATCCACAGCAATAAAACTCAAACACACTGCACATTTCTGAGAGTTTTATTGCCGTGGAGCTGTGATATGCTCATACATACTGCACATTACTGTGGATTATATTGTTGTGGAGCTCTGATACAGTAATGTGCAGTCAATGTGTAAGAGTTTTAGTTCTCTGGAGCTTGTGCTATGCTCATACACAATGCGCAATTGTTTTTATTGTGGTTTGCAGGAGGGCAAAAATAATCTGTATTTTCTCAAGGGGGAGGCTAATAAATAAAATGTGTTGTTTTGGGGGGGGGGTCAAATCTGTTTTACTATGGGGTTTATTTTTGGAAAGTAATTTTTGTCCAGGTTGGAGGCAAATTTGTTTTCCTTTGGAGTTTTTTCCCGGAAGAAGAGTGAATTTTTTTTTTCCCAGTGAAGGCAGATAAATCTTTCTTGCTATGGTGTAAATTTATCACAGGGAGAGGGGGGGGGGATAAAAATAACCCAAGTCATATATTTTTTTCTGGGGAGAGGGTGGCCAGCTTTAAACTTACTGTAATGTTCACCACAGTAGTGTGAGCTGTCTGTAAGTATATCATAGAGAGAGCTCCACAGCAATAAAAGAGTTAATGAGAGAGAGAAGTGAAGAATGCAGGCAGCAGAGAGGAGGGCAGCCTCCAGAGAAAAGTAAACAAAAGAGGGAACAGGAGAGAGGAAGAGAGAGTTAAATGATGTGTGGCGTTTAGTGAAGACATAAGCGGAGGAGAGAGCATTCTCAAAGTCTGCCGTGTCTGCTGAATAAAAAACTCCGCTATCTGTTCTTCTCTGTCGCTGGCTGCAGACTGCAATCACTCTGTCTCCTCAGCAGCAGCTCCCGGCCCCATGCACACAGTGTGCAATGCGCGGGGCCAGGATGGCGATGGTGAGGGGGAATAGGGGAGGAGCCGGATACGGAAGCCTCGTGTGTCGTCTGGGCGCACAGCAGGATTGCATCCACAGACAATGTACGTGGGCCTAAGGAGCAGCTGCTTTGGGCCCCTCAACAATGACTGGGCCCGGGGCAGCTGCCCCTTTTGCCCCGCGTTAAAGACGGCCCTGGCAGTATGCACTCAGTGTTCTGAATTGCATATAGTACATATGGTTCAAACGAGGGATGTCAGACACTGGCTCACCAGATGTTTCTGAACTACATCTCCCATCATTCTCTGGCCATCTGCTCTAATGCATTCAAAGATATATTGCATTGATATCGAATTGATGCTCGGCAGGGAAGGAAAACTCCTCCGCATTACATGGCTGTCACAGTCAAACATGGCTGCAGGGGGGTGCTGGAAGGTTAGGGACACTCTACACAACCTGACCACTTGAAATTGGCCAGGGTGAATAGAACGTCCCTTTAATATTTGGGTGGAGGGGCTAGCAAAGGTTTTATAAATAAAACAAAAAACAATAGAAACAGATTCCACATAAAGTGAAACCAGACACACCACAGGAAAATGCTGAAACAAGTGATAAATGTAACAACATATATTATGGGCTCTATTACATTCTTTGCGCAAACGTTAACACGGGCACAAAAATGCATTAACGCGAGGGGCAAAACCCTTTGCGCTAAACGTCGTATTACAATGTCCGCTCTAAAAATGAGCATTAACATCTACCGCAGGTGAACCTGCGTGAACGCTGCGCAAGCGTACTGTACTGCGCTCGTCCTATACTTAACATTGTGGGCGCAAATGCCTTTGCGCGCTGGTACTCGGATGGTATTACAATCTATGCACAAAATTTAACACACAGTGTTTGCGCGCATAATTTAAAACATCTTTGAAAAGCTGGTGTTAATGGCAAATCTGAACGTCCTGGCCGATCCCAAATACACCAGCCTGAAAAAACAATATAGCACAGTATAGTTACACATTCTACACATACCCAAACAATATACAGGTGTGTTCAAAATTATTCAACCCCCACTGAAATTGAGTGTTTTGGCCAGTTTGACATTGATTTTGATCATTCAGTCATCTTGCTTACAATTAAATCAAAGAGGCACGTGTAGGTCAGACAAATATAACATAACATTTGAAATAACCACAAATGTCTTTTCTGTGCTCACATCATTATCAGTTTTATTCAACCCCCAAGTGACATTCAATCTTAGTACTTAGTACAACATCCTTTTACAGTTATAACAGCTTTTAAACGTGAAGCATAGCTTGACACAAGTGTCTTGCAGCGATCTACGGGCATCTTCGCCCATTCGTCATGGGCAAAAGCCTCCAGTTCAGTCACATTCTTAGGCTTGTGCACTGCAACTGCTTTCTTTAAGTCCCACCAGAGGTTCTCAATCGTATTTAAGTCAGGTGACTGCGATGGCCACTCCAAAATGTTCCAGCCTTTAATCTGCAACCATGCTCTAGTGGACTTGGAGGTATGCTTGGGATCATTGTCCTGTTGAAAGGTCCAACGTCTCCCAAGCCTCAGGTTTGTGACGGACTGCATCACATTGTCATCCAATATCTCCTGGTACTGAAGAGAATTCATGGTACCTTGCACACGCTGAAGCTTCCCTGTACCTGCAGAAGCAAAACAGCCCCAAAGCATGATTGACCCCCCGCCATGCTTCACAGTAGGCAAGGTGTTCTTTTCTTCCTCCTCCAAACATAGCGTTGATCCATGGGCCCAAACAGTTCTAATTTTGTTTCATCAGTCCACAGAACACTATCCCAAAACTTCTGTGGTTTGTCCACATGACTTTTGGCATATTGCAGTCGACTCTTCTTATTCTTTGGAGACAGCAAGGGGGTGCGCCTGGGAGTTCTGGCATGGAGGCCTTCATTACGCAGTGTGCGCCGTATTGTCTGAGCTGAAACTTCAGTACCCACATCTGACAAATCTTTTCTCAGTTCCTCAGCAGTCACACGGGGACTTTTCTACACTCTACGCTTCAGGTAGCGCACAGCAGTCGAAGTCAGCATCTTCTTTCTGCCACGACCAGGTAGCGTTTCAACAGTGCCCTTTGCCTTGAATTTGCGAATGATGCTTCCTATGGTCTCTCTTGGTTTGTTTAACATCTTTGCAATCTTCTTATAGCCATTGCCCTTCCTGTGAAGAGTAATCACCTCTTCTCTTGTCTTCCTGGACCATTCTCTTGACTTCACCATGTTTGTAACCACACCAGTAAATGTCTAGAAGGAGCTGAGTATCACAGTCATTTTAAAGCTGCCTAATTGGTGCTTATTATGCTTTATTGCTGCTCCGTGACATCCACAGGTGTTTTCAATACCTGATTGAAAACACTTGAATGAACCTCTGTTCTTCAGAGTGGTAGTCTTTAAGGGGTTGAATAATTGTGTCAATGAAGAATTCACAAAAGAAACATTTACTACTGTATTACAAAACCAATTGATGTCATTTTAGTTGCATATGGTTCTTTAAAAAGTCCTTGTAGGATTTCATTCTGAATACAATTACAAATGTACACTAAATTCCCTAAAACCCTTTACAGCATTGGGGGTTGAATAATTTTGAACACAACTGTAATTGAGAAGTTGTGCGTGTTTTTTTATTGATGCAGCATATATGCGCAGATTGACTTTGACAGGCGCAAAAACTTAACGTGAGACAATTGTGGTTCTTAATTCTGATTGGCTGAATCGCGTGAAAAAAACAGTGCGTACACTAATTAATGCACGCAACCTGCTGCGCGCGCATTTTTGCGCGTCCAATTTACATGTGTTATTTTTTGACGGATGAAAAAATGCACGAGGATTGTAATACCAGCGTTGTTTTACGCGCGTTAACGTTTAACACTGCGTGCAAAAATTCACTCGTTCTGCGTGCGTTTTTGCGTGCAGAATGTAATAGAGCCCTATATGTATAGAAGAATAATATGCTAGAAGTAAGGAAACATTTATAGACAAAAAGAGAGAGAAAAGCAATGATACATCAAGTTAAAAATATATATATATATATAGCAGCCAAACAAGGAGCACTCACGGACTTAGAAAAAGTAAAATAAAATAAACTCTTTATTGGAATGTCATTAAAAAAACGACGTTTCGGCTCAAATAAGAGCCTTTATCAAGGATAAGAGTAACCTCTTGATAAAGGCTCTTATTTGAGCCGAAACGTCGGTTTTTTAATGACATTCCAATAAAGAGTTTATTTTATTTTACTTTTTCTAAGTCCGTAAGTGCTCCTTGTTTGGCTGCTATATTACATTTTTGAGGATTTTCTGCAACACGGCGCCCGGCAAAGAAATTTCCAAAGCGTGAGTGCTGAGAAGGTTGGACTGTTTTTTTA
Source organism: Leptobrachium leishanense (assembly GCA_009667805.1). Lineage (NCBI taxonomy): Eukaryota > Metazoa > Chordata > Amphibia > Anura > Megophryidae > Leptobrachium > Leptobrachium leishanense. Next base: position 137,323,284 of record CM019070.1, read on the forward strand.
TATATAATATATATATATATATGTATATACACCTTCAACAAAAGAGCAGCTCTCAACCTGAACATGCACATCTTGCACATAGAAACAACATACAGAGTTCAGTGCACTCAGCACTAAAAGGTTAAAAACACCTAACTTAGATTTCTGTTAGAGGGTGTTTCAGTTAAAAGATGTGATCACACTTTGTATAAGCTTGCCACAATATTTAAAAGTGCCCTTAAATGACTCCTTGTCTGTCTCCTGCAAATGTTATAGTTAGTTTACAGGGATATATTTGAAATTAAAGGAGCATAGATGTTGTTGTTGTTGTTGTTTGTAGTGCAGCTATCTGTGCTTGCTGCCTTACTAGATGGATTTGTATACTTCAAATTCTCATCTGGTTGTTGATGTCGTCTTGGTTACCATTTGGCGACCCAGCGGAGCTGCTCCCCATGGTACGGAATAGGTTTCAGCACCAAGAATAGCTTTCAGCACCATAGACAGACCCCGCCGAACTCTGCCAGACTGAAGGAAAGAAAAAAAACGCTGTGTTCGGCGACTGGTCTTTGTCAAGTCTAAATCACAATGCCATGAACTACAAGCAAATCGCATCATAGATCACAAATCTATTTATTTGTAGTTCATGGCATTGTGATTTAGGCTTGACAAAGACCAGTCGTGGTCGAAACGTTGTCTTCATTTTAGTGTTGGAATTAATCCATTTGACTATCGTGGGTTCTGGAGTTTTTTATTCATTTTGTGGAACTTGGGGCTGTACAGCAAGGGACCTCCACCCCGTTTGCCCACTGTTGTTGATGGTGCCTGAACTCATTTTTTCTATGTCGGCTTTTTCCGGCGGCTGCGATTGGCAGGTCATCGGCTTTTTCCGGTGTGATCAGCGTGGTTTTAAGTGGTTTCTGCGGGTTTTCGGTGGGTGTTCGAGAGTGTTTGTCGGGTTTGCGGCGGGTTTTCCCTGCACTCTGGGGGCCTTGCGGTGCATGCTGAATACACGGTAGGGTGGGGAGGTTTGATTCCCCGAAGTTCATGGAAGCACGGGGAACGAGAGGGCACCGAAATGTCTGTGCTTTCTGAATAACCCTTCTAGTATCTTATTCAAAGCTCCGTGTCCTCACATTTCAGCATTTGGACAGCTCCTCTTGCGTGACAATTCTAATAAACCAAACAAAACAAATCTGTAATAACGATAAAAGCTGAAAAGGATGAGAAAACACGGCACTATTGAGCACATGTGTTATGTAACTGTTTGTTTAATTAGTTCTGTGTTATTGGATTTGGACACAAGCAGTAAATAAAACCCCTCTGACTGTTCGGGTGCTCTGATAACACGGTGTGACACCAGGGAATGGCTGGATGATTTATGCAGAATAACATTGCCTAATAATATCAGCAATTCTCACCTGCCATCGCAACCTGTGCTGTAATTACCCAATGAAACAAACAAGACGAACTCTGACTTATGCACGGAAAACAAAGACGTAAACATGGGTGTGAGCAATCCGAGTGGAAAGATGTGGAAACGAGTTGTCAGATAATTAAAACATAAAACCTAGGATACAGACGGATTGAAATATTGTGTTTTGTTTTGTTTAGTTTTTAAGGTGAGTTAAACCAGTGTTTCTCAACTGTGGTCCTCAATAGTGTTGGGTCGAACACCCCCGTGTTCGGTTCGAATTCGAACTCGAACATCCAAAAAATTTCGAATTCGAACACAATGCAAGGCTATGGGGCTCAAAAGTTCGAAAATTAAAGCATCGTTTGTACTTTTTACTTTTTGTCTTAAGTCCCTGAGGGCGTCGCCTTTATATATATATATATATATATATATCCACATACAGAATTGTATCAGTGGCACTCCCACTCAATTAAGTATTAGTTTATTGAACAATCAACGTTTCAGTCCTCTATTCGTGGACTTTCATCAGGATAGCAGACTGAAACGTTGATTGTTCAATAAACAAATACTTTTTAATAAGACCGGGAGTGCCGCTGATACAATTCTGTATGTGGATGGTTACATGAAGCCAGGCGCAGCACCAGGCATTGGATTATAATATTCGGAGTGCAAGAGTCAGCGGTTGGTATATATATATATATATATAATATATATATATATACAGGGTTCAGTGCTTCCACTTTTCTTTATTGTTCAGCCATGGAACTTGCAGGGTACATCAAGAACAGGAAAATTAATCAAACAAAAACAAACGCCTACTCCTTTATGTGGAGGCTAAATAAACATTCAAATATAGGGCGGCTAAGCCGCTTACCAATCAGTGAAAACAGAATCAAATATTCTGCTCAGGATTGCGCTTTCTTCCCTCTTGCATTTAGCACCAAGACTTCCCTCTCAGAGGGAACCACGCCTCCTATAATAGCAGGGCAGTCCTAATCAGGCATCGTGAGTTAACCCTATAGGGGAAAAAGGGAGTTCTCCATTCACCTGCTGATACACCTGCGGTCTACCACCCTTCCCCTAATCACACTGTCACAATATATATATATATATATATATATATATTTTATAAATTCATAATTTTTGAGTGGTAAATCTTCAAATGCTGGAAATTCTCTAACTGTATAGTGTACAATACTTACATGTCTTTCTAGATGCAATGTACCGGCAGAGAAATGTAAGTTTTAACGCAAGTGCAGCCTGGAGGCTAGGGTCAGACTGAGGCAGTGCGAACGCGCGTTCTGGCGCACTTAATCACGGCCGCACTAGCAGCAGATGCCGGGCAATGACAGCCAATATACGAAGTACGGTCGCACAAAAGTCCGGCTGCGCAACGCAAGTGGAAAATGAACGCATTTTTTCGAGAACGTTAAACCACTAGTACTGACGTACAGAGTGCGCTGCGTCCGCTAGAGGCATGTGTGCGTGAATTGGAGACGTCAGACGCTGCTAATGTCCGGCCAACATAACGTCCAGATGCACAAAGTGTTTTATTGAAGATCCGTACAAAATCACGGATGAAACTGCGCATCGTATGACCGCTATTGCGTATTCCGTGAAAAAATACGTCCATTCTTCGAACGCACATTTTCACGGACAACGCGAAAAATGCGTTAGTCTGACCCTAGCCTTAAAGTCAAATTTATTTGTCGAACAGGAGGTTTTACAGGACCTTTAATGTTTCAAAATGAACAGTGTAGCTTGAGCAAAACACCATATTGTTCATTGATTTATCCCACACCTACAAGATCTTTGTAACCGGATATAAAGATACAGATGGTTCCTTTTATTTCATTCTGAAGTGCAAATTATAGTATAGCCCTTAGCGGTTTGTTACGTACACTATAAATTAAAAAGATGTCGGGAAACAACGAGCACTTTTTCTAGATGAAGTGTCTTATTTAACTATGCAATTAAAATCATTTGTTACCCTGTATATGTATTCATTAGTATGTACTCGTAATGAACATAGCAACCACAACTCTCCCCACCTCCTCTCTCTAGCTTCTTCATTATTATTTCTGGAGGTGTGCGTGTGTTTGGATGTTGTGAGTGGGGCGGAAGCTTCTGCAAATGATAATTGCATCAAGACATGTTCCCGCTGAGCAATAACATTATTTAATTCACGTGTGACTCCACAAATATGAGACATGTGTGTCACTTGCGGACGAAGATATCTTTTATTAAAATATTCCGCAATGTTTACAGAAGGCAAAGTCTATTAGGCGGATGTGTTTGCACACAGTCAAGCACAGATGGAAACACTGTTATTGTTTTGAATAAACAAATAATCTCTCTAATTGAAAACTAGTCCATCGCTATCCATTGACTGTACATTTATAGTGTTGTTTACTTGACAATGGAATCCGGTCACGAAATTCCATGCCCTTTTGGTAAACAAACAGATGACTATAATTTAAACAAAGCACTAAAACTAAATGAACCTTGATGGGCCAAATAGACTGCCTACACTCCCCTAAAACTGTGTAATGTTCCTGTTTCCTCATGCCTGCTACATAATTGCGGGAAACAAATGCCTGTATTGTAGCATGACTTTACATGCTGGAATTGCACAGTTGTATCAGGCATCCAATGGAATCTCACCAGAGGATGCTAATTATTCTTCAGTCGCTATTATCCACTGAGCTTGTAAACAGGATCAAAGTGGTCCCAAGGCATGCTCATTTAGAACACCATCATGGCGGAAAGATTAATTAAGAAAAAGTAATAATAATAATAATATTAGGTGTTTTTAACCTCTTTTTAGACATGTGGATGGTTAGGTGGTCTGTATTTTGTAATATACAGTATGTCACAGAAGTGAATACAACCCTCACATTTTTGTAATTATTTTATTATATCTTTTCATGTGACAACACCGAAGAAATGATACTTTGCTACAAAGTAAAGTAGTGAGTGGTGAGTAGTGTGTATAACAGTGTAAATTTGCTGTCCCCTCAAGTAGAGCAGTACGTAATGATACCTCTTTTTTGGACTAACGTTACATATAAAAGACACGTTTTCAAGAGTATAACTCTCTCCCTCAGGTCTGGAAGCTCTACTGAGCAAAGTCATAGAATCGGACGTTAAACTAACACGGCACTGATTTACCCTGCAACTCGTCATGCCTAGCTACTAGCTGATGAGGGTCCAACAAACCCAAAACAGCACTGTCCTAGGAGTGGCTTTGACCAGTTGCATAAACCATCAGGGTTATTCAAAGAGAATCGAAAAGTCACCGCACGTTCGGTGACTTTTCGTTCTCTTCAATTCGGTGCGATTTGTTGATCCCATTTCGGCGACCCTGCGGTGTATTCAGCAAGCATCACAGGGCCGTCGTAGTGCAGGGAAAAGCCGCCGGAAAACACGCCGAAAACTCCCCGCAAAACCCAGGCGAATCCACACCGAAACCCGCAAAAACATCTGGCTTAACCCCGCCGGAGAAACCCGAGTAGGAGCCGATCACGCGCAGAGCAGCCGCCGGAAAAACCCGACACCGCAGACGAATGGAGTGAAAAAAACAGTATGCTTGAATGTTTGATAAGTGAAACGCTGTGTGCAAAGAAATTACTGTGCGAAAATGTCTGAAATTTACATATGAGATCCAGGGAATGATAATAAAAAGGGCTGTTACAGAAAAAAGAAAAAACGTTTAAAAGAAAATTTAAAAGAAAGGAAAAATTTTTTGCAAAAAGATCCTGAAAAATGCTTAAAAGATCCTAAACAATCTATAAATAAAGAGACTCTTTACTGCAGAATTTTATAACAAACGGTTTATCAGATATTGAATTAAAATGGGAATATTTTTAACATTGAAGCCTATGGGATTCACCTGAATAAACCTGTCGAATGAAACCACCGAATGGCAGGGCATTTCGGCAATTTTTCACTGCTGGCTTTTGCTCTTTGAATAGCCGAAGCATTGCTTCTTTATGGGGATTTCACTGCCCTCGAACAGGTACCGTATGTGCATGCAATTCGCCAACATTTGGCGAATTGCCTGCTCTCTGAATAGCCATCTCTTTGAATAACTTGCCATCTCTTTGAATAATTCGGATCTCTTTGAATAACCCTGCATATCTCTGCTAAAAAGCATCTAGTGTGGCATGGCATTGATTTTAGGGTCCTGTGTAATAACAGACCCAGGATGCATAAAAGTGAGACAGACATCATTTGCATATCCTACCCAGAATTCCTTACTGCATATGGGGAATGTGGCACAGGAGCTCTGGGATGCAGTTCTTTGAATTGCTGTGATGTGCAAGTGGCTTCTGCAATAACACATACAGTATATATACATACATATAGCTTCTGTTAAAGTCTTTACATGTATGAGTTGGAGTGCTCTCCTCCTGGTTTATTGTGTTTTTTCTCTTGAGAAGCACCCGCCCTCTATGCTTAGTAAAGGCTGAGTGCTGCCCTACTGGTGTATCCATATATATATATTTACACGCACTATATTTGCAGCCAGAAACAATATTGTTCTGTAATCACTTTAGCCATTGGAGATATGATACTGTTGCTCAATGTTACTCTTTCCACCGTAACCCGGCAACAGCTACTAAAGAGGCAATAAAGAAAATACCTGGCAGACTACTTCCTCAGTAAAACTCTAACTATCAGAAGCAACATCCCAACACAAGATAGTTATCTGCCACCTCCACTCCCAGAGGTCCCCTCTGCCACCCTCTGCCGCTTCCTCCCAGCCACTGAGGAGGAAGTCAATTCCTTATTGTCCTCACATCTCACCACGTGCCCGCTCGACCCCATTCCCTCACATCTAATTCCTCCCCTCTTCTCCTCCCTCACCCCTGCTCTCACACACATCTTCAACCTATCTCTCTCCACTGGCTCCTTTCCATCTGCCTTCAAACACACGCTAGTTACCCCTTTACTAAAGAAACCATCCCTCGATCCCAACTCTCCATCCAACTACCACCCTGTATCCCTGCTTCCCTTTACCTCTAAGCTCTTAGAAAAACTAGTCTTCAACCGCCTCTCCCTCTTCCTGTCCTCCAATTCCCTACTTGACCCCCTGCAATCTGGCTTCCGTCCCCTACACTCAACTGAAACTGCCCTCACCAAAGTCACCAACGACCTCCTTACTGCTAAAAAACACAGCCACTATTCTATTCTCATCCTGCTTGACCTCTCGGCTGCTTTTGACATTGTTGACCACCCCCTCCTTCTACAGACCCTCAACTCTCTGGGTCTCGGTGACCCTGCACTTGCTTGGGTTGACTCCTATTTATCCAACAGGTCCTTCTGTGTGTCCTTTGCTGGTAACTCCTCCTCTTCATTGCCTCTATCTGTTGGTGTACCTCAAGGCTCTGTCCTTGGTCCTCTGCTCTTTTCCATCTACAGCTCCTCCCTGGGCAAAATCATCAACAGCTTTGGCTTTAATTACCACCTCTACGATGATGACACTCAGATCTACCTCTCTACCCCTGATCTCTCTCCCCCTGTCCTTTCAAAAGTCAGTGACTGTTTATCTGGCATCTCCTCCTGGATGGCCTCCCACCACCTAAAGATCAACATGTCAAAGACTGAGCTCCTACTTATTCCTCCCTCCAATGCCTCCCCACCTCCTGACTTCTCTATCACGGTGGAGGGTATCACCATCTCCCCATAAAACCAAGTTCGCTGTCTTGGAGTTACACTTGACTCTGCTCTTTCCTTCATTCCCCACATCAAGTCTCTTTCCTGCTCCTGCCGATACCAATTGCGTAATATTTCCAGAATTCGGCCATTTCTTACTGCTGTCACCACAAAACAACTCATACACGCCCTGGTAATCTCCCGACTCGACTATTGCAATAATCTCTTATCTGGCCTCCCTCTGTCCCGCCTCTCCCCCCTACAATCCATCCTGAACGCCTCTGCCAGGCTAATCCACCTCACCCGCCACTCTGTCTCTGCCGCTCCCCTCTGCGAGTCCCTTCACTGGCTCCCCATCCACTGCAGAATTAAGTTCAAAATCCTTATCCTTACCTACAAAACCCTCACTAACTCAGCTCCCCACTACCTGTCCTCACTAATCACCAAATACACCCCAGCCCGCTCCCTAAGGTCAAACAGTGACCTGCGCCTAGCTTCTCCCTGCATCACCTCTTCCCATGATAGACTGCAGGATTTCTCACGCGCAGCCCCCACTCTCTGGAACGCTCTCCCTCGTACTGTCAGACTTTCCCCTAACTTCTCTTCCTTCAAACGCTCCCTTAAAACGTTCCTATTTAGGGAAGCCTACCACCCAACTCACTGACGCAACCATCAATCACTCTCACCTTGCAGTCCTCTCCTCCTGTTTCCAACCCCAACCCTCCCAGATTGTGAGTTCCTACGGGAATAGGGCCCTCATCTCTTCCTGTACTGTTTGTCAAATGTTGTTGAATGTATTGTAACCCTGTCTATACTGTGCCTATTGTACAGCGCTGCGGAATATGCTGGCGCTTTATAAATAAAGAATAATAAATAATAATATAATAATAATAATAAAATACAGATAGATGCTTGGACATAAAATAAATATAACATATTTTACAAATGATCGTTATAATGTATTTGATTCTCAATATTCTAGAAAAAAAAATTTAAGAGAAAAAGTGTTTGTAAAACTTATAGCCGTAAATAATATCAGCAACGGTTATTATATTCTTGTCTCTTATAAAATACTGGCAGTTTATTTCCTACTGTATCTTTACAGATGTAGATAGGAAAGTCATAGGGGGTTATTCATAAAGTCCTGGGGCCCGATCACAACCTGGACACTATACACAGTGCTCGAGCCGTACAGCCCAATGACTCGAGCGCTGTGCTTAAATTTAACTCCTCCTATTCCATATGAGATGCACGCTCGACTAGTGTCTCGGATGTAGCACCTGGTTACTGTACATTAATGTCTCCTATACATTGTATGGAAGACGTTAATATACCCCCAGCAGATGTTAATTAGGCTTGTGCACCGATTTTTTTTTGTCGGTTCGGATTTTGTAAATTTTCGTTTCGACTCGTTTCGGCCAATTTTCATTTCGGTTCGTTTCGTTTTGTTTTTCGTATCGACTTTTTTTTCGTGATTTCGGAAATTTTTGTGTTTTTCGGAACGTCTGTTTTCCTTCTTTCAAAGTGTCTATTCGTTTTGACGTAAACTAATGGTTTTTCGGATACGATAATTATACGATACGATAATTCTGCCAATACGATAATTCTGCCATTGAGATTTCTCATGTTTTACAAGAAGGATACATTGAGATTTCTCTGGTTTTCCAGGAAGATTGAGATGGGAATGATACAAAATTTAATTACAGAATCAGTGATATAAATACGATGTCCAAAATTACTGAAATGGAACCGAAATCAGGAATGGAGCCGAAATCACGAATGGAACGAAAATGAATTTCGATTTTACACATTTCTAGTCCATTTGAAAATTCCGAAAAGTTTTCGTTTCGGCACGAAAATTTGTTCGGATCTGCCGTTTTCGGATCTGAAAATTTTCGGAAAATCGGCCGAATCCGAATGCATGAATCGGGAAATTTTGTGAAAATTCCAAAATTTTGAAACCCGAAAAGCACATCCCTAGATGTTGAACAAGCTATTCCAACCAGCTTGCTCCCCATTTGCATCTGACGTTATTCAGGTTTGCATAAGGTTTTTCAGACCCTGGTGTTAAATGATTGGGCTTAGGCACAAACACATAACACATTAATCTAACCCCACCTTAAAATCCCATACTCACCTTAGATCTGTCTGTGCAGAAAGGCGAGCAACGCGCCGCCTCCTCACTCTGCGGCAGAGGAACACTGCGAACAAATAGTTCCCAGTGTTCCTCCGTGTATACCTCTGCCACCCCAGCCAGATCACATCCATTTCTATGGAGTCCTCCGAACTCCTGGAGCTGATTACAGTGCGACGCTAAACGCCGCTGGTGTTATCAAATTGTGGCTTGTAAGTAATACAACTCCAGCGACTGGCAAAGCAGCTCGGTAACACTACGGATGTTTAACGCCAGCCGCAAACGGAAAATAGCACCCACGACCGTTTTCCATTTGTGTCTTACCTTTAACGACCGAGTTGTGAACAGGCCCCTGGTGTTTCCTGGCAGAAGTCGCTGTTGCTGCAAACTCCGGTGCTTCACCAAAGAAAAATCTAAACGGTCGCAGGAGAAGCATCCTAGTGAAATTTCTTGCTGAAATTCAGCGTACGGTTATCTTTCCTGGCCATTCGGCTATCCAGAGAGCAGGCAGTTCGCCAAATGTTGGCGAATTGCCTGCACATACGGTGCCTGTTCGGTGCCTGTTCGAGGGCAGTGAAATCCCCATAGAGAAGCAATGCTTCGGCTATTCAGAGAACACAAACCAGCAGTGAAAAGTTGCCGAAATGCCCTGCCATTCGGTTGCTTCATTCAACAGGTCTATTCAGACGAATCCCATAGGCTTCAATGTTAAAAATATTCCTGTTTTAATTCAATATCTAATAAACCATTTATTATAATATTCTGCAGTAAAAAGTCTCTTTATTTATAGATTTTTTAGGATCTCTTAAGCATTTTTAGGGATTTTTTTGCAAAAACAATTTCTGTTTTTTTTTTTTAAACAAAAAATTTAAACGTTTTTTCTTTTTTCTGTAACAGCCCTTTTGCTTATCATTCATTGGATTTTATATGTAAATTTCAGACATTTTCGCTAAGTAGTTTGTCTGCAAACAGCGTTTCACTTTTCAAACATTCAAGCGTACTGATTTTTTTTTTCACTCCATTCGTCTGCGGTGTTGGGTTTTTCTGGCGGCTGCTCTGCACTGTCATCGGCTCTTGCTCGGGTTTCTCCGTCGTGTTCGGCGGGGTTAATCCAGATGTTTTAGTGGGTTTCGGTGTGCATTCGCCTGGGTTTTGCGGTGAGTGTTCGGCAGGTTTTCGGCGGCTTTTCCCTGCACTATGACGGCCCTGTAGTGCTTGCTGAATACACCGCAGGGTCGCCAAATGGGATCGCTAAATCACACCGAATTGAAAAGAATCGATTCTCTTTGAATAACATTGTAAGATTTCTTGTGCTTTATTTTTACCAGTATACTTATTTATAGTATTTTAATTCACCATTGTCTTAAAACTGAATATAGCTACAAACAATAATTGTTATCAGTCTTTTGCCAGATGACCTAATTCTGCTTTCTCACATGTTGACGGGATTACTAAAAATCTTGAAATTCCATGAGACGAGAGAATTAAAGAGTAGGAATAATTTGTCATGACCTACATCTTGTACAATCAAAATTGGCATAGGTTGTTATGTTAAGATTTCTCTTTGATCTATTTAAGCTGCGTTCTGATCAGTAATGGCTGATGGACACATTATACAGAGCTTACCAGGCGCATCAGAATGAGATATAGTGGAAAGGATAAAAGGGTCACTACCACCAAAAAGTGACACGTTCTTTTTGCAGTTATTTTATGTTGCATGTACTTTCCTTTCCTCATGTTAGTTAAGAAAATATCTTACTCTATATGTGTCACTGGGTGCATCCATTGTGTGATATTTTGTTTTGTAAACTGCCTCCCACAGTATCTTTACATCACTTGTTCCTCACTGTGTAGCATTGGGCATAGAATGGAGTCTATGGGTCAGTCCAGGAAACCAAGTTGCATTGTGTGCGATGTACATAGATTACATCACCAAGGGGTGTCGTTCAATGCTGGTAGCCCACTATCAGATCTCATTCAGCTGCCATCTCTTATATTGTGTAGCCTAGACAACACCGAAGATCCCTTGCCGCCTTGTCTAAACATTCCCACCTGCCACCCCATTGCCTCTCTTCACTACGGCTTTCAACCTATACCACTGCTGTAAAGTGAGACTTTAGTGCTAAGATTTTAGTAAAGGTTGCATCATGGGAAAAATCCACACAAAAAAAAGCAGGAAATAAAAACCTTACTTAATCTTTCCTTTTTTACATGCAATTACTGAAAACAAAGAAAAAAGCAGCAGCATGTGTTGTTTTAAGATGTTTTTTTGGAATGCATCTAGTTACAGTTTATGTTAGTGCCAGTGTCCCTTTAAAGACGCATGATAAGCTCAGTATGCAGATCACATGAGGTCAAAGAATCTGGCGCTCAAGTGAAAGTTCCATAATGAACTCAATAAAAGTCCCCAAAACACAATTTAGCAACAGTTCCCTTTTCTAATGGCTTTTTCCAAGGTATGCAGAAGATTAGTCTCAAGGTAGGCACGGGAAAGGTCAAGAGTGGACTGGTTGTAGGGTTGTGGTTGTTGAGGGGCATTGTTAAGAGCATGAGTGAAGAGCGTTTCCCATCTCCTTTGGTTTAGTCAATTCTGATTGGGTTACAGCTGCTGGATTATAAGGAAGGTCAATATTCCCCGATCTCGTAGCAGTGGTACACTGTCTGCCAAAGTGTTGGCCTAACACGTGCCAGTTGGGGAGAACCTTTGGCCTCCCATGTCAACCTATGGCTATTTCAGCCTGCTAGACATTTGTCACAAGGCAGACTGCCAACTCTTGACCTCTGGACAATAGGAGGTTAAGGGGTCCCAATTGTTCCTGCCCACCTGCAAGCCACACTCACATACAAGCACTGCCGATATGTTCATTGTTAAGTTACAGAACGTATTTCTCCACACTATTTTCAAAATGAAAACATTGCTGTTGCTGCGCTGCAGCAGCCATCATTTACTCACTGATATAGTGGGGCAGGTATAGTTATATACAGAGCCAGATAGATATACAGTTAAAGCTGGCAGCTCATACTATTTCCCATGACTTATTTCTACAGTGACTTGGGTCCCCACTGAATGGGGAGGCCTGAGAAAATCTGGGCCAGGGCCCTTGGGCTGTGCCCTATTGCCATAATGATCAGTCTGCCCCTGCATATGTCCAGTTTGTCCAATGACCAAACTGGGCGAGACACAAAAGCCAATTGAGAAGATCCATTCAAAGTACATAAAACAAATCAGCTTCTATTTCCTATGATTACTGTGTTTATACAGATACGCCTAATGAGGAAGATTACAGAATAATGCACCAACCATAAGCAGTACCGGCTGGGTGGAGTAGAGGTAATGTCACTGCTTTATAACCATGGAGACCTTGGAGACACAGGTTCGAATCTTGACAAGAGCACCTCTCCAGTAAGTGTCCTTGGGCAAGACACCCAACGGCGCAAGGTCTTGTTACCAGTGGGGTACCTCAGGGGTCAGTACTTGGACCCATTCTCTTTATTAGTGATATTGCAGAAGGTATTAATGGAAAAGTATGTCTTTTTGCTGATGACACAAAGATTTGCAACAGGGTTGACGTTCCTGGAGGGATCAGCCAAATGACAAATGATTTAGGTAAACTAAAAAAATGGTGGGAGCTGTGGCAATTGAGTTTTAATGTGGATAAGTGCAAGATAATGCACCTGGGACGTAAAAACCCAAGGGCTGAATATAGAATATTTGATACAGTCCTAACCTCAACATCTGAGGGTTGGGATTTAGGGGTTATTATTTCAGAGGATCCAAGGGTAAGTAGTCAATGTAATAGAGCAGCAGGAAATGCTGGCAGAATGCTTGGTTGTGTAGGGAGAGGTATTAGCAGTAGGAAAAGGGAAGTGCTCATGCCACTGTACAGAGCACTGGTGAGACCCCACTTGGAGTACTGTGTGCAGTACTGGAGACCGTATCTCCAGAAGGATATAGACATCTTAGAGAGAGTTCAGAGAAGGGCTACTAAAATGGTGTACGGCTTGAAGGAGAAAAGTTACCAGGAAAGGCTTAATGATCTTAACATGTACAGCTTGGAAAAAAGACGAGACAGAGGTGATATGATAGAAACATTTAAATACGTAAAGGGAATCCACAAGGTAGAGGAAGGGAGTATATTTAAAAGGAAACAAAGTAGCAAAACAAGAGGACATAGTCTTAGATTAGAGGGGTAAAGGTTTAAAAGTAACATCAGGAAGCATTATTTTACTGAGCGGGTGGTGGATACATGGAACAGTCTTCCAGTTGAAGTGGTAGAGGCCAAAACAGTAATTGAATTTAAGCAAGCATGGGATAGGCATAAGGCTATCCTAAACAAAAGATAAATCCAGGTAAAGTATCCATGTAATTGGGCAGACTAGATGGGCCGAAACGTTCTTATCTGCCGACATTTTCTATGTTTCTATGTTACATACTCACCACCCCGGACATACTTGAAAACGAGAGAAATCTCAATGTATCCTTCCTGGTAAAATCCTTTCTCAAAAAAAACAAAAAACAACAAAAACATGGCCTTAAACCCCCCAAAATACTATAATGTTCAATAACTTAAGATAAAGATATAACAAATTTGAACATGAAATATGTTGATGTTGCGCAGTAAAAGCACCAAAATATGCTCAAAAATGAATCCATTAATAAGCCACACCATATGTTGACTCCTACGATTTGAATAACAAAAGCATGTATGTAAAACGCGTTTACAATTATATAAGAATATGGCTTGATAGTAATGTGTGTAATTTCATCTGATGTGCTAGTTCCAGCTTGAAGAATGTACAAAATGTTATACCATTTTATTACATTATGTCATCCACAGCTGTGCGAGAGTGAGAAACAGTAGAGGCAAGACAATACACGCCTAATTTGTAATTGTCTCACTTGGCATAGAAGTGAAAACTTTTGTATTTGCATTTCCACATGATCCTTCGGTTCGCTCGTACAATGGACCAAGATATTTCTGTGATGTAGAAATTCTGAAAGCTCAGCTAACCACTATTTTTAATTTTGCAAAAATCATTATGTTGGAAAAGAAAAGTACGAGTCTACATTTTAATTTTTACATTACAGAAAAGCGGACAATCAAACATTTCACTGGGAACTTTAAAGCTAGTAAACGGTTGTGTGATATCAAAACGTTATCTTTTTAAAAATTCTTTATAAATAAGTGCAAGAATATCATGTAACAAAATACAGTATTATATTGCACCAGATGACATTTTATATAATGCTAAGGGGTCAATCTGCAATAGTTCCATAAGATAAGGAGAGAATAAGAACAAAAATTCAAGATACAACTAAAATGGAAAGAGTAGGGGGGAAAAAAATAATACTAAAAAATTATATATATAAATATATATAGCAAAATATGAGGAAGTGGCCGCACTCAAAGTAAATAAAAATATATACTTTAATGGATTACATCAATAAAAAATAAACCGTCTATTTTTTATTGATGTAACTCATTAAAGTATATATATATTTTTTATCTACTTTGAGTGTGGCCACTTCTTCATATTTTAGTATATATATACTTGTAAAAAAATGGTAGCGGCACTCCAGGACTGTTAACTTGCTTATTTATTGTGACATGAGAGTCAACGTTTCAGCTCCTCGTTTGGAGCTTTCCTCAGGACAATATCATAACATTTTACAATGTAAAACCACACTTTTATACACACAAACATGAAAAGTGTACTCACCACTCCCTCGAGACGCGGCGTGTCTGCCCGCCCAGCGCGCATGCGCGAGTTCATCCCAGACCCTTCAGGATGATGTGGCCCGTAACCGCGGTAACCCAGGATGCAGAAAAACTCCGCTCCTTGCACCCAGTGACAAACGAAAACAGGACATAAGTGACATCCTATGAAACAACCCCCCAAACTCAAATTACTTTGAGAGACATATGCATAGCAGGCGGCGGCTTATAACTGACAGCCCAAAGAACCCCTTAAATAACCATACCCTCCCGGGATATGCTGCGCAACTTAATCAAAGAGCCCATAGTTCTTACTAAATTCTCAAAACATGGAGTACACTATTTTTTCATTTAAACCATCCGGGTGAATCGTCCGCAGATGGTGAATCCAATACGTTTCCTTACGCAACAGCATTAGGCCACGGTCTCCTCTCCTCCGTGGTATTGGAATGTGGTCGAGTGCCATGAACTTTAGTGAACTCAATGGATGATTAAGTTCCAGAAAGTGACACGCTAGTATATATATATATATATATATATATATATATATATATATATTTTGGGCACCAGGCACCACACTTTTTCTGTTTGGTTCGTGAGGTGTGTGTGCTGGATTGTTGGTTTTTCGCTAGAAAGATAGAGAGATCGTGGCCTACCCCATCCGCATTGATAAATACTAGATAAATACAGCAGTAGTTCCTGACCCTGGTCACCAGGTTCCCTTAACAGGTCAGGTTAGCCAGATATGTTGAGCCCAGCACAGGTGATATGATTTGCTGCTCAGTGATTGCAGGATTCCGTCTGCATCTACCTTAAAACTTGCCCTGTTAGGGGGACCTGAGGACCAGGGTTGGGAACCACTGTTTTTCAGTAATACTTCCCATCCCCCTCCCCTCACCCAGAACCAATTTGAAGCCAGGGATGCCAAATTCTAAAGTAATTATTCAATGTATCATGTAGTCAATCAGATAGTTAATTTATAATTCTTATCACCGCAATAAACTAAAGCAGTGGTTCCCAACCGCGGTCCTCAGGACCCTCTAACAGGCCAGATATTAAGGATCACCTTGGGTAAATGCAGACTGAATCCTGCAATCATTGAGCTGCAAATCATATCACCTGTGCTGTGCTCCAGATACAGTATCTCAAAAACCTGGCCTGTTAGGGCTATTTGAGGACCACGGTTGGGAACCACTAATCTAAAGGACCTGTCTCCAAAGCAGAAGAAGATGCATAGATGTCCATAGTTCAGCCAAGGCTTTCCTTGCTGCTAAATCTGTCATGTCTGAGCTTGAGGAGGGCTCTCCTGCTGGGCATGCTCGGCGCGCACCTGAGCGTGTTCCTCTAAGGGTGGTTCGTTGCAGAGCCAAGGGTCTCTGCTCCCAATCTGGACGCAGCCGAAGTCAATATTAAATTATTAGACTTTTATTCTATTATACATTAGTATTTGTAAAAGGTCATTCAAGGTTAACTCTCCATACTGACTGGACAGATATTATACATCATTTTTGTAACCGTACATTTTTTGTTGTATCTAAGGTTGCCTTTTATTTGTAGTGTATGGAAAATCCTTCATAAAGCACGGTTCGACAAAAGTAAATGTTGTTATTTCCATCATTGCTTGGCATTTCACAAACGTATGTTGAAAACATATTTTCTTATACACTTATAGGTCATGAAGTTAAATCCACCAAGGCTGAAAAATCTATTATTGAAATCTAAATGAAAAACACACAAACCAAAAAAGCTATTATAATGTAACATAATACTATTTTGATAGGAAGCTGGCTACTGTGCTTTAAAAAAGATCCAACGACCATGTGGTGAATTACAGAGTGACTTTAAGCATTTAAGTTAAAGCTGAGAAAACTAAATTTTCCGTTGTGAGTTTAGAAAGTTTTTCAATCTGTCAGCATGTTGGTGAGTAAGAAATGGATCAAATAAATCTTAATATTTGTGATTTTTAGACTTGTGCACCGATCTTTTTTTTCGGTTCGTTGGGATTTTGCAAATTTTTGTTTTGGCTCGTTTTGGCCGATTTCCGTTTCGGTTCGTTTCGGTTCGTTTTTCGTATCGACTTTTTTTTCGTGATTTCGGAAATTTTCGTGTTTTTCGGAATATCTGTTCTCCTCGTTTCAAAGTGTCTATTCGTTTGGACGTAAACTAATGGTTTTTCGGATCCGATATTTCTGTCGATACGATAGTTCTGTCGATACGATAATTCTGCCGATACGATAATTCTGCCATTGAGAATCCTTATGTTTTACAAGAAGGATACATTGAAATTTCCCATGTTTTACAAGAAGGATACATTGAGATTTCTCATGTTTTACAAGAAGGATACATTGAGATTTCCCATGTTTTACAAGAAGGATACATTGAGATTTCTCATGTTTTACAAGAAGGATACATTGAGATTTCCCATGTTTTACAAGAAGGATACATTGAGATTTCCCATGTTTTACAAGAAGGATACATTGAGATTTCTCTGGTTTCCCGGGAAGGATACTTTGAGATTTCTCATGTTTTACAAGAAGGACACATTGAGATTTCTCTGGTTTCCCTGGAAGGATACATTGAGATTTCTCTGGTTTCCCGGGAAGGATACATTGAGATTTCTCTGGTTTCCTGGGAAGGATACATTGAGATTTCTCATGTTTTACAAGAAGGATACATTGAGATTTCTCTGGTTTTACAAGAAGGATACATTGAGATTTCTCAGGTTTTACAAGAAGGATACATTGAGATTTCTCTGGTTTCCCAGGAAGGATACATTGAGATTTCTCTGGTTTCCCGGGATGGATACATTGAGATTTCTCTGGTTTCCCAGGAAGGATACATTGAGATTTCTCTGGTTTCCCGGGATGGATACATTGAGATTTCTCTGGTTTTCCCGGAAGGATACATTGAGATGGGAATGATACAAAATTACAGAATCAGCGATATAACCAAAAAATACGATGTCCGAAATGACTGAAATGGAACCGAAATCAGGAATGGAGACGAAATCACGAATGGAACGAAAATGAATTTCGATTTTACACATTTCTAGTCCATTTGAAAACTCCGAAAAGTTTTCATTTCGGCTCGGAAATTTGTTCGGATCTGCCATTTTCGGATCCGAAAATTTTCGGAAAATTGGCCAAATCAGAATGCACGAATCAAGAAATTTCGTGAAAATTCCAAAATTCCGAAACACACATCCCTAGTGATTTTTAGCCAACTTCTCAGGTCCATGCCAAGGATACTGAAATATGTTTCTGTGAAGGTCACGATTGGCCATTGGACAAACTATGCAACTAGTCGGCTGTGATGGTCAGAGCTACTGCCACCTGAAGGTGAAAAGATATGGCTGACCTCCCCGGCACTCGACTATTAGTGACTGATCTCCACAATGGTCACAGCCCTCTGATACATTCAGGAGATCAGAGAGAGGACAAGTAGAGATCTGCGTCCAAATGAGCTGCACCACCCACCAGGAACCCTACCACCGACGAAGAAGACTTTCTTTTGACAGATCCATGATGCAGTCCCAGTCTGGCCTTGGTCACTTTGACTATATGTCACCATTCACAAAATGTTGCTCATGGAATAGAGAGGCATAAAAATGAAATAGAGGGTGGGTGGATCTTCACCTATGTGCCCAAAAATGCTCCACTGCCCATCTCACAGTCTCAACTGACTTCACTGAATGTCCCTGACACCCACTAACTGTAATCTCCACTAAACCACTGCAGTACCTACCCCTCGCCACCCATAACCCCCCACCAGTTAAACCCTACACTACCTACTTTCCCACTATCCAGTCCTCTGCTACCTATATTTAACTCCTTTTTTACCTACAACCTACTACCGAGCCCTCAGCTACCATAACACCACTACTCACTGGTTAACCTATTCTCTGCCTTCCTCCATACTACTTGACCCTCCCAACCCTTCCCCATTACTTTAGACTCTCAGGGTTATTCAGAGAGCACCGAAATGTCACCGATATTTTGGTGCTCTCCCGTTCGCCGCACATCTGCGCGTTTGATTGGCTGACCTTGTGGTGAAATCCGCATTCCCTGCAGAGTCCCCAAAATGCGGTGAACCGACCCGTTTAACGAATTGAAAAACCACCGCAAATCCGCCAAATTGATCCAAAGAACTGCCGAAACGGTCCAAAAAACCGCTGAATGAATCCGAAAATCCACCGCCAAGACTGTTGACCAGTCGCTGAAAAAAGCTGTCAAGCTGCTGAACAAGTGTAAAAAAAAAAAAAACAACAACAATTTTTAAAAGTCTTTTTAAAAAAATTCTGCTTGAAAATGCCTGGAAATAATCTATAAGGTCCTGCAAATAATAATAAAAAGGTTTGTTACAGAAAAAAACACCGCCATATTTCAAAAAATTGGAAATTAGTATTTTGCTGAAAAATGGCTAACAAAATAAGTAAATAAAGAAATTTTTTGCTGAAAAATAAAATAATAAAAGGTTGAATAAATATTTAATAAAAATAGGTAATTTTTTTTACATTGATACCTATGAGATTCGCCTGCTTAAACCTGTCGAAGGAAACCACTGAAAATCCGGGCATTTCACTGACATTTCGGTGCTTTTCAGTGGTCTCTGAATAGATTAACCATTTTCTATGGGGAGTTCACTGCCACCAAAGATCGCTGTATTTTGCTGGCAATTCGGCACTATTTGGCCACAAAATTGCACCGTACGGGAAAATTCACTATTTGGTGCAATTTCGGGGCCAATTCAGTACTCTTTGAATAACCAATTCCTGATTGGTTGATCTAGCCAAAGTTGGCCAATCTGAATTTCAATGTGTTACACGTGATTTCTAAAAAACATTCACTAGCATTACAAGCTCTGTCATTTTTGTTAAAATTGGCCAATCAGGGATTGCTTTTGCAGAAGAAAGTGGGATTAGATATGTTTTGTGGACTGCTCATTACCTCCCATTTTTTTATTGCAAACTCCTTATAACCAAGGGCAGGGCTGCCATCAGAAATCTTGGGGCCACTTTCTGAACCACTGGCCAGAGTCCTCCTCTACCTGGCTATTCATTTCCATAAACTAGCTGAAAATAAAGGGCTACATTACATAGTTGGTGCTGACGTTAGCGCTCACCTGCGTGAGCGTTAACGTTAGCCCTTGTAGCCACCGCATATTACAATCCAAACGCTAACAGGTTAAGAAACCCGTTACCGTTTGGTACCTTGCGCTTTTCAGCGCAAGGTTACTGTACTTTGCGCTCCCTATACTTAACATGGGGAGTGCAAAGTGTTAATCAACGTTAGTATTACAAAGTCCTAACGCTGATTAACGTCCGGCTGTGGTTAGGAATAAGTTAACCAGAGCCAGGACTTGGTGCTAACGGATTCCGCTGGTGCAGCCAAAAACCCTCCAAATGAATCAGATACTCACTTCCTATCCCGCGGCGAGGACCGCAGCTCTGTCCGCCTCCTCCGTCCGGCAGGAGCAGGGAGAGACTGGGTGAAAAAGTCCCCCAGTCTCTCCCTGCAGATCACCACGCCGACCTGCCGGATCTCGCCAGGCGAGATCCGGCAGGTCATGTGACCGTCACAGACTGCTTCAATGGAGTCCTATGGACTCCATCGAGTGGATGCTCGCGGCGGCACTTAGCGTTGCTGCGTGCATCCCGGGGCTTAGCGCCTAGTAACAATGCAGGCAGCTTTTTAAGTGCCTGCATTGTAATATCGTGCTAAAACGGGGGCGGAAAGGAGAAACCTGCAGGCACAGGTTTTTCGCCTTTGAGCCTCCGTTTTAGCGCGATTTGTGTAATTTAGCCCAAAATATTTTACCCCTATCCTGCTTACAATATTTTACAAGGAGCGTGCTACATTCCTTTGTCTAGCAAGGGGATAAGCAGTATTTCCGTGTGGTCTGGTGGTGGGAGCAATAGGTCTGTACCTCTCCCTTGTTCAGATCATACTAACTGTTCCCTCAGCACCAGATGCCACAGCTAGCCAGATGGTGGGCTAGATGATAGCCTAGGTGGCATGGAGGGACCTTTAACCTGTAGCACTTAGACAGTTTGCCGCTGGGTCCCCTGGAGCCCCTGGCCCCACTTTTCATGTCATGGGCTGTCACCCCTGATGGATGCCCTTACCAAGGGGACAAGAAAGGAGGTATAAGCAGACATTCATAACAGAACTTTTTATTTATCAAAGACAACAATCTCATTACAGACAAATACGCATAAAATCATTAAAGAAAACTGTGTTACTTTTGCGGTGTTTTGTTGAAATCTTAGAAGACGTTGATGCATAGACCCTCAAAGCACAATGATGCATTGATATGAGACATGTGCGGATAACAAATAACCATTTGCATAATTTTTTTTGGAGCAATCCTTCTTCTACTGACACTTGAAGCAAGCAGTTGCTGATAATGAATGAATACATTTTTATCTTCTTAAGAAAAAAAATTGAAAGAATATGAAAAATATGATAAACCGGAAAAAAAAAGCAAAACATAGAAATATTTTCATCTCCTTTTCACACATATTGCATCAATACTACGGGGAGTTTAGGGAGTATGGAAATATTATTGAATAGATTTTTAGTCTTTCCATATAGAATTTAAGATCTTATAGAAAAAATGCAGCTTAACTCTTCAATATCCTTACAACCAAGGAAAGAACGAGTCACATCAGGTGGATATGTTTTAAAGAGGAGCTTGGTTTCATTGGAAAATGCAACATCTCTGTCCTAGCCAAGAGTCTTCATCAACCAACGTGCATGTTGAAGGTCCTTGGCTTGGATAGGACCAAAATGTTGCACTTTCCATTAAAATCCTCCTCTTATTTGCAACATCTCCACCTGATGTGGCCATTTCTTTCTCTGGTTGTAAGGATACGGTGGACTTGCTACCTACGGACCTTGGTAGACCCATTCTGGGTGAACTATTGTGGTGTGTGCTTCTCTTTTTACTATTCTGTACCAACTCTTCCGTGGAGACCTGCAGAGTCACTTGAAGAACCAACAGCTTATTTATCTAGAAGTCAAGCCTCCTTTTGTGATTGCCTGATCTATTGCAGGCAGACAAGTGCAAATCAACAATTACAACACAATTGTTACAATTCTCCTCTGCAAGTTGGTATTTAATGAATGGAGTCCTGTGTGTTTAGAGATGCAATACAAAGGGAGTAGAGGTAACATCACTGCTCTATAACTGTGGAGAGAGACTGTGGAGACACAGGTTCGATCCCGACAAGAGAACCTCTCCAGTAAGTGTCCTTGGGCAAGACACCTAACGGTACATACTCGCCACCCAAGACATACTTGAAAACGAGAGAAATCTCAATGTATCCTTCCTGGTAAAATCCTTTCTCAGAAAAAAAAAAAGGTTCTTATTAATAGGAAATAATGGGCTCTATTACACTCTTCGCACAAAAATGTACGCGTGCGTAAAAACGCATTAATGCGAGGGGCAAAACCCTTCGCGCTGAACGTCGCATTACGACGTTCGCACACAAATTTCGCGTTAGTGTCTAATGCGTGTGACCCTGCGCGAGCGCAAGTTCGTGCACGCATCCCATACTTAGCATTGTGAGCGCAAATGCGTTCGTGCGCTGGTACGCGGATGGTATTACACTCGATGCGCAAATTTTTACGAACGACGTTTGCGCTCATAATTTTAACGTCTTTTAAAAGCTGGTGGTAACTGCAAATCGGAACGTTCTGGCCGAAACCAAATACACCAGCACGAAAAAAAAAATACAGCAAAGTATAGTTACACATTCTACACATACCCAAATAATAAAATGGATAAGTTGTGCGTGTTTTTATTATTGCTGCAACATATATACTCAGATTGATTTTGACAGGAGCAAAAACTGAACGGGAGACAATTGTGGTTCTTAATTCTGATTGGCTGAATTGCGTAAAAAAACAGTCTGACAACCGACCTCTGCGCGTGAGTTTACGCGCGTATTTTTTACACACTATCTTTTCGTAAGGATGAAAAATGCGGCTTGGATCGTAATACTAGAGTTAATTTACGCGCGTTAACGTTTAGCGCTGCGGGCAAAAAAAATTGCGCTGCGCGTATGAATTTGCACGGAGAATGTAATAGAGTCCAAGATGTCTGGAACTGATGGACCCCTTGAGGTTGGCCTCCACTGGGTCTGTATTTGTGCGATTGTGCGCCTGTCCATCGTCGACCATCGTGGTTCGACCAATCCCACAATATGGAGGAGATTCAGACCTTGTCCACTGCCTCCATCGTCTACCACCAGACATCTTCAGATGACTTTGCCTACAACAGACTAAAGATTTTCCCGTTTGAATGGGATTTGTCAAACAAAGTCGGGACGATCTGGTATAATTGACATGAAAAAAGATGAATTGTATAGTTAAACTGCCGATCGGCGGCAGGGAAATTGTCTCATAGAGACGTGATTCAATTCAACAGGAGAATCCCATTCAATGTAAAATAATATTTTCGATTCTATCTTTATTATTCAACCATTTATTCTTTTTTCATTTGCAGCAAAACACCTTTTTATTTATTTATTTGAATGTTTTGAGAATTTCTTTGTATTTCTTAGGCAATATTTTTGATTCCTGTTTTTTTTCCTTCTAAAATGCCAAAGACGTTGGTGCTGTACAGGAAGAGTGTGTATATATATATACACCAAACTACAAGATAATCTTTATTGATACATAAGCTCAAAGTAAGACAAAACACTGAATAAAAATACATAAATATGTACAAAGACCGAGACCGCAGAAGGGGGTCTTTAATAATCCCTTTCAGCACCAGGGGCAGCACTGGAGTTTCCTTTAAATGTCTTCAGCGAAGTTCAGCTGCAGAGTTTCATTTTCAGTTCAGTACACTTTTGGCGGCGTTCAGTGGTCTTCCTTTCAGTCGATCTGGGTGGTCTATATTCGCTTCCAGTGGATGACGCAGATCACTCAGGACCTTTCAAAAAAGATGTCCGTAGTCAGACGGCCAAGTCAGTCGTCTGAGTATGGACCCAATGGGCTGCCAGCCTTAAAAGCAATTGATTTTCCATAAAACCACTCCCAGGACCCAGTGTTTTTTGTGGAAATTCACTTTTAGTTAATGATTCAGTAAAAAAAACATTGGGAATATTCTCAATGTATTTTTTTACTGTAGTAACCCTATTTGACAGGCAGGCATCGCCAGCTGCTGAAAAAAAGCGCTACAGCAGTTGAGGCTCTGTGCTGAGGGATCCATGTTGCTGACACACAGTCCCAGCTGTTCAATCTGTTTTAGCACCTCTGCTGTCATGCCCGATGGACCTAATATATTTGGGACACATTCTGGAGCCAATTTTCAAATGAATTTAGTTTGCAATTAACCAAATTTCTTTGCATTGCTCCAGAATTAGACCACATCGAGTATACCTAATATCGGGTCGCCAGCAGGCACTTTTGAAGATCAAGTATACTCGTTCTTGGTTGTGAAGGAGTTAATAAGTGTTAAAATATAAACAGTTTTATTTCCATGTCATAGATGTAATTTTTAGGTGAGATGCTGACTATAAGACATGAAGCGCAAGCAATCAGGAACCGTGTCATTGTTCTGGTTAAGAAAACCTTTTGGAAGCCTGGCATTACATGCAAACTTTTTTCACAGTATTTCCTTTCTCTCGTGCAATTCTCTGGTAAGCTTTCAAACCGTAAGAGGGTCTTGAACTCTTATTGCAAATAAAATAATTTATTTGTCACGCAGTATGTTTTTTTTAGCGGATGTGTTTATTGATTTTTTTTTTGCGGGGTTTCAACTGGCGACTCTGCCGGAGTAGACGACAAGTTCCCGAGAAACAAAGCAGTATTTGTGGACTGATTAAAAGCAGTACATAATGACGAAGAAGCAAAATCAATGCTATAGCTAAGCCGCTCTGTAATATGTCAAATTCTATTTAACAATGCATTACCCACCTGTTCCGATCTGTAAAGGAAATATACTAAAAGGGTGTAAACACGCTTGTGTGTGAAGAGGTTGGCTTTGCATTTGCAGGTCTTTTCGTCAACCATTTTTATCAAGAAGATGTTTAGGATTCCATTGCTACCGCTTCCATGCCTGCTTACTTACGGAATAGAAGAAGTCAGTGTAATGTACATGCCTTGTTAGGATAATATAAACACAGCTGAAGAACCACATCATACAAAGACTGTTTGAGAGAAGAATAGGTAGATGTCAAGCTATGACCTTCAATATACACTAACAGTCAATTGAGCCTTGGACTTCATAGACAAATGTAGTGTTATACACATGCAAACATACAGTAATAAACACATATATAGGCTCTGCATTCTGGACAAACACACATAGAATTAAATAAACAAGGAAACAGTTTTCAATACACAGACAAAAAATAGAATGCGCACAATAAATAAATGTATAGCATTTACACCATGCAGAGTCTCATTCAACTATTCTCTCAATATATATACATATGTTTATGTTGTATGTACAGGTCAAGCACCCCTTATCCAGAATTATAAAATCCAGAATACTCGGAAAATCTGAATTTTCAAAGCCATCGGGTTTTTAGTGATTCTGGACTAGGGGTACTTCATATGGTCACCGCCATTTGGGAAACCAGTTCCTGAGCGCTGCAGCAGACCACAGCACACTCTGGGAGCCTCTGGGCAGCCCCAGTATGTGACATGCTCCAGGTTAGGATCCCACCAGAACTTGCATCTGATGGGGTCTTCCCCAAAAAAGGCTCACCACTTTCTGTGTTATTACGTTCTGTGGTTCTGAGAGTCCGACTCTCCTGTGGTCACATCCACCGTCGGTATATTCGGACGTTGAATACGTTGCCTCCTGCTGTTCTGTTGGGTTCCAGTTTTTTATTATCACCGCTCAACCATTTACACACACAGTCTTCTCGGTAATCTTGTCTGACTTTTTTCTTCTTTCGCTCTCTTGAAATTAATTAATTCATTCTTATATTTTCCCACTTCCTCTTCCAGACGTAAAAAACTAATTTCGCCTCTGCTGACGTTAATAGTATGGATTCCCAATTTTGTAATTCCAATATCTGTTGTCTTACTTCCATAAGACGACTGGCCACAACCTCCACTACAATCAGCGTGAGGTCCAAGGAGCATCTATTGAGAACGGCAATCCACCTCTTACAATCTCTGATTTGTGTCTTCCTAATGTGGGGATGCTGTTAATGCAAAACCCTCTTGACATCTGTGTTTTTCTGGAGTATTCAAATCAGAACAGTCTGTGTAGATCTAAATCAACTTAACGCTGCTGAAGTCTCAATAACTCAATGACCTTTAATGTTTTTGTTTGAAGCAGCTCTGTGGTGCTCTGTAGTAGTGATGGACCGAACACCCGCGTGTTCGGTTCGCATTCGAACTCGAACACGTGAAAAGGTTTGACCGCGAACTCGAACACAATGCATACACAATTCAAGTCAGTGGGGCTCGAACGTTTGAAAATTAAGGTCCCCTCCAAGAGGGCATATATGCAAGATATTGGCCATAAAAGGTGTACGGTGGGGGTCCAGGTACTGCCCTGGGGGACAGGAAACAATGAAAAAAAAGTTTAAAAAAAAACCCCCGTTTTTAACCCTTTCACTGCTGAGTGCTGAGCCATTTCACCGCTGTATGCTGAGTTAATTTTTACCGCTTTTGCTCATGTATAAACGCTATTTGAAGCCATGGGAAATGTTTTATCACCAACGAGTGGGAAATGTTTGACCAACAATGAGTGGGAAATGTTTGATCAACAACGAGTGGGAAATGTTTGACCAACAATGAGAGGGAAATATTCCCGTTTTAATTCAATATCTAATAAACCGTTAATTATTATATTCTGCAGTAAAGAGTCTCTTTATTTTTAGATTTTAGGATCTTTTAAGCATTTTTTGGAAAACTTTTTTTCCGAACTTTCCGCGAACGTCCTGAAAAGTTCGAAGTTCACGAATTTTCAAACAGCTGATGTTCAAATCGAACTTCGAAACAATTCGAACAGGCAGCCCATCCCTACTCTGTAGTTGCTTCCGTTGTTTACTGAAACGTTTCAGCCTGTTCCAACAAGGGTCCGGATTGTGCTAGGAAGTCTTCCATTAAACAGCAGGAAAGCACTCAATGGTGAACGTCTTCCAAAAAATGCCCAGTGCTCAGAAAATAGTACTTGCCAGGTACTTAACACATACAGGTCTATTCAAATAAAGGTGAAACTCAGGAGAATGACTGGAGAAGTGAAAATTCTAGATCAAAATAGCCAAACCAGAAAAATTCTCCCATTTATCTCACTTTCCAAATCGGCTACTTGGTCTAGATTGTTCTCTTCTCCTGCCAATTTTCCTGGTTTTCGCCTTTCTCTGAATAACCCTGATAGACTGCAATAACATCCAGCACTCAGGGTACACGATCCAGTTCCCGGTGTAACGCTCCACTGCCAGGGCCGGATTAAGGGCATCATGGGCCTGGTGCTGAGGATTTCCGTGGGCCTAATTTTAGATACTGAGGCAACAATTGGTCCGCGCTGCTTTCTCGTTTAGAGTCAGGCGGTGCACTGTGCATTTGTCACTCTATGCCAACGTCAGAGCAATTGGAAACCTGACTGGTGACTGTGACAAGGTGTGCTATGACCAATAGTGCGACTTACAGTGCGGCGGATCACAAGCCTCCTGCTGTATTAACGTGCGTGGCCCATATAGGAGTCAATTGCTACAACTCCACTAGACAAGCTAGTAAGGATGGACCTGATCACAAAATGAAGCAAACATATACTGTATCAATTTATTAATCCGGTCCATCATTACTTGCTTCTCTAGTTGAGTATTTCTAGAAGGGGTTAGGCCCAACTGTGGATATATATATATTGCCCATTGCTGGTTCTACTTTTGAACCATTGTTTTGGTTACGAGTCAATCTGCCTGGTGGCAGACTAACAATACTTGGGGCGGCGGGGCCCCCAGACCAAATAGAGCAAGTGCTCCACTATGATTGAAATCTGAATAGATATTTAAACTTTGGTTTTATTTAGTTATAGCATTGACGCGGAACATGACTTATACATATAATGATATATTTTGAATCTGTCAGAAAAAAAGGATATGTCTGCGCCTATAATAAAACATGACTTCAACATACATTTAAACATGAGAAGGCACAAAATGGTGAAAATTAGCTCAGCTCACAATTTCAAGTATTTCTAAAGCGCCAACAAGTTCTGTAGCGCTGTACAATGGGGGGGGGAGACAGAATAACAAATATTCATACACTTTACACACTCAGAACAGTAGGAGAGAGGACCCTGCTCGAGAGATTACAATCTAAGAGGAGGGTAACATGGCTCAGCAGCAGAGGGGTTAAAAGATTTTCTACAGAGCTCCTTCTCCAGAGCTGGGCACATACTCAAAAGTTGGCTCCAAACTAACCTTAATTGTTGTAGGCTCAGTCTCAGCAGCTGTGTGAGGCACTTGCTGGGGCCTGGGGCACACTGGTAACAGACCAGCTGGACTGGGCTGGCACGGTGGCACCATTGCTAAGGCAGACTCTGGCAGTGTCTGCTGGCTGGGCACTGACCAGCTCCTTTGCAGATCAATTTTTGTCCTGACTCCTGCGCTGCCTGCTGCTTGTGTGGCCTGGCTGGCGACCCTGACAGGCGAGACTGGCACACAGACTCAGCCTGGTGGCAGTTCCAACTGGCTCCTTCAACTTTTTTATTTTAATATATTTTAAATGTCCTGGCTCAGGCTGGCTGCGAT
Source organism: Leptobrachium leishanense (assembly GCA_009667805.1). Lineage (NCBI taxonomy): Eukaryota > Metazoa > Chordata > Amphibia > Anura > Megophryidae > Leptobrachium > Leptobrachium leishanense. Next base: position 137,351,912 of record CM019070.1, read on the forward strand.
GGTGGCGTGGGCGGTCACGCCGACCGGTGTGCAGATTGAGAGGAAGACGGAGGCAGGACAGTGCAGACTGTGGGGATTCATCCGTCTGCTTTCCTTCCCCCGCCATTGGACCATGAGAAGAGATTGCCCGGCACATGGAGGCAGAGCATGTGACGCGACACGTCACATGTTCTCCTCCCATCCTAAGGACTCGGAGGACCATGGATGGATGGTGAATGAGTGAGTCACCACCGCGAGGGACGAGATAGCCGGCCCGCACTGACAGTCAGTCAGGCCAGTGTGCAGGCTGAGCGGATAGATTCATCCACGCACCTGCGCACTGCCTGCCTGCTCGTGGCACTTGCTTGCCATTGCCTTCCTTCAGCTTGGGCACGTGTGAGGGACGGGACACGTGACAGGATGAGTCACCGGCGCATCACGTGTCCTGTTCTCATTTCCGCATCCGCTCGGGCTCGCCTCTAATTCTCCTCCAGACCTCCGTGGGCTGCATAACATTAAAATTGAAAGTAAGCCCGCGGCTGGTGGCCTGGCGCCAAAAACACTCACAGGCCCGGCCGATGGCTCGGCCTTGCCTCGGGCCGCGGGCGGGCCGCTTTGCCAGATCTCCGGCAGCCTCGAGTAGTGTGTGGGGCAATAAGGTTATACGGCGGCAGGCCAGCCTGCGGCTGGCTGTGGGCCTATTTTCAAAACGGGGCCTGGAGCTGCCGCTCCATCCGCCCCTATGATAATCCGGCCCTGTCCACTGCATGCACTCTCCCACAAATAGCGGCACTCCAGAGGTTTGTTAAACAATTTAATTCAAGACATCAACGTTTCAGCTTGTATGTTCCCCACAAGTTTTCTTAAGGACAATAAAACACAATAAGAATTGCATTTAAAGAGAAAAACGTTAACTCACCACCAGTGCTCCCCTCCAAACCATGTCATAGGCACGTCACATGCCTTTGATTACTGATGACATCAAGGCGACACACTTGAGTGAGCCATCACCATAGTAAACGCTGGAAACAAAGTAACAAGGGCTATATCTATACTATAATACAGTAAGGCTTGGCGTGTCCGTCGCCAAGCCTCTACTGCGCATGTGCATGGTGTGGGCGTGCTGCGGCTCTTTGGTGCGCACGCAGCCAACCGGCGCAGCACGCCCACAGGGTGCTGCGGAGGTTGGATGCGCGCGCAGCCGGTTCACGCGCGCCACCCGCCGCAGCACGCCCAAAGCGTGTTGTGGAGGTTGGATGTGCGCCCAGCCGAGTGTGCACGCAGCCACCCGCCACAGCACGCCCACAGCGTGCTTGGGCGGTTGGATGCACGCGGAATAGGGTGCGCAGCAGCCAACCGCCGCATCCACAAATAACTTAAGGCGCGCGAAAACGCCTCAGACATATCACCTGAGCAGAGCAGAGCAGAGTAACCGGCAGACAAAAGATATAAAAGGAATAAACGGCGCACTGAGCCCCCAGCCCAATTGCCACCACAATACACCGGAAAGCCCCCAGCCCAATTGCCACCACCATACAAAGGAAAAAAAAACGCACGGAGCAGCTCTCACAAATGGCCCCTATATCCTGGCCATAACTACGTACTTCCACCATTGAACCGAGCTGCACCAGGCCAGAAAAAAAATAAATTGTGCACCCACCCCCCCCCAAAATCTCTGGCCAACTCCAAAACACAGCACTCAGGGGGCATACAAAAAACCAAAACCAGTGCCCCCCCCAACAGCCCCCCACACCACTGAGCAACCACCAAGAATTTTTTTTTAAAAAAAAAACAAAGAAAAAGTTAAAAAAACTCACAGCCACGCTAACACAACAAAAAACAAAATCTGAGGACCTACCAAAAACGGTGCCCCCTCCAAAGAGCCTCCAAAACACTTAAGCAAGAGCTCAGAGGGCATACACAAAACCAGTGCCCCCTCACCACTGAGCACCCACTAACAAGAAAAAAAACCCAGATAAAATCAAAGAAAAATTAAAAAGATAACCACCTCTGAGGACCTAACAAAAACGGTGCCCCCTCCAAAGAGCCTCCAAAGCACTTAAACAAGAGGGCATACAAAAAACAGTGCCCCCTAACAACCAGTGCCCCCACACCACTGAGCAACCACCAAGAAAAAATGGGAAAAAAAACAAAGAATTTTTTTTAAAAAACCTCACAGCCAACACAACGAAAAAAAAAAAATCTGAGGACCTAACAAAACCGGTGCCCCCCCTCCAAAGAGCCCCCAAAGCACTGAAGCAAGAGCTCACAGGGCATACACAAAACCAGTGCCCCCTCACCACTGAGCACCCACTAACAAGAAAAAAAAAACCAGATAAAATCAAATAAAAATTAAAAAGATAACCACCTCTGAGGACCTAACAAAAACGGTGCCCCCTCCAAAGAGCCTCCAAAGCACTTAAACAAGAGGCATACAAAAAACAGTGCCCCCTAACAACCAGTGCCCCCACCCACTGAGCAACCACCAAGAAAAAATGGAAAAAAAACAAAGATTTTTTTTTAAAAAACCTCACAGCCAACACAACGAAAAAAAAAAAATCTGAGGACCTAACAAAACTGGTGCCCCCCCCCAAAGAGCCCCCAAAGCACTGAAGCAAGAGCTCACAGGGCATACACAAAACCAGTGCCCCCTCACCACTGAGCACCCACTAACAAGAAAAAAAAAACAAGGAAAATTTTTAAAAAAAAACTCACAGCCACACTAACACAAACAAAAAAATTAAATCTGAGGACCTAACAAAAACGGTGCCACCCTCCAAAGAGCCCCCAAAGCACTTAAACAAGAACTCAGAGGGCATACACAAAACCAGTGCCCCCTCACCACTGAGCACCTACTAACAAGAAAAAAACAACACAAAAAATAAAATAAAAAAACACTAACACAACGAAAAATTAAAAAAATAAAACACCTCGGAGGTCCTAACATAAAAGCAGTGCCCCCCCTGCAAAGACCCCACAAACCACTTAACCCTTTAAATAGAAAGCCAAGAAAAATTCACATACAAACAAAAAAATTTATTTAAATAAAAAAAAGAAATGCCACCCAAAAGAAAGATGGATTTACAACTACAATCTGTCGCTAAAAGGAGAGAAAATCACACAGAATCTAACACTAATGACATGTCGAACGAGCAACAACAAAATTTCAGAAATAAAAAAAAACAACAGAAAAGAAAGGAAAGAGCTGATATGGATGAAAATGCTCGATGTCAAGAAAGAATCAAAAACACATTGGCACACAAAGTACGACGTGCACAAACAAAACTTAATAAAATCATTAACAATGAACAGGGTGATTCAGTTCAACAACATTATTGTGGAAAACTCGATGTTCTGTGCTCCAACTGCAATGCACTGCATTTTAATACACACCAGCCATCCGACAGACTATTCACTCAATGCTACAACAAAGGAAAAGTATACATGGAGCCCATTAAAGTTGCTCCTTTGATAGAAAGTCTAATGACAAGCGCTCATAAGCATTCCAAAAATTTCAAACAATACATTCGATCTATCAACAGTTCATTAGCATTTGCTTCCATTGGGGGCAAACATTACTCCTCCTCCTGGTTATGGACCTTACTGCTTTAGAATTAATGGCCAGATTTACCACCGAACTGCATCTCTTCATCCGCACAATGAGGATAACCGAAAGTTTGCACAACTATATATCCTTGATCCCGATGAGGCCGCAACACAACGCCTCATGATTAATGAAAATTCAAAATGCAACCCTGAGCTCATGACAGAGTTAAGCTCTTTTATGGATAAAAACAATCCATTTGCAGAAGTCTGCAAAATGTTATATGAGGTAGAACAAGAATCCTTAGAGGAGGCTATACAAAATGGCACTATACCACAGTCACCATGGCGATAGTACAAGATCGCACGGACGATCAACGCAGATACAATGCACCTCGCAGTAATGAAGTAGCTATTATTTTTCAAAATGATGATGGAGAACCTCCTCTCGAAAGAGATCTTATTATTCATTGCCGAACTCAAAACGCAGACAGAAAAACAGAAAGGATAAGCATTTTAGATCCAAACTTAGAGCCGATGCTCTATCCACTTTTATTTCCATTTGGGGACCAAAGTTGGTCACCTCACATTAAACTTAACTACACCCCTACTACTGTAAAAACCATACGCAATCATTCCTCTGCTAAGCCAAGAGAAAGGGTCACTCAAATGCAATTTTATGGCTACATGCTTTCCATCCGAAAAGATTTCAACCCATTTTTAAATGCAGGCAAATTAACTCAACAGTACTTTGTAGACGCATATGTTAAGACCGACGGTAACCGTCTAAACTATGTATGACAAAATCAGTCCAAATTACGAGTTGAAAAATACACAGTTCTCATGGACCATCTACAAAACGCTGCCAAAGAACAGGGCTTGATACCAGGAAAATCAGTAATACTTCCATTAACATTCCAGGGTAGTCCCAGAAACATGCTGCAAAACTACCAAGACGCCATGGCTATTGTACGAAAGTATGGGAAGCCTGACTTCTTCATAACAATGACATGCAACCCAAAATGGCCAGAAATTTTAGAAAATATTACAGAAGGTCAAGCAGTGGAATACCGCCCTGATTTGGTTGCCAAGGTTTTCAACCTAAAGCTAAAAGAACTACTACACGACATCACAAACAAACATGTGTTAGGTAGACCTGTTGCTAAAATTCATGTAATAGAGTTTCAAAAACGTGGATTACCTCATGCACATATTTTACTCATATTATCACCTCAAGATAAGCTTAAAGATGCTGATGCTATTGATAGGTTCATTTCAGCAGAAATCCCCGACATTCACTCACAACCCCGATTACATGCAATAGTCATCAAACACATGATACATGGACCATGTGGGCCTCCTAATATTAATTCGCCATGCGTGGCTGATGGTGTTTGCTCAAAAAACTTCCCAAAACCATACCAAGACCAAACTTTGCCAAACATGGACGGCTATCCAATGTACCGGAGAACACAAACAGCTGCTTCAATTGAAGTAAATGTAAAAAAAATCAGTAACTCTTGGGTTGTGCCATACAACCCATTATTAGCTTTAAAATACAACTGCCATATAAACGTTGAGAGCTGCGCTTCTATAAAAAGTGTAAAGTACTTATTCAAATACATCTATAAAGGACATGACTGTGCAAATATTGCCATCAAAGAACATGCAACGCTCCATCATGACGAGATCACCTCCTTCATGGATTCCAGATATGTGACAGCTCCAGAAGCAGCATGGCGCCTTCTTGGTTTCAAAATGCACCATCAAACACATACCATCGTGCGCTTACAAATCCATCTTCCTGGCGAACAGTCGGTATACTTTAATGAAGATAACATCAGGAACGCTATAGAAAGAACCCAATCAAGAGACACAACATTGACAGCTTGGTTTACCTTAAACAGAGTAGATGTGGCTGCCCGCGAATTCCTGTATACTGATATTCCACAACATTTTGTATTTCAACGGAAAAATACCACATGGGAAAGAAGATTGAGACATCGAGAAAATAACACTATTGGGCGAATGTACTCTGTTAACATAAATTCGGATGTGGAGAGATTTTGCTTGAGATTACTTTTACTCCATGTTAAAGGAGCCACCTCATTTGAACATATCCGAACAGTTGGTGGTGTGCAATTTCCAACATTTAAAGAAGCTGCTCAAAGACTCGGTCTTTTTCAGGATGAAGAATTATGGGACTTGACTCTTCACGAAGCTTCAAGTGAGATGATGCCTCAACTGCTTCGAGAGCTTTTTGCCAACATTTGTGCCCTTGCATCTCCACCAAATGCAAAACAACTATTTGAAAAATATAAGCAACAACTCATTGAAGACTTATCAAGACACCCTGGCCACACACCAGACTGCCAACCATGTCTCAATAATGCTCTATTAGACATTCAAGACATTTTAATTGTTAACGGGAAAAAATGTCAGGATTTCGGTTTACCAACGCCTACCGACTATTCAACCTGCAAAACAACAGACATCTATGATGCAGTTCTTGAAAGTCACATAGGAGTACAAATGCAGGCGGCTTTAAATGATCTACAAAGAGAAACTTTTGAAGACATTCTTTCTGCCACCCAAAACGATATATTACCCCAAAGGTGTTACTTTCTCGATGGTCCTGGAGGTAGTGGCAAAACATACCTATACCAAACTTTATTGCACTCATTTAGAGGAAACAAAGAGGTAGCATTAGCTGTTGCTTCTACTGGAATTGCTGCTAATTTGCTAGAGGGTGGACGCACATATCACTCACAATTTAAACTGCCTGTTCCTTTGTTGGACACTTCAACATCTTCCATGAGGCAAACATCTAATGATGCCACAATCCTTAGAAAAACAAAAATTATAATTTGGGATGAATCAACCATGGCTCTAAGTGATGCTCTCAGATGCGTTGACAAACTACTGCAAGAGCTCATGAAAAACAACAAACCTTTTGGCGGTAAAACAATTATCCTTGGAGGCGAGTTCCGACAAACTCTACCTGTTGTGGCACATGGCAGTCGATCAGCAATCGTTGAATCCAGCATTAAATTCAATACACTATGGGATAAATTTAAGATCATAAAGCTGCAAACAAATGTAAGATCTGTGGATCCAGAGTTCAGCTCTTGGCTAATAAAACTTGGCGATGGAAAACTCACAAACGAACATGGCTTCCATCAAGATATTTTTCAGATACCATCCAAAATGATCTGCAAAAACTCCATTGTCAAGGAAATTTATGGTGACTATTTACACCCTGACGATATTTCAACGTTTGAGAAAACTGCAATTTTATGCCCCAAAAATTGTGATGTGGACAACATCAATGAAGAAGTGCTTAGTTTGTTAGAAGGTGAGAGCTACACTTATTTAAGCACTGATTCTATTGATGATGAATCCCAGGAAGACAAGGATAATTACCCCATTGAGTTCTTAAATGAATTGGCTCCTTCTGGGATGCCAGTTCATAAACTGAAACTCAAAATTGGCTGTATTATTATGCTCCTGCGTAACCTGAATACAAAGAGAGGCCTGTGTAATGGAACAAGACTGATTGTGACAGCTATGCGACAAAATTTGATCATTGCTTAAGTATTGACACCTACCTCAGAACGAAAAACCATTTTCATTCCTAGAATTGATTTAGCCCAAAGTAACACCGAACTGCCATTTGTTTTACGAAGGAGACAATTTCCTGTTAAATTGGCATTTGCAATGACTATTAACAAATCCCAAGGACAAACCTTGGACAGAGTTAGCATCTATTTACCAGAACCCGTCTTCAGCCATGGACAACTATATGTTGCATTCTCTCGAGTCAAGAGCTCTGCGGGCGTTAAAATCGAAGTCATCGATGGACGTGAACAAGACTACTTATTACCAGGGACTGATGCATGCTTCACTAAAAATGTTGTATTCAAAGAAATTTATTCAAAATAGTCACTAAAAATATTTAACTTTTCATGACGCTGCTGTGTTTTCCTTTCCACCAACATTCATGCGCACCGCACTTATCAATAGACTGCCCTCTGGGCAGGCTTTCCACCTAGTATTTATATAAATGTATTGAATTCTCAATAGAGAATTATATGCGTTCCTACTTGTAGACTCGTTGCGGAGCAATCAGGGTATATATGTATATTTCAAAGCGAGCGCACAGAATGGGGCTCTTTATAGTGTATTATATGTATCTATTAATATATATTGGATGGAGTAGAGGTAACATCACTGCTCTATAACCGTGGAGACACAGGTTTGATCCCGGCAAGAGCACCTCTCCAGTAAGTGTCCTTGGACAAGACACCTAACGGTACATACTCGCCACCCAGGACATACTTGAAAACGAGAGAAATCTCAATGTATCCTTCCTGGTAAAATCCTTTCTCCAAAAAAAATTCTCAATAGAGAATTAGATGCATTCCTTCTTGTAGACTGGTTGCTGCGCAGTCGGTATGTGCAAAAAAATGAGGTTAAAGGACCTTGTAACGTATTAAACAATTACATTTTGTGTCCATCACTTATCTCGAAGGGGGTATAGACCGAAGAAACGAACAAACATCATCAAGAGACAACCAGATCAATTCTCATTCTACAAAGGGAATAAATCGAATACAAATGACTGTTCTGAAACAAGTGAGGGTCCCCAGAGACCCCCATCTAAAACCGTCCTGTAAAATCACATTTGCTGCTCCTCTCGTTTTCCCCTAAAAATGCTTAATTAACATTCCTGCACTTGATGAAAGTAGAACCACAGCACAGGTCTGCAAGCTGTTAGATATTTTTAATGTATTTTGTATCTTTGGCTGCTGAATTCGATAATCATCATAAAATGTCATTTCACCCACAGTGTTTCACACTATTTCAGTGTTTTGTTACCAAGTACTGATTTCTGCTACTTAGAGTGTTTTACACAATTTCGATGTTTTGTTACTTTGAGTTGATTTCTGTTTTTCACATCAATGAATTAAAGCATTTGGGTGTCTGTTAGAAGACATTCGCTCCTTTCTCTCTCTTGTAGGATTCTGAAAGGCAAGACTCTTCTTCTGATCCATGTACTGTAGCCAGTTGGGACACGCGGCTCGCCGTGGATGTGTCAGCAGTCCACATAACCAACTAATGTATTTCTTGTACATAAATATTCAAAAATGGACAAATAATAGCAGGGTTATTCAAAGAGATCCGAATGGCTGCCGAAAGGTAACCGAACGCTGAAAATCAGCATTCGGTTACCTTTCCTGGCCATTCGGCTATCCAGAGAGCAGGCAATTGCCAAATACTGGCGAATTGCCTGTACATACGGTGCCTGTTCGACGACAGTGAAATCCCCCCCAAAGAGAAGCAATGGTTAATCTATTCAGAGAACACCAAACAGCAGTGAAAAGTTGCTGAAGTGCCCTGCATTTCGGTGGTTTCATTCGGCAGGTTTATTCAGGCTAATCCGGTAGACTTCAATGTAAAAAATATTCCCGTTTTAGCTCAAAATCTAATAAACCGTTCATTATAATATTCTGCAGTAAAAAGTAAAAAGATTTTTTTGGGATATTTTAAGCATTTGTCAGGATTTTTTGCTCAAACTTTTTTTTCTGATTTTTTAAAAATAAAAAATTAAACGTTTGTTCTTTTTTCTGTAACAGCCCTTTTTATTATCATTCCCTGGATCTCATATGTAAATTTCAGCCATTTTCGCTCAGTAGTTTCTTTGCAAACAGCGTTTCACTTTTCAAACATTCAAGCGAACTGTTTCCTTTTTTTTTTTCACTCCATTCGTCTGCGGTGTCCGGGTTTCTCCGGTGGCTGCGCTGCATGTGATCAGCTCCTGCTCGGGTTTTTCTGGCGTTTTCGGTGGGGTTAATCCAGATGTTTTTGCGGGTTCTCGGTGTGCCTTCGCCGGGTTTTGCGTTGAGTTTTCGGCGGGTTTGCGGCGACTTTTCCCTGCAATTCGGGGGCCCTGTGGTGTTTGCTGAATACACCGCAGGGTCACCGAAATGGGATCGCCAAATCAAACCGAATTGAGGAGAACGAAAAGTCACCGAACCTGCGGTGACTTTTCGATTCTCTTTGAATAACCCTGTAGGTTTTCCGTGGGACTTCTGTACTTATTTCATTCAGGCTTATAATTCAACATAAAAATGTCATAGTCGTGAAAGAAATGTATATGATGGAGCAAATCCGAGGTCATTTTTGCTTTCAGCACCCAAAATTCATATAAAAGTACAATAAACTTTCAAAAAATTTGTTTGACAAACTTAAGGAGTCAGAAAACAGACAATCAAATCCCACATTGGCCCTGTATTGATTTAGGCTGGCTGTCCACGAGATCTGTAGTTGGACAAACGACTTGGCTATCGGACTAAGGACAACCTTTTGGAATGATCTTGAATGATATGGGTTGTCCACTGGAAGCGTATATGGATGACCCAGATCGACCAATGGGAAGACAATCTAACGCTGCCAAATGCTGTCCAACTAAAAAAAAAAAAACAGCAGCCGAACACTGCCGTAAACATTTAACCCCTTCCCGACCGCTGACGTACCCTGTACGTCCTGTGTTCGGGTCTCCCTTAGACCCGATGACGTACAGGGTACGTCAGCGGCGCCAAATCCCCCTCCCGCCCGATACTCACCTCCCTCGTCGGATCCCACGGCGATCTGACAGGGAGGAAGCCTGCCCATGTGATTTACATGGGCAGGCGAGGCTGATGACGTCGCCACGCTGCGTGGTGACGTCATTAGAAGGTGCCCCCATGTGTTTCAATGGAGGGGAGGGGGGGTTCCTTCGGAGCCCTCTATCTCCCCAACCATTGAAGCTAGGGAGATGCCGTTTGCACCGCTGGAGAGGGGAGAGCCTCCCCTTTCCAGCGGTGTATGGCATTAACCATTTCGCCGCCGGATCACGTTGCGGCGCCAATTGGCGCCAAAACGTGATTCAAACCTGGAGGGGGCTGACATCTTGGATGTCAGCCTAGCCTCCAGGTCCCCCCCCACCCACTGACAACCTCACCATATGTGTGAGGATGTCAGTGGGCCAGTTAACCCTCTAGCTGCCATGTAGAGATAAGGGGATCCTAAGGATCCCTTTATCTCCCGATCCATGTCAGCTAGATGGTCATATTTGCCATCATTTGAAAGGCCTGATTATGGCCTTTCAAATGATACCAAACATGACCAGGTTTGGTTTTAAAAAAAAATGTAAAAAAAAATTAAATAAAAAAAAAAAAAAAAAATTAAATAAAATAAAAAAATTTTTTTTTAAAGTTTTTTTTGTCTGGGGGAGTTTAATTAAATAGGACCTAGGCTGTCATCTAAAAATAATTAGCACAAAATGGTCAGAATGAGCGCAGCGCACATAGGTGAACTGGCTCAGCAGTGAAAGGGTTAAAAGGTAAAAACATGTAAAAATTGGGTATTTCTATTCTCGGGATAAAATTTGGAAACTATTTAGCCGGGGTCTTTATTGGTGGTTATAGCTTTAGGGGATTAAATTACGAAAAAGTGTGTTTTTACCATTTTTTTCATCATATTTCATATTTTTTTTATATTAAATTATTGGATATGATGGAAATAATGGTATTTCTAGAAAGTCCATTTAATGGCGGGAAAAAGGGTGTATAATATGTGTGGGTTGAATAAACGAGTAAGAGGAAAATTTGATCTAAACACGAGCAGCGCAGAAACGTAAAAACAGCAGCGGTCACTAAAGGACGGATTTGTGTAAAACCGCCCGGTCACTAAGGGGTTAAAGAGAACTCCGGTGCTGTCCCTGGTGCTGAAATAGCTAAACCCCTTTCAGGACCAGGGACAGCACCGGAGTTCTCTGCATGTCTTCGGCAACGTTCACTGTGGGTTTGTTTTTTCCAGTTCGATGGCGAAGAAAAGAAAACAGCACTAAAAAAAAATTAGGGAACCAAAATTTTTTCCTAAAAAATACTCAAAACATTCAAATAAATAAATAAAACGGCTTTTTGCTGCAAATGAAAAGAATAAATGGTTGGATTTACAAAATATATAATCGAAAATACTATTTTGCATTGAATCCTATGGGATTCGCCTTGTGAACCATATCACTTTTCTAGTTTAACTATACATTTCATCTTTTTTTCATGTAAATCGCCCTAGATTGACCCGACTTCGTCTGACAAATCCCATTCAGGCAGAAAAGATCACTAGCCTGATGTAGTCACACAAAGTCGTCTGAAGTCACCCGCTGGAAGTCAGAGGCAGTGGACGAGGGCTGAATCTCCTGCATGTTGTGATATTGGTCGGTTGATGATGGACAATCGCAAGATCGCACAAATATGGACCCAGCGGACAGACAGACTTATTTTGACTATGCCCCATTTGCCCACCCCCCATATATCCAACAACTCATATATTTTAGAGGAAAAAGTAATGGCATGCAGTGCCTACCTCTTCGGAAATTATGAGGTTCTGGTTTCAAAACTTACATATCCAAGAACAAACAAGCTGTGGAATTCTCTGCCTGTTGAGGTGGTTGGTTCAGATTCTGTACAGACATTTAAACAACCACTGGATGACTTCCTGCAAAAACATAATATTAAGAGTTATAATTTTTTATTATGTGGATAAAAGCTGCTTGATCTAAGGAGAAATTTGACGCCATCTGGGGTCAAGAAGGAATTTTTCCCAGTGTGTTGCATATTTGGAGAACGATTCAGACTGGGTGTTTTTGCCTTCTTTTGGATCAACAGCAGTAGCTGATGTGCGCAAGGCTGAACTCAATAGACACACGTTTTTTTCAGCCTGTGTAACTACTTAGGAAGAGGAACAAGCATCAGCGCCATTTAGAAAGTGTGCATTTTTTTATCTGCTATGGAGTTAGCAGTCCACGTGACCTGGAATGATTTATACATTTTTTTAACAAAATACATTTTTTATTAACCATTTCACTACCTTCATCGAGTATACTTCATCTTCAAAACATCTGTTGGTGCCCCTGATCAAGAATACTTTATTTGGTTTAATTGTGGAGCAATGCAAAGGAATTTTATTTACGGCATAACAAAATTCATTTGCAAACGGGCTCCAGAATGTGACCCAAATGTTTTAGCTCCTCGGATGGGACGGCTGAGGTGCTAAAACTGTTTGAACAAGCAAGGCTCTGTTTCTAAAACACCGATCCTCAGCAGATTCAGTAGAGAGACGCAGCTGCAGTAGCCATTTTTGGCCAGCAGATGGAGACATCTAGCCATCAAATAGGGCTACTACAGTAAAAAAACTTTAACAAAAATTTTTTTTTTTACTTTATAACTAATGAAATGTAATTTTTTAAAATAAAAAAACAACTCGGTCCTGCCAGTGGTTTCATGGAAAACCATTTCATCGTGAAGGGATTAATAGTTGTCGGTGAATATTGAAACCCTATTGGCATTAGCACGTATTGTTTGGAAAGGATTGGTAGACGATATCATGTTGACTAAAAGAACATTGCATTATCTCGTGAAAGTCACTACATCACTATAGCCATATGTATCTCATTGACACAAAATACTAGATATCTAAAGAAATACACATGAAAAACACTTCTTCAAATGTTACTATATTGGTAATAACACCTCTGATAACACAGCAGGGAGACGAGTTTAAAGAAGAACTCTTACGCTTTTTATATTGCCATGGTAACAGCAGTGTCTCTTTTTATTTAACTGTCAATTATGGCTCAAGAAAATGCTGTGTCTGCTGGGGGTTATTAAAAATGCTATTTATTTATATAAAAAACATTCCAGTCATTGGCAAGAGTCACTTGGCAGCTATTATTTTGCGACAACGTGTTACTTCTTTGAATATTAGGCAGATATTTCACAGGGATCTCCAGGGTACCGTGCGTAAGTGTGTGTGTGTCCACAGATCGTCACATGAGATGTATGCGCTAGGTGAATAATAGAATGTATCACTCCATTAGGCACAATATGACAATTAATCTTATTTTTATTCCATTCTGATCAAATATTTCTTCGTTTCTCATGTTGAAAAGGTGAAGTTAATTGTCGGAGTTAGATAGCGAGGTGACACAATCACTAGCTTTGGTCTCCACTTACTTGCAGCCCTTCTCTTTTCCCCAGCAGTAGGTAGGAAGTGTTACTGTTTTGTCATATGTGTCCCCTGTCTCAGCATCACTTATCTGCATTGCATTCATACAATATATAAGCGGTGCTAGAATACAATTTCCTTCAGTTTTTGAAGTTTGATATTTTAGCGCCTCTCTTTTTGGTGTGCATTCTAATGAGCAAAATGGGCAAAAGATTACTTTATATTGTCACTGGCATCATTTTGTAACGTGTGTAATCGTTGCAGTTTTATGACAGTTACACTGGCAGCAGGCACAGTCACTTTTGATGAATATTTGGGGTTATTATACAGGGACCCTGAAATAATTAACTCAACCAAGTTGTTCCCCCATTGCATCACTGGGAATTGTTATTTAACCTCCACTGGTCCCCCTGGGATCTCACCCACCTTTACTGGACCCCAGGGATCTCATTCACCTTTACTGAAACACCAGGGATCTCATTCACCTTTACTGGACCACCAAGGATCGCATTCATCTTTACTGGACTGACAAGGATCTCGCTCATTTTTACTGGACCACCAGTGATCTCCTTCATCTTTACTCGACCACCAAGGATCTCATTCATCTTTACTGGACTGACAGGGATCTCGCTCATTTTTACTGGACCACCAGGGATCTCATTCACCTTTACTGGACAACCAAGGATCTCATTCATCTTTACTGGACTGACAGGGATCTCTCTCATTTTTACTGGACCACCAGTGATCTCCTTCATCTTTACTGGACCACCAGGGATCTCATTCACCTTTACTGGACCACCAAGGATCTCATTCATCTTTACTGGACCCCCATGGATTTCATTCACCTTTATTGGACCCCCAGGGATCTCATTCACCTTTACCGAAAAAACAGGGATCTCTTTCACCTTTACCAAAACACCAGGGATCTCATTCACCTTTACTGGACCACCAAGGATCTCATTCATTTTTACTGGACCCCCAGGGATTTCATTCACCTTTATTGGACCCCCAAGGATCTCATTCGCCTTTACCGAAACACCAGGGATCTCATTCACCTTTACTGGACCCCTGTGGATCTCACTCACTTTTCCTGGACCACAAGGGATCTCCTTCATCTTTACTGGACCCCAAGGGATAGTACTATACTAACCTTTACTGGACCACCAGGGATCTCCTTAATCTTTAATGGAAAACCAGGGATCTTATTCACCTTTACTGGGCCACCAGGGATCTCCTTCATCTTTACTGGACACACAGGGATCTTATTAACCTTTACTGGTTCACAGGAATCTCATTAACATTGCCAGGAACACAAGAAATGTATCTTCCTCCCTGTAAAAAAGGCAAGCAGGAGAGGGGGGAAAATTATGGTTTTTATTAAAAAAAAATCAAACTATGGATTAAAACACCACAACACACACTATACACACTTAAACATTACTTTAAATAATAGAATATATACAGTGATACATTTTATCAGTATCACGGTTATTCAGAGAATTTCGGTGCTCCCTGAATCGCCACACTTCGGTGAGTCTGATTCGCTGACCCTGCGGTAAATTCAGCATTCGCCGCAGGGCCCCCAGAGTGCAGTGAATCAGCCGCCGAACGCCGCAGCCAATCTGCCGCAAACCCACCGGACCGCCGCGACCTGCCGAAACCCAAAAGCCGCCGCAAACCCGTTGCCCGCCGCCTCAGAAAAAAGCGACAAGCCATCGGACAGGTAAAAAAATAACATTGATAATGTCAAATTTGAAATGTTTGCAAAAAAACAACTGGATGAAAATGTCTGGAATTAACATATAAAGTCCTATGAATAATAATAAAAAGATCTGTTACAGAAAAAAGAAACAACACTAATTAAAATAAAAAAAATCTGAAAAAATTGTTAAAAAATCCCGAAAAATGCCTAGAAAATCTCAATAAAATGAAATTAATAAAGAGACCTTTTTGTTGCAGACTAAAAGAGTAAACGGTTTATAAGATATTGGGTAAACTGGAATATTTTTAACATTGAAACTATGGGATTCGCCTGAATAAACCTGCCGAATGAAACTGAACATCAGGACATTTCACTGACATTCCACTGCTGTTCGGTGTTCTCTGAATAGATTAACCATTGCGTCTCTGTGGGGGATTTCACTGCCGTTGAACAGGTATGGTATTTGCAGTCAATTTGCCAAAATTTGGGGAACGGCCTGCTTTCTGAATAGCCGAATGGCCACGAAAGTGAACCGTACGGGGAAATTCACTGTTCGGTGAAATTTCGGGGCCAGATGACCGCTCTCTGAATAACCCCTTTAGATAGTAGTGGCTGTGCCACTGTAATAATTGCATAATAAGTTTTCAGCTACAACTTTGACTTAAATCTAAAAGTCACCTTAGTAGATATAGTGATTGTATTGTAAAAGCTCCATTATTGTTGTGGAACGCTAAATTGCCAGAACCTAACTCTAGCTTGCATTAGATCGACATGGTCTAGTATATTTTTGCCCATCCATCTGTTGTAGACAGAAAACAATTTGGTTCCTCTAAAATTCATCAACTTAAAATCCCATTAGGTATATCTGCTTGATGTCCAATGCTGTTCCTGTTTCTTACAGCCAGACAGTGTTCCTTTATGTCCTGTAGAATTAGCCTGTGGTCTGATGCAAGTGTCTCTCCCAGTTTGGAAAAGTGACATCTATCCAATCTGGGAAATGTATATATCACTAGTCAAATAAAATTATTGAACGCATCAGATGTAGAGTGCATTAAGGCATTCAATTATGCAAATTGTAGAGATGCAACCTAAACAAAAATTGGAATTATAGATGGACTCATAGCTTTGTGTTACATTTCATGTGTCAACACGGTGGTTCGGCTGAAGGGAAAGATTAATTCGATGGTAACAATGTATAATAAAATAACAAAAGAAAGTTTTTCCCTGAGACACTTGTAACCATCGTGCTCTTCAGCAAATAAAAGGGTTATTCTTGTGGGGTTACTTGCAGCTGAGCACTGCTGCCTCTGTTACTTTTGTTGTTTACCCCTTCACTAAAAAGCACTTTTTGTTGAATTTTTTTTATCATAACTTTTATTTTTAAACACGGGATGTGAAGTTAACAATGACATATATGGGGGAAAAAAATTGAAATTTTGCACAGAGATTGTGGTTCTGACACAATCTTACCTTAAAATTGGAGGGGTTGCGTTATATTCGAGACATCTGCATCGCGTATAATAAAATAAAATAAAAAAAAGCCTTGCTTTGGATCGCAAGTCTCCCGGAAGTTCCCTAGTCTTGCTGAAGTGAATGCGGGCTCCCTGATGCTTGCAAACACTTCAGGAACTCCCAGATTCCAGAGAGGTGGGATCCATCACTCTAGGTTTAAGCCAATCATTGACCTCTCTCGCCTCCGCCAGCCATCTAATCACGAGTAAAGAAGACGGGTGGCCGGCGACTTCATACTTAGTAACAACTGCAATCATTGTAGAGCAGAGCACCCTGGCCTGAGTCGTAGCCTGACTGTTAAGAGAACCTGGAAGGATTTTAATCGTTTACCGGTACAGTAAAATTTTGTTCCTTGCGTTATATTTGAGTCTTGAGTATTCTCTCATTTCCATAATAAATCTATATCCATCGCGTTATATTCGGGTCGCGCTATACTCGAGTATCTACGGTAGTTAAAAATTGAAATAATGCACATTTGTTCATTTTTAATTTTTCATGCATTCATTTATCCTGAAATGTTGTTGATATGAAAGGTTCTGAGCTCTAGATGGCGTACCTTATCTCGCTCGATGTCACAAGGTGTCTGCATTATTAGCATACAGCCAGAAATGGTCTTGGTTTCAAATAAAATAAATGTGATAAAGATAAATAATAAAAATGGTCAAGTCTCCTGATTATGGGGATTTATAGTGATCATAATGAAATTATTAGCAATGCAGCTTCCAAACAATACCAACAGAATATAAAAATATTATCCGTATGTGACATAATGCCTGTGTATGGAAATTACAGTAACACCTTGTATCTGTACTGTACCGAGATTTGCATTATAACCCCTGAATCATATCCCTGTGCAGTAGTGTGCGACCCCAGAGCTCCCCTCGTATTCTATCCTCTCCCTGGCTGTTGTAATGCAGTAGCAAAGTTTCTGAACTCTATGCTACAATGGGCGTGACTGCTGTTCCGTGTAGCTTGTTTACAGTAAGATAGGGTTAAAAGGAGAGATGAGACAGCAAATCTCATTTCTTCACAAGGGGCACACTAGTCACCTCTTAAAAATGTATGCAAATGGTGTTTTGATAGGCTAATGATTGTCCCGTCCATACTCCACATTTAGCAACGAATTCTATAACAAGCATAAAATACACAAGTGCTTTAATTTTGACACTGATAAAAACTTGGGGCCTCCTCCCCTCTTTTTAGTGATAGGGAAATGCTATGGGAAAATATTAGCAGCCCCCTGTTTTTGACTTTACAATTGAAAGGTTGTATTAACCACTCGAGCCATAATATCAGAGAGCTGCTCATAGATACTGTCAGTGGCTCCAAGGAGGACTCCGTAGAGTCAATTATGACCCTGCTCAAGGTCTGCCCAAGCTTGTGTATGCCGGGTCGCTCTGAGGCCGATGAGGGACACTGGGAGCTATTTGTTCTCCTGCTCAAGGCCAGAGAACGCAATGGACGAAGCCACAAGCACAGTTCATGGTATAAAATTATAATTTAAAAAAATTCTAAACACCTGATGTGTAAAACACTCAAGGCATTCTCAGGTATTGCTTTCATTAGGTTCCCCATTATACAAATACTGAATTATTCATCCTAAACAACCATGACCTCTGCACAGTTCACGTTGCAAGAGAAAGCCCATAAAAAAGCATGAAAATTACTTAGCAAGTAAGCACACAATGACGAATTCTTTTAAGTTATCATTATGTAAAAAAAAAATATTATATTAGAAAATATGCAATATATTTTACAATATATATTAAAATAACTTATAAATAAATCAAATTATAAAAAATATGTAAAATATAGATTGTATATTGAATTGTCCTGCGTTATTTATTTACTATTTATTACCATTTTTTATCTTAGAGGTGATGGGAAAAAAAAGAGCTAAATATTGTTGTTTTCAATGCTGTTTTTGTTTAAATAAGCTAAATAAAAAGGTATTTTACCATCCTGCTGCCCAAATACTCTAAAGAAAACCATTTAAAAGGCCTAGACTGTTCATTCCTCGCTTGAAAGCCATAGCAATGGTCTTGTCAGTGTTTGAAAGATAGTTGTGTCTAAGGAATTGGTCTGGCAGTTTCTAATCCCTTTGAGTTTATTCAGCCTCTACAGCTCCTCTCTCAAGAATATTCAGTATAACATCCACTTATTGTGTGAAAAACAGCAGAAAAGTGTAGAAGATCACAAGACAGCGTGCATACCACATGAAAAAAATAAATAATTACAATAATAATAATTGTAATAATTATACAATAGTAATAATAATAACACTGAAATAGTAACAATAATAAAAAAAATAATTGTAATAATAATAATGGTATAAATAATAAAAATAGTAATTATAATAACAATAATAATAGTGAGACAGGTGATAGTAATTGGAAGTAAAAATGGAAAAACAAACATAATTAACTTTAAAAGAAAATACATTCGTTTTATTTTTCTATTAATATTTTACTTAGCCATAGCTAATATTTTCTGGTGATATATTCAGTTTATAAGGTGCTAAATCGTTTAAATATAGAAATGTTAAATAAGTGAGCATTCAATGACTCAATATAAACAGTGCAGTATGGGTAAAACAACAGAAGTGCATGTAGCTCTTCTAAACATTTATTCTGCTTCCCTAAGCAAAGCTGTGAGGCGTGGATGCTTTAGACTAGCGAAGTCTGTATTTAACCAGTACTCACACTAAGAAGTTCGGCAGATAACTTCAACTCAGCAAAACTGACAGGTAGAAAAATTAATCCAGTTGAAGCGTTTAATGATCAGACTGACAATCTTGTAATAGTGTATAGCAATGCAGGTAAAAAGACATTAGTTTTGTCCAGCAGAGAACACAGAATGGCTGCTATGGAACCAGGAAGTCCATAGAACAAGACACTGAGCAAAAGGGGTGAAACTAGTTGGATGCAGCAAGCTAAGGAAACCCAGCAGGGACAAAATAGCTATGAAATCAATTGCATGTAAGCAGTATGGCAGACTCAACACAAAACAGAAAAATATACAATAAATCCTAAATCATGGGGCTTGACAACATTAATACAAAGAGCCTTCTCTGATTGGTTAATTCTCTGGTTAATTTGTCTACTCCCACACTGCGTAAAACCAATGAGAGGAGCACCATAGGTGGAGCTCTCTCGTTTTCTGGAAATAAAATTTAGCGAGGAATGATAATGGATAGATAGCATTCCTAGATAAATAATATTGGGCTTATCGAGAAGGATCTCCTGGATCCCAGCCACCGCTGGATGGTATGACAACAAGTAGAGATGAATGTATAATCACCAGCTATTTAAAACAGAAAAGGGAATGCACTCAACAATCCAGCGTGTATAAGTAAAAGACAAATACTGCTGGTATTTAAAAATATATATTTTAAATTATATTTTTACACTTTATACTGTATACTAATGTTTGGTATCATGGGAAAGGTCTGATGTTCTCTACAGTTCAGGAGATAGAGAAACCAAAGGAACCCCCATCATCTCTAAGGCATTTTGCCAGTACTTCTGGCCGGCCCTTCTTTCTGAAGCCATCACACCAGTGTGTGATGATGTCAGTGCACCAGGGTGAGGTCCTGGAAACCAGACCACTGTAGGACATCAGACAAATAGGCTGCAATTTGCCCCAACTATTTAAGTAAGTCGCAGCATGTGGTGGTTGGCCTCCGCATACTGCAAGGTTGTCACCCACCCATAGTTCGCAGCAAAGAGGTGCAGGTTTTAATTTGATGTTGCATTATAGAGAAGATGTTACCATATGCAAATCGGCCTGCTCCCACCAAAGATCAATCAGACCTGGAATGCCAAGGAGGTCTCCACAGCACGAGGAATACATTAAATTAGATGATCATGTCGGCCTACTTAGACCTCACCAGGAGCTTATAGCTGATACCTGTCTAGCAGTGGTTAAGTCCTAAAAAAAATAAGTGTGGGAACTCAACGAGGTTTATGTCCATTCCGGTCTTAAAGGTTTCTGGGATCTGTATCAACTGCAGCGCTTCTTTATGCATGAAAATACCATTCCTCCGGCAAACACTGAAAAAAATCAGCATTCCCAATGTACTTAAGTCCTGGAAAAACTCTTAAATATAGACATTTTTATAAAAGTTTGCTTAATAGAAAGTCATTACAGATTTTCATTATATCAGCCAAAAGGGAACTAAGTTCCTACTGCGTTCCCAGGCGTTCCTGCTCAACTGGATCCCTGCTCTCTAGCCACCTTGGGTCCACATCTGGATTACCCTCTAAACTCATGGAGAACAAAATAAGTATCTGTCGCATACCTGAAAATGTTATGTATATGCTTTCAAAGGGGACATATTTATATAACTTCCCTTATAAAACGCATAAAAGAATAACGTAGCTATGACTCGAAAGGAAACAAATACAAGTCCACTGACTGTAAAAAATTGGAAGGGCTATAATTATATTGAGTGACAGCCTGAAATGATTAGTCAATTGATTTGTATTTCGATGCTGTAGATCTCCCGAACAAACCACAAAGTCCTTTTAGTGCCTCTTTCCAAAACAATCGGATTTGTGCTACTGTGGTGACTCAAATATGAACTAATCAATTGGTACTATCTTTCACGATGACACGCTCAGATTGCAGGGGACGCGGTGTTGAAAGGATAATGGAATTAAAAATGTTTGTGCTAAAACTGAGCATAGAGTAACGGCCGGGTGTAAAGTAAAGATATTATTATTGTGTTTCATTGCAGAGTTATTTTGGCCCTCACCTTCTCAGGACCAGGAGGTTTGTTCTGGCATTAATCTCAAAATAGAATTTTCATTCAGCTGATGTTTTCGATATTTATATCCCAGTGACTGAGAAATAGATTGTTCATACCGGTTGGTTCAAAGTATCAGTGTGAAGTCGGCCCCAGCAGACAATAAACCATAATGGGGGTCTATTCTTCTAGAACCAGTAACAAAGAGCTGCTAATGGCAATTCAACACGAGTCATTAATTGACCATTACCAGCTCCATAATTTGACTGAGCTGTTATATTAGTGGCTCAACTCACAATATCTGCGAGTCACACATTTCCTCTTTTGCAGTGGTTCCCAACCCTGGCCCTCAGGTTCCCCTAACAGGCCAGGTTTACCAGATATCTGAAGCACAGCACAGGTGATAAGATTTGCTTCTCAGTGATTGGAGGATTTACAGGGTTATCCAAAGAGATTCGAAAAGTCACCGCACGTTCGGTGACTTTTCGTTCTCTTCAATTCGGTTCCTTTTGCCGATCCAATTTCGGTGACCCTGCGGTGTATTCAGCAAGCACCACAGGGTCCCCGAATTGCAGGGAAAAGCTGCCGCAAACCTGACGAAAACTAACTGCAAAACCCACCGAATGCACGCCGAAAACCCGCAAAAACATCTGGATAAACCCGTCGAAAAGCCCGAACAGGAGCCGATAACACACAGCCGAAGCAGCTGAGACCGCAGACGAGGGAGGTGAATAAATTAGCAAAACAGTTTGTATGAATGTGAAATTGAAACTCTGTTTGCAAAGAAACTACTGAGCGAAAATGTCTGAAATTTACACAGGAGATCCAGGGAATAATAATAAAAAGGGCTGTTACAGAAAAAATAAGTAAACTGAAAAAAAAAAATCGGACTTTGAAAAAAAAAAAAATTCAGAAAAATGCTTAAAGTATCCTAAAGAATCTATAAATAAAGAGACTTTTTGCTGCAGAATTTTATAATGAACGGTTTATTAGATATTGAATTAAAACAGGAATATTTTTAACTTTGAAGCCTATGGGATTCGCCTGAATAAACCTGCCGAATTAAACCACCGAATGGCAGGGCATTTCGGGAACCTTTCACTGCTGGTTTGTGTTCTCTGAATAGCTGAAGCAGTGCTTTTTCATGGGGATTTCACTGCCCTCGAACAGGCACCGAACAGGCACCGTATGTGCAGGCAATTCGACAGGATTTGGCGAATTGCCTGCTCTCTGGATAGCCGAATGGCCAGGAAAGGTAACCGAACGCTGATTTTCAGCGTTCGGTTACCTTTCTCAAGCAATTCGGATCTCTTTGGATAACCCTGTTAGTCTGCGTTTCCCCAAGGGAATCCTTAAAATCTGCACTTTTAGTGTGTCCTAAGGACCAGATTTGGGATTTCCTGCTGTAGTTTATAGGACTCTGTGAAGATGAAAAAGATCTCTCCACAGCATTGCGTTTACAGGCTCAGTCACGTCTGGCAGAAGGACATTGTGAACTATTTGTTCTTAGTGTCTTTCTTCTAGTGGTGAAAGGAGACAGCAGATTGCACAGTCCTTTGCACCCTGGAACCAGAGGTGAGGACTGAATCCTTTAATCAATTTTTTAATTTTGCAAAATCCCTTAATTCTAGCTTTATGACAGGTAGTATGTACACTTTTTTAAAAACAAAATACAGGATGAATAAAACAATAACTAGCAATATTTATGGATAAACATTGGATAAAACATAAATGCTTATTATTTTCTGACACCTAATATATTTGGGTGCCCTGTACAAAGTATAGGAAGCATTAATGTCCAATAGCAGTAACCTGGAAAAGCAGAGGGAACCAATTGTATTATTGAGAGGGGTCAATAAACAAACAACTCACTCCTTAAACCTTTCAATACCAAGATTGAGTATACTCGATCTGCAAAGCACCAGCTGGTGCCCTGATATAAAATATACAATACGTTTTTCCTGCTCTACTTAAAAACGTATTGCAGTTCGGCAGGTTGATATTATAACATTATCTAAAGTGTAAGAGGAAGCCATTAAACCATTAAACAAAAATAATAAACTATTGCAAACTCAGAAAATGCCGTCTGAAGAATTGTAAACTCATGCAGAAGAACGTATGCTCAATGGGCACTATCATGTGCCTGTAGCTAAGGCTAGGGTCAGACGAGCGCATTTTCTACGGACTGTGCGCCCGTGCAGTAGGGACGCACTTTTTGACGGAAGACGCAGTAGTGGCCACACAGTCCGTTTTTGTGACTGACTTTTTTTGACGGAAGTAGGAGGGAAAGTAAATTAAAATGAAAAAACATTTTGTCTGTTAAAAATGCTGGACGCATAAATGCAGTCCGTCTGACCACGTTCCATCACTCATACACAAAGCTATGCGGACATTGCGGACGTGGCGCACTCCGCACGTCCGTTCTAGCAGTATTACGTTCTTGCCTAACATGCGTCCCTTTGCCGCGTCCGTCATGTGTCCGCATTTCTGTGCGGACGTACTTCGTGTGTGGGGCTCCATTTAACACAATTGTATGCTATCACGAACGTTCTTATATGCGGCAACACGGACGTGAACACTGCGCTTGTCTGACACGGGCCTAAACGGAATGCTAAGGGGAAAAATTTGCGACCACTAATTTCCCCTTTGCATTCCAATTTCACCAGCGGATTACAGGGCAGGCGTTGAGTACAGCAGCTCGTAACATAGCGGCCGCTAGGCTCGGGGCAGCGCTAGAGCCACGTCCAAAGCATCCCCTCCATGGAGTCCATAGGACTCCATGGAGGCTTCTCCTGCCGGTTCACATCGGTCACATTTGGTCTCTCGTGAGATCCTGCTCGTGGCGGAGTGATTGCAGAGAGAGACTGGGGACTTTTCCCCCCAGTTTCACTCTGCTCCCGGCGGCCAGAAGCGGTGGATTGGGCTGTGGTTCTCGTGGCGTGATGAGAGGTGAGCATTTGTTTTTTAAGGGGCTTTTCAGGTGCTGATAACTGATTATGCAGCAGAGTAGGTTACCGACAGTTCTTTGTAACTAGCGTTAGGACCAAGTGATCCAAAAGCTAGCTACTCTGTGCTTACACTTTGCACTCTCGGTGTTAAGTATAGGGAGCGCAAAGTACTGTAAGTTTGCGGTATAAACCGCTAATACCGAATCGCTAACAGATTGTTTAACCCGTTAGTGAATCAGAGGTGATCTACGCGGAGCGCTATCACCTCCTTTAAGCTAGTGCTATCGTGAGGGCTAGCGTTAGCTTGAAGTAGGTGATAGAGCCCAATGTGGGTTAATACTGAAGCGATGACAATTAATTTTGTTTTTTGCAAACAAAATGTATTTGTAAATAAGTTCCAGGATATGCCCCCAAAGTTTTAGCACTTTGATCATGATGCCCAAGGTGGCAAAACAGTTTAAACAGCTTGGATCCTTCTTTTCCACACAAAAAAAAATGGATCCTGAGCTGTACTGTGGAGATGTAATAGTGCTATTTGGCCAGTAGATGGTGGTATCTGTTAGGGATGAGCTGTTCAGTTCGATCAGTTCAGAGTTCGATTCGAACATCGGCAGTTTAAAGTTCGCAAACTTCGAACTTTATATATATATATATATCTACAATAAGAAAAATACACGTCATAATTAATATATCCCTGACCTATTAAAGAAGTCAATAATCTCTACAGTCCTCCTCAGCATACAGCGGGAGTAACTGAGGACGTGTCCCACACGTCGTCAGCAGTGAAGGGGTTAAAAATGTATTTTTTTTAACTTTTTGTCCTTGTTTCCTGTCCCCCAGGGCACTACCCGGACCCGGACATTGTTCTTAAATGTTTCTATACATCCTAGAAATCCGCCACTTCACGGGCAGGTTATGGGGACCTCCTAGGCACGATATTTGAAGGAATTTTTCATTTTTATTTTTAACCCTTATTTCATGGAAAACTCACTGTCCCTTTAAAAACTTTTTTTTTACTTTTTGTCCTTGTTTCCTGTCCCCCCAGGGCACTACCCGGACCCCCATACACCTTTAATGGCAAATATCTAGCATATACTGTATGTCCTCTTGGAGGGCACTCTAAAAATCGAACTTTGAGTCCCATTTGACTTGTATTGAGTTCGTGTTCGTGTTCGAGTTTGAATTCGAACTTTTGAAAAGTTTGAGTTCGAATGCGAACCGAACTCGGGGGTGATCGGCTCGTCCCTAGTATCTGTCTGTCAAATAAAGCATACATTTGAAAATAAGCTTTTAATATTCGAATAAACATTTTGGGCACAGTTTTAATATTTGTATAATGCAAATTTGTTTTCCATAAATCCACTGGGTTCTTATAATGGATTAATGGAAAACAGGGGGGTAGTGAAGGGGTTAATGCAAATGACTCAAACGGAATAAGGTCCAATACTTGGCATATTAAGTACTCTTTTGAGAATCACACTTTGACATTTGACTTGAAAGTAAGGGAGAATGAATGGGGCCAAGTGATAGACAGCAATGCCTCAGCTATACACGATGCTGGTAAACATTTCAATTACGGACAATGTTTTTGGCAAAGACTTTTGTCTGCATGAGTTTAAAATTCTTCAGGCGGCTTTTTCCGAGTTTGCAATAGTTTATTATTTTTATTTAATGGTTTAATGGCTTCCTCTTTCACTTTAGATAATGTTTTAATATCAACCTGCCGAACTGAAATACGTTTTTAAGTAGAGCAGGAAAAATATATTGTATATTTGCAATTGTCATGACATATATGAGAGGACAGCTCAGATGCAAATCAATAGACATCTGCGCTTGTACAGATCGGTCTGCTGCTTCAAGGATAATTAAGTAATGGCAATGAAACAGCATTTTTTTTTTATCTTGTCAATGGATTCTTTCTTCCGGTGATTGTCTGATACTGTGCATTGCGTTTGTAAGAAATGCTGGAAAATACATATTGTAGCACCCCTTCAGATGTCATTACAGGCGAGATGATGGGATTTAATCTCAGTTAATGTTACTTAGCATCTAGCTCATGTGACCCCCTACACCAGGTCAGCCACTCAGTAGACAGATTTTCTAATATCCTGCCTGCCGAGGACCAATGATGTCAGCACTGTCTGCATGCTGACATCATCCCGTCTCCTCTAATGCTCTCAGGAGCAAGCGTTCAGGGAAACAGCTGCAGCTCGCTTACCTTGCGTGCGAAAATTATGCTATTTCCACAAGATATGTAATTTGCGTAGAATTCATCTGAAAGTTACCTAAGCTATGTAATTTGGTAAGAAGCTCCAGGGACTTACACATTTGTAAGCGCTGGAGCTGAAGAAGAGGAGGAACCCAGCACCGAGGGAGAAAAGACGAGTACAGTATTTTAAACTGACTAAAACAAATATTAAAAAGCATTGGGCGGGAAGTTCCTAGAGATCCCTGGAATTTATTGCTCTCCCGACCCTTGGACGGTTTCACGAGACACGAAAATAAAATGATCTCAAAAATCTCAATGGCGGCTAGGCGGGCGGTGGAAGAGACTTGGCGACACTAGGCTCTCCCCGTCATGGCTAAAGTATCTGCAAAAATCCAGGATACAAGGATTATGGACGAATTCACAGCCGTCGTAAAAAACATAACCTGCCAGTCTTCCACAAAGTGTGGGACCACTGGATTGATGCTGGACTCTAAGCATACCGAATCATATGGTGATACGAGACCACTTAGTGCCCCCCCGGTTTAACTTGGAGACTCATTGTTTATTGCAGGTGACCCCCAGTCCTCTTCCTCTCTTGCTCTCTTCCTCTCTCCTTTCTCTTCCCTCTTCTCTCTCCTTTCTCTTTCTTCCCTCTTGTTCCTTATCTACTATCCTCTTATCCCAAAACTTCTAAAATATTTTTACGGCTTATACGCTTTTAGACTATGTGCATGTATAGCTCATGTAAGGGACATTGTCTGTGTACAAAATAATATCTATGATTGCCTAATAAAAAAACATTTTAAAAAAATAAATAATTGTGCTGTCACAGAATGGTGGTCCGATCCGTCGCTTGTTGCTGGGAACAGAGTGAGACTGGAAACAAATAGTTTCCAGTCTCCCTCAACAATCACTCCATGATAGCAAAACCACTTAGGGCTCACGGCCCAGAAGTGCAACCCTCAATGGAGTCATGTTGAAGTGATACTCCAGTGGTTAGCGTTGTGTTCCGGAGGTAGGTGCTGAGCTAGTGCCTGCCACAAAATATTGCGTTAACTTGTAAAAGTATATACTTTACACATATACACTATATTGCCAAAAGTATTCGCTCACCTGCCTTGACTCACATATGAACTTAAGTGACATCCCATTCCTAATCCTCAGGGTTCAATATGACGTCGGTCCACCCTTTGCAGCTACAACAGCTTCAGCTCTCCTGGGAAGGCTGTCCACAAGGTTTAGGAGTGTGTTTATGGGAATTTTTGACTATTCTTCCAGAAGCGCATTTGTGAGGTCACACACTGATGTTGGCCGAGAAGGCCTGGCTCTCAGTCTCCGCTCTAATTCATCCCAAAGGTGTTCTATCGGGTTGAGGTCAGGACTCTGTGTAGGCCAGTCAAGTTCATCCACACCAGACTCTGTCATCCATGTCGTTATGGACTTTACTTTGTGCACTGGTGCACAGTCATGTTGGAAGAGGAAGGGGCCAGCTCCAAACTGTTCCCACAAAGTCGGGAGCATGGAATTGTCTAAAATGTCTTGGTATGCCAAAGCATTCAGAGTTTCTTTCACTGGAACTAAGGGGCCAAGCCCAGCTCCTGAAAAGAAAACCTGCACCATAATCCCCCCTCCACCAAACTTTACACTTGGCACAATGCAGTCCGACAAGTACCGTTCTCCTGACAACCGCCAAACACAGACTCGTCCATCAGATTGCCAGATGGAGAAGAGCAATTCATCACTCCAGAGAATGCATCTCCACTGCTCTAGAGTACAGCGGTGGCGTGCTTCACACCCCTGCATCAGACGCTTTGAATTGCACTTGGTGATGTATGGCTTGGATGCAGCTGCTCGGCCATGGAAACCCATTCCATGAAGCTCTGTGCGCACTGTTCTTGAGCTAATCTGAAGGCCACATGAAGTTTGGAGGTCTGTAGCGATTGACTCTGCAGAAAGTTGGCGACCTATTCGCACTATGCGCCTCAGCATCTGTTGTCTCCGCTCCGTCAGTTTACGTGGCCTACCACTTCGTGGCTGAGTTGCTGTCGTTCCCAAACACTTCCACATTCTTATAATACAGCTGACAGTTGACTGTGGAATATTTAGGAACAAGGAAATTTCACAACTGGATTTGTTGCACAGGTGGCATCCTATCACAGTTCCACGCTGGAATTCACTGAGCTCCTGAGAGCGACCCATTCTTTCGCAAATGTTTGTAAAAACAGTCTGCATGCCTAGGTGCTTGATTTTATATACAGTCAGTGGTGTATTTTGGCCTAGGCCAACAAGGCCTAGGCCTAGGGCGGCACTTTCCAGGGGGCGGCGGCCCGCACTGGTGGCCCCACCCCTAAAAAAACAATTTTTTTTTACTTTTGCAAAGTATTTTGCCAGAAAGGATACATTGAGATTTCACAAATTTTCAGCTTTCACTTTCCAGGGGGCAGCAAAAAACCTCACTACTAAGTGGGTTACTCACAGAGCACCGAAATGACGCCAACATTTTGGTGTTCTGTAGTTCCCTGCACTTCAGGAAATAAAATTTCCCCACCCTGCAGTGAATTCACCATTCACCGCAGGGTCCCCAAAGTGCATGGAGTCGGCCGCTGAATGCTGCCACCGCAAACCCGTGGCCTGCTGTTTTCAAAAGAACTACTGAACGAAAATGTCTGGAATTTACATATAAGATCCTATGATTGATAATAAAAAGTTCTGTTATAGAAAAAAGAAAAACTATTAAAATAAGGGGGGGAATTTTGCTGAAAAATTACTAAAAGGTACTAAAAAAAAAATCAATAAAGACTTTTTTCCTCAGATTAAAATAATAAATGATTTATTAGATATTGCATAAAAACGGGAATATTTTTAACATTCAAACCTATGGGGTTCGCCTGAATAAACCTGCTGATTGAAACCACGAAACATCAGGGCATTTCACTGCCATTTCTCTGCTGTTTGGTGTTCTCTGAATAGATTAACCATTACTTCTCTATGGGAATTTGCAATGCCTTCAAACAGCACCGTACTTGCTGGCAGTTCGCCAAACTTGTGTGTGAGCATATCACAGAGCAGTGGTGTACTTAGGGGAGTGGCGGAGGGCGGGCCACCCCAGGTAGGAGTGATTATTTGGGTGTCATTAGGGGGTACTAGGAGGTGCCACTGTCACCAGGGCCGGCGCTAGTGTAAGGCTGCCGCCTTACTGTTTTGGCCTGGTGCCAAACTGGTGGGCGCGAAAATACTCTTCCCCTTTATATTCACTGCTGGCCGGGACAGCGTCATACTAAGGCGGGGGTGGAGCAGTCCGCCCAAGGTATAAATCATTAGGGGGTGTCACAGTGGCACTGGGCTGCCCAGTGCCCGTAATTTAAACTGAGCGCTCCCCCAAACGTGAACACAGTATTCCTGTGCTTTTAGCTGCAGCCGTCTGCCGGATATGACAGTGAGTAATTTCCGGCGGCAATTTCCCGATCCCTCCTCAGCTCCTCCATGCTGCAGCTGCGTGCAGACAGCCGGGAAGAGCATTGTGGTCACGTGGGCGAAAAGAGAGACAAGCCTGGTAAGTGCTGAACGCAGGGTTTGAACCACCAGGGCGCATTGGAGGGGGAGGGAGGGCACAGGGGAAAAGCTTGCCGAGAGACCGGAGGAGGAAGACACTGCAGCTGGGGAGGAGGAAGGGTGAGAGTGGGAAGGGGGGGGGGAGCAAAGGGCACCCTGCATGTCTGTCTCTTTCCTCTGTCCACCAATAGCCCTGAAATGGACTCCTAAATCTAAGGTAGCCTGCTCAGCTCACCATGAAACTCCCTGTGGAGTGTGGACACCTTTCAAGTTGTATGCTGCTTGCAGCCTGACCCCCCCCCCCCCCTTCAGCGTACTGGAGAACCCTGTCCTGTTGGGAGAATGCTGCCAGTGACAGAGGGGACATCAACAGCCAGCAGCACAGTAATAACCTGGAAGAGTGTGAATGCTGGGGGGGGGGGGGGTTACTGCTGGTGAGGTTTAAACACTTAACCCTTGATAGACCAAGTCTCAACTGCACACACTGCTCAATGCTTGCTTATTTGTCCTCAAACTATCACCAATTTGAAGGTTTCTGTATAAATGTGTGCAAAGTATATATATCTCCTGTGTGTGGTGGTAATATATATATATATGTGTGTGCATATGCCTGTGCAGTGTGTGTGTTATATATGTGCTGTGAGTGCATATGCCTGTGCAGTGTGTGTGTTATATATATATATATATATATTTGTATAAAATCACACACACACCTGGTCTGTGCTTGTGTTGCATGTGTATATGCCTGTGCTGTGTAGCATTTAGCAGTTATCTTGAGTTGATTTTTTTTTTTTCCAAGAACAGATCTTATGGTTTTTGAAAATCAGTGTTTTTTTTTAAATTTGATTTGACTTTGTTCTAGACCGTACTCAGCCAAGATGACACTTCTGGACAAGGAGGGCGTTCCTGGTGTGGACGAACAGGGGAGGTGGTGAGTTGATCATCAAAGTTTAAGTGTATAACTGTTATTTTTCTGTTGTATTGTTCACCTTGGTAAAGGCTCAGTAAACGTCGGACTAGATGTAAGCTTTTATACAGACTAAAGTTTTTTTTAAGAGCCCCTGAGTGCGTCTCTCGTTGCGGATAAATGGATTTTTCTGGGACCGTTGTACCGGGCAAGCATTGAGGATGTGGTGAGTGCTGTACTCAGTGGAAAAGGTGTGTGTTTGTGTGTATATATATATATATCTCTATCACACCTGTGCTGTGTGTGTAAAAGAAGGCCAGTGTCTGTGGATCTTTAAACAATGGTGACAAATTTGGATTCCCCTATCGTGAAAACACCCAAACAGCCACAGGAGAAGCTTCTCCTGCCACAGTTTGGTGTTTCACAACAGGGAAATCTAAACGTTGTCGCTATTGTTTGCAAACATTGGTTATCTTTCAATAACTGTGTGTGTGTGAAGGTTACATATATGTGTATGAGAGTTTACATTATACATGGGGTGACTGACTTGTGACTGACCATTGCGATTGAGGAGACTGTATCTACTACCCTTTCTATATCACGGTTACAGGGAATATCCTCCCAGTGGGAGCAGTATCTACTACCCTTTCTATATCACAGTTACAGGGAATATCCTCCCAGTGGGAGCAGTTCCATGTATCTACTACCCTTTCTATATCACTGTTACTGCCCCCACTGGGAGGCTATTCCATGTAACCGTGATATAGAAAGGGTAGTAGATACATGGAATAGCCTCCCAGTGGGGGCAGTGACAGTGATATAGAAAGGGTAGTAGATACATGGAATAGCCTCCCAGTGGGGCAGTGATATTGAAAGGGTAGTAGATACATGGAATAGCCTCCCAGTGGGGGCAGTGATATAGAAAGGGTAGTAGATACATGGAATAGCCTCCCAGTGGGGGCAGTGATATAGAAAGGTAGTAGATACATGGAATAGCCTCCCAGTGGGGGCGAAACAGGGATATAGAAATGGTAGTAGATACTGCTCCCACTGGGAGGCTATTCCATGTATCTACTACCCTTTCTATATCACTGTTACTGCTCCCACTGGGAGGCTATTCCATGTAACAGTGATATAGAAAGTGTAGTAGATACATGGAATAGCCTCCCAGTGGGGGCAGTGACAGTGATATAGAAAGGGTAGTAGATACATGGAATAGCCTCCCAGTGGGGGCAGTAACAGCGATATAGAAAGTGTAGTAGATACCTGGAATAGCCTCCCAGTGGGGGCAGTAACAGCGATATAGAAAGGGTAGTAGATACATGGAATAGCCTCCCAGTGGGGCAGTAACAGCGATTATAGAAAGGGTAGTAGATACATGGAATAGCCTCCCAGTGGGGGCAGTAACAGCGATATAGAAAGGGTAATAGATACATGGAATAGCATCCCAGTGGGGCAGTAACAGTGATATAGAAAGGGTAGTAGATACATGGAATAGCCTCCCAGTGGGGCAGTAACAGCGATATAGAAAGGGTAGTAGATACATGGAATAGCCTCCCAGTGGGGCAGTAACAGCGATTATAGAAAGGGTAGTAGATACATGGAATAGCCTCCCAGTGGGGGCAGTAACAGCGATATAGAAAGGGTAGTAGATACATGGAATAGCCTCCCAGTGGGGCAGTAACAGCGATATAGAAAGGGTCGTAGATACATGGAATAGCCTCCCAGTGGGGCAGTAACAGCGATATAGAAAGGGTAGTAGATACATGGAATAGCCTCCCAGTGGGGCAGTAACAGTGATATAGAAAGGGTAGTAGATACATGGAATAGCCTCCCAGTGGGGGCAGTAACAGTGATATAGAAAGGGTAGTAGATACATGGAATAGCCTCCCAGTGGGGGCAGTAACATCGATTATAGAAAGGGTAGTAGATACATGGAATAGCCTCCCAGTGGGGCAGTAACAGTGATATAGAAAGGGTAGTAGATACATGGAATAGCCTCCCAGTGGGGGCAGTAACAGCGATATAGAAAGGGTAGTAGATACATGGAATAACCTCCCAGTGGGGGCAGTAACAGTGATATAGAAAGGGTCGTAGATACATGGAATAGCCTCCCAGTGGGGGCAGTAACAGCGATATAGAAAGGGTAATAGATACATGGAATAGCATCCCAGTGGGGCAGTAACAGTGATCATGCACAATTGTAAGTCTTTTCTCTATGCTGATAGGTACAGATAATAAGGGAGGGGGGGGGCACCAAAACGCACCTTCGCCTGAGTAGACAAAAATGCTGGAATAGCCTCCCAGTGGGGGCAGTAACAGCGATATAGAAAGGGTAGTAGATACATGGAATAACCTCCCAGTGGGGGCAGTAACAGTGATATAGAAAGGGTCGTAGATACATGGAATAGCCTCCCAGTGGGGGCAGTAACAGCGATATAGAAAGGGTAATAGATACATGGAATAGCATCCCAGTGGGGCAGTAACAGTGATCATGCACAATTGTAAGTCTTTTCTCTATGCTGATAGGTACAGATAATAAGGGAGGGGGGGGGCACCAAAACGCACCTTCGCCTGAGTAGACAAAAATGCTTGCACCGGCCCTGACTGTCACTGTGTGTCAGCTTTGAGCTGTGTTCTCAAACAACGAGCAGCGGAGCAGGGAGTTTGCATATGGAATAAAATCGAATAGAATAAAAATCCCCCTCTCCTTCCTCCATAGCTCCTCCCCTGCCCCGCAGCAGCTCTAGGAGAGGGGAGGGGGATGTGATTTGTGTGCAGAGAGAGAAGATGACAGTAAATGGCAGGCAAAGGGGGGTATCAGCAGAATATGAAGCCCTGTCTGCTTACTGCTGTTTAAAGTGGACCTTTCCTTAACCAGCACTGCAGTGATAGAAATTTGTCATTGAGCTGCCTGGCTCCTGGTGAGGCTGCGTGCGTGCAGGTCACACGGTCTGGCCTCAGGTGATACTGAGTCTCAGTACCACCTGACTGGCTGAACCACGTGACACACACGCAGCTGCCTGCCTTTTCATTAATACGGACTCTCACTCTATTCTGGACTGAATACCCACCGGGAAGGTAATCAAAGCCACGGTGCACCCTCTGGCAGTGGCACCCCACTGCTGACAAGATGGCTCCAAGCACAGGCACAGCCGCGATCCTAACGTGGCCTGGAGGGACCTCCTGCTGAGTCCGTACACAGTCCCTGCTGCATCTGCACACAGCCGTACCGTGGACGGAGGCCGGTAAATATAGAATAAATAATTGATGCGTGCTCATATTCACTCGGTTTGCTGGGAGTCTTATTGCAGTGGATTCTGATGCACTCATACACACTGCATATTGCATTGCTGGGAGTTTTATTGCTGTGGATTCTGATACGCTGACACACCACACATTGCATTGCTGTGAGTTTTATTGCTGTGAATTCTGATACGCTGACACACACCGCACATTGCATTGCTGGGAGTTTTATTGCTGTGGATTCTGATACACTCATACACACTGCACATTGCATTGCTGGGAGTTTTATTGCTGTGGATTCTGTGATACACACTGCATATTACTGTGAGTTTTATTGCCCTGGAGCTCTGGGATATGCTCATACACACTGCACATTACTGTGAGTTTTATTGCTGTGCAGTTTGGATATGCTCATACACAGTGCCCATTTCTGTGGGTTTTATTGCTGTGCAACTCTGTGATACACTCATATGCAGTGCACGTTTCTGTGGATTTTATTGTTCAACCAATTAGAGTGGCTGTGATCCAGTTTACTTGACATGCGTGGCTGTTCTTTGTAAAAATGCTTGAATTTAAACATTTCATAATTTTATTTATCTCAATAGATACATTTGAAATGGTATACAAAATATACAAGTAGGCACTTGGTATCCACTTTTAATATAAAGAGAGGAAAAGGCGGAGCTCTAAGAGGAAAAGGTGGAGCTTAAAGAGGAAGGGTGGGGATTAACCAGGAAGAGGTGTGCCCTTGACAGGAAGGGGTGCCTCAAATTTAAATTAGGGGGTGCAAGAGTTTAGTCAGGCCTAGGGTAGCACAAAACCTAAATACACCACTGTATACAGTACCTGTGGCCATGGAAGTGATTGGAACACCTGATTCTGATTATTTGGATGGGTGAGCAAATACTTTTGGCAATATAGTGTATATATACATATTTCCGAATAGAAAATCAATACCAAGGAGAAATAAGAACGTTTTCAAATTCATTTAACTAAAACAACTTTTAAAAAAAATCCTTTTAATCTTAATATTATTAAAATTCAAAAAACAAAATATTTCATATTTTCAAACTGTGTTATGGTTTGGAAAAGCGTTCCAGAGATACGCTATTAACAAAATAAAAATACTTTACATGAATATAAAACCCTTGAAGATATTAAACAATGAACTTAATTTAACTATGCTTCAGGGGTAAACAAAATAAAGTCATTAAATATTCATTAATGTACTTTTTAACTGAATTGTATGGTTTCTGTCCTAATGTTTTCAGAGATCAGCACGGAGCGCTGTGCTTATACTATTATTGATTATCACTATTACGCTTATTATTATCATTATTGCTATGCCAATACGATTATTGATAAGTACAAATACGATTTTTTTTTTGTTTTACAAATTGATCGACAAATTGAAAATTAATGAGTCATATGCATTGTTATTTGAAACACGTTTCACAAAGCATTGCGTAAAATCATATGATGTGGCACATGCACGAGGAATAGCTCTTTGTGCAGTTTTTTTTGCGGAAAACTTATAGTTTCAAAACTAAAGTCGAAACTGGGATTTTATTTCCTACGGGTTCTGTGGTACTAGGTTCAGAGAGGTTGAGGATGAGTTCCTTGGTGGTCACATCTCCTCAAGAGTTGTGTGTACTGCCAATGACCCCCTTTCTCCTGATCCGTGGCAGCTACGGGTTAATGTCTGGCATCATTGGAACATTCAGAGCATGACCATGTTAAATGTAAAGAAAAAATAATAAATAAAAAAAATATAAATAAAAAAAAAAGAGGTTTTTTTATTTCGTTTTTTATTAATGCAGCAATATTGTTCCCATTTCAATTATAATGTGAACAATGATGCTGCACTAATGAGTTTTCTATTGGGGGTTTGCTAAAAATCACATAATTTCCCCCCCAAAAAATGTACAGAATCCCAATTTATATTTTTTTTAACAAGCGCACCCCATAGAAAATATAACCGCAAAGGCTCGGATGATAAAAATTTGAAAAAAAAAAACTTTACACGCTGTAGATGATTGAAAATTCTAAATTTTATTGCATTTTTAGTTATAATATTCAGGCAGGACAAAACTTATACATATAATAATGATTTATTATGAATCTGCCGAGTCAGCCGGAAAGAACGATATATAATTTGTCAAATCGCGGTTAAACATGATGAGTGAAACCGGTAAAAATGAGCTTAGCACACAGGGGTGAAATGGCTCAGCAGCGAAGGGGTTAATTCCCATTAAAAATGTGGCTCATATATTGGCTCTCGCGGCTATACCTTTTAATGGAAACAATGGGTTTAGCGATTCAATGCAAATTTATCTGTATGCAGATATCCAAAAACTATACTATCCAAATACTGAGTGCTGGATGGTTCTGATAAGTAGATTTTAAGGCAGAGAAACAGGGAAATCACATTGAAATCGCACTGAATATCCTAAATAGTTTTATTAGTGTTGAGTTATCAATTAAAAGCTAAACCTAACCCTAGCCCTAACCCAAACCCTAGCCCTAACCCTAAACATATTTCCAGTTAGGGATAGGATTAATTTTAGGGTTAGAGTTACTAGCAGTGATTACGTAGATACACTTTCATGTAAAAGTTTTTTGTGGGCTCTTTTCCCCAGATGAAATTTATCAACAAGGGGTCGTTTGTCAAAATCTGGGTGAGGCCGAATGTTTTCAGTTGAATCAGCCAATAATTATTTCAAAATAGAATTAAATTGAGTGTCTTAATCATTGAGAAATAGAACAGACACACTGACAATATCATCTTGGAATCCTTTACACAGTCTTACTATGCTACTACAGTTACAGAAAACTATAAAGTGCCAGCAGATTCCATAGCACTTTACAATGGAGGATCACAAACATGAGACGTAATAACGATACATGAGGAAGAGATGACCCTGCCCCTAGGATAACTGTCCTGCTAATACAGCACTTTAAACAAGTGCCCAGTCAGACATCCCGTGGGCTTACAATTTAAGGGACCGGGGGCATGTGAGACAAATGGAAGCAGAGGGAAGGTGGAGTTGGTGGCCAGAAAGAATAAAGTTGGGATTGCAAGTACCAGAAGCTTGGGCTTAGTAAGGGTAATCAGAGAGAAAAGAAGCAGCTGGAAAGGAGAGCAGAAATTTAGGACTGGGTCTGGGTGGGAGGTTTGAAGGGACAGCAGAGTGGAAAAGTGGAGTTCAGTCTGTGAGTGTGAGGAAGATCTGATTGCTGTATGGAGAAAGTAACCCAGTGAGATTTAGCAAGAGTGGCCTGGTTGTATTGGAAGTATATTTACAGCATTGTAAGAGAAGGGGGAAGCAGAGGGGAATATTCTAACATAAAGAGAGGGGAAATCAAAAGATAACTAATTAACCAAAAATTGATAAATGCAGACATAAGGCTAGGGTCAGACGAATGCAGTATTAACGTGCGTTTAGCCACACTTAATCACAGCCGTGCTGGCAGCAAATGACAACCAATGCCGGGCAGCATACGAAGAACGGCCGCATGAAAGTTCGTCCGCGCAACGCAAGTGGCAAACTAACGTATTTTCTCGAGAACGTCAAACCACTAGTACTGACGTACAGTGTGCGTTGCATCCGCATAGCGGCCTGTGTGCGTGATTAGGAGACGTCAGACGCTGCACACGTCTGGCCTACATAACGTGCAGAGACCAAACTCCTCCTGGTTTGGCTGGAGGTAGCTGCAAGTTGCTGTAGACAATGCCTGGGGCTGACATCGACATGGAGAGGCTGATCAATGCAGTGGCAGAGCATCCCGAGCTGTGGGACACGGCCTGCGACAGCTACAAAGACCGACTGAAGAAGGCCAGTGCATGGGTTGCAGTGTCCAGGGTGGTGTACCCAGAGTACAAGACGTTGTCTGATAAAGAGCAGAAGCTTCAGAGCGAGTAAATGATAATTTTATTCATAATTGCATAGAACCTGAATGTAACATCAAAATAAATGGCATCACGATTTATTGTTGTCACATGTCAAATGCAGTCCAGCTGCCAGGGCACCTGCCCTGCATTGCTAGCGAAATAATTAGACAGAGCATCGCGAAACCTGTTGCTGTGTCTATTCACAGGTATCATGTCATTGTTAGCATAGTCATCCAGACCCGTAACTGTGAGGGTATCATCGAAATTAACACCATCCCTTGCACGAACATAGTTATGTAGGATGCAGCAGCATTTTACTATATCCATACAGAAATCCACATTTACATCGAGTGGCCGATGAAAAACCCTGCACTTGTTGCTCAGTATGCCAAAGCTACACTCGACATACCGTCTCACCTGCGCCAGCCTGTAACTAAACAACCGCTTCTTCACAGTCGTGTCCCCCCCAGTATGGCCACAGGAGATTTGTGGATAGGCCGAATGCCTCGTCACCCACGAAGGCATAGGGGACTGCCTCGTCGCTGCCAGGCAAAGGTGCGGGTCTGGGGATGTGCAGGTTCCCACCCTCAATATCATTCCACAGTGTTGAGTTCCGGAACAGTGTGGAGTCAGAGTCCTTGCCGTATGATCCGACATCCACATACACAAAATTATAGTTGGCATCTGCCACCGCCAGTAGGCCAATTGAAGAATAATGTTTATAATTTTGATACAGTGAGCCACTGTGCAGTGGCTTCACAATGCGGACATGTTTGCCATCCACGGCTCCCAGGCAGTTGGGATAGTTCGCTCTCTCCCAGAATCCTGCTGCAATTGCCAGCCATGCCTCGTCTGTGGGTGTTGGCAAACATTGGTCCTTCATGGTGTCCCATATTGTTTGGCAAACCTTTCGGACGATCTCGTCAGCTGTTGATCTGCCAATGCTGAAGTTGAAATGCAGATCCTTTAAACTGCATCCACTAGCAAGATACCTAGAACATGAAAGAAGCTGTGTTATGATCACATCATATGAACCTAACCTTATGTCACTCTCATCATGCTTTGCAGCACATGAAGCAATCAACAAATGGCACACAGTGAGCGACAATCATACCCGGGTCCTGAAAAAGGAGGCTGAAGCTGCGCGCTCTGGAGCTGGGGCAAAGAAGAAGAGCCACAGCTATTTGTATGCTGACCAACTGTCCTTCCTGAGGAAGAGCCAGGAGCCGCGACATACCGTGAGCAATATTGACCGGCCATCCACCTCTGGCTCACAAGAGCAAGACCTGCAGCCTGGAGGATCTGGTAGCTGCCAGGTGGAGGTCGAGCAGGGTGGTACGGAGTCCCAGGTGGAGGATGTGGGTACAGCAACCACAGACAGCACCGGTACGGCTCCCAAGAGGAAGAAGCCACCAGCAGCTGATGTTGAGCAGGCCATGGTCACCTTCATGGAGGCGCACCATCCACAACCACATCCATGCTGCATGGTCGTGGACTCCGAGGACATGTCCTTTTTTAGCTCATGTCTGTCCCTGCTGAACATGATGACCCCAGTGCAGAAGGTGGATTTTCGCCGCCAAACCCTGGACACAATACACGACATACAGTTGCAAGAAAAAGTATGTGAACCCTTTGGGATTACGTGGAGTTTTGCATGAATTGGTCATAAAATGTGCTCTGACCTTCATCTAAGTCACAACAATTTGAAAAACACAGTCTGCTTAAAATAATACAACACAAACATTATATGTTTTCATGTTTTTATTGAACAGAACTTGTAAACATTCACAGTTCAGGGTGGAAAAAGTATGTGAACCTTTGGACTTAATAACTGGTTGACCCTCCTTTGGCAGCAATAACCTCAACTAAATGTTTCCTGTAGTTGCAGATCAGACCTGCACAATGATCTGGAGTAATTTTGGACCACTCCTCTTCACAAAACTGATTCGGCTATCCAGAGAGCAGGAAATTCGCCAAATCCTGGCGAATTGCCTACACATACGGTGCCTGTTCGGTGCCTGTTCGAGGGCAGTGAAATCCCCATCAAAAAGCACTGCTTCTGCTATTCAGAGAACAAAAACCAGCAGTGAAAGGTTCCCGAAATGCCCTGCCATTCGGTGGTTTAATTCGGCAAGTTTATTCAGGAGAATCCCATAAGCTTCAATTTTAAAAATCTTCCCGTTTTAATTAAATATCTAATAAACTGTTCATTATAAAATTCTGCAGTAAAGAGTCTCTTTATTTATAGATTTTTTAGGATGTTTTAAGCATTTTTCAGGGAACTTTTTTTTTTAAAAGTCAGATTTTTTTTTAAATAGTTTTTTTTAAGTTTACTTATTTTTTCTGTAACAGCCCTTTTTATTATCATTCCCTGGACCTCATATGCAAATTTCAGACATTTTCGCTCAGTAGTTTCTTTGCAAACAGCGTTTCACTTTTCAAACATTCATGCAAACTGTTTTGCTAATTTATTCACTGCCTCTTCTGCGGTGTCGGCTTTTTCCAGAGGCTGTGATCGGCTCCTGCTCGGGTTTTTCCGTGGTTTTCAGCAGGTTAATCCAGATGTTTTTGCGGGTTTTCGGCGTGCATTTGTCGGTTTTTGCGGTTAGTTCTCGTCAGGTTTGCGGCAGCTTTTCCCTGCAATTCGGGGACCCTGTGGTGCTTGCTGAATACACCGTAGGGTCACCGAAATGGGATCGGCAAAAGGAACCGAATTGAAGAGAACGAAAAGTCACCGAACGTGCGGTGACTTTTCGAATCTCTTTGAATTACCCTGTATGTGTGGAGAAAAAAAGGCACAGCACACCAATATCAAAACCTCATCCCCACTGTAAAACATGGCGGAGGGAGCATCATGGTTTGTGGCTGCTTTGCTGCCTCAGGGCCTGGACGGATTGTTGTCATTGATGGAAAAATGAATTTCAGAGTTTATCAAGACATTTTGCAGGAAAACGTAAGACCATCTGTCCGCCAAACTGAAACTCCGCAGAGGATGGGTGATGCAACAGGACAATGACCCAAAGCATACAAGTAATTCAACAAAAGAATGGCTTCAACAAAACAAAATACGCCTTCTGGAGTGGCCCAGTCAGAGTCCTGACCTCAACCCGATTGAAATGCTGTGCCATGACCTTAAGAGAGCGATTCACACCAGACGTCCCAAAAATATTGCTACACTGAAACAGTTTTGTGAAGAGGAGTGGTCCAAATATTACTCCAGAGCGTTGTGCAGGTCTGATCTGCAACTACAGGAAACATCTGGTTGAGGTTATTGCTGCCAAAGGATGGTCAACAAGTTATTAATTCCAAAGGTTCACATACTTTTTCCACCCTGCACTGTGAATGTTTACATGTTCTGTTCAATAAAAACATGAAAACATATAATGTTTGTGTTGTATTATTTTAAGCAGACTGTGTTTTTCAAATTGTTGTGACTTAGATGAAGATCAGAGGACATTTTATGTCCAATTCATGCAAAACTCCACGTAATCCCAAAGGGTTCACATACTTTTTCTTGCAACTGTACTTTCCCATCCACAACAGGCACCTGTATATCATGGTGTTGTGCCACAATACCCCCATGGCCGTGGATATTCTCACCACAGCCAGGCGTTGCCTACCCACCCACCCATGTCCCCTGTTGCTGGGCCACCCCTGGAGCCAGAGTGCCAACGCATCCACATGCACGGTCCTCATGACCCAGATGCTACTCGGTATCATACTATGTGAAGTGTATCGTCTGTTCATTTATGTTTGTCTGATTTTGTTCATGTTGTTCCACTATTTGTATTTTATTCCCTTCATTGTACATGCAATAATTTATGTGTTTAATATGTTATTGTTATCTTCTGTCATATTATGTCGGACAAAAAAATTAATTTGTTTCACATCGTTGTCAGTGTCATTACTCTTTCGGTACGTATTATGGAAGGTGATGCATGCGTGTGTGTGAGCATGAATGTGCTAGTGGGCATATCACTACTGACCAACAATAGGGGCTCTGCAGACCGAGCACATGTCTGCTGACTGGCAGCAATGTCATGAATGCAGGTGTTTGATAGTACTCACCGCAAAGTGATGACCAGCATCTCCTCCGGTGGTATGGCAGCCCTCATGTTGGTGTCCTCTTGGTCAGCGGCTCACGCACCTTCATCAACAGTTCATCAAAGGAGGGGATGGACATCCGCAGGTAGTTGAAAAACTTCACGGGGTCCCTCTCTCGCAGTGGCCTGTACAGCGTCACAAAGTGGCCATGTGTGTGTCTGACAGTGTTGATTGGATAACCCGTGTTCGCCATTGTCTTTTGTTCCTCAGGTACAGGTACCCCATTGCAGCAAAAACAAACACATAGACTGCATCCATCTTGGAAAAACGCCACCATTCCCAAAATGCCTTTTTATACCCCTTTCCCTTTATTTGATTCATTCTGCAATTGATTTGGCTAATCATATCTCTCTTTTTTGCAGCTCCGTGAAAAATCACGCACGAAAATGCGCATCGTATGACCGCTATCGCGTATTCCGTGAAAAAATACGTCCATTCGTTCGAACGCACTTTTTGACGGTCGACGCCAAAAATCTGACCCTAGCCTAAAATAGAATCACAAGGTTAGAACAGTCTGAAGTATAGTGGTGGACAATATGTTGAATCCTGGATACCTTGTTACTTCTTTTTGAGAAAGGATTTTTAACCAGGAAGAATACATTGAGATTTCTCTCGTTTTCAGGTATGGCCTGGGTGGCGATTGTGTACCGTTAGGTGTCTTGCCCAAGGACACTTACTGGAGAGGTGCTCTTGCTGGGATCGAACCCATGTCTCCACTCTCCACAAGCTCTCTCCATGCAGAGCAGTGATGTTGCCTCTACTCCACCCAACTGGTACAGCTTCTGGCATTTAATGTAGGATCATGATTAAAAAAAAGACAATTTAGATAATGGGAAATGGTCCTTCAATTCGTTTGTTAATCTTAAATTCAGTTATAAACTTTAAATAATGGCAGAGCAGGTCCCATCGCTGAAAATATGGTCCAATGTAATGACTTATGTGTTTAATTTCAGAAGGTGCAATTTTCGCTGAACAACAGAAGAATGTCACTTTCCTGTGAGTCAGATCACTGCAGACCTGGTACTTTTCTTTGAAATACATTTTGCGCTGTATTTTTAGCTTCTAAACGACTCAGTATGAATACTTAAATTATTAACTTGATTTTCTTTAAAACAAAGAGACGGTTTTCTCTGAGCTTGAATTTTTTTTCTCGCTCTGCAATAACTGGTTTTCTGCTGAATTATGTGATGGAACTACGAATGAAATGTTTTTGAACAATGAAAAAGAAATATTCCGCACTCAAAAGGACATTTGTTAAAGCCATTAGCTCCATCTGGTTAAAATGAAGGATTGAAAAAGTTTAAGCAGTGTAAGATGTTAGCTTATGATAACTCCACAATAAAACTGCTAGGCTTTGTTAGGTTTAATCGCAAATATCTGAAACATATTTGCCCTATTCCAACTTCTC
This sequence comes from Leptobrachium leishanense, assembly GCA_009667805.1. Taxonomy (NCBI): domain Eukaryota; kingdom Metazoa; phylum Chordata; class Amphibia; order Anura; family Megophryidae; genus Leptobrachium; species Leptobrachium leishanense. The sequence continues at coordinate 137,395,711 of CM019070.1, forward strand.
TAGTCAAAGAGAACCGTAAAGATCAGTATTGGGGCAAATTGTTATGTATTGGATGCTCCGTAACACCAGCTCAGTTATGAGTTGCGCTGCTTATTACCGGCCAGCCTCATAACTTTTCAGAGCCATTGATTTATCCACCATCACTGGTGGCCTCTTTTGAGGTTCACGGGAGTCCAAAGAAAGCCACATGAGATTAAGTGTATAATATCTCTTTTGAATTTTGGGATAACTGGATCTAGACCAGTGATTCCCAACCATGGTCCTCAAGTACCCCAACAGGCCAGGTTTTGAGGATCAGCTTGGGGAAATGTAGACTGAATCCTGCAATCACTGAGCAGCAAATCCTATCACCTGTGCTGTGCTTCAGGTATCTGGAAAACCTGACCTGTTGGGGGTACTTGAGGACAGCGGTTGGGAACCACTGATCTAGACAATAAACAATGTCCCATATCAGGGCCAGACCAAGACATTATAGGCAATGGTCGCTAATGGTAGCGTACGGCTGAGTAAGTGTTTCTGCCAGGATAAGTGACTTTAACGCAGGGATCTCAAACTCACGGCCCCCGAGATGTTTTTGCCTACAAGTCCCAGAGTTCTTTGAATGCAATAGATGGCAAGGAATCATGGGAGTTGTAGTTCAGAAACATCAGGGGGGCCAGAGTTTGAGATTCCTGCTTTAACACATGCCTTCGTATTACATTCCTGGCGCTAAATCCGTAAGAAATATATTAGCGCATCGGCTCTTCCTTCTGCGAGCTTCCTGGACTTTGCACATCCTATACTTAAAATGGGGAGCGCAATCATTAATTAGCGTTTTGGTAAGTAAGGTATTACAAAGCGCTAGTGCTAATTAACGCAGGGACATGCAAGATAAAATTTTAGCAACACTTAAAAGCTGACGCTAAATGACTTTGCACTTGCAAAATAATTTAACACCCCTAAACACCCCCCAACAAATCCCATACTCACCTGTCATCCAGCGGCGAGAACAGTGGCCCGATCCACCACTTCTTTTCACCGGAAGAAGAGTGAGACTGGGAACAAATAGTTCCCAGTCTCCTTACACGATCACTCAGCGGTGTTGTGCGATCTCGTGGCCCAGAAGCGAAACCCTCCATGGAGTCCTATGGACTCCAGGAGGTAATACTTGCGGAGGTGTGGAACCGCTACCACGAGTATCACTAAGATTAACGCTGCGTTCCTGGGCAAGGTGCTGAGTTAGGTGCAGATTTTCCCCGTTAGCGTCCCCATTTTAGTCAAATAATGGAATAGGGTCCTATGCTTCCTGGGTTCAAGGATGAAATGTTGCCCACCCCCCAAAACCACACATGTCACAGACCTACACAGCAAGAAAACTAAAATCTAATTATAGATTAATATAAATTATATGTTCAAGCAATTATATTAAAATAATAAAATAAAGTGCATTAAAATAATTAAGCTAAATACATTTGATATTAGATCATCAATTAAAGTATATGTTAAAAAACTTGCAAAATATATTAAAACTATATTACAATAAATTTAAATATTAAAATAAATATAATACATTATATTTAGCTAAAATGAACATACATTAAAAATTATGTACAGTTGTGTTCAAAATTATTCAACTCCACTGAAATTGAGTGTTTTGGCCAGTTTTGACATGATTTTGATCATTCAGTCATCTTGCTTACAATTAAATCAAAGAGGCACGTGTAGGTCAGACAAATATAACATAACATTTATAATGAAATAACCACAAATGTATTTTCTGTGCTCACATCATTATCAGTTTTTATTCAACCCCCAAGTGACATTCAATCTTAGTACTTATACAACATCCTTTTACAGTTATAACAGCTTTTTAAACGTGAAGCATAGCTTGACACAAGTGTCTTGCAGCGATCTACGGGTATCTTCGCCCTCGTCATGGGCAAAAAGCCTCCAGTTCAGTCACATTCTTAGGCTTGCGCACTGCAACTGCTTTCTTTAAGTCCACCAGAGGTTCTCAATCGGATTTAAGTCAGGTGACTGCGATGGCCACTCCAAAATGTTCCAGCCTTTAATCTGCAACCATGCTCTAGTGGACTTGGAGGTATGCTTGGGATCATTGTCCTGTTGAAAGGTCCAACGTCTCCCAAGCCTCAGGTTTGTGACGGACTGCATCACATTGTCATCCAATATCTCCTGGTACTGAAGAGAATTCATGGTACCTTGCACACGCTGAAGCTTCCCTGTACCTGCAGAAGCAAAACAGCCCCAAAGCATGATTGACCCCCCCCCCATGCTTCACAGTAGGCAAGTGTGTTCTTTTTTCATAGGCCTTGTTCTTCCTCCTCCAAACATAGCGTTGATCCATGGGCCCAAACAGTTCTAATTTTGTTTCATCAGTCCACAGAACACTATCCCAAAACTTCTGTGGTTTGTCCACATGACTTTTGGCATACTGCAGTCGACTCTTCTTATTCTTTGGAGACAGCAAGGGGTGCGCCTGGGAGTTATGGCATGGCGGCCTTCATTACGCAGTGTGCGCCGTATTGTCTGAGCTGAAACTTCAGTACCCACATCTGACAAATCTTTTCTCAGTTCCTCAGCAGTCACACGGGACTTTTCTCCACTCTACGCTTCAGGTAGCGCACAGCAGTCGAAGTCAGCATCTTCTTTCTGCCACGACCAGGTTGCGTTTCAACAGTGCCCTTTGCCTTGAAATTGCGAATGATGCTCCTATGGTCTCTCTTGGTATGTTTAACATCTTTGAAATCCTCTTATAGCCATTGCCCTTCCTGTGAAGAGTAATCACCTCTTCTCTTGTCTTCCTGGACCATTCTCTTGACTTCACCATGTTTGTAACCACACCAGTAAATGTCTAGAATGACTGAGTATCACAGTCATTTTAAAGCTGCCTAATTGGTGCTTATTATGCTTTATTGCTGCTCGTGACATCCACAAGTGTTTTCAATACCTGATTGAAAACACTTGAATGACCTCTGTTCTTCAGAGTGGTAGTCTTTAAGGGGTTGAATAATTGTGTCAATGAAGAATTCACAAAAGAAACATTTACTACTGTATTACAAAACCAATTGATGTCATTTTAGTTGCATATGGTTCTTTAAAAAGTCCTTGTAGGATTTCATTCTGAATACAATTACAAATGTACACTAAATTCCCTAAAACCCTTTACAGCATTGGGGGTTGAATAATTTTGAACACAACTGTAATTAAAATACATTTATTAAAAATGTATAATTATACGTTACTCAATTACATGTTACTCAAATAAATTATAATAAAATATCATAAATAATATATTAAAATGCATATATTGTTAAATTAATGCATTTGCTGGCAACCCCCTTTGAATGTTCTGCCTAGAGCCATGGCCCTGTTGGTACCCTATCCTATATGAACAATTTAAACATTAAGCCCTCCTGTCTTTTCCTAATGTTTATACCCTTTACATTTTGTTTTTAAATCACACTGAATCCAGCTTTGGACTCCCTCGGTGCTGGTTCAAACATGACATGCTGCTGGCATTCTGTAAGCCGCAGCTGGCACATGACCGCAGGGTGGCTGTCACAATATATTGCTGCAGAGCCATTGGACTTAGCAGCTTCCCCCTTCACTTTAAAACCAGAAAAAAGGTTCAATTAACTTTATTGATGCACTACAACTGCCAGAGAGAGGATAGAATGGAGGAGAGCCCCCAGGGTTCACTCATTTCTGGAGTTTAGGGGACGCTATGATTAAAAAACTATGGCCCCTATTATATTCTTCGTGTAAATGCACTAGCGCAGTGGATTTTTTTTTGCGCACGCAAAAAAACGTTAGCGAGCGCAAATTAACTCGGTATTATGATCCGAGCACAGTTTTTCAGCCTTCATGTTTTTTCGAGCGCAAATCCGACGCGCAAAGCCAGGCGCAAATGACCGTTGCGTGCAGGAATCGGTGGGCAGACTGTTTTTTTCACGGGATTCAGTCAATCAGAATTAAGAACCACCATTTGCTAGGTTTCGGTTGTTGCGCCTGTCAAAGTCAATCTGCGTATATATGCTGCAACAAAAATAAAAAATTAAACAATTTATTAATTTTATTGTTTGGGTATGTGTAGAATGTGTAACTGTACTGTGCTGTATTTTTTTATTTTGTGCATGTTCTTCTCGTTTCGGCCAGAACGTTCAGATTGTAAATTAACACCAGGTTTTCAAAGATGTTACGATACTTCGCGCAAAGGTCGTTCGTACGACGTTGCGCGAAGATCGCAATACCATCCGCTCAAACGCATTCGCACTGACAATGGTAAGTATGGGATGCGCGCACGCACTTGTGCTCGCGCTGGGTTCGCGCAGGGTCAATCACCGGTAGACGCTAACGTGCATCAGTTGCGCGAGCGTAGTAATACGACATTCCGCGCAAATGTTTTTGTCCTCGCGCAAAAGCACATTTGCGTGCACGCAAATGCGCTGCGCGAGGATTGTAATAGGGGCCTATGTTTTTATGTTACTATGTGCTATTATGAATTTTTGCGGCTCGTCATTATGCCTCAAAGTCTGTCCGTAGCTCAGAATAATTATTCAGGTTGCTATTTTCGTGACAACAATTATGTTTGCTGAAATGATGTGATGGGTCTGGAGTGGGCAGGGTAATTAGTTAATTTCTGTAAATTGAACGTACGGGAAAAAGTGCTATGTTCCAGGAACGGTAAAATTAAAATTCCCTGTGAAATCCTGAAAAAGCACTTATTTTTGACAAAAAAAAGACGGTGTATGAGAAGGAGGAATTTGAATGATTTCGACATTTGCATCTGACGAGGCTCTTTCTCAATAAATAAACGCGCAGAGCAGACGACAACTATGTGACCTGTATCACGGCACGCCAATTGATATTTTACAAGAATTCCCATGAATTACCTGAAGATTAAACACAAAGACTTGAATTACAGTTAAAGAAAAAGCTTCAACGTCGTGCAGAAGGCTTTGCCAGCGATACCACAATCAAAGACTGCAGTTCATCGAAAACAAATAGACATAATCGTTACGGTGTCTGTGCTCGAGCAACAAGCAACCAAAGAATGAGATTTCCTGGAATGACAATAATTAGGATAGAGCTGAGAGCTTAAAAGGAGGACAATTAGCGGCTGGCATTGATCCAGCGCTTTTAAAGCAGGTTATTGCGGGCCATGCATTGCACATCTGCATGATAAAATTAAAATTAGCTTATCGACAGAAGCAGCTTGCAAGCAGACAATTCGTGATGAGCTGTTTGCATCAGAAAAGGAGGTTTGCTCAATGCCCGGGGCATAGAAAAAAAAACTTTTAAATGACCCCAGAGAAGTTCTTTCTTTGTTCGATATCTTCAATTAAGCTTCCAGTGACTGACAAACCTAAACCGAGCGTCGCTTTTGTCCTTGTCACTATTTATTACAGTCATGCTGTGGGGCGTTCGGACATTTCTTAAACAGAACTGTTAAATGAAGTCTGAAAACAAAACGATGATTGAGAAAACATGTTTTACTCGCTTGATAATCACTGTCTGTACTTTTTTTGAAGATTTGATGCTCATACAATGCAACTCTCCGACTACTTGCTGCCCACCTTATGTTCACATCAATAAACAGGCTTCAATTGCCTTAAATATCTCATACTGTCTGTTATGACTAGTTTGATCATATTGGCCGTATTGATGAGATTTGTGGAACCCTATATTTGTCCAATAAATGCTCAATCCAGCCTTACATTTATATATATAATAAAGTTTATAGCTGCAGAAAAAAAATGAAATTCAAGAACTAACTATTCACTTGCTCCTAATATATCCCGCCACTTGACAGGCATCACTGCAACCATATAATCAATGATATTCACTTCACGCATCAGTGGTTTTAATGTTGTGTGTGTATACATATATATATATATATATATACAGTTGTGTTCAAAATTATTCAACCCCCACTGAAATTGAGTGTTTTGGCCAGTTTGACATTGAGTTTGATCATTCAGTCATCTTGCTTACAATTAAATCAAAGAGGCACGTGTAGGTCAGACAAATATAACATAACATTTATAATGAAATAACCACAAATGTCTTTTCTGTGCTCACATCATTATCAGTTTTATTCAACCCCCAAGTGACATTCAATCTTAGTACTTAGTACAACATCCTTTTACAGTTATAACAGCTTTTAAACGTGAAGCATAGCTTGACACAAGTGTCTTGCAATGATCTACGAGTATCTTCGCCCATTCGTCATGGGCAAAAGCCTCCAGTTCAGTCACATTCTTAGGCTTGCGCACTGCAACTGCTTTCTTTAAGTCCCACCAGAGGTTCTCAATCGGATTTAAGTCAGGTGACTGCGATGGCCACTCCAAAATGTTCCAGCATTTAATCTGCAACCATGCTTGGAGGTATGCTTGGGATCATTGTCCTGTTGAAAGGTCCAACGTCTCCCAAGCCTCAGGTTTGTGACGGACTGCATCACATTGTCATCCAATATCTCCTGGTACTGAAGAGAATTCATGGTACCTTGCACACGCTGAAGCTTCCCTGTACCTGCAGAAGCAAAACAGCCCCAAAGCATGATTGACCCCCTGCCATGCTTCACAGTAGGCAAGGTGTTCTTTTCTTCATAAGCCTTGTTCTTCCTCCTCCAAACATAGCGTTGATCCATGGGCCCAAACAGTTCTAATTTTGTTTCATCAGTCCACAGAACACTATCCCAAAACTTCTGTGCTTTGTCCACATGACTTTTGGCATACTGCAGTCGACTCTTCTTATTCTTGGCCTTCATGCCTCCCATGCCTGGGAGTTCTGGCATGGAGGCCTTCATTACGCAGTGTGCGCCGTATTGTCTGAGCTGAAACTTCAGTAGTACCCACATCTGACAAATCTTTTCTCAGTTCCTCAGCAGTCACACGGGGACTTTTCTCCACTCTACGCTTCAGGTAGCGCACAGCAGTCGAAGTCAGCATCTTCTTTCTGCCATGACCAGGTAGCGTTTCAACAGTGCCCTTTGCCTTGAATTTGCGAATGATGCTTCCTATGGTCTCTCTTGGTATGTTTAACATATTTGCAATCTTCTTATAGCCATTGCCCTTCCTGTGAAGAGTAATCACCTCTTCTCTTGTCTTCCTGGACCATTCTCTTGACTTCACCATGTTTGTAACCACACCAGTAAATGTCTAGAAGGAGCTGAGTATCACAGTCATTTTAAAGCTGCCTAATTGGTGCTTATTATGCTTTATTGCTGCTCCGTGACATCCACAGGTGTTTTCAATACCTGATTGAAAACACTTGAATGGACCTCTGTTCTTCAGACTGGTAGTCTTTAAGGGGTTGAATAATTGTGTCAATGAAGAATTCACAAAAGAAACATTTACTACTGTATTACAAAACCAATTGATGTCATTTTAGTTGCATATGGTTCTTTAAAAAGTCCTTGTAGGATTTCATTCTGAATACAATTACAAATGTACACTAAATTCCCTAAAACCCTTTACAGCATTGGGGGTTGAATAATTTTGAACACAACTGTATTTGTGTGATGCTACTAATTAGTCAATACCCTAGAGCAGTGATTCCAAACCCTGTCCTCAAGTCCCCCTACCAGGCCAGGTTTGCAAGATATCTGAAGCACAGCACAGGTGATATGATTTGCTGCTCAGTGATTGCAGGATTCAGTCTGTATTTTCCCAAGGTGATCCTTAAAACCCGGCCTGTTAGGGTTACCTGAGGCCTGGGTTTGGGATGCACTCTTGTAGAGCACCATGCTATTTTGCAAGGACATGGCACCCTGTGCAGGTAATGTTATTTAGAAGAATAGCCCAGAAAGTGAGCTAAATGAAGCCAGCAATATGATTATTTTTTGCCACGGAGCTACTGTCATTTTCTTGCATCAATTAGGGATGTGCATGGCTGAAAAATTTGTTTTGTTTAGTTTTGTTTCGTTACGTTATTACATAATTTCATTTTAGGAATTTCGTAACTAATTTCGTTTTGTGTTTCGTTTCGTATTTCGTTTAATTTTGGATTGATTTGTATCGTATCATATTGGATTCGTATCGAATCGAATTTGATAGTTGATATCCATTTGATAGTTCATTTCAATTTCTATCATATCGGATTCGTATCGTATCGGATCGAATTCAATAGTTGATATCCATTTGATAGTTAATTTCAAATTCGATAGTTGATATCCAGTAGTTGATATCCATTTGATAGTTCATTTCAAATTCGATAGTTGATATCAATTATTCAAATTTTTCTTTTATGATGATGACGCAGTGTAAAACGAAATATATGTTATATATCATTTCATTTGGTTTCGTATCATATTGTTTCTTTTTGGTTCAAATGCCCATCTCTAGCATCAACCTGGTTAATATTAACCCTAATAAAGTTGTTATGAAATGAAATCTCAAGTTACACAGATGTTCGGTTATTGTACCAAGATTGATTCTGCCCAGAAATTTTAGGTGCAGAAGCCAATGAAGGACCATAGCTTAAATGATGGACCATAGCAGATAAATGATATATTTAGCACACAGCTTATATCTTGATGTGCGTCCTTCTGTCCTGAATACTAGTTTTCTTTGCTTCTGTGCTAGTTATAAAGTGTACACGTGCCATACTTTCGACCTCACGTTGTCGCAACACTTAAAAAAGACGATAAAACCCCACTAACCACCTTTGCTTCTCCAATTCCGATGCAGATTTAAGCACATTTGAACTAGTTTCACTTAATACTTGAAGAATTACAGCAGGTAGGCCTTTGATATTGGACCCTTTTCATCTCTGACATTTACAGTCATTTGATTTAACTTTCACTCCGCAGCTAATGCAAACTGGAATTTCTCGGGGGATCAAGAGTTTACAAAATGTCTCTATCAGAGAAATGGCCGTAGAGGTGATAAGAACTTTTATCTCCCACTGCAGAATTACACTGGAAAAACCGTAAGCCTTAACTGCGCTAAGACACAGATGTTTTAATCGATACATACTGCGCAGGTAGGAAATAAATTGCCTCTATTTTTACACTTTAGTGTAACGGGGTCCATGTGATACATTAACCCTGTATGACTGTACGAATAGACGTATGACCAACGCTGTCACTAAAACCATCCCTCAATTTCAGTCTATATATTTATTTTGGGCTAAGCCGTATCCTGAGATGTACAGGGTTCTAAAAACGAGATATTCTCTGAGTTTATGACTGGCGACCAGGGATCTAGTCTTAAAAAAGTAAGGGCTCTATTACATTCTAGAAAGCGCATTAACGCGAGGGGCAAAACCCTACGCGCTGAACGTCGCATTACGAGTTTCGCGCAAGCGATGCACGTTAACGTCTAACGCGAGTTACCCTGCTCGAGCGAAAGTTTGTGCGCGCATCCCATACTTAACATTGTGAGCGCAAATGCGTCCGTGCGCTGGTACGATGATGGTATTACAATCGATGCGCATCTTTTTACGATCGACGTTTGCGCGCATAATTTTAACGTCTTTTAAAAGCTGGTGGTAACAGCAAATCTGAACGTTCTGGCCGAAACGAAATGCACAGCACGAAAAAAAAATACAGCACAGTATAGTTATACATTCTACACATACCCAACGAAAAAAATTGAGTGTTTGTGCGTTTTTTTTTATTGCTGCAGCATATATACTCAGATTGATTTTGGCAGGTGCAAAAACTGAATGGGAAACAATTGTGGTTCTTAATTCTGATTGGCTGAATCGCATTTAAAAACAGTCTGCACACCGATTTCTGCGCGCAGCGTTAGCTTGCACTCGGTTTTGCGCGTCTTTTTTACGCGTGATATTTTCGGACGGATGAAAAGATGCGCTCGGATCGTAATACCAGCGTTAATTTACGCGCATTAACATTTAACGCTGCGGGCAAAAAATTGTGCTGCGCGTACGAATTTGCGCGGAGAATGTAATAGAGCCCCAAGTGTGGAAACTGTACAAGATTTCTGCTCCTCAATTGACATGTGGTACTTAATCCACCACTCCACAAGAAAGTTTGGTATCGTTATTTAAACATGTCATATACTGTATTTCTGGTGCCTTAATAAAGAAACATATGGTTGAAACTAGCAAAAGCTTCCTAGTATGTGTGGGCCAAAAGGGAACTCCATTCCTTATGAGAAAATAGTGGAGGAACTGTGTTCCCATGCGTTCCTGCTTCACTTGACCCTTGATGACTACTACTATTAGTCCTCTAGTCCTCTCTCTTCCTGGTTGATTCTGATATCCAATACAAGAAGGGCGTTTCTTACAAATGCAAGAATAAAACAATTTAGAATTTAAAGACACAGTACTACACTTTATTGATTTCACTTCATCCGTTAACATTTACAAGTGAGCCACTAACAGCCCCATGTTGATGGAGCAGCAGGTTCCCATGAGCTCAGCCGAACCACAATGTCTCTTCTCTGCAAACGTGGAGAGTAGAGCAACACCTCACTAGCAAACGTGCTCAGGAAAGACACCTAACAATATGTACCCACCTACCATACAATATATCTCCTGTATAGACTGCAAAGGGACTATTCATTAAACACGGCACTTGCCACCGAATTGTGCCGAATGGTGAATTTCACCATTAATTGCAATCTCAGAGCAGTTTGTCTGCTCACTAAGCTGTCAACTCGCCAAATACAGGCAAATTGACGGCAAAATACAGTGCAGTTCGCGGCGGTTCAACAGTCTTCGGCGACAGCAAAATTGGCCCATAGAGAAGTACTGGTTTGTTTGATAGCAGAACGCTGAAATGCACTAAAGTGACGGCGAAATGCCTTGACTTTCGGTGTTTCAGGCCAACTTGTTTAAACAGACAAATCTCATAGGATTCAATGTAAAAATCTAGGGCAATACTACATTCTTAACGCTAACGTTAGCGCTCCCTATGCGTAACATGGGTAGCGCGAAGAGTTAATTAGCTTTTGGATTACAAAGTCACTCAAAAGTTAACCACAGCTGGGAGCAGGTGCTAATTGATTCCGCTTCTGCGAAACTTTTCGTTGTGCACATGTCTAATTCACTATTCACTGCAGGGTCTCCCCGAACTCCGCTGAACATGGAGCCACCACAGACTGCTAAAAAGTCGCCGAACAGACTGCTGAACACTGCCGAACAGACCACCGATCGCTGTGGAAAACCACTTAACTGAACACCAAACGCCCCCGAACTGCAAAAAAAACAGGAACTCTGCTATTTTTTAAAACGTGAATAAAACAATAAAAATGCATGAAAACATGTGGAAATAATAGAAAAGGTCCTATAAAATATGAATAAGGTCTGTTCCGTTGTTTTAACGGAATTAAAAAATGGCATTAAAAAACGTGAATAAAAACTTTCACCTTAAAAATCAAGGAAAATACAAAAAAATTCTAAACAAATAAAAAGCCTTTTCGCTCAAACTCAAAAGAATAAAAAGCTGAATAAAAAATAAAATAAAAACAATGAAATTTTTTTACATTGAATCCTAGTGGATTCGCCTGTTTAAACCCGTCGAACTGAACCACTGAAAATCGGACCATTTCACCAAACTTCTGAGCATTTCACTAACATTTCAGTGCAGTTTGGCGTTCTCTGAATAGATTAACGTCACTGTGGGACAATTTCAACAGCCGCGTAGATTGCCAAATTGCAGCGATCTACAGCAAACCGTACTTTATTTCGCTGTCAATTCGACCAATTGGCAAATTGACAGCTTTCTGAATACTCAAACTGCTGTGTCATGCCCCATGATTTAGGATTTATTGTATATTTTTACTGTTATGTGTTGAATCTGCCTTTGCTGCTTACATGCTATTGTTTTCATAGCTATTTTGTTCCTGCTGGGTTTCCTTAGCCTTTCTGTATCCAGCTAGTTCCCATCCCTTTGCTCAGTGTCTTGTTCTAAGAAACTCCCTGGTTACATAGCAGCCATTCTGTGCTCACTGCTGGACAAAACTAATGTCTTTTTACCTGCATTGCTGTACACTATTACTGATTGTCAGTCTGATCATTAAACTCTTCAACTGGATTCATCTTTCTACCTGTCAGTTTTGCTGAGTTGAAGCTATCTGCCGAACTTCATCGTGTGGGTACTGGTCAAATACAGATTTAGCTAGTCTAAAGCATCCACGCCTCACAGCTTTGCTTAGGGAAGCAGAATATGCTGCAAAATTGCACCATAGGGTGAAATTCACCATTCGGTTTCAAGTTCGGCCATATAATAAATTCAAAACCTCACCTTCTATTACAGCTTCATACTTTAATCATAATACCCTTAATCTGATGAATTAACTATTCAATGTCAAAATAAAAACTGGATAAACCCTCTGGTGCGTTTCAATGCCGCTCTCTGTTATTCTATGTCATCTTACACAAGTTTATTTCTTTATATTTTGCCTCTTCCAGTTTACTTGTACAGTTCATTAACGAAATTACCTTTAATCAACTTATGATTTCTGCATATTTCATCTCTGCATGTCGTATCTTGCATTTTCTGGGCATGATGCTGAATTTTATTCCATTTGTCCTCTTTGCCATTACTTTCAGATCGCATCATACATGCGTATTACCTTTATACACTGTGACATTAAGAATGTCCTTAGGAATCATGCCAAGGGAGGAACGATATTAAGTTAAATTTGCTAAATTCACACTTTGCTTCACTGAATTTTGATTTCACTGAAGAGGCTTAATGATTTTGGAGAGCTTGGTCTTTTAAGATTATTGACACAAGCAGCGGCCTGTTCTGAGCCAATGGATAGAATCACATCTGATCTAATCAAGATGTTTCACTGATGCATGATGGTTTATAAAGCAGCCAAATAAACCTTGCCGAATGATGTACTTTCTCATTTATCATAATTACAAACCTTTTTTTTTATTTCTCTGCAAGAGCACATTTGCAGCGATGTCTACGGCATTCGTTAATTTTAAAGTCAGTCGCTTAAGTATTTGATTTTAAAAGCTGGGCCTAGGCACACGATCAAACTCCTGCTTACATTCCAAGAAAATTACACTTAGATGTATAAATTCTAATTATTGCAAAACTGAAAGTAAACAGCAATATGTGCTCAGATAGAATAAAGTACTCTCTGTCTTATTAAAAAACAAGTTTAAAGAATGCTAATTTCATCCAAAATGAATGAACGATAAATATCAGAGCTGGCCTAAGACATTGTGTTGCCGGGACAAAGAATGAAGGTATTGGATATTATTATATTTTTTAATATAATATTAAGTTAGTAGATATAATATTAGATAAATATAGATAAACAAAATAAAAATAAAAAACGCCACAAAAAAAATATGCGCCACACCGTACTCTCAGAGATTTCAGTTCAGCTGAACTTCCATACACCACTCCCAATGACCCCTCCCATGCACCCTCAGAACCCAAATTAGCCTATTTACACGCTCAGGACCCTTACACCCTCAGGCTCCAGTTCAGTCTCCACGGACACCCAAATCTCACATGAGTCCCCTTGAACCCTCAAACCTCAGATAAGCCCCTTGAACCCTCAATGCTCCGATCACCCCCATGAACCTTCAAACCTCAGATCAGTCCTCATGCACACTCAATCCTCAGATCATCAACCTTCAAACCTCAGATCAGCTCTCATGCACACTCAATCCTCAGATGATCTCAATGCACCCTCAAACCTCAGATCAGCTGTCATGTACCCTCAATCCTCAGATCAGCACCTTGCATCACAAACCTCAGATCATCACCTATGTACCCTTAAATCTTGGATCGGTCCCCTTTAGCCCTCAAACCTTAGATCAGCCCATGCACCCTCAAACCTCAGATCAGCCCCATGAACCCTCAAATCTTAGATTACCCCATGCTCTCTCAAATCATAGATCAGCTACATGTACCTTCAAACACCAGGTCAGCTCCATGCACCCTCAACCTCAGATCTGTTCCATGCACCCTCAAACCTCAGATCAGCCCCAATCACCCTCAAACCTCAGATAAAACCACGTGTGCCCTCAAACATCAAGTCATTACCCATGCACCCTCAACCCCAGATAAGCCCCATGCACCCTCAAATCTCAGATCAGCCCTCATACACCCTCAAACCTCTGATCATCTCCATGCACCCTCAAAGCTCAGATCATCCCCTACACCAGTGTTTCCCAAACCTGTCCTTGGGGCCCTCAACCAGGCCAGATTTTGCATATCACCTTGGGGAAATGCAGACTGAATCCTGCAATCACTGAGCAGCAAATCATATCACCTGTGCTGTGCTTCAGATATCTGGCAAACCTGGCGTGTCAGCGGGTCTTGAGGACAGGTTTGGGAAACACCGCCCTACACCCTCATATCTCGGATCAGCCCCTATGCACCCTCAAACTTCAGAACGACCCCATTCACCTTCAGACCTCAGATCAGCCCCCATGCAGTCCCCAGAGAAAAACAACATAGCAAAACAGGCTGGATCCAAAAGCTATATATAGACAAGAAGTGAAAAAAAAGAGGTTTGTGAGGGCCCTGAGGACGAGCAGCTGCACTATTGCCCTGCTCTATGGTGGGGCCCGCTCAGGTCGAATGCTCCATATGCAAATCAGCCTGCTGTCACCCAATGAGAGTGGCCAGTACTGATTGCCAAGGACGTCATCCCTGCACGAGAGGTGCAGCAACCCCCGACGATCGTTTCGGCATTGTTAGGCCTCGTCAGGAGGGTATAGCTGACACCCCTCTAGGCACCTCTAGACAAGATAGTTAATACAGAGGCATATCACTGCAATGTTCCTTTAAATTTTTTTTATTAAAAAACACTAATATACGTACGGTTCACTTATCCACCCTATGCATCTCATGAAAGATGTTGAAAAGGTAGATAACATAAAGGCAAACAAAGAATTCTTGTTTTCAACTTCGTTTTAATTAAGATGAATACACTTTGCTATATCTTTCCTTTCTATCATTTAAAATGTAATTATTGACTCAACGCAGCCGAGTGCTGTTTGGATTACAAAAACACATTAACACAGAAATTCTAAAAAACGTTCTTTGTCAACAAAGGCCTTGAATACGAGTAAAAGAAAAGTAATTTCAATAAGGTGAAGTTCATATTCCATCACGATGACTGGCACAGCATTCCTGGAGATCTGAAATATTATCCGCTTACCATATGGTCAGCATGGGCAAAGCTATTTTACACAGAGTTGAATCTAAGTCTTTATGTGTCTCTTTCATCCTTTGATTAGAAATTCAGGATTTTAAGAGTTCAAAGTAGGTCAAGAGAAAGAGACTCAAAGCGCAAACGCTTTTAGTGTACTTTCTAAAGACATCTTTAATGCAAATCATATGCAAATGTACAATGTTCAAGGTAAGTTATTCCTTTTTTTAAATATAGAGGAATACAAAAAAAGAACTTCTTTGACTTTTTACACCCTTAAAATACTAGACACTGTCATGTGAGCATGAGATTAAATGAATCCTGACTACTACTCTTTACCACCATAACCCACCAAGTTGGTATTCTGAGTTCTACTATATTCTGCCATCCAGTGTCTGCAGGTACCATACACTCAGGGCACTACCAGCTGGTGTAAGCTACGCCTAGTGTCAGCCTGTTTTCACATGAGCACCAGGTAATTCAGTCTAGCGCTGGACCAACAGATCATTTGCTTCTTGCTACAAAGGGCAAAACCCACTTAGCACGGTAATTAACGATTGGTAGCGCAAGCTTACTGTACTTACCCCGTCCTATACTTAAGATGGGCAGTGCTACAGAGCACTTTCGCTATTCTAACCAACAGATCGTTTGGTCTCGGCGCAAATTTTAGTGCCGACACTAATCGCAAAAATGTGCCTACTGCTCAACCCTGGTGTTAACTGCCGGAAAAGGAAGAAAAAAGAAGAAAAAAAAGTCAAAAGTCCTTGCCCAAAATTAACAGGTAATTAACAGGCAATTGAAAGGAATGCAACACAGGTGTTCTCTCTGCTCCCTGGATGCAGTTACATGTAAAAGATGCATTGTATGGTTAAACCGCCATGCTTCGGTGAAACGTGAGAAGATGCATTGTATAGGAAAACCGGCCATGTGCGAAGCCCATAGGATTCAATGTAAAAAATATTATTGTTTTTTATACTTTAATTTATTCAACCGTTTATATTTTTAAAATGGAGAAAGGACAAATTCCCCAGGCGTTTGGTCTCCCCTAGATTCGAATTCCACCCCAATGGGCACTTCCTAAAACCCACCAATGAAAGTCACAAAGAAGAAAAAAATGTTGGGTGTGGACAAGCGCTTCATAGAAGTGCCAGAGGAAAAACACAAGAATGGGAGTAGCGTATATCGGCAAACTAGCCACACTTCAGCAGGTCATTTAGGCGAAGTCCCAAATGGATCTTCTTGTATGGAGAAACCTCAAAAAGAACACAGAGAGGCGCCTATGGTGCAATATTGTAACATAAGGAAAAAGTCCACAATAAAAATAATTGTTAATACTCACACAGAATGAGAGCTGCCAGCTCTCAAATGAAGATATGCCGGGTATTAATGGGCTACCTGCTTAACCAAAGCGGTTCTTCTGGATACCCTTTCGGTGTATTCACCGGATAGATGCTGGTGGATAATTCACCAATAAATAGAACAGGTGATGGATAATAATAGGGTATTTAATCAGAAAATGGTATTAGAATACATAAACCAAATGGTATTAAAATACATAGGCCAAACGCGTTTCGCCTGTTAAACTGGCTACATCAGTAGCAAAAAAACAAATATTCTTAATCCGCAGCAAAAAGCCTTTTAGTTTATTGAATTTTTAGAATTTATTAGGTATTTCTCTGGATTTTTCAGGCAAAATTTGGGGTTCCGATTTTTTTCTCTTTAAAAAAGAGACTTTTTTGCACTGGAACGATTTTTTTTTTTAACCATACAATGCATTAGTGCTGGTGCTCAGCTCGGGTCTTAGCGTTTTTTCTAGCGCACACTATTGAATCTTGTACACGGACTACAGCGGACAAGGTGATCTGTTGGTGGGTTGTCAGGCGCTACCTTTTAGCGACTCGCGCTAGATTTTTCATGTAGCGTTGTCGTTTTAGCTCACACCAGCTGATAGAGCCCTCAATATTTTATATTTCTTTCCTGTTGATGGCCATTATAGGAATGCACCGATACAATGTATAAATAGGTTATCTTCAGAGGTGCATCTCATTATTTGTAACATGATGTATAGGTAACCTTTAAAGGAGTACGCGGGATGCCACCTGGAAAACCCGACTACTTAAAATAAGTATATAGCATTGTAAGGTCATAAAATAAATAACCTCACATGCATTTCTAAAAAAAAAGTGTATATATGTATATATCAGAGCTGAGACACAGTTTTTTTTTTAAATTAGACTTTAATTTTAATCAGAGGCAGCATTAGTGACATTTCAAGGGCTCAGCAAACTGGGACAGACTCATAGTGCCCTGCCTATATACTGCTGGTGAATCATTATTTTTTTCCAGGCTGTTTCATGCATTATGGAAGCATTGTAGGAGTGCTATAAGAGGCTGACTTGAAAAAAAAACATATTCCAGAGACATAATTAAAGGAAATAATGTTAAAAAACGACACAAACAGCAAAAATGAAAATAGACTATGAGCAGAGACTTGATTATTAATTATAGCTCTTGCGTTAGCATTTTATGTGGACCCATAGTTATTGGGGTAATTTTGCCCAGTGGTAGCCCTTTTTTCTTTATTTCTTGAAAAAAAATATATATAAATAAATATAACCTTCAATCTTTTCATGCACCATGGGCTCTCAGGCTAGGGACAGATGAGCGCATTTTCTGCGGCCACCGTCAAAATGTACGTCGATGCGTGCGCACGCATTTTTTCACGGAATACGCTTAAGTGGTCAGACGATGCGCAATTCTGGACGTATTTCATGACGATGGGGTGAAAAGAAGTCTAGGGAAATCCGGCTGTTTGAACGTTATGTTGGCCGCACACTAGCAGCGTCTGACATCTCCTAATCACGCACACACGCTGCTATGCGGCCGCAGCGCACTCTGTACGTCAGTACCAGCGGTTTAACGTTCTCGAAAAAATGCGTTCATTTTCCACTTGCGTTGCGCGGCCGGACTTTTGTGCGACCGTACTTCGTATATTGGCTGTCATTGCCCGTCATCTGCTGCTAGTGCGGCCGTAATTATGTGCGCCAGAACGCGCGTTCGCACTGCCTCAGTCTGACCCTAGCCTTAATCAGCCCCTTCAATAACAAGTGAATTTTCCATAAAACCACCAGGAGGATCCAGGGGTTTAATGGAACGTGACTGGTGGCAGAGTGGTCCCTCTGCTGTCCAAAAAGCGCTACTACATGCACATCATAGCTTGGGCTTGGTGGTTCTTGAAGCTTTTCTTGACTGATGTGTTGACATTTTGGGAATGTCCTGGAGCACATACTTTGCATGAACCAGAATACCCTTTAACACAAAGTAGTATTTTCATAAAATCACTGCCAGGACCCATTAATTCATTCATTATACAGGAAAAAAATCATTGGGAATATTCTCAATGTATTTGTTACTGTAGTACCCCTATTTGACAGGCAGGCGTCGCCATCTGCTGGCCAAAAAAGTGCTACTGCAGATGGAGCTCTTGGTGAATTTAAATGGGGAACCATGTTTTGTGTCCCAGCTTTTCAAACTATCATCTCGGCTGTCATGTACTCTGAACCTAAAACATTTGGGGCATATTCTGGGGCCGATTTGCAAATTAATTTTGTTGCCTTTAACGAAATTCCTTTGCAAAGCAGGTACTTTTGAAGATTAACTATACTCGATCTTGGTAATGCCACACATTCTAGAATAAACATATTATAAACTAACAGGTCTATTCCCTAAAAGGTGAAAATCAGGAGAATTGCCATTAAAGAACAATCTAGTCCAAATAGTAGATTTTAAAGTGTGATAAATGGGAGAATTTTTCTGATTTGGCTAGTTTGACCTGGATTTTCCACTTCTCCTGCATTTCCCCTTTATTGAATAGACCTGTAGAGGCCTACAGTGCAACAGAATTGCTCATATACGGAATTTAGTGTTATGAAAAAATCTTCTAATTTATTATCCTTTATTATCCTTTATTTATATAGTGCCACATAAATCCGAAAGCGCTTTACAAGATCAGTGTACAAAGCGTTGATACATTGGAATAACACACATGGATGATGACCTGATTCAGGGTGACGCTGTTCCAAGGGAATTTACAATCTATGAGATGTACAAGTATTTTGTGAGGTAGGCGCATCCATATCGTTAGGTGTCTTGCCCAAGGACACTCGCTGGTGGCATCTTCTGAGTGGAATTGGGTCACCTCTCCATGATTGTAGAGCAGCGACCTGCTGGTTACATTGAACCCACTTCTCGTAAAGTCGAGAGTTGCTTCTCCACAGTTGTATTGGAGGGATGTGCTGAATGGGATTTGACTCGCTTCTCCACAGACGAAGGGTAGAGACGTTACCACTGGACTCCATAAATGATATTATGTGGTAGGCAAGTACGTACAGTTAACACAAACAATTAAATATGACAGGGGCGCTGGGAAATACTTATGTGCGTAGGTCAAAAAAGCAGCTATACCTAGAGTGAGACTTAGACTTAGGTAACACCACAACAAAAGATAATATAAAACACAGAAAAATTAGGAAAGCGCTAATTCGTCCCAATACACATAGTATGCATATACCTGATACTGAGTGTGCAAATATAGACGTGCACATCCACACAATCGCCACATATGTGTATTTATCCGTCACCCTCACATAAATATATGGATGGATATTACCAATAAATCGGCAAATCTTTTTCTTATTCTTTTTCTTTCTCTTGTGTGGTACAATTTTCCACAGAGGGGTACATGCAAAATATAAAAACACCCAATGGTGCAATATTGCTACAATATTAGTATATGTATATATAGATTCGGACAGGTGTTCCACTCACGTGGCTCAGAGCCTGGATAATTAAGGCTCAATATTCCAGCGGTGGGCCTTTTTTGAGGTGACCCCGTCCCGTATCCAGTGGTTGGTAAGCAGTCAGCGATGTTCCCGTAATGTTCATGCAGTGATACACAAATAGATCATAGCGCAACCCCACAGGTTCATAACATATGTATATAGACTTTTTATCAAGATAAACTCACGTGGTTCTGAGCCTGTATAACTACTGGCTCGGTAACAATAGCGTGCGGTGTCTTCAAGTGGGAGCACCAATCCCCAAGGTGGCGAGTATAAAATGATTTTCCAGAAAATGTAGATTAAAAAAAGAATGTGTGTTTTATTCCATAATAATTTATGCAGATAAACGACCAAAAGCGTTTCACCTGTCGGCTTCGTAAGATGTGCATGTCTATATTTGCACACTCAGTATCAGGTATATGCATACTATGTGTATTGGGACAAATTAGCGCTTTCCTAATTTTTCCGTGTTTTAAAGTATGTACAGTTAGGTGTCTTGCCCAAGGACACTTACTGGAGAGGTGCTCTGGCTGGGATATGAACCTGGGTCTCCACGGTTATAGAGCAGTGAGGTTAACTCTACTCCATCCAGCCGGTAATTTAGATAAAATAGAACATCCTCACATAAACCAAATTTTCTAAAACAAGGGGGTTAAAACACAGATAACACCATTTTTTACAAGAAATACATTTTCTCTTGTTCCTCTTTGTAATACATACCTCTATGTGCCTTGACAACTGATGCCATTGCAGCGCATAAAGGTTTTTCCGAAATTGAGTAAAGCAGAATCGATTCATTCGCATTCACACAATGGTTTCTGTCTGTGCAGCAACACATATTAAAGACTATTTTTTTAAGAGATGTCGCTTGGACCACCTGCTGAAGGTCAGTCTCAATAAGCACCTTTTCTGTAGAATTCCAACGAAATCTACAGTGTAAAGCTAAGTTCTAATAACAACTTAAATACACGTATCAGGTCCTAAAAATGTTATCATGGTCTCGAGAAAACGAGTTCCTTTCCATCAAGTCATGGCTTTACTGACAGATCTAGCTTCAATGACTTCCCTAGTATTGGCCCAGGTATCACCAGTGGGAATTTTCTTGTTTTACTTAATTTTAGACAAAAACTTACATGGTGTTACATACTCTTTTCTATAGCTAGATATATTTTATTCCAAGGTTTTTAGGCCACGTGGAGAAGATTTCACGCTAGAAAAATAAAAGGTATAAGGCAAAGTCTTTTGGGCCCTATTACATTCTTCGCGCACAATTGTGCGCATGCGCAAAAGCGCATTAACGCGAGGGACAAAACCCTTTGCGTGAACGTCGTATTACAACGTTCGCACACAAAATGCGCGTTAACGTCTAACGCGAGTGATCCTGTGCGAACCCTTTGCCAGCACAATTTAGTGCGCGCATCCTATACTTAACATTGTGAGCGCAAATGCGTTTGTGCGCTGGTGCGCGCATGGTATTACAATCTTAGCGCAAAATTTAACGGACAACATTTGCGCGCATAATTTTAACGTCTTTGAAAAGCTGGTGGTAACGGCAAATTGTAGCAACCTGACCGTACCAAACTGCGGATTCACAACGGAGAACGTCGATGCGCACGTTTTTTTTTACTAGATCCGTCAAAAATGACAGCCACTACCTTGTCTTCCGTCAGAACGTACGTCTGTTGTGCGCAGTCTGCACGAAATGATGGACTCGCTTTAAAAATGACATTGAGCTCACTGATTTCTGCGCGCAACTGTACTTTGCGCGCATTTTTGCACGTTGGTTTTACGAGCGCAATTTCCCGTCGGATGAAAAAATGCGCGAGGAATATAATTCCAGCGGTGATTTTCGTGCATTACCTTTTAACGCTTTGCGCAAAAAACACGCGTTTAGCGTGCGTTTTTGCGTTAAGAGTGTAATAGGGCCCTGTATGTTTCCTAATCCCTAATCCTTTCCCCAGGGCTGTCAAACTCCAGCCCTCCCAGATGTTTCTGAACTACAACTACCATGATCACATGGCCATCTATTACATTAGAAGTATTCTGGGAATTGTAGGCCTCAGCAGCTGGGAACGTCAGTTTGCCGTACCCTAAAAATTACCTTATAGTCTAACTCTGAATGTCACAGTAACCCTAAAGGCTCTAACTCTTACCCTAAAAATAACCATAACTAAAAGTCATCTTAACCCTAAACGTAACCCTAACCCTTTGCCTAAAAGTAACACTATCTGTAACTCTAAAAGTCAGCCTAACCCTAACCTTTACCTTGAAAGTAATCCTAACAAGGAAAAAAAGGTTGGCATTTGCACTCACCACTGTAGCTCCATGTGAAACAAAACACAATCATAGGTTTTAGTTTACTTGAATGGCCATTAAAGTGTAAGCCCACGCGCCATGTCCGGCACCTCTGGGTCAAGTTGGTCCTATCTAATGAAACCAAAAGCTGCTTTTCCTGCATATCCTCATGCTACTTAACAGCTAAGAGGCAAACTGATGGGCTTATATCTATACCCTCATCAGGAACAATTCCACTTTGGGATTAAAAAGAAAACACGGAAAGGGGCAGCAGCAGTAATGACCTGGCTGGGTATACAACAAAATCGAAATATATGCAGAAAAAACGGTTTTGCTCCTATTCCCTATAAGGGCGGCTGCGTGGAACAGAAGTATCCAGCCTGCTTCATGTATAAAACATAACAAGAAATTTTTTTTGTCGTTTGCGCTCACCACTGTAGCTACATGTGAAACAAAACAAAATCAGAAGTTTTAGTTTACTTGAATGGCCATTAAAGTGTAAGCCCACCCGCAAAGTCACGCTAAAAGTAATCCTAACCCTGTCGCTAACTCTAAAATCACCCTAACCATAAAAGTAACCCTAACTCTAAGGCTAGGGTCAGACTAACGCATTTTTCACGTGCGTTTAGCCGCACGAAATTACGGCCGTGCTAGCAGCAAATGACTTCCAATGCCGGGGAACATACGACGAACGGCTGCACGAAAGTTCGTCCGTGCAACGCAAGTGGCCAACGAACGCATTTTTTCGAGAACGTCAAACCGCTACTACTGACGTACAGAGTGCGCTGCGGCCGCATAGCGGCGTGTTTGCGTAATTGGGAGACGTCA
Source organism: Leptobrachium leishanense (assembly GCA_009667805.1). Lineage (NCBI taxonomy): Eukaryota > Metazoa > Chordata > Amphibia > Anura > Megophryidae > Leptobrachium > Leptobrachium leishanense. The sequence continues at coordinate 137,418,773 of CM019070.1, forward strand.
GACGGGGCACACGTCCGGCCAACATAACGTCCAGACACAAAAAGGGTTTTATTGATGATCCGTACAAAATCACGGACGAAAATGCGCATCGTATGACCGCTATCGCGTATTCCGTGAAAAAATACGTCCATTCGTTCGAACGCACTTTTTCACGGACAACGCGAAAAATGCGTTCGTCTGACCCTAGCCTTAGAGTCACCCTAACCCGAAAAGTAGACCAAACCATTACCCTAAAAGGAACTCTAACTCAAAATCTAAGTTGTCCTAACCATAAAAGTATATCTTACTCTAATAATTACCCTAACTCAAGCTCTAAAAGTCACCTTAACCCTAAACGTAGCCCTAACTCTAACTCTACAAATCATCCTAACCCTAAAATTTACCCTAACTTCTGGTATGGGGATACCGAAGGGATATATAGAGGGGCAGCAAAGAGGGGGGTGATAGACGAAACAAAGAGTGGGGGCAGTGAGAGGGTAGTGATATAAAATTAAGTATAGAGGATGGCATGGAAAATATGTGCACCCTCGAATTTTCCAAATCGATCTATTAGCGGATCAGTCCAATATTTTTAGATTGGTCCAAATAGGAAATTTCAGAATCAGAAATATTTAGATTCCAAAATTGTCTATAAGGCACCTACGTATAACTACATAGCTCCCACCAGCATAAGAAAAGTAAACTGGCGGAAAATATGTGAATGTAATTAAAAATCTTGACCTCTTTCCTAAGTAGCCTAAACATCAATGGCCTACTTGTTATTTCACGTTGAATGGCAACTTCAGTTACCACTCGACTTTAATGAGCCCTCACTATTCTTTCTTGTTTCTCATACACGCAAGCAAATGCAATCTTGACAACTTTTAAGTTAAGCATTTTCTTTTTTGTTTGTATTTATTTAATTATTCCTGCTATCTTTTTTGAGCTTTGTTTAGAGTCAATTAAAATGAAATCAATTGAAAAATGAATCTCCCAGCCTGGAGTACGCCAGTAAGTGTAACTGGATACAGTGTTCCAGGTTATTATTATTCACACGGAAGCATAAATGTAAATATTTATAATTGTATCGCTTTGGTGAGAAATAATGTTTAAAAAATCATTACTAATCACGGAAAAGATTTTTGGGAGAAAGCTTACAGTGTATACTCCGTCTGTTACAGAGATTTTTTTATATTTTTTTTATTGTAGCTTAATTAATCCAGTAAACCTTTTTAATTTACAACTCCCAATGAATTTTTTTGAGTTTTTGCACCTTTATCTGCCTGCTCTACTCTTGGAGGTGGACATGCTTTTTGCTTCGTCTCTTTTGTGGCAGTGATTATACATCCTGACTGTGTGATTGACAGCTCAGTCCAGGATGACTCAGAGGGGTTAGGCGGTTCAGATAGCAAGAATGTTTCTTATACTAATATTAACTCTGAAAGGCTGAAAAGGTTTTTTTACCCGATCTCACTGCTTAGCTGTAGTGCATATAATCACGCACACACACAATAATATATATATAATTTTTTTAATGATGAAATGCATTTTTTTTGTTCTTATACTTGAGTTTGGCCACTTATTGGACTATATGCATTTGACTTTCGGGCCAAGCACCAAGCTACTTTTGCCTATTTGGAGCTAGAAAGTTGTTGTTGGAATACAAGTTTATATATAAACACATATATTTATATATCCCTCTTCCTGTAAGAAACCACATTTCTTATTTCTTTAGCTAGGGGAAAGCTTAACAGTTGAATCTTGCTAACCCTCCAGCATCCCTATCTGTTTGGAAGATCTGTAAATTATTTGTAAATACTCTGTAGGCATTTTTAGTTCAGGACAGCTAAGGGGGAGTGTCTCCTGCTGTGATAGTCATAAATCACTCCAAAAGGGAAACACTTCATGCGGCATGCCGCAGCACTGAGGGCAACCAGGAAGCTCAGGGAGATTTCTTTACAAGGGTTTTTTTTTTTTTTTTCCAAAAAAACATATCTTTCAACAGTTTGACTCCCACAATGTATCATTATAATCGTGAGAACTTTCAAATAAGCGATAAGATGTTGTGGGCACGATTGGTAAACTTAAAAAAACACATTTATTTTCCAGATCATGTTAAACTCAGAATCAATCTATAAACCTCAAACATGAATTACTGTAGAATATACTGTATATACACTATTCACGTCAACTCAGATACAGTGGTCAGAAAAAGTATTCGAAATATGAAATCAACTGCAACCGAAATGTGAAAACAACCCCACAGGGAGCTGATTCCATGGAGTATCTGCTCCGTCCAACCCTAAACAGTTTTTCCAAGCATTTGTCTACAGAACTCTACCACTGCAGAGAAGAAGTAATAAGCAAAAAAAATAAAAAATAAAAATGCATTCCCACTGGCTCTGTAATTATATTTGATCAGGAAGGAGCGAAGGAATCATTTTTGCTGAAGAAGCAGGATGCCGCGCAATTTATTTCCCAGTTTCCCTGTACTTGGAGTTTGCTAATGCTCGGTGAATATATCTGGAAAATAATTAATGTGACATTGTTTCCACGTCGCTTTTGATAATTTGTGGTATAGATAAAATTAGCAGCTTTCTCTGATCGTAATTAATTTTTGCCCTACGCACCATGTACTGCATGTTTGCATTACACGGAAAAGATTTATGGGCCTTCGTACATTTCAAACAGAGATATAGTAATAAACACAACCTCCTTCTGCAAAGTTCGAGCTTGGAGTTTCACTGAAGGTAAGAACCAGTATATTAAAAATGTATTTAAATCTCTAAATCCTGGAAGGAGGCTAAAATATGATCTCATTAGTACATGGCTGAGTATCCTGCTGAAAAGAGGATGCATTATACCATATGCTGCTATATCTAGTAAATCCTGTAAAGCTTAACCCCTTCACTACCAAGTGGTTTTCCATAAAACTCCTGGCAGGACCCAGTGGCTTTATGGGAAATCACTTTGCAGTTGCAATTATGCGAAAATGTGCTTGGAAATCTCAAAAGCACATTTTCATACTATATGCACTGTTTGACAGGCAGAGGGCACCATCTACTGTTCAAAAGGTGCTATTACATCTCTATCAGGGTTATTCAGAAAGCACCGAAATGTCACCGACAGTTCGGTGCCCTCCTGTTCGCCGCACTTCGGCGAGTTTGATTTGCCAATTCAGCATTCACCGCAGGGTCCCCTTAGTGTGGAGAATTAACCAGCCGAACGAATCTAAAGACTGCTGCAAAACCGACGATTCAATCTGAAAACCCGCCGAATAAATCCGATGATCCACCGGAAATCTGCCAAATCGATCCGATAAAAGACAACGACCCGATGAACAGAATGCCGACCAGTCGCCAGGAAAAAAAACTAAACTTTTAAAAGACGTTTTCCAAAAAACTACTGCATGAATATGCCTGGAAATAATATATAAGGTCCTATGAGTAATAATAAAAAGGTCTGTTACAGAAAAAAAGCCTTGCCATTTAAAAAAAAGGAAAAGGGAAAAATCGCCAAAAAAAGCATAAAAAAATCCTACAAAATAAATAAAGAGACTTTTTGCTGCAAATGAAAAGAATAAATGGTTGAATAAAAATGTAATAAAAACAGGGATTTTTTTAACATTAAATCAAATGTTTAAATGTGTCAAATGAGCCCACTGACAATCAGAGCAGTTCACTGACATTTCGGTGCAGTTCGGTGGTCTCTGAATAGATTAACCATTACTTCTCTGTGGGAATTTCACTGCAGCAAAGGTCACCGGATTTCTCTGGCAATTCACCAATATTTGACGAATTGCCAGCTTTTTGGATTGCACCATACGGAGAAATTCAACGTTTGGTGCGATTCCGGGGTCAATTTGGCTCTCTTTGAATAACGCTGTATAAAACAACTTGTGCTCTGGTTTTCCTTGAAGCCAAAAAAAATGAACACCAAGCTGATCATACTGTTTTAGCACCTTGGCTGTCATGCTTGAGGTGCTATAGTTTTGGGGTCACATTCCGAAGTCCATTTGCAAACAAATTTTGTTTGCAATAAACTAAATCTGTTTGCGTTGCTAAAGAATTAGGCCAGATCGAGTATACTCGATATCAAAGCACCTGCAGGTGATTTCAAAGATCTAATATACTCGATCATTGTAGTGAAAGGGTTAAGAAAACAGTTGACTGCATCTAAGACTTTAAGGCTAGGGTCAGACGAACGCATTTTTTGCGTTGTCCGTGAAAAAGTGCGTTCGAACGAATGGACGTATTTTTTCACGGAATACGCGATAGCGGTCATACGATGCGCATTTTCGTCCGTGATTTTGTATGGATCATCAATAAAACCCTTTTTGCGTCTGGACGTTATGTTGGCCGGACATTAGCAGCGTCTGACGTCTCCCAATCACGCAAACACACCGCTATGCGGCCGCAGCGCACTCTGTACGTCAGTAGTAGCGGTTTGACGTTCTCAAAAAAATGCGTTCGTTGGCCACTTGCGTTGCACGGACGAACTTTCGTGCGGCCGTTCGTCATATGTTCCCTGGCATTGGACGTCATTTGCTGCTAGCACGGCCGTGATTTCGTGTGGCTAAACGCACGTGAAAAATGCGTTCGTCTGACCCTAGCCTTAATAGTATGGGCTCTATTACGTTCTGCACGCAAACGTTAACGCGTGTGCAAAAACGCATTAACGCGAGGGGAAAAACCCTTTGCGCAGAACGTCGTATTACAACGTCGGCGCAAAAATGCGCGTTAACGTCCAACGCAGGTGAACCTGCGCGAACCCTTTGCGATCGTAATGTACGTTGCGAGTCCTATACTTAACATTGTGAGCGCAAATGCGTTTGTGCGCTGGTACTTGGATGGTATTACAGTCTATGCGCAACTTTTAATGGACAGCGTTTGCACGCATAATTTTAACGTCTTTGAAAAGCTGGTGGTAACGGTAAATCTGAACGTCCTGGCCGAAACCAAATACACCAGCCCGAAGAAAAAGGAAAGTGTAGTTACACATTCTACACATACCCAAACAATAAAATTTATACGTTTCGTGTGTTTTTATTATTGCCGCAGTATATATACTCAGATTGATTTTGGCAGGGGCAAAAACTGAACGGGAGACAATTGTGGTTCTTAATTCTTACTTGGTTCTTAATTGGCTGAATCGCGTTAAAAAACAGTCCACACTCTGATTTCTGCGCGCAATGTTAATGCGTGCGCGTTTTTGCGTGTCTTTTTTTTACGTGCGGTATTTTTTGACGGATGAAAAAATGCGCGCGGATTGTGATACCAGCGTTGATTTAAGCACGTTAACGTTTAACGCTTTGCGCGAAGAATGTAATAGAGCCCTATATGTTGATGAAAGAATGGTTAAGGTATCAATTACAAGTGCATGAAACAATAAGCCAATGACTGGTCCATCACCATATTATCTACTAATCTTTTCTCCTGTATAGTTATAGGGTGAAGAGGAGATATAAAAATTGCAGATGCAATTATTTGAAAAGTCCTAACCTCCCTACAGGGGTGAAAGATCTTTCTTCAGTTTATTAAACTGAGATTAATGAATGTATGAAGATATTTGAGCTAGTTAATTCACACGCCAAAGTCTGGCCGGTGGAACCTTTAATAGATACCTGACTGTTTCATCCCAAGCGCCAGTAACATTATCAGCCAGAATATATTTCAGATCAATCTGCCTATTTCATTTTATACACTTGTCAGTAAATATTTTGATAACGTGAAATGAATCTGATAAGTTAATAGGTTTGGATTTTCAGACTGTTAGCAAATCGCTTCGCCCGCGCGCCTCTAACTTATATGGCGTAGTGTAGAATGCGTACGAATGTTAACAACTTGGGTTCTGAGCACATTCAAGGCAGCACAATGTAAAATAATCTGATAATATCCACAGGAATGCAATTTATGAGCAATTTGTCAAGGTTTATTATCAAGTGTTAACAGTGAAAAGTCAATTGAACGTTATTGTCAAGTATGTAAATGCGACGCGTGCGTCTGTTGTACGGTTTGGCTGCTGTAATGTATGGCTTTTATTCATTAATTCATGGTACTTGGGGATGGATGAAAATGTATGAAATGTGATCATCAGGATTATGCAAATGTAAATGTGATTGCCCTTCACAGATATCTGGCCAGGAACAATCAGATATTGTAGATTTAGAAGTCACGTCAACTTAGATAATAAGCTCTGAAGGTCGCCGACCTCGTTAGTGGTCCGTGCTTCCTAAAGTGTTGTATTATATTGATAACAAAACCTATTTCGATTCAGGGAAGAAGGGAAAGGCTGAAGGAATTATGGGGAAATATGCCTCAATAAGAAATATGCTCGGAGATAAGAGTGTCGTAAATTATGCTTGATTATAATAGCTTAACTTGTGTCGCGGATAAACAATGTCAATATGTTCCTCGTGAGTGGCAGGGCTCTTAAACAGGACACCCAGAAAACAAGTAAGTCTATGGTATGGAGGCAGAATAGCAAACCTTTTAGCAAAGAATAACCGGCTGGGTGGAGTAGAGGTAAGATCACTGCTCTGCATGGAGAGAGCCTGTGGAGACATGGGTTCGATCCCAACGAGCACCTCTTCAGTAAGTGACCTTGAGCAAGACACCTAACGGTAGATACTCGCCACCCAGGACATACTTGAAAACGAGAGAAATCTCAATGTATCCTTTCAGGTAAAATCCTTTCTCAAAAATAAAAAGATGGATTATAGTCAAACTAACCACATAAATCAGGTAACCCTGAACCACTGTAGTCAACGCTCTCCTACCTTACATCGGAGAGAACAGACCTGTCCATAAGAAAACAAAAAATGAGGGACCCCTGACTAAGGGATACACCTCAAAGAACAGGAATGCCAGAAAAATCTTTAAATACTTTATTGGTATAAATAAGAGACATTCATCGTGAACACCAGAAAATTATAAAATCAAAAATACAAAAGACACATTGATAGGAGACATAGGTCTTAATATTAACCTTGTTCAAAAAGTGTCTAAGGCACAACAGATGCCATCGCAGAAGCACGTCAATAACGAAGCCATTGCCATAATTGCTGCTATGCCGTCGCGTATAAAGGCGCGCATCCAGTGATCCAAAGCACGAGAAAATAAACCAAGACTGACCCTTATAGTCTCAAGATTTCTGCACTTTCCCTCCAAGAATACAAAAGACCCACACATAATTAAAAACAGGAATAGCTCACACTCGACACATGTTACGCTGACTTGCTGCCAGCTTCAACAGGAGCAAAATTTTGGCATATGGCATACGTTGTGCCTTAGACACTTTTTGAACGAGGCTAATATTAAGACCTATGTCTCCTATCAAGATTGATCAATAATTTTCCCATGTGTCTTTTGTCTTTCTGATTTTATAATTTTCTGGTGTTCTGATGAATGTCTCTTATTTATACCAATAAAGTATTTACAGATTTTTCCGGCATTCCTGTTCTTTGAGGTTTATAGTCTAACTAAGGCTGAGTAAGGCTGTGATGCAGTCCCCATCGCCACTGCTGTTTCACTTAACTAAACAAGCGCCTCTAAATTTAAGAGTGGTCACATGCCCTCTACAAGGCAGATGATCAAAATACACGTGGATGGTAGGCAAAACTTTCCAAGATGGGGCGCGTTATGATGCAACCTCTTCCTCATACTCTGCTTTATATAATGGGAAATTAAAAATGACCCCTTGCTGTCGAGGGACTGCAAGGAGGCACGTGGGCTTAACCCCTTCACTGCTGAGCCATTTCACATCTTAAAAAAACACGTTTTTCATTTGTTTATTTATTATTTTTCTCTTTACTTTAAACATGGTCATGTTTGGTATCATTGGAAAGGCCATGCTCTGGCCATTCTAATGATACCAAATATGGCCCTGCTAGCTTCCAACAGTTGGGAGATTTCGGGGTTCAAAGGAACCCCTATCTATCCTTAGGAGTCAATGAGGATGTTCCCCACACGTCCTCAGCAGTGAAAGGGTTAAATACCATAGGGTCCCATAGCACGGCCCCCAAAGGCTCTCTGACAACTCCTATGGCCCGCCTCACTTACCTTTGGCCGATCACCGTCATTGGCTGCAGCTGGACTGCTTGAACTCAGGCAGTCCCCCTGAAGCCAATGACGTCAATCGTCACAGGAAAATGAGGTGGGCTGTAGGAGTTGCCCGAGAGCCGAGGAGTTGTCTATGCCAGTGTTGCTCAAACCTGTCCTCAGGACCCACTAACAGGCCGAGTTTTCCAGATAGCTGAAGCATAGCTCAGGTGATATAATTAGCTGCTCAGTGATTGCAGGATTCAGTCTGCATTTCCCCAAGGTGATCCTTAAAATCTGGCCTGTCCTGAGGACAGGTTTGAGAAACACTGGTCTATGCCACCTGCAGCGTTTAGGCCTGTGCACGACTGGGATGGCACAGCACACCCGACAGCGTGAAAAAAAAATGAATTAATACTTTTGAATAAGGCATCACACTTCCCTCTGTTTTGCAGATAATCACCATAATGATATAATAGTGATCATCTTGTTTATCACTCTAATGCCCTCTCCTTTCCCATTGGACGTACGGAAGCATTAAGGACCTGGTTTTGGAACGATTGTGTCCCTTTTCAAACAATAGATCATATTTCAGTGTATATCAGCAGATGATGAGATGAAAATATGCACTAGAAACATATAACTAACATAAAAAAGGGCTAAAAAAAGAAAAATAAGGTAGCCTACTGTGAACAAGTAAAATGCACCATGTCCATTCAAAAATAATTGGGGTGAATAATTTTGTCTATTGCTGTCTTTTTAACAGTGATTTATTTGATTGACTTGTGTTTTTTTCCTTTTTGTAGTCTGCTTCTCAGGGCTCTTTTTCTATCCTTTCTCTTTTGCAATAGAGGAGACAATTGGGTTAAATTGCTATTAATAAATCCACATTACAGAACATATGGTTGGTAAGCAACAATGTGTGTTGTGGAATAAGGCCTTGACTAGTAAACGAGAAAGAAATATTTATTTCAGCTCAGCTTTACCTCTCATGTTAATTGACCATCATTTGTATGACATCATTTATGCATCTACTGTATGTACTTAGTCCCTTGTTAATAGGAGACATTATTACCAGGACTTACTTTATAAAGTGCATACTATTTATAAACATTGAAGTATTCATCGTTGGTCTCTTTGTGTGTTTATGTTATGGCTCTGTTCTATATAATACATGTAAAAGTGTATTTTATTCTTTCATAGGCTGCCTTCGGGTAACTTATTTTTTTCAGTTTTTTTTGTGATAAAGGCAAATTTAGAAGTTTGGGGTTAACCCCTTAAGTATTGTGATCAAGTTAACTAGATCTAAACATATTCTGGAGAGTCGCAAACACATTTTATTGACTGGAAAATATTCAAGGGGTTATTCAGACAGCACCGGAATTGCATGGAATTGCACTGAACTGGGAATTTCCCCTGTACGGTGCGATTTCGTGGCCAATTGGCTACTCAAAAAAACCGGCGATTCGCCAAAATATTGGCAAATTGACAGCGAAATACAGTGTTCACCGGTGGCAGTGAAATCCCCATACAGAAGTACCGGTTAATCTATCCAGAGAACACCGAACAGCACCAAAATGTCAGTCAAATGTCCTGATTTTCGGTTTAAACAGACAAATCCCATAGGTTTCAATGTTAAAAAAAAATCCCTGTTTCTCGTAAATATTTATTCAACCATTTATTCTTTTCATTTGCAGGCATTTCTTGGGATTATTTCGACACAATTTTTGGTTCCGATTTTTCTAAAGGGTTTTTTTTTTTCATTCTGTAACACACCTTTTTATTGTTATTCATAGGACCTCATATATTATTTCCAGGTATTGTCATGCACTAGTTTTTTTAAAAACACATTTATAAAAGTAGTTTTTTTTTTACCTCTGTTCAGAGGCTGGTCGGCTTTTTCCGGCGGCTGGTCGTCGGTCTATTCGGGAGGTCATCACCGGTTTGAGGATCGATTCGGTGGTCTGTTCAGCAGGTCATTTGCATTCTTTGGTGGGTTTACGGCAGCTGTCAGCGGTTTTTAGAATAGATTTGGCGGTTTTGTGGCGGTTTTTGAATGGATTCAGCAGTTTTGTGGCGGTTTATGTGGTCGATTTGGTGGTTTGAGGATGTGCTCAGCGCGTCGATTCACCGCACTTTGGGGGTCGGCGAATTTAACTCACCGAAGTAAAGGTAACTAGAGTGCACCAAAATGTCGGTGTCATTTTAGTGATCTCTGAATAACTCCTATAGTTGACTATTGGGCTCCAGATGTTCAGAAATTTCTCTTTTCCACACACCACCAGCTCTTTGGGCATTATGCCCACAGGACTAAAACTTTGGGGGCATCTTCTGCAGCCCAAAAGCAGATGAAATTCGCTTTTGGGCTGCAGATCTGCAGATCGAGATATCTCGATCTCAGCAGTGAAGGGGTTAAGAGTGACTAAGCATCGTGGAACATGTAGTTCTGAAACATCTGGAGTGCCAAGATTTGCCATCACAGCTTTAGGCTGACTGTAATTGGCTGCCTTCAAAATTGTTGCGCAAAATCTAACGTGAGCCCCAGAGGGGTGCCGGACAAAATCCCTACAGCCAGGTTCCCTAATGCCAACATCCCGATGGTCAACTTTCAGACAGAACAAGTGCCAGACATCCCAACTTCCCTACACGGCCAACTTCCAGACATCCATAATCCCAGCGGCTAACTCTAATACTAACACCCTAACCCTAGATTTAGGGGGGTTAGGGCTAGGTTTAGGGGGGTTAGGGCTAGGTTTAGGGGGTTAGGGTTAGGTTTAGGGGGTTAGGGCTAGATTTAGGGGGGTTAGGGTTAGGGCTAGGTTTAGGGGGCTAGAGTTAGGACTAGGTTTAGGGAGCTAGGGTTAGGGCTAGGTTTAGTGGGGTTAGGGATTGGGCTAGATTTAGGGGGGTTAGGGCTAGGTTTAGGTAGGGTTAGGGCTAGGTTTAGGGGGTTAGGGCTAGATTTAGGGGGGCTAGGGTTAGGGCTAGGTTAAGGGGTTCGGGCTATATTTAGGGGGTTAGGGTTAGGTTTAGGGGCCTAGGGTTAAGGCTAGGTTTAGGGGGGTTAGTGTTAGGGCTAGGTTTAGGGGGTTAAGGTTAGGGCTAGGCTTAGGGGGGTTAGGGTTAGGACTAGGTTTAGGGGGTTAGGGTTAGGGCTAGGTTTAGGGGGGTTAGGGAGTAGGGTTAGGGTTAGTGTTAGCCGCTGGGATTTTGGATGTCTGGAAGTTTTCCATCAGGGAGTTGTCTGTGTAGGGAAGTTGGCCGAGTAGGGAAGTTGGCCATCAGGGAGTTGTCTGTGTAGCTAAGTTGGCCGTCGGGATTTGGCATTAGGGAACCTGGTTGTAAGGATTTCGACACAAACCCTCCCCAGAGTATATTAGTATTATTCAGAGCCTGAACGTCTGATAATAAGATGGGGCATTCTAGAATTTTCAGCGAGCGACTAAAGCAAAAATATCAAAGATCGCTTATTTTTATTTATTTAGGGTTTTTGTTTCGTCTGATAACAAGAATCTTTCTGATAGACCTATACTATGAACAAAAATATCAGATCTAAATCATGACAAATAGATTTGGTTTTATAATTTTTAAAGTGTAATAATAACATTTATGTATATTGCATGATATGTTTTTTGGTTGCAGAATACTTTTTAGCGTGAAAGATTTATTGTTCGAAAAAGAAACCATGTTTTCTTTAAATTTTTATGAAAAAAAGAACTGTATTCAATTTACAAAATGACTATAATCACAGCGTGTCAATTTAGAGAAGAGCATTCTGGGGGAAAAAAAACGGCAGAATACAAAGTGAAGTCAGCAATTTAATTCTGCGACGAGCTCTTTCTTTCGGATACATTTCTTTTCTTCAAAATCTGTTCTGGCCATTTTTTTTCAGTACAAAATAGCTTCATAACCTCTATTAAAGAGGTATTTCAGCACAGAGGAAGCTATCGCTAAAACATTTCATTTACATGGCTCATGCGGGTAAGCAAGCCTGGGCAACATTTTGATTGAAGATTGTGCAGAAATGTTTGCAATGTTGGCTTGATTTGCTTATCACAGTAGGATGTCCAAATACAGTTTTTTAATACTATTGTGTATCCAGTTGTGATACAAAGTATACCTTGACTGTTTTCGTCTTTAGTCCATTGCAAAGCTTAGCACAAAGATTGCCAAGCACGATTGAAGGATAAGAGGGAACTTTCCCTTTTTCATTTACATGTCAGAAGTTGCATTTCTTCCTGTAAGAGGTTTAATAATTTACTTATCTGCATTATCCTCTCTTGACTGAGCAACCAGAATCTGGTCACACAAATAGATCTTTATCTATACAAAAGCAGTGCGTAATTTTTATTGACTACTTGGTTCATTGCTTACGCAAAGCGAGTTAACCCACAAATAATCCAGTGTACACAGAGTAGAGATGTGCATTAGTTTTGGAAAAATTCAGAATTTGGAACGAAATTTGATAATTCGTATTCGGAAGTACTTCCGAATAACGAATCGATGCGATACGAATTCGAAATGGTATATAATGAATTTATTTTGTTTTACATTGTGTCATCATCATAAAAGAAAAATTTGAATAACTGATATCAACTATTGAATTTGAATGAACTATCAAATTGATATCAACTATTGAATTTGAATGAACTATCAAATTTTATTTATTTATTTATTTATTTATAAAGGATTTTACCAGGAAGGATACATTGAGATTTCTCTCGTTTTCAAGTATGTCCTGGGTTCAAGAACATTGAAGTGTTACAGTTACAGAAATACAAAGTAATACAATGCAAGATATTAAAAAAAAACAACACAAATATATACAGATTAACAGAAAAATATGTAGGAAATATAGTCACTAGGTTACATGTTTACAGGTGCATTCTGTATTAAGGTATGTTAGTAAGGAGCTTTTGAGTGACTTAAGACTGGGGGAAGATTTGATGGTGTCTGGGAGGTTATTCCATAATTGTGGTGCTCTGTAGGAAAATGAGGACCGAGCCACTGTCTTTTTGTATTGTGGTATAGCAAGTAAGGTGCTGGTCCTGGATCGGAGGTTATAGGATGAGGGAGCTGCTGGGGGAAGCAGTCTATTCAGGTAGGGTGGCAGCTTCCCAGAGATGCTCTTAAACACCAGGCTGGAAAGGTGAAGGGTGCGTCTGGATTCCAGCGATGGCCAGTTTAGCTCTTTTAACATGTCACAATGGTGGGTCATGTAGTTACATTGTAGCGCAAAGCGGCACAATGAGTTATGCAATGTAGTAAGTTTATGAAGGTGTGTTTGCGGGGCGGCTGCATACACTACATCTCCGTAATCAATAGCCGGCATAAGCATTTGCTGTACAATCTGCTTTCTTACCGCGGGGCTCAGGCAGGATTTGTTTCTGTACAGGGCACCTAGTTTGGGGTAAAGTTTAGATGAGAGTTTATCGATGTGGTGCCAAAGGATAGATTAGGGTCCAACCACATACCTAGATATTTGAGAGAAGTGACTGTGGTCAGCGTGCCATTTGATTTTGTCCCAACACATAGATGGGGATTTTGCAATTTGTGTAGTTTAGGTGCGGTTCCAAAGAGCATCGTTACAGTTTTGTCAGTATTTAAAAAAAGTTTGTTGTTTTTGATCCACTTTTCTACCTCTGTGAATTGTTCTTGCAGCACGGCCTCCAGCTGCGGGAGATTTGGTTTGCTGGTATAGATCACAGTGTCGTCTGCGTACATATGTACAGTTGAGGCTTTGCAGACGTTGGGCAGATCATTTATGAATATTGTGAATAGCAGGGGGCCTAGTATTGAGCCTTGGGGTACACCGCAAGTGACTGGGAGCAGGAGGGAGGAGCTGCCAGAAATTGACACATATTGTGATCGGTCGGATACATATGATTGAAACCAGGTTAGCGTGCGATCACCAATGCCAGAGTTTTTAAGTTTTTCTAACAAGATGCCATGGTCTACCGTGTCAAAGGCCTTGGCAAAATCAAGGAAGATGGCTCCAGTTAGGTTTCCTTGTTCCATCCCAGCCTGGATATCATTGCAGACTTTTAAAAGGGCGGTTGTAGTTGAATGATTTGGACGAAAGCCTGATTGATCCGGGGTTAAGTAGTTCCAATATTGATAATAATCACGTAATTGTGTGTAGACACATTTTTCCAAGACTTTTGACATTACAGGGAGCAACGATATCGGACGGTAGTTGGATACCAAAGTACTGTCACCACTTTTATGGATAGGTACCACTCTCGCAGTCTTCCAGAGCTTAGGTATGTATCCAGTCGCCAGTGACTCATTTATTAGGGTTGCAACAGGATTTGCAATTGCAGGCGCACTGATTTTCAGCAGCATTGCTGGTATTTGATCAGGTCCAGACTGGTATTTCATTTTTTGCTTACGGAGAAGTTTAGTAACGACACTGACAGGCACTGGTCTAAAACTGAATTCCTGTCTGATACAGGGACTTTGCACAGTTGGGGGGGCCTGACCTGCATGAGGCCTCTCTGATTGCATGTCATTTCCTAGCTTGGCAATCAAAGTGGTGGCACATCCAACAAAATAAATTGATATCAACTATTGAATTTGAAATGAACTATCAAATTGATATCAACTATTGAATTTGAATGAACTATCAAATTGATATCAACTATTGAATTTGAAATGAACTATCAAATTGATATCAACTATTGAATTTGAAATGAACTATCAAATTGATATCAACTATTGAATTTGAATGAACTATCAAATTGATATCAACTATTGAATTTGAAATGAACTATCAAATTGATATCAACTATTGAGTTTGAAATGAACTATCTAATTGATATCAACTATTGAATTTATCTTAACTTAAAATACAAGCAATAGTCAGCAAAGGACTTTATGAAACAAATTAATTTTGTTTCACTGTTTAATTTGACTCAAATACTAAATCTCTGACACAATTTAAAATTTAACCCTAGCTTTTATTTTAACAGCAAAACTTGATCAATTGGGGTTTTCACTAGTGATCCAAAATTCGAATTGATATCACCTATCGAATTGATATATGACATTCAAATCGATTCGAAATTTCAAATCGATTCGAACTTTCAAATCGATCCGAAATGAAACAAAACCAAATACGAAACAAACTTAGTTACGAAATTCCGACAACAAAATGATTTACAAACGTAACGATACGAAACTAAACTAAACAAATTTTTCAGCCATGCACATCCCTAACACAGACTGCTGCTCATCCACCACAGCAGCGATCACATGTACCGGGATGAAATGTTCATCAGGGATTCTATACCGTCTCATGCACACCTTAATGTCATCCACTATAACACTCACACCTACCTGCTGCCTTTGCACTTGGTTCCCAGCTGAATTTTTAAAAATAGTATGTGTGTGTTTAGATAGACAGAAAACAGGCCTGTGAATAACTTGGAAGAAGGAAGGGTTTTAAATGGGCACTACCACCAAAAAAAATGAAATGTTCTTATCGTGTTTATTTTATGTTGCTGATGTCTTACATGTGCTTTGTTTTTCTCTTGTTTGTTTAGTTATGAAAATATTTTATCATCAATTGTGTGATATTCTGTTGTAAACGTGGTCATATTCTTTCACTTATTGGTCTAATTAGTTTCCCCTTCCCCATATTTTTAATGCATTACATGACGTTTTAACAGGAAATACAGTTGGCCTATCAGAACGAAGAAGACTCCTACACAAATTAACATATCAAGACATAAAATACAAAACAATGCCAGATAAAATATACTTATGTAGCAGAAATCTTTAATGAGGCATTTAACATATTTTTTTCCATTGACCATCTGGTTCCCCTAGCTCTGGTTTCTCCCTTTCCAACAGTTTCCTCATTGTTCTTACGTTTATTAAGGAAACTAAGCCGACCGCAGAATGTACACAGGAAATATATATTTCAAATGGCCAAACTGGCTACAATATAGTTTACAGACCAAATCTAAAAATCATGGGTCTAGTCATTAATAAGCATTTGATTCAGGCCTACATAATTTTATAACGGAATTGCTTATTATTCTCTGGCTGCCTGAACATTTGCCCTTCCTATGCCCAGTATAGGAAGCAGAAAGGAGCTTTTGTGCGTAATGGCTTTAACAGAAAAGGGCCCTTTTTACCTGCCTTTATGTTTGCAGGTGCCATAGACCCCCTCTTTATGACATAGGTAAATGCAGTTCATGATATACTGTATAACATTGTAGCAAATTCAAGAAATATTAAGGGGTAACAAAATATTAAAGGTTCTATTAACGGCTTTGCGCAAAAGCACACACGCAGCGCAATTTTTTTGGCTCGCAGCGTTAAACGTTAAGGTGCGTAAATTAACATTGGTATTACAATCCGAGCGCATGTTTTCATCCGTCAAAAAATAACGCGCGTACTAAAGACGCGCAAAAACGCGCGCAAATTAATGCTGCGTGCAGGAATTGGTGGGCGTACTGTTTTTTCACCTGATTCAGCCAATCTGAATTAAGAACCACAATTGTCTCCCGTTCAGTTTTTGCACCTGCCAAAATCAATCTGAGTATATATGCTGCAGCAATAATAAAAACACACACAACTTCACAATTTTATTGTTTGGGTATGTGTAGAATGTGTAACTATACTGTGCTGTGTTTTTTTTTGGGGCTGGTGTATTTGGTTTCAGCCAGAACGTTCAGATTTGCCGTTACCGCCAGCTTTTCAAAGACGTTAGAATTCTGCGCGCAAATGTTGCCCGTTAAAATTTGCACATAGATTGTAATACCATCCGCGTACCAGCGCACAAACACATTTGCGCTCACATATTGTTAAGTATAGGACGCGCGCAGTACATTACGCTCGCAAAGGGTTCGCGCAGGTTCACCAGCGGTAGACGTTAACGTGCATTTTTTGTGTGGACACTGTAATACGACGCTCTGCGCGAAGGGTTTTTCCCCTTGCGTTAATGCGTTTTAACGCACGCGTTAACGTTTGCGCGAAGCTGTTAATAGAGCCCTAAGGGATCTAATATTTAATATGTTGGTAAAAGCTTCTTGATCCAAGGTGAATCTGACGCCATCTGGGGTTCAGAAGGAATTTTTTTCCCGGTATGGTCCATATTCGGCAAGCGCATCAGACTGAGGTTTTTTGCCGTATTTTTCAATCAGCAGCAGTAGCTGATATGTGAAAGGCGGAATTCGATGAACGCGGATTTTTTTTAGCCTGTGTAACTATGTAGACATTGAAGAAATGCTAAATCATTTCCAACACCCAGAAACTGGCCTTTGCACAATACAACAAAACTTAATATCTGAATTCAACTCCGCAAAACCTTGTGAAAGACCAAAATGTAAATTATGTCAGTTTCCTGGACCTCTGGGGTTTGTTACAGCACAAAAAGAAAATCTCTTAACAGATAATTAGCCGAGGCTGTTAATCAAGTTTAACAGGTGTTGAGTAATGAAGCGAGACAGGGCATCTGCTATGACCCACACTTTCTATAATCTGGTTAGAAATCCTAATGCCATTTGGAGTCCAAAATACGCAGGAGCAGTCCAACAATTGTTCCGTTTGTGATGCTCGCGTCAGGTGTCCAAACGAAGAAGAACGGTGACATTTGGAAGATAAATCCTGTTGGGTCCAGGTTACCGTTTTCACATTCTAACAAGTTAATTAACGCGGTCTCATGCTTTCAATTTTCAGTCGTTCTGAAATAAATGCAGTTTATTTTTCCTGTCTTCCTATTTTTTAAGAGTTCCTGTTAAAATCTACACATTTTAACGTGATGGAAAATGAATTAAAGATTCATTTCAGCACCGTATCCCTGCACAAAGGAATACAAACAGGGTTATTAACCCCTTCACTGCTGAGCCATTTCACGTTTTAAAAAAACACAGGTTTTCTTTTTTTTATTATTACTTTTATTTATTTTTTTCTTTACTTTAAACATGGTCATGTTTGGTATCATTGGAAAGGCCATGCTCTGCTAGCTGCCAACAGTCGGGAGATATTGGGGTTCAAAGGAACCCCCTATCTCCACCCCGACTTTCCTTAGGAGTCAATGAGGACGTTCCCCACACGTCTTCAGCAGTGAAAGGGTTAAAACAGCATCGCTCTTTCACTCCCTTCACTTCGGGGAATCAAATTCCCAACCCTGCATTGAATTTAGCAGTCACCGCAGGGTCCCCGAAGTGCAGGGAAAAGACGCCGAACATATCCGAAAAACAGCCGCAAAACGGCCGATTCAAACGCAAAAAACACCACAAAAAAGTCGAAGAAAAATCAGAGAGATTCGAAAAAACCGCCAAAAAAAACCCGAACACACCCAACGATCAGCACAAAACCACTGACTGCATCTGAAAAAAGCCGATGATCCGCCAAACAAAGCGCCAACCAGCGGCCAGAAAAAGCAGACAAGCCGACGAGCAGGGAAAACCCCCCAAAAAAACACTGCAACATTTAAAAGCTGTTTGCAATAAAACTACTGCATGAAAATGTCTGGAATTAATATATAATGTCCTATGAATTGGAATAAAAAGGTCTGTTACAGGAAAAAACACTGTTTTAAAAAAAAATTGAAAAAATTCCCTGAAAAAAATCCCAAAAAACACCTAAAAAATATTAAAAAAATAAAGAAAGAAAAAAACTTTTTGCTGCAGATTAAAAGAATAAACGGTTTAATAAATATTTGATAAACATGGATTTTTTTTTAAACTGAACCTATGGGATTCACCTGATTAAACCTGCCAAATAAAACCACTGAAAATCTGGTAATTTCATTGACATTTCACTGCTGTTCGGTGTTCTCTGAATAAATTAACCATTGCCTCTCTGTGGGGGATTTCACTGGCGTCAAACAGCAGCGTATTTCTTTTTTTTTTTTTGAGAAAGGATTTTACCAGGAAGGATACATTGAGATTTCTCTCGTTTTCAAGTATGTCCTGGGTGGCGAGTATGTACCGTTAGGTGTCTTGCCCAAGGACACTTACTGGAGAGGTGCTCTTGCTGGGATCGAACCCATGTCTCCACAGGCTCTCTCCACGCAGAGCAGTGATGTTACCTCTACTCCACCCAGTATTTCGCTGGCAATTTGCCAATATTTGGTGAACTGCCTGCTTTATGAATATCCGAATGGCTCCTAAATTGCACCGTATGGGGAAATTCACTGTCCGGTGCAATTTCGCAGCCAATTCGGCTCACTTTGAGTAGCCCTGATAGTCGCTCCGGACCAGATCATCCCCATTCACTACCAAGTGATTTTCAAAAAAAAAACATTTTCAGGAACCAGGGATTTTTTGAAAAATTATATTTATATTTACATATTATATTTACAAAACAAAAGTTACATATGTCCCTAATTGTTATGCGTTTGTTGTGTTTATTTCACTTGTTTTATGCATTTTTGTCCTCTGGCAAAGTGATCATAACCTCCCGTTCTTTCAGAAGGACCCTAGGGAAGTTCTATAGCACAAAATATCTTTTCCATAATTTGATGTGAATGTGAGGTATGCTCTACCTTGAATTACAGGGAGCAAATACTTAAACCTATTAACAATAAATGAAGGAGGCAGACATTACTCAAGTGCAAACCACAATGTACCAATTTGGGTAAATCAGTTTAAGCATCTCGTATTGTGCTGCCCTGTCGAACATGGTGTCATGTTTTAATGATGGTAGTCAACTCTCAAATCTAGAATGTCTGTAGGAAATGTTATTTTCAAGTGTTTTTCTGATGATTGTTAAATCCAAGCGGCATGGACGATTGGTAATGAGTTCCACTGAGAGCATCTCTTGGATTTTAGTACAGCTAAAGGCCAGGGGAATCTATATAGAAACAATGCCTCTTTTTCACCTTTCGAACAAAAAGAAAAAAGCTTGATATGTGGTCTTATCTTGTGTAGATAAAGCTCTTGTTCCGTAGAAAAGTAAATAATAGATGGAATGGAAAGCAGTAATGTACTCCAAGGAAAGGTCTTCATGTGTTGCGAATCTTGAAATGTGATACTTAGTTGATACTTTGTTATCAAAGATAACCCCGGATGCTCACGCTGCATCTAATAGTGGTACCATTTCTCTCAGCCCTTTTTTCCTACAGTTTCTGTCATTTTTTTCAAAGGTTTACAAGATTTTTGCTATGTTTTCCATCTTTAAGTTTAGGAAGGCCCCATGCTCTTTATGCCATGGACCATTGTGAATATTATTGATGATCCTCAAACCTCCCGACACCACGAAGGGCAAAAGTAAGACTCTAGCATTCCAGGAAATGTCGCTGGAGGTGTACGTCGCTTTCCTAACTGTTAGGTAGCCAACTAACCCTTTCACTACCGTGACCATGTATACACGATCAGTGGTAGCAGACACAGCAGCCTGAGATCCCGTTAACATGATCTGGAGCTATGCTGTAGAATTGCAAACGAATTCTGTTAGTTTTAAACAAATTTTGTTTGCATTTGCCATCCAGAAGGTGCTTCCAAGGTTTTAGCGCTGTGGACATGATGCCCAAGGTGCTAACACTTTTTAGAACCAGCTGGGGAATGTGTATGACTGACATATCCTCAGCTGATCCTGCATAGACCCAAGAACTGCAGTAATTCCTTTTGGCCAGCAGATGGTGTCTGTCTGTCTGCCAACAGGTTATTACAGTAAGGAATACTTTAGGAATATTACATAATGTATAATTAATTAAAAATGATTTTCCAATAAACCACTCGTTCTTGACAATGGTTTTATGGAAAATCATTTGGTAGTAAAGGGGTTAAACAGTCTAAAAATTCTTAAAATCTATCAGGCAGCCAAGATAATGTAATTAAGAACAACACTAATGATGATAGCGTTTCTCTGACGTCTTTCATAGCTTTCAAACTCCGATCAATACACACCAAATATTTGGACACCCCCTACCACCTAAAAGTGGTCCAATTTGATAGAAAAGAGGGACATAGGAAATTTTGAGCCAAAGTAGAAACAGTCCCCCCTACAAAGGGTTAATGTGGATTTGTGCTTGTTTGAAAACAGGCTAGATCTTGGATTCTTAGGGCCATATTACATACTTAACGCTAACGTTAGCGGTCAGCTGTGTGAGCATTAACATTAGCTTTGTTGCTCCTAGCGCAAGCCGGCCAAATTACATTCCGAATGCTAACGGGTTAAAAAACCTGGTAGCGATTCAGAGATTGCGCTTTTCAGCGCGAGTTTACTGTACTTTGCGCTCCCTATACTTATCATGGGGAGCACAAAGAGTTAATTAGCATTAGGATCACAAAGTCCCACTGTGGTTAACTGAAAAGTTAAGCACAGCTAGAAGCTAGTGCTAACTGATTCGTCTTCTGCGGAATCAGTTATCGCCAGCTTTAAATCCCCCCAAAAATCAGATACTCACCTCTCATTCCGCGGTGAGAACGACGGCCTAATCCTCCTCATCTGGTCACCGGGAGCAGAGAGAGACTGGGGGGGAAAGTCCCTAGTCTCCCTCCGCGAATCACTCCGCTGACCTGCAGCATCTCTCGAAGCAACAAGCGTTCACAAAAGTTTGCAGGGTCACTATAACCTCAAAGACTCAGTAAAGGAGTAAAATTCTCAATAATACAAACGTCTCTTTCCTTAGTTAATCCTTTCATCAATCTCTGCTGTTTAAATCAAAGGCATAATGCAATCAGTGAAGACCGTACATTTCAGTTTAATAGTCTACCACATACTGATATATTACAGATATTTATACAGCCTTACGTTAGTTGAATACTCTAGCGATTTAGATCATTCCTCGATATGCAGCGAAGCATATTCATGTTCATAATTTCAAAATCCTTATCCTTACCTACAAAACCCTCACTAACTCAGCTCCCCACTACCTGTCCTCACTAATCACCAAATACACCCCAGCCCGCTCCCTAAGGTCAAACAGTGACCTGCGCCTAGCTTCTCCCCGCATCACCTCTTCCCATGATAGACTGCAGGATTTCTCACGCGCAGCCCCCACTCTCTGGAACGCTCTCCCTCGTACTGTCAGACTTTCCCCTAACTTCTCTTCCTTCAAACGCTCCCTTAAAACGTTCCTATTTAGGGAAGCCTACCACCCAACTCACTGACGCAACCATCAATCACTCTCACCTTACAGTCCTCTCCTCCTGTTTCCAACCCCAACCCTCCCAGATTGTGAGTTCCTACGGGAATAGGGCCCTCATCTCCTCCTGTACTGTTTGTCAAATGTTGTTCAATGTATTGTGACCCTGTCTATACTGTGCTTATTGTACAGCGCTGCGGAATATGCTGGCGCTTTATAAATAAAGAATAATAATAATAATAATAATAATAGAGAATTCTTGTTTTGTTTTTATCTTTGACATAGTCTATATTTTTAGGGAAGAAAGTCATTCATACATTAAAAAATATACGTTAAAAAAAGAATCCACTCTAAGGTCACCATATGCCCCAGGCAAAAGTGGCCATGCCATCTTCCCAAACTTCCCTATGCCTCCGTGGACTGGTGTATTGGTGCTTGAAGAGGTGGGGAGTGTGCACATAACTCTCAGAATGCAGCCCTGTGGACCACCAGGGAAAACAATAATATGGGAGATGCTCATTGCTCTCTATCGGCTGTATGGCTCCAGTCTATGTTCGTTGACATTTCGTCTTTCGTTTATGCCGAATCTTGCCGATGATCCAGAAGAAGGTGTCAAAAATAAGCAAGTATTAGTTGTGTCACAAAAATTAGGGTAAATAAGGAATTCTGTGGAACTCAACAAACACGGGGCCCCTTACTTGGGGCCCCTTACTAAACCATTATTCAGGCCCCTCTTCCCTCTGCTGCCCATTCAGTTGCCCAGTTATTAATAAAACATGTTGCCTGCTCTTCGGCTTAACATATTTTACAGGGAATGGGACTAAGTCCCTGATGGTCCATCAAGGAGATAAAATGTGTTCCTTGGTCGGAGAGCCTTCAGTCTACAGGTCTATACCTCTACATGGTGCAGACCATACTAATCGCTCCCTCAGTCAGGGTGCTCTTACCAACCCCGATGACTCGGTCAAATGGGAATCTTGTTGGTATCTTGGTGGGCCTGTTCTGGGCGGCATGGAGGGACGAGTTGCATTTCGTCCAGAATTTTGGCTATTCGTATCTTGGAAGTACTTCTGAAATACTAATCGCATTGCCGCATAATTCAAAATGAATCTAAATCACAAATTGTTTCGGTTTGATTCAACACTACCGACAATTGACAGCGAAATACGGTGCATTTTGCTGCACTTCGGCTACCTGTATACAGAGGGATTGTTCAATGGTTCTATATGGGACAATTTTGCTGCTGCTGAACTGTGCCGAACAGCACTGTATTTCCCTGTCAATTGGCCTGTGTTGCAAAATCGAATTGATTCAACACCACAGAACAATTGAGAGCGGTGCAGTTCGGCATCAGCAAAATTATCCCACAGAGAACCGTTGAACGATCCCTCTTTATACAGATCGCCGAAGTGTGCCGAAGAGCACCGTATTTCGCTGTCCATTGCCTGTGGTGCTGAAAATTGATTTGAATCGTTCTGAAATACGAAACGAAATTTCAGTCGAAATGAATCAATATTAAACGAAATTCGGTTTCTGATTAAAAAATTTCCACCCGGAACTAAACTAATTTTTCCTGCCTGCACATGTCTACCAGGGCCCCGTGAGCCATTGGACCCCTGAACATACCATGGGTTGTCACCCTGCTGATGGCTGCCCTGTGTACATTCAGTCTATTCTCTCTTGGAGTCTCTATGCATTCGTTGTGTTTTAGAAACATAGAAACAGTCGGCAGATAAGAACCTTTCGGCCCATCTAGTCTGCCCAATTACATGGATACTTTACCTGGATTTATCTTTTGTTTAGGATAGCCTTATGCCTATCCCATGCCTGCTTAAATTCAATTACTGTTTTGGCCTCTACCACTTCTACTGGAAGGCTGTTCCATGTATCCACCACCCTCTCAGTAAAATAATGCTTCCTGATGTTACTTTTAAACCTTTGCCCCTCTAATCTAGGACTATGTCCTCTTGTTTTGCTACTTTGTTTCCTTTTAAATATACTCCCTTCCTCTACCTTGTGGATTCCCTTTACGTATTTAAATGTTTCTATCATATCTCCTCTGTCTCGTCTTTTTTCCAAGCTGTACATGTTAAGATCATTAAGCCTTTCCTGGTAACTTTTCTCCTTCAAGCCGTACACCATTTTAGTAGCCCTTCTCTGAACTCTCTCTAAGATGTCTATATCCTTCTGGAGATACGGTCTCCAGTACTGCACACAGTGCTCCAAGTGAGGTCTCACCAGTGCTCTGTACAGTGGCATGAGCACTTCCCTTTTCCTACTGCTAATACCTCTCCCTACACAACCAAGCATTCTGCTAGCATTTCCTGCTGCTCTATTACATTGACTACTTACCCTTAGATCCTCTGCAATAATAACCCCTAAATCCCAACCCTCAGATGTTGAGGCTTGTTTTACATGCTCCTCCGTGATTAAAAAAATCCTCTTGAAGTGGTTTATAAAATTATTAATTTTTCTTATATCCCCCCTAATGTTTTTAATCCCCTCACCCATCTAGATTGTAAATTCTCATGGGAATAGGGCCCTCTTGTCCTCCTGTATCTGCTGGCAGGAATACTGACCTGTCTCCTGTCTGTATTGTAGAATTGTCCTGTCTTTACCCATTGCACCTTGTACAGAGCTGCGGAATGTGTTAGCGCTTAATAAATAATAAATAATAATAATTACATATTTTTTAACACAGAATTAAAAGTGATTTTATATCTATGAATTACAAATTTTATTTACATTTCAACTTTTGAACGGCGTGTAGGCTCTACGTACCAAACCTGTTAAAGTTCTTATTGCCTAACGTGCATTTTATTCCTTCTTCACTTTAATCTCATTATATCAATATATTATATTGTCATACAATTATCATGTGCACGTACGCATCTTGATTTGTCTGGCCCGGCAGATCAATAATTAACTCAATTCCCATAATTGAATTTGAAGGCCTGGAAATCTGCAATAGAGTATTATACAGTAGGTATTTTGATTGAGTACTCAGGGGGGTGGTAGAGGTCAAGTAATTAAGAGCTGCTGTGTGACCAAGATATAGATATTACGGAGATATGAAAACAAGTCAGGGTTCCTAGGGGAGATAGCAACCCTAACTTGACGTATAATAATACATGAGATAGAAAAAAGTTCTTCGAGCAGTCTGCCATAGCCAGCGGCAATATGCATATCAGGGGAATTCCACTTATGAACTCTTTATCCAGATACATTTATATAAATCTATGTTACTGCTGATAGCTGGAATTCCAAATGGCTTGAGCAGCAAAAATGCTTTCTCTTTGCTTTTTATCTGGGTTAGCGCACAGGAAATAAATGTTACTAATATGGAATAAATACCTGCTATGAAAAAAGTGTCGTCACCATAATACAAAGGAAAAATAAGGAACATCAAGGGTTATTAGCTTGTCATAACTTGTTTTGCATACATAGGGCACTATCATCTGCCTGTAGCTAAAACCCGGGACGCTAAAGAGATAAATTAGCGATCGCTAATTTCCCCTTTGCGTCCCGGATTCACCAGAAGATCATGGGGCAGGCTCTGAGTCCAGCAGCCTGCTACATAGGGGCTGCTAGGCACGTGGATGCTGGTGTCAGCGCTAATGCGCCATCCCGAGCATCCGCTCAATGGAGTCCTTAGGACTCCATGGAGGCTTCTCCTGCCGGTTCACATGACTGGCAGGATCTCGCCACACGCGAGATCCTGCTGGTTGGCAGAGTGATCGCAGAGGGAGAATGGGGACTTTTTTGCCCCAGCCTCACTCTGCTCCCGGTGGCTAGAAGCAGCAGATCGGGCCACCATTCTCGGACCTTGTGATCCTAACGCTAGTTAATATCTGCTTGCACTTTGCGCTCCCCATGTTAAGTATAGCTATAAGTTACAGCGCAAAGTACAGTAAACTCGCTCTACAAATCACAAATTACCATGCACTAACGGGTTTTTTAACCGTTAGTGAATCGGATGAGATCTGTGCACTGCACTATGACCTCCTTTAAGCTATAGGACTCCATGGAGGCTTCTCCTGCCGGGTCACATGACTGGCAGGATCTCGCTACTTGCAGGATCCTGCTGGTTGACGGAGTGATCGCAGAGGGAGAATGGGGACTTTTTTGCCCCAGCCTCACTCTGCTCCTGGTGGCCAGAAGCAGCAGATCGGGCTGCCGTTCTCGGACCTTGTGATCCTAACGCTAGTTAATCTCTGCTTGCACTTTGCGCTCCCCATGTTAAGTATAGCTATATGTTACAGCGCAAAGTACAGTAAACTCGCTCTACAAATCACAAATTACCATGCACTAACGGGTTTTATAACCGTTAGTGAATCGGAGGCGATCTGTGCACTGCACTATGACCTCCTTTAAACTAGCACTAACATGAGCACTAGCGTTAGCTTGAAGGAGGTGATAGAGCCCATTGTTTATTCTTCTAGGACTGATGTTCTTAGGACTTAGGACCCTGACCAACTTCAAAAAGTACTGTAGTAAATATCACCGCTACCTCTTGTAATTGGGGATTTTATTTACGGGTCCACACAGGGCTGGACTGGGACAAAAAAGCGACCCTGGACTTCATCCAGACCGGCCCACTCCGATTATGCAAACAACAGGGCCAGATTAAGATCTCTATGTTCCTGGAGCTAAAGATTTTGTTTGGATTTTTTGCTATTTAATGACAAGAAAACATATCTTATGTTATTTTAAAATGCGTGCAATTTCGGTGCTTTGTTTTTCGCGGCACTTCGGCGCTCTTCAGTGATTCAGTTTCACCAAAAATGCAGTGAATTCACTATTTATTGAATAATCACAGTGGTTTGCTTAAAATGGAGTCACCAAAACAGTTATCAGATGTCGGCGAAAAACGCCAAATTGCGCCGATAACGCTGAATCATGCCAAATTGGCATCGGAAAAATTCCTCTGCACTGAAAAAAAAGCCTCCTATTCTCCTCATAGGAGCTTGAATCAATAAAAATGTATCTAAATAATAAAAAAGGTTCATTAAAAAATAATGCAAAATTAAAAAGTCTTTAAAAATCAAGAACAAAAATGTCTAATAAAATACAAAAAATTCAAAAGGATCCTTTAAAAAAATTACAAAATAAAGTGTTTCTGCAAAATATAAAAAGAATGGTGTTTAGAAAAAAAAAAGGCACCAGGCCCAGGCGATCCTCAGGCTTGATTGGCGGCCAGGCCCAGGCTTGGTCGGCATCCCGGCCCACTGGGCCATCGGCCCTCCGGGAGTCTCCCGGTAGTCCCGAAGGCCATTGCATGCCTGGGTCAACAGGATAAATATTTTCTTAGCCCCTTGGAGTCGCATCGGTGCAGTCAACCAGAGATACGCAATATGTCTACTGTAAAACCCATAATTTCGCAATTAAGACTTGCTCTTACATTAAAAAATATTTTTTTATGAAAGCAATAATTTTTTAAATAAAATCAGCTTATATAAAAAAAATCCATGTTAACGACGTATTCGGGGGAAAGTGCTTCCTCAGCACCTCACACGGTTCTAATCTTCCTGATACCTGCAGTAGCATTTCCACACCACTGCAAGTATCAGCTCTTGGAGTCCCCATGGAGCCTTGCGCATCCGGGCTGCGAGCGCAGCGCGACTTCTCTCGCGCGAGATCGCACAGTCTCATCAAGAGATTGCGCAGGGAGACTAGGAACTATTTCTTCCTAGTCTCACTCTGCTCCAGGGGAGAAGAAGCGGTGGATCGGGCCACCCTTTTCACTGCGGAATGAGATGTGAGTATGGGATTTTGAGGGTTTTTAGGCTAGGGACAGACAAACGCATTTTTCGCGTTGTCGTGAAAAATTGCGTTCGAAGCAATGGACGTATTTTTTCACGGAATACGCGATAGCGGTCATACGATGCGCATTTTCGTCCGTGATTTTGTACGGATCATCAATAAAACCTTTTTGCTTCTGGACGTTATGTTTGCCGGACATTAGCAGCGTCTGACGTCTCCTAATCACGCACACATGCCGCTAGCTGACGCAGCGCACTCTGTACGTCAGTACTAGCGGTATCACATTTGCGAAAAAATGCGTTTGTTTGCCGCTTCAGTTGCACTAGTAATTTCTTTAAAAAGTACCATTATTCTTACACTCCTTAGCCCACATCTTTTAACAGGAAAATGTGTGGGATTTTGGCAAATTAAAGAAAATCTGTTTCGAAAATCATGTGATAAACCGTATCCAAACACGTACATTTCCGTGGTGCTAACGAAGAAAGTGAACCAAGGAAATAAAATTTAGTTTGAGATGCTCAAGCATCTGTTACTCCAGATTGTTCTTATATTCAGAACCTGGCATTAAATTGAGTGCTTCCCGTATACAATGTGCGCGTGGCCGTCGATTGCAGTTATTTCTGGTTCTCTTACTTAGAATCGATTTCCTGTATCTAGCAACTTATGGAGTTTACGGAGCCCCGCCGGTGTCAACATGAAAAAAAAAAATTAACACGTGGGCACAGTGTAATAGGTCGTCAAGACGATCTACTAAAGAGGTTGTTCAGAGACAGCCTATCTGGTCCCGAAATGTCACCGAACAGGGAATTTCCCCGTACGGTGATATTTCGGGGCCCTTTCATCTATTCAGAGAGCAGGCAGTTTGCCAAATTTTGGAGAATTGCCAGCCAGTACGGTGCCTGTTCGACGGCAGTGAAATCCCTCATAGAGAAGCAATGGTTAATCTATTCAGAGAACACCGAACAGCAGAGAAAAGTTGCCGAAGTGCCCTGCTGTTCAGTGTTTTCATTGGGCAGGTTTATTCAGGCGAATCCCATAGGCTACAATGTTAAAAATATTCCCGTTTTTATCCAATATCTAATAAACCGTTAATTATTTTAATCTGCATTAAAAAGTCTCTTTGTTGATTTTTTAAGGCATTTTTCTGGATTTTTTTTGGGCAAATTCTTTTTTTCATTGTTTTTTTAAATAGTTTTTTCTTTTTTCTGTAACAGACCTTTTTATTATTATTCATAGGATCTTATATGTTAATTCCAGGCATTTTCATTCAGTAGTTTTTTTTTACAAACAACGTTTCAATTTTGATACTTTGAAGATCATTGTTTGTTTGTTTTTTACCCCGTTTATCAGATTGTTGGCTTTTTCCGGCGGCTGGTCTGCACTGTGATATGCAGCTCGTCGGGTTTTTGTGACATGTTCGGCGTGTTTTTTTTGCGACAGTTCCGGCGGGTGTCTGGCGGGCTTGCGGCAGGTTTTCGGCAGGTTTTCCCTGCACTCCGGAAACCCTGCTGTGAATGCTGAATTCACTGCAGGATGGGTAACTTTGTTTCCCCGAATTGCAGGCAACTGCAGGGAACTTATGGGATTTTTAGGGGCAATGAGAGAGCACCGAAATGTCGGCATTTCGGTGCTCTCTGAATAACCCCCTAAATCCTTCCCACGTGTTAACTATTTTCTTTCATTAACATGCACACGATTTACCCATGCAAAAGAGACACATAGTCCCCTCTCCGGGTGTGTGTTGACAGAGTTTACAGGGCAGGGTGGCATGCTACCCCACGCCCAGAAGCCAATCAGGGCTGTTCATGGACTAATAAAGCTTGGTTGGGAAAAAAAACTCTGATTTAACCGCATATGCATCAAAAATCCCATTAAACAGGCATCATAGTTAAAATAGATGAAAATCCCTGTACAATACAGATACAAGGTGTTATTGTAATTTCCATTTTCAAAATTGTGGGAAATGTTGCAAGGTAAAGGACACCATCTAACTTTCAGAACCTTTCAATCGAGCAATATTTCTGTAAAAGCTTAATGGATACATGCAAAACTAAATATGAACAAATTTGCATTATTTTAATCTGTTAAATCTCTCAGAAAAATGATATTTATCCAAAAGTGAAATTTTCACCTACATTTGAGTGCTAGCTATGCACCTCATGCTTCAAATAAAAGTTCAGATAATGGTTTTTCAGCAAAAACATTTGCTAGGGAAAGGGTTCAACTATAAGCACAGTCCTTTTTCTTGAGAGTGTGTACCCAGGCTTTTTTATTAACCCCTTCATTACCAAGTGATTTTTCAAGAAACCATTTTCAGGAAACAGTGTTTTTAATTAATTAATTATACAGCAATAAATATTTGGGCATATTCTAAATGCATATCTTACTGTAATGACATATTTTTACCAGTAGATGATGTCATTTGCTGCCAAATTGAGTTACAGCTGTTGCAGGTAACCACGGGCTGCAATTGTATCGGCTTGCTGAATGTCCAATGTCAGGACATTCAGTTAGCTGATTTTACACTGTTTTAGCTCTTTGGGCATTATGCCCACAGGGCTAAAACTTTGGGTGGCCCCCGTTCTACAGCCCAAAAGCAAACAAACTTTGTTTTGCATCAAAATAATTTCATTTGCTTTCGGGCTGCAGAGCTGCAGATCGAGTTATGTCGATATCGACGCACCAGATGGTGCCTTTGAAGCCCGAGATATCTCAATCTTGGTAGTGAAGGGGTTAAATATCTTAGGGGGGAAAAAAGGCAAGAACAGCTGAAAGAGATTTGGCTTAAACGTTTTGAACAAAAAAAAAAACAGACGGGTTTATTTATTTATTTATTTTAATAATAATTAGCATGCCTGACAAGCAACCAGACAGAAACTAATAGCGACAGGAAAGAGCAGACAGAGAATTAGCATGCTCGGGTTTATTTACTTTTTTTTATGGCGAGTACTAGCGGTCTGAAAAAAGTACAATATTCAAAAGCCAGTTGGAATGTGTTTATTGGCGATGACAATTACTGAACTTGAAGTATGGTAAACACGAAACACCTCATTAAAATCTCAGAGCTGCACATAGAGCTGCTTCTGTCAGAAGATAATTAATTTGCTGAGAACCGTCACTTCTGTCACTTGATGATTGTTGCACCGAGAATTACATTTTTAAGATCAGTGCACCTAGGGCCGAGTCATTCCCACCGAGCCGTTATGATTAACGAGTGAGCCATTAAGTATATGGTCTCACTTGTTAATCGTAATGGCTACTAGCCCTATAATGGCCAAGCCACAAACTTCGCTTGCGGATCTGGTGTTACAGCTGCAAACTGTAAATTTCACTACCAAAACATGCATACTCCATTTTGCATTTATATATAATGGAAAATAAAACTTTAGAATACCTTTTTAATGAAAGATTAGTGTGCTCCCTGGAGATAAATTACATTTTAAGTTAGATCTCACTCCTGTCATCCGGTGTTACAAAGCTACAAGGAGCAGCCCCATCCTCCGTGTAACAAGAAATGTAACACACTTTACTGCTGCATTACAACAGCCAGGGATTTGACAGAAGACAGGGAGAGCTCTGGGGTCACTCACTGATGTACAGGGATGAGATTCAGGGGTTTTAATGACTGAGAATCCCTGTACAGTACAGATGCACGGTGTTACTGTAATTTTCATATACCGGCACTATCCCACACATTATTTTTATATTCTATTGGTATTTTTTGGAACCTACATTGTTGATAATCTCATTATGATCACTACATATGCCTATAAGCAGGTGATCTCCCCATTTTAATATGTATTTATCACATTCACTGCATTTTACACAAAGGCCATTCCTGCCTGTATGCTGATAATGCAGACCTCACGTTAATTTGTACAGGATAAAGGATACCATCCATAGTTCATAATACTTTCATCCTAGCAATATTTCTGAAAAAGATAAATAAATACATAGAAAGTTTAAATTTGATAAATTTATATCACAGATTCTGTATGGATTGTCTATTGTGTAAGGAAAATCTCAAAATTCATAATGCATTGAATAGCCCTCCCAACGTGCCTCAGGATGTCTGTCGTAGCGTTGTGACGCTTCGACAGGGCCAGCCACACGCTGTACCGTGCACACGAAATGCGCGTGCTACAGCAAGTCGTGCTGAAACGCTCCCCGTCAAAACGCTACAACACACGTTCAACTGGGCTGCAAAGCTTGATCCTCCGTAGGAGGATTGAGCTTTGCAGCACTGAGCACACTAACAGGGTTATCCAAAGAGATCCGAATTGCTTGAGAAAGGTAACCGAACGCTGAAAATCAGTGTTCGGTTACCTTTCCTGGCCATTCGGCTATCCAGAGAGCAGGCAATTCGCCAAATCCTGGCGAATTGCCTGAACATACGGTGCCTGTTCGGTCCCTGTTCGAGGGCGGTGAAAACCCATACAGGGTTATCCAAAGAGATCCGAATTGCTTGAGAAAAGTAACCAAACGCTGAAAATCAGTGTTCGGTTACCTTTCCTGACCATTCGGCTATCCAGAGAGCAGGCAATTCGCCAAATCCTGTCGAATTGCCTGAACATACGGTGCCTGTTCGGTCCCTGTTCGAGGGCGGTGAAAACCCATACAGGGTTATCCAAAGAGATCCGAATTGCTTGAGAAAAGTAACCAAACCCTGAAAATCAGTGTTCGGTTACCTTTCCTGACCATTCGGCTATCCAGAGAGCAGGCAATTCGCCAAATCCTGTCGAATTGCCTGCACATACGGTGCCTGTTCGGTCCCTGTTCGAGGGCGGTGAAAACCCATACAGGGTTATCCAAAGAGATCCGAATTGCTTGAGAAAAGTAACCAAACCCTGAAAATCAGCGTTCGGTTACCTTTCCTGACCATTCGGCTATCCAGAGAGCAGGCAATTCGCCAAATCCTGTCGAATTGCCTGAACATACGGTGCCTGTTCGGTCCCTGTTCGAGGGCAGTGAAATCCCCATAGAGAAGCACTGCTTCGGCTATTCAGAGAACACAAACCAGCAGTGAAAGGTTCCCTAATGCCCTGCCATTCGGTGGTTTAATTCGGCAAATTTATTCAGGAGAATCCCATAGGCTTCAATGTTAAAAATATTCCCGTTTTAATTCAATATCTAATAAACCGTTCATTATAAAATTCTGCAGCAAAAAGTCTCTTTATTTATAGATTTTTTAGGATACTTTAAGCATTTTTCAGTTTTTTTTTTTTTTTAAAAAGTCCGATTTTTTTTTTGATTTTTTTTCAGTTTACTTATTTTTTTGTAACAGCCCTCTTTATTATCATTCCCTGGACCTCCTGTGAAAATTTCAGACATTTTCGCTCAGTAGTTTCTTTGCAAACAGCGTTTCATTTTCCCAGATTCATACAAATGGTTTTGCTAATTTATTCACTGCCTCCTCTACGTCACAGCTGCTTCGGCTCTGTGTGATTCGGCTCATGTTCGGCTTCTTCGAAGGTTAATCCAGATGTTTTTGCTTGTTTTCAGCGTGCATTCGGTTAGTGTTCGTCAGGTTTTCGGCAGCTTTTCCCTGCAATTCGGGGACCCTGTGGTGTTTGCTGAATACACCGCGGGGTCACCGAAATGGGATCGGCAAAAGGAACCGAATTGAAGAGAACGAAAAGTCACCGAACGTGCGGTGACTTTTCGAATCTCTTTGGATAACCCTGTAAGGGCTCTATTACATTCTTCAAGCAAAAATACACGGTAAATGCGTGTATTTTTGCACGAAGCGTTAAACGTTAAAATTAACGTAAATTAACGCTGGTATTACAATCCTTGTGCATTATTTCATCCATCAAAAAATAACGAGCGGAAAAAAGACGCGCAAAAACACATGTGCATTAACGTTGCACGCAGAAATCGGTGTGCGGACTGTTTTTTCACGCGATTCAGCCAATCAGAATTAAGAACCTTAATTGTCTCACGTTAAGTTTTTGCGCCTGTCAAAATCAATCTGAGTATATATGCTGCATCAATAAATAAAACACGCACAACTTCTCAAATTTATTGTTTGGGTATGTGTAGAATGTGTAACTATACTGTGCTGTATTGGTTTTTTTCGGGCTGGTGTATTTGGTTTCGGCCAGGACGTTCAGATTTGCAGTTACCACCAGCTTTTCAAAGACGTTAAAATTCTGTGCGCAAACGCTGTGCGTTAAATTTTGCGCATAGATTGTAATACCATCCGCATACCTGCACACAAACGCATTTGCACTCACAATGTTAAGTATAGGACGCGCTCGTTCGCACAGGTTCACCCGCGGTAGACGTTAACGCACATTTTTTGCGAGGACATTGTAATACGACGTTCTGCGCAAAGGTTTTGCACCTCGCGTTAATACGTTTTTGTGCACGCATTAACGTTTGCACGAAGAATGTAATAGAGCCCTAACTGCGTTCAGCATTCAATGCAGGGTCCCTGAAGTGCGGCGAGTCAATCCACCGATAAACTTACCCGAACGCAGCCGCAAACCGCCGAACGCTGCTGAAAAATCACCGGACACATCCGATAAACTGGCAAACGCAGCCACAAATTGCTGAACGCAGCCGGCAATCTGCTGAACAGACCACCGAATGCCTCCAATCAGCTGCTGTATGCCGCCGAAAAAAGCTGACCAGCCGCCGAACAGGAGTAAAAAAAAAACTGCAACTTTTAAAAGGCGTTTTAAAAAAACAAACTAATGCATGAAAATGCAAGGGAATAAGGTTACAGAATAAAAAAAAATACCATTTCAAAAAATTGGAATCAAAAATTTCGCTGAAAAAATTCAGAAAAATGCCTAAAAAATTCTAAAAAACTAATTTATAAAAATACCTTTTGCTGCAAATGAAAAGAATAAACGGTTGAATAAAAATTTAATAAGGACTGTTTTTTTTTTTGCATTGAATCCTATGGGATTCGCCTGTTTAAACCTGTCGAATGAAAGTAATGAAAATCTGGCCATTTCGAAAACGTTTTGCTGCTGTTCGGCGTTCTTTGAATAGATTAACCATTGCTTCTCTATGGGGAATTTCACTGCAGGCAAATTGCACCGTATTTCACTGGCAATTCGTAAATATTTGCAGAATTGCCAGCTTTTTGAATTGCTAAATGGCAACGAAATTGCACCGTACGGGGAAATAAACCGGTCGCTGCATTTCGGTGGGCAATTCATTTCTCTTTGAATAACCCCTTTAAGCATCATAAATTTGAAACATCCTGACTGTATCGAAGGGTATTCCGTAAATCACAAAGCAACAGGACCAGGTACACATGTACTGATAGCATTAACCAACCAGAAATTTTTTGGCTGGATGTAACGCCATCTGGATTTGCAGTAGCATGAAATACTATGGCTTTTTGATGCCAAAACAAAATCAAATGCAACATAAACAATATGCTCATATATACAGTTCAGACGGCGTCTTTCAAATCTCAACATAACCGCGCATCAAAAATGATAACGTCCTTTCCTTGTCTTTAAATACAAAACGCAGCAAAGCAAGCGATGCCATATTATTGTTCAACCCAATCACATTCAAAACATAGTTTATCAAAAACAGTGTTCAAAAACAACGCTCAAGAGAATTTAATTATAAAACGAAAATAACGTTTATGTTTTTTGTGTTAGCTATAAATTGTAAAATCACGTTTCTAGCAGGTAAATAAAAAAGTGTTATTTTTTTGGCACTAAAAATCAATTAAAAAACGAGATTGTGAATCACATACAAATTAGGGATGTGCATGGCTGAAAAATTTGTTTCGTTTAGTTTCGTTTTTAAATAATTTCGTTTTCGGAATTTCGTAACTAATTTCGTTTCTTATTTCATTTCGATTCGATAGTTGTTGATATCCATTTGATAGTTCATTTCAAATTCGATAGTTGATATCAATTATTCAAATTTTTCTTTTATGATGATGACACATGATGATGTAAAACGAAATAGATTTGTAATATACCGTTTTGTTTTGTTTCAAATTCATATGGTATCGATTCGTTATTCGGAAGTACTTCTGAAATACGAATTATCGAATTTCGTTCCAAATTCTGAATTTTTCTGAAACGAATGCACATCTCTAATACGAATTATCAAATGTTACGAAAAGTTGCATTAATCAAATATTAATTTTAATCATCCTGGCCTGTGATTTTATAATTATTTAGCGACACAGCCAAATAGGAATCAGTTAAAGGGACATTCTACTCATCCTGAACACTTTGAGCTATATTCCATATTTGTCT
This sequence comes from Leptobrachium leishanense, assembly GCA_009667805.1. Lineage (NCBI taxonomy): Eukaryota > Metazoa > Chordata > Amphibia > Anura > Megophryidae > Leptobrachium > Leptobrachium leishanense. The sequence continues at coordinate 137,454,838 of CM019070.1, forward strand.
ATAAGCTAACTAAAGGAAACATTACATATAACATCTCCTGTAGTTAGTTTATCGTTGGGAATCGCCATTCCATTCCCGATGCAAGCTGAGCTTGCCGCTTGGATGTAGCCGTTTCCCTGCATGGGTTTACTGTACACTAACGTCTCCTATACTTATCATGGGAGACGTTAATTGTAACCTCAGGGTGTAAGTGAAGGCTATTCCAATGTAGCCGGGGCTTCCACATGAGAAACGTATTTCACCGAGAAATTCTGAGTCCAAAAAGTTAGTGTTAAATGATTTTGCAAATGCAGAATCATATAAATGCTCACTTAACCCACCATGGAATTCTATACTCACCTCCCATCCCACGGTGAAAAGGGCAGCGCGATCCACCACTTCTTCTTGCCGGGAGCAGAGTGAGACTAGGAGCAAATAGTTCCTAGTCTCGCTCCACGATCACTCTGCAGCTTTGTGTGATCTTGCAAGAGTGAGCTCTGTGCAAGCTCGCGGCAGTGATGCACAAAGCTCCATGGAGTCCTACGGACTCCATGAGCTGATAATCGCAGCAGCGAGGTGCGCTGCTGCTGGTATCTGGCAGCTTTGCACTTTGTTCCAGGCACAGGGGCTAACGTGGCGTCTACACCGAATACTACAGTAAAATGGAGATGGTAAGGGAAATTTTGCGGGCGCATGTTTTCCTGAATGCCTTCTCCATTTTAATGTGAACTATGGAATAGGACCCTTTATCTTTTTAAAGCTGACAGGATGTGATGAGTCCCCCCCCCCACTGCCCAGATCTAGCAGAAACACGGGGTGAAGTGGAGAAGTTTCCTCCACCTCACCAGGGTCGCCAGCAGCCTAATTTTTAATTTTCCGCAAGCATGCGCATCTCCGATCCTTTGGAAGCACTGCGGATCGTCCGTACATAAGTGAGGAAATCCCGTAGCGGTGTGCAACGCTACACAAGTTGCTTTCAAGTGCAAATTACAAAGCAAAGCTTCAGGGACTTCCTGGTTTGGACAACGCGTGGCGTGCGTGATTGGCTGCAGAGGGACTGCTTGAGTGACACGTTCAGTTCCTCAGCCGCTGCAAGTGCTAAGTTAGCAACTTGGCACTGAACGCTGTGCTGCAGCTCAGCGCTTCGCACTGCTAACTTAGTACTTGCAGCTAAGTAGAGAGGTGCTGCAGAGTAGCTGAGTGTGACATGGGCAAGATGGCCGCCTCCACGGAGCAAATAATCCAATAAGGAAAATGTTCATTGTGAAGTATTGGTGGATCAAAGCACCAATCTTTATTGGAAAAATTATAAACATTAACACCAAAGTGGTAATAAAATGGACAACAGTGAATATTGAGAACCAGCGCCTTTCATTAAGCAATTTTCTGCTCTTTTGTTTTAATATTCACAGCCAAAGCATTCAGTGAGACTGCTGCAGTAAGCTGAACTGCTGCAATGTAGCAATTCAGCATCTGCTGAGGAAATGAACAGGCCTTATGCCGTCTCGCAGCAGCCAATGACGCTAGCTATGCGCTAACTGCTGGGCGGGACTGTCTTGGTCCATACATGCTAGCGGGGCATACTATGCTCCCCACATCACTAAGGTCCCCCCACCGCAGAGACAGGATAGTACGTCCCGCGGCAGGAAAGGGTTAAGGGCTAGGTAAAGGAAATTCTGTGTTTTGTGTCAGAAATGGGAGGAGGGAATTAGAGATCATGTTACAGAGGTATAGAGAATAACATAAGTTGAAGTGTATAAAAGAAGCTGGAGCTATACTTCATTCGGCTAAAAGAAAAAAGAAATGTCATTATTTGGCAAATATTTTAAAAGATTTAAAGAAACGCACGATGCAGCTTGGTGGCAGATCGGAATATATTTAGGATGCGATTGAATGCTACACGAATGTACCTTATAGCAGTTTTCATTAGTCCATGGATTTCCTCTGACTTAGATATTAGAAAAATAAAAAAATCTGGAAGCAGCAACGACTCTGCGGGAAGCTTATCATATCATAAGCCCAAATGCGACATTAGTCTACTAGCTCGCTGGCTGATCCGTCTTCTTCAATGCCTGTTTATAAAACACCGTGTTACCGCCTGAAGCCGAGCTACATAAAAAGCAACCAATAAAGGATGTGCTACGTTCCAGTAATGTGTTATATAGAGTCGTCTCCTGAACTGAAAAGTATGTATCAGTTTGTTTTCTCTTGAATGCTTAAAAAATGCTCAGATATACAACTATTTTCAACGATTTCCTTTCTCCATCACCTTTTATAGATAAATTAAACTAGGCACGGTTTAGGACATGGTTGTGTCGCAACTATGAATCAAAAACCAGTACGGGGGAATAATAGACATGACACACTATGTACTTTCTATAATTCTTCTGTCAAGATTTCAGCTCGTACCAGTAGATTATAGCTATCAAGAAGTAATGGCTAAAATATATACCTGCAATGAATGGATTATATGTCATTGCGCCTAACATGCCTTTACAGTTAAATATAATACAAAGCACTGCTTGTGATATTTCGAATCCCTGTCTAGACCAATAGTACATGGGGGGGGGCTGATACTGATAGAGCTGCATTCAAAACGTATGCTCAAAAGCATTTTAGGTGTATTTTTCTCAGAAACAAGTGTTTTCTTCAAACGGTGGTGAAAAGAGAAAGAAAAGAAAGAAAGAAACAGACAGAAATGAAGGGAAAGGAAGGAAGGAAGAAAGAAAGAACAAAAAGACAGAAATGAAATGAAAGAAAAGAAAGAGAGAAAGAAAGAGAAATAAAGAAAGAAACAGACAGAAATGAAGAGAAAGGAAGGAAGGAAGAAAGAAAGAACAAAAAGACAGAAATGAAGAGAAAGAAAAGAAAGAAAGAAACAGACAGAAATGAAGAGAAAGAAAGAAAAAAAAGAAGAAACAGACAGACCAGAAGAGAAAGAAAGAAGACACAGAAAGAAAGAAATAAGAAACAGACAGAAATGAAGAGAAAGAAAAGGAAAGAAAGAAAGAAACATAGAAAGAAAGAGAAATGAAGGAAAAGAAAGAAAGAAAGAGAGAGAAAAAGAGAAAGGAAGAAAAATAAAGAAGAAACAGTCAAAAATTAAGGGAAAAAATAAAGTTTTTCTTTCTGTATCTTTCCGTGAGCGGACCCTCGATTTTTGGAGCGGCAGCAGCGGTAACACGAAATTTGGTGGAGGAATTTACGCATGGCGATATCCTGGGCCTCATGAGAGTACCCACAGGAGGGGTAACTTTATATGCGCATTATAATTTGTAATCTTGTAAGTGCGATTCTAGCAGGGGCATATCATGCTGTACCACTGTCATAACAGTATAACGCTATGATTCTTCATTTGTTTATTGCCCTTTGTAGATCTCTATACATTTTTATACAAAAAAGAAAGAAAGAAAGAGTCAGAAATTAAGGGAAAGAAAGAAAGAAAGAAAGAAAGAAATAAAGAAAGAAAGAAAGAAAGAAAGAAAGAAAGAAGAAACAGACATAAATGAAGAGAAAGAAAGAAAAAAAGAAGAAACAGACAGACCAGAAGAGAAAGAAAGTAGACACAGAAAGAAAGAAATAAGAAACAGACAGAAATGAAGAGAAAGAAAGAAAAAAAGAAGAAACAGACAGACCAGAAGAGAAAGAAAGAAGACACAGAAAGAAATAAGAAACAGACAGAAATGAAGAGAAAGAAAGAAAAAAAGAAGAAACAGACAGACCAGAAGAGAAAGAAAGAAGACACAGAAAGGAAGAAATAAGAAACAGACAGAAATGAAGAGAAAGAAAAGAAGAAAGAAAGAAAGAAAGAAAGATAGATAGATAGAAAGAGAAATGAAGGAAAAGAAAGAAAGAAAAGAAACAGACACAAATGAAGGGAACAAAAGAAAGAATAAACGGACAGAAATGAAGAGAAAGAAAGAAAGAAAGAGAAACAATGAATGCCAACGCAAATGTGATCACTTTAGTCTAAACTCTATGCTTTGGTGTATGAATGAAATGCTGTAAGTGGAGGATCTTCTTGACTCCGATATAGATTAGAATACAAGAAAAAACAGAATAAACCCCTGGGCGCAAAAGATAAAATAAAATAAATATAAGTGCACAGTTAGATAACGAATGTATACAGTGCTTTTAAATCAAATACCAAAATGGGATATTGTGCATTTATTGGATTGGATAAATCACAGCAGGTGGCGTACATATACAAAGCATAAATAAAATATATATATATATATTTCAAAACTGTACATAACAAAGTGCTATGTGCATTAAGTGGTCTTAAGAGTTCACACTTACATGAGATAGAGCCAGTTTATCTAACAAGTTAAAAAGTAGTAAAGATGCATTTCACCAAACTAATTCGGCTTCTTCAGTCTAGCCTAGTCCTGTCTAGACTGAAGAAGAGGCCAGGAGTATCAACTCCTGGATTCCATAGGACTTCATGAAGGGTTGTGCTTCTGGGCCGTGGGCTCTGCACGATCACACTCTCTTGACATTGTGCATCGTTGCCATGTGATCGCAGAGGGAGACTGGAAACTCTTTGTTCCCAGCCTCAATCTACTCCTGACCAGATGTATTGGTGGATCGGGCCACTCTTATTGCTTCAAGATGAGAGGTCAGTATGGGATTTAATGGGGGGTTTACAGGAGGTATTAAATGATTTTCCAGAATGCAGACTCATTTAACACCAGCTTTTAGGAGATGCTAACTTTTGACTCTCCGCATTCCAATGGTAATTAGCGCCTGCACTTTGTCATACCTCACTTATCCTAGAGCTAATTAATGATTGCGCTCCCCGTGTTAAGTATAGATGAGCAAAGTACAGCAAACTTGCGGTATCTGCGAGGTGCTTACTGATTTCCCCCCCGTGTAGCGTCAGGAATGTAATATGAATGCCATGCGTTAAACTCAATTATAGTAGCACTAATGCTACACATCGAGACGCTACATTATCAACAGCTTTGGAATAGAGCCCACAGCGTCCCACTATATGTTCACTATACGTGAGCCCTTTTTGACAGAAAGAAGACACCTTCTGCTGACCGAAAAGCACTACCATATTAATAATTTACCTGCAGTAGAAAGATACACCGTTTGTTGATAATTATTGATATTATTCATTCAGTCACCCTGTATAATATGCAGAGGGTCCGAATTTTATTTATTACAGGCATTTATACGACGCCAACATATTCCGCAGCGCTTTACAATAGGGGAGCACAAACAGGAGACATACATGATACATAATGAAAAGATGACCCTGCCCGTAGGATGACTGTCTAAGTAGCGCAGCACTTAACCAAGTACTCAGTCAGACATCCCGACAGCTTACAATCTAAAGGACTGGGGTAGGTGAAACAGATAGGAGCAGAGGGAATGTAAAGATGGTTAGCAGGGCAGCATAGGAAGAACCAGAAGCCCGGGCTTAGTGAGAGTAATTAGAGAGAGGAGTGGAGACAGCTGGAAGAGAGACCTTAAGTTATGGACCTGCCCTGGGTGGGAGGGTGGATGGGGAGGGTTGGGTGGGACAGCAGAGGGGAAGGAGCCATGCAGTCTGTCTTGTGTGTTTGCTGTAAATAGAGTGAATAAGGTTATGAGAAAAGCACACTGTGTGACCATGCATGGGGGGAGGGGAGGAGGAGGAGGGGACGAGGAACAGAGGGGTTTTTTCTAACTGAAATGGAGGGAGATTTTAAAATAAAGGCAAACATAAAATATAATTGCCGAATGACATCTTGACTGGGAACTATGCTGCTAAACAAGGTGAAACCTCTGCAGGTAAGTGAAAGGATACATTTTTCTTTATGGCCTCTATCATTTTTGCACTTCTTTTAAAGCCCAAGCTAGTTTACTAAATTATAAGGGTTTATTACATTATTATTATTTATGAAATTATCTCTGCAATAACACCTATAGTATAAAACGTACAGCTTGTACATTCCCCGTGTTTCCCAGTACCAAAAATATTCAGAACAAATACTGAAACGAGTTTCCACTTATGCCAATATCACAGAAATGGAGGAACTTTCAACAAACAAGGGGAGTCATGGGAAAAGTAGTAAGACAAAAAAACACGGTGTGGGGAAACCTGATCATTAATAACTAAAAATGATGGCATGTGTTATCCGGATAATCACAAGCGCGTTGATTCCATGTACATTTCTACAGATAAAACCTTCACATCAATAGAATTTTCTGACATAACCAGAGTATAATATGTAAAAAAATCCTCTTTCAAAATATTCTATTTAGCATAGTTGCCGATTAAAGTTGCGTAACATGGGAAACTTGACAGAAAATATAGATGCAGCCATTTTTTTTGATTTATGTTAATCACAAACAGGAAAAGAAACATAAACCTTCCTGTCGAACTCGCATTTCTGTATCTCGGATACATATAATATTTTATCTATTTTTTTTTCAATTTAAAACATGTTTTTTTCCCCCTTTCTGCTAGAAATAAGGTGATTAGGGTTACAAAAAAGTCACATAAATGTAAATGGCTTGTCTTGTTATATAGTTTCCTGTCACATTTAATCAGCATCTATTTCTTAAATTATTTATAATTAGTTTACAGCCGATAGATATAGATAGAGTCTTGCCAAATGTACAATATCTTGACTGAACGATTCATTAGATTTCCGGTGATTTGTAAAACCAGTCATGTATCAATATTTTATAAAGGTGCACTGAATAAAAAAGTAGCAAGATAAATAAATATATAAATTCGCAACCCGACAGAATTTTTAGAAGGCAGATCTATTTATATTCTGTATTATCAAAAAAATAGGTAATTTGTATTTTTCCATAACTGACTAAAAAATATTTTCTGGAAGTCTGTGTTATGATTTAGCTCTAGACGAGAGTCTCAATGGTTAATTTACATTATTATAACATAAATGTGTCTCGCGGGCTGAAAAATAATGACATAAAAAGGTCACGGCCCAAAGCCCATTTGGATAAGTATTTGCCTAGCGAATGTAAACCATATCTGGATAATTTATCATATGCATTTGAAAAAACAAAACGAAAACATTGATAAAATATAGGTTTTGCATTGCTATACGTATACGAATATTCTGTATTATAAATCCCATAAATTATCGCTTGGGTCAGTGGTGTCAAAATAAAAATCAGTGAATTTAGTGGTAGTTACATCCAACATTCACCTTTTGGAATATTTAATGAGGTCATTGGTAAACATAAATAAATAAATAAGATAACAAAAACATTCTAGGATCAACAAATAAAAAAAAATGTACATGTGTTCACCATTAGATTATTTTATACTGCAAAAAACGGGGCTACCCGGACACCAGCTGAAAGTCTGCTAGTCCATTCAAATGTTTTAAATCATAGATCTCAAACTCTGAGCCCCCCAGATATTTCTAAACTACAACTCTCGTGATTGTACGAAAATCTGCTGCATTCAAAGTATTCTGAGAATTGTAGGCAATAAACACATGAAGGGCCAAAATTTGAGATCCCTTTTTTTATTTTGGGGTTAGTTAGAGAGCACTGAAATGTCGCAAAATAATAAAATGCAAGATATTAACAAACAACACAAACATACAGAGTAGACATGTGCACAGCACAAAATTTCGTTTTGAACTAATGGATTAGTACTAAAATGCAATTTATTTAGTTGCTAAAGAAATTCGTTTTCAGTTCTTTAGTATGAAAACAAATTTCATTCATCTGAAAACCAGTGGATACAATTATTATTGTAGAGGCTCCTCAGAGTGCTGAGATCGCTGCTTGTTACAGTATCTCTCACTCTCAGCACAATGTGTCAGGCAAAGCTGTTACAGTAACTGACTGCTGCTCATCACAGCGCTCAGAGTTTCAGTAAACCTAGTAAATAATATTTTTATATATAAGAGGTTATAACAATATTATTTCCTTTTTTTACTGAAACTGAGCGCTGTTACAGTCAGTTACTGTAACAGCTGAGCCTGATACATTGTACTGAGAGATAATATAACAAGCAGCCGATCTCAGCGTCACAGCCACTGGATTTAAAGGGCTAAAAAAAAAGGCTCCTCTCTGTATAATATATAGACATCCTCCTGAATTATGCCTCTCTATGTATAGAACATCCTCCTCAATGTATACATTTCTCTGTATAATGTATATAACCTCCTCCTGCATTAATACCCTCCTGTATAATGTACAGAACATCCTCCTGCATTCATTAATGCCCCTCTTGTATAGAACATCCTACTCAGTAGGACCTACTGTATTGGCATGTGGAGGGTGCAGAACCTCGGAATGCAATGCTTATCCAGCACAGGAGAGGGAACTTTACTTAAACTTTGCATCTCTGTGGGGGAGAGAGACTGGAATATAAAAGCGGGGGAGAGGGCAAATATTAACATAAATTGGTCTGAAAGCTCAGAGAAAAGATGTCTGGTGCAAATTTATTTTTATAGTAAAATTAAGCACTTTAAATCCAGGGGAAACATTCAAATAAATCACACTGACAGCTCATAATAAGAGTAACTGTGAGTTGGATACTAAATGTATCAGACAAAAAAAACTTTATAACAAGCAGCACTGGAGAGGAAGGGACTTTATATAAAATGTGTATTATAGATGAGGAAAGGGGGATAGTGCTCCTGGATAATATACTGTAAAATGTATCAGACCTAAGCCCCTATTATGCAGTGCAGGAGGGGAGATAACACACATTTTATAAAGTCTCTCTCTTCTCCCAGCGCTGCTTGTTATAAAGGGTTTTTTACTATCCAGCCCTCCTCTGTCATTAGCTGTCAGTGTGATTTATTTGAATGTTTTCCTTCTCCAGCTGCTTTTATCATCTTGTCTGCCTCATAGACATGCAAGGGTTAAGTAAAGGTTTCCTCTTTTGTGCTGGCTGTCTGTGCTGCGAGTGAGTATTCTGGAGCTCTATCACTGTCAGATTTTCTGGTAGGGGTCGGGAAGGATTACGCATACAAATCTTTTCTGTAGCTTTGCGATGTTGCACTCTTCATTGCTGGTCTCCTTCACTCATCAATGTAATATCACAAAAAGAACAAACTAAAATGTAGTGCATTTTATTTTAGTTTCTTTCGTTTTTTGTACTGAGCAGTTTCGTATCTCTTGAGTCATACTAAAACTAAATTATCCCAAAATTCGGACTAAATCGTTTTAGTACTAAAACGAATGCACATGTCTAATACAGAGTAACAGAAAATAAATATGTAGGAAATATAGTCACTATGTTACATGTTTACAGGTGCATTCTGTATCGAGGTATGTTAATAGAGATCTCTTAAGTGACTTTAGACTGGGGGAAGATTTGATGGTGTCTGGGAGATTATTCCATAATTGCGAGGCTCTGTTGGAAAATGAGGATCGAGACACTTTCTTGTTGTATTGTGGTTTTGCAAGTAATGTGCTGGTCCTGGATCAGAGGTTATAGGATGAGGGAACTGCTGGGTGAAGCAGTCTATTCAGGTAGGGTGGTAGCTTCCCAGAAAAGCTCTAAAACACCAGGATGGAAAGGTGAAGGGTGCGTCTGGTTTCCAGCGACGGTCAGTTTAGCTCTTATAACATGTCACAATGGTGGGTCATGTGGTTACATTGTAGCACAAAGCGGCAGAATGCGTTATACAATGTAGTAAGTTTATGAAGGTGCGTTTGTGGGGCAGCTGCATTCACTACATCTATGTATTCAATCTTTACATGTAGAAGTGTGTGTTTGCATTGCAGATAAGCAGTAGGATATGGAAAAAAATAAACATACCCTCAGCTGTGAGAGTTAAAATTACAGACACCCATCCTCTGTTATCTGAACACCTCCTAGCCCTCTGAGCCTACTCCCATCTGCATTAGGTGAGCTGTCAATCACGCAGCTTTAAATCTTCATCCCTCCCATGAAGGAGAAAACACGGCCGCCGCTATGAAAAAAGCAGTCAGGGTAGGAGCTTAAAAACTCACAAATCTCCTTTGGAAGTAGTAAAATAAACAGGTTTATTGGTTTAATTAAGTTTTAACAAAACACATATAAAATAAACTCCACAACAGAAGACAGGTAGACTTTAATTTCTGCATATTTTGTATAATAATAGTGGTCACGTAATTGAGCTTAATCTAAGGCCTCACTTACTCTAGAGCTGCCTATAGTGAAATGTATCTGCTGGCCGCTTCTTCAGAAAAAGGGAGGTTAACTGGGGCTTTAGGAACAATATTTCGTTTTTTTCTGTGACCTGTAAATATGCTAAAGACTTTACACAGATAGGCATTGCTCCGAACGATACATATGACCAAATGGAAAATTATTCTCTAGGAAGACTCTCAAAAATCAAATACTTTTTTTGTTATTCTAGAGCGTCTTAGACTCAGAAAAAGCCACATAATAATTTTAGGAAGCTTGACTTGAAATTGCAGTCGGAGCAAACGCTGTAATTGATGAGCGTATCCTACATGAAAGCCTCTGTTACCGAATGTCGGGCTTTCTGTACCTTTTCTATTTTTTGCACATGAAAATAAGTAATGATGTGATGATCTGAAGGTCTATCTGACTTTGTATCTTGGAACTGCAGGGCCTGACATGCTGGAATACAAAACCTGTGGTTTACTGTAACCTCCATTGTGTTTTTAAAAGAACACAGCTTCATTGTAATGTCGATGTCAGGGTGTATTTTTACGAGTGATCAAGCAGCAAACATCCAAATATTATAGAAATCTATTTTAGAACACAGACGACCTCAAGAGGGGATCAAACGCAATCTCTTCCCATTTACCAGAAATGAGAGTTATCGTTGATCGTTTTAAAATAATCTCATTAGTTATTCATATCAACCACAAACATCCCCAGTTGCGTCAACGACGGTAAAATGAATGTTGGTTATGTCCGGCAGTTAATGAAATACAGGTAAAAATAACTTGAAATATGCCAAAATAGTTCAATTTCCTGCATGCGTAGCTGCGCAGGGAGGATGTGAACATCTATACATATCCGATGTTTCAAAAACAAATAATAGAATGTCGTATTCAGAAATAGAATGCTAATCATGAAATATCGATCGCCATTAACTTTTTTGCTCAGGATGTTGCTTGCATCATTAAGATGACTTTTTTGTCTCCATGAAAGCAAACCGAGCTCGTTCGGATGCAATTCTACAGTGGTCTTCTGAGTTCTGTAGCTTTAATATATTTCAGAAGGCGCCGCCTCCCCCCCATTTCAATCCTTAGTACTTCAAAATATGTTTTGTTCCACCCCATTTATCTGAAGCAACTCACTGTCTCCAGATTCTAATGATTCTCTTGAAATATTATTTTAATGAAGGCCCGAAACACATCATTGTATGCTTTTATTTTGTTGTTGGTTTGCTAATGACACCCATTCATTATGTAAATGGTTTTGTAAGCAAGGCAAATGTCATAAATAAAGATAGTCGGTTCTTCTTTCCCTAACACTTTCTGCTGATAGACGTGGCGCACGCAGAGGGGGTAATGTCTCATGACTGAAACAGTTCAGATTGTCAGTGCGTTGGACGTGCTGCTCTCAGCCGCCTGTGAAAAGAAAACACAACGTACATCAGATGCGGTTACCCTCCTACCGATGCTCCGCACTCATTTTCCCTGATGTCTGTAGCTATAAATATAACATTAATTTAAACCTGTATGTCAAGAAAAAAAAACACTACATCCATACTAACAGCTAATTCTGCTGTAGGCTTCAAATATTATTGTGTCCTTCATTATTTTCACCCACCCCAACCATCTTTAATACATTTATAGCTTGTGAGCGGTAAAATTGGCACAGCGAGGGAAATCAGTCGAGTAGAGGCTGACAGAAATGCGAAATCCCAATTTTCTATAACCTTATGGGTATTCTAGTTAACATTTTAACCATTTGATGTTCGTGAGGTTATTATTATTCTCCAATAATAACGATAATTTGCTTTTAGTAAAAATGATAAATGTTTTTATAGCCTTATATGTCATGAGGTGGGGTGATAGGAACCAATGGCACTGGCAGAATATAGGGGGTCCAAGGCAAGGTACAAATGGATGATTCCAAAGGGCAAGTCAATAACAGTCCGGGTCCGGGCAGGTGGCGTGGAGCAGAGGTCAAACAAACAAGGAGACTGCTACACGGAAAAGCTAGCAGAGCTACTATAATTCACAGAGTAAGAAAGTAACAATGATGTAGCAAGATGGAAGTGGCCCGTCGAGCATTAAATAGGCAGGTGAAGTGATCACACCTGCATCCAGACACGCTTGACTCCTTCTATTGGATTCTACCTGTGGAGAGGAGGTCACCTCCTCAGCTAGCCCTGTAGTCTCTGCTATGTGTAGGCCACACCCCCAACATGTCATAGGGAATCCAAAATCCATAGCGCCATCTTGGTTCCACACCCCCCAGCCAGGCAGAGACACACCGTAGCCAGGAAGTCTGCCCGCGTTGAGGGAAAGACCCTGTAGATGGTTCCACAGCACCAGGCTACGACCGCCAGCCAGGGAGAGAGTGCTGATTGGCGTAGGGACCTGCAAATTCCCCAGTAAGTGTCAGAGGTGGAGGCATGCAAGACATATCACAGAGTTTCTATTCAAGGTTGCCAAATAATTGGAATTTACAATTGGAATAAAACATATTTTTCACCACAGCTGCTAAATAAAAATGAACTAGCAGAACATATGTGTGAATTTTCTGGAACAGGAGTGAAAATTTTAATTGTTAAATTGTAAACTTTGATAAGATAATTAATATTCAGTGTAAAGAAAAATCGGGTTCAACTCAACTATAGCAGATAGTAGCAATGAGTGACCCATCAAAAAGAAACTCTATGCACTGTGACCAGTAAATGTATTTTGAGTGGTCACAATGACCCGTGAGCTCTCATGTCTTGGAGGGCTAATTCATCCCTCTAAGGGCTCTATAACAAAGTTGGTGCTAACTTAACCAGAGCTGTTGTAAACTTACCAGAGCCATTATAGTCTATGGGGTTGTTAAGTTTACAACAGCTCTGGTAAAGTTAGCACCAACTAAGTGTGGGAGATCAGCCTTGCTGAGAAGCTGAGGGGTAAGCAAGTTCAGGTCTCGGCTTGCTCAGAATTGGCGCTATTGGATTGGCTCAATGTTTGCCTGAGTGTCCAACCTCCCGCTGGCCATATGACAGCTGCAGCAGAAAAGGAAGCAGGTACCTCATCATGTATGATGCTGGATCAACTTCACAGAAACCACAAAAAAAATACCGGTTTGTTGTGCCATGGTGACTGGTCATAACTGTTTTTTGTATTCCAAGTACCATTTTGCCAGTTCACAAAAAATTATTTCAGTGACTAGAGTCTTGGGTGTAATTCCAGCACCTATTCACTTACTCCAGATTTTACACTTTTTAGTTTAAGATCGTACGTTTTTTATTTCGAACAGATTATTGAGATTTACACGCCTACTGTTTTTTCCTACGTCTCGCATTACCCGCTGTCTCTGAAATTCGAGTCCAACGGCTACATGAAAATACATTGCTGATATATACTGTGACTTTTATATTCAATTTTAAATCTATCAGTGTGCTTCTTCATATAAAACCACATGGAGTGCTATGTTTTGGCAATGAAAGGAAAAGTAAAAATAAGAATATTTTGCCTCCCACTTGTATATCTACATGAAACACGCATTCACTGGTTTTATGCGCTATTAACATTTCTAGGAACAGTGAATGGTTGAGTGTGAATCTTTGCAGGTCTCATTAAATAAAAATACAGATCAAATCAATCACAAATATAGGGATTACATACTCAGATCAGTGTGTATATTACATTTTTTACCAGTGTGTGCAAGCCAAACAAGAACAAATGTATTATTCTTAATGCGTCTGTATAGACGGGTGAAGCTGGGGGAATGTAGAAAGCAAAAGCTCTTTTGTGAGCCATTCAAACAATAAAATCCCATCCCACCTCTTTCATAATTTGATTTAAACTGTGTAAAAGAGACAATACTGTTAGAATATAATTTGCAATAAGAATATTTGATTTATACTAATATAGTTCTTACAACAACCCTGTGAATTATCCAATTGACCTCATGGAGGCATCTCTCCTGTAGCGCTGTGAGTATAGACAGCCTGGCGCGCTTCACATTGCATTTAATCAGCAGAAAACAATGGTGATGTGAATGTGATTGTGGATTGCATCCTCTGTATGCTAGTAGCTTCTCTCCTTTTGTGATGGCACATTTGTCTGAATTCAACTATATTTCGATGAACATTGGACTTATTATTATCATCATCATCATTTATATAGCACCAACAGTCTCTACAGTGCTTTACAACAAACAAAAGGAACAAAACAAATAAACAAACATAAGATGGAGATAAGAAGAGGTGTAGAGGGCCCTGCTCATAGGAGCTTCACTCATGATGTGTGAGTAGGTGAGCAGAGGGATGAGTTGCATCAGTGATGTGGTACACTAATCTGAAGAGATGGGTTTTGAGGGATTTCTTGAAGGCCTGAAGATCAGGGGAGAGTTTGATGAGGCGAGGTAAGTCATTCCACAGGATCGGAGATGCCCTTGAGAAGCCTTGGATGCAAGATATGGCAGCGCAGTTGTTGACAGAGGACAGGCGGAGGTCGCCCAATGACCAAAGTGTTCTACACAGGACATGCTTGCGGAGTAAAGAAGACATATAAGGAGGGGTCAAGCTATTGAGCGAGGTGAACGTGATGGTCAGTATTCTAAGCTGTATCATGAAATGTACAGAAAACCAATGGAGGATAGGCAGGGGGGCGGGGGTACGCAACGAGCGTCAGGCGGGAAAAATATGCCGGGAAGCTGCATTCATTATGGATTGCAAAGGGGCAATAAGCGTGTTGAGTAGGTCAATAAGGAGCGAGTTGCAGTAATTTATTGTGAATCAAGTAATGAGCGTCACCATATTTTTCTGTTACTAGCAAACGTATGCAATGCATAACTACTGTAGTCCTGGGCAGACTTGCCGTCAAGAAGAAGGCAGACTGTGATATGTTCAGGAGCCTAGTGGAGGCCTGACCCATGCCAAATTCTTGCAGTTTGTGTACGTACCACCCAGGATGGGCCCACTAGGATACCAACATATTTCACAGTGGGCCGTTGCAACAGAGGTCAGCAAGAGCACTCTTACTCATCACTAAGGGAGCGATTAGTATGGCTTGCACCAGGAAGAGGTGCAGACCGAATGCTCTCCCAAGAGGAAACACCCTTGCTCGATCACCAGGCATTTAACTCACTGCCTGTAAAATAAGGTAAAGAGAAGAGGAGGCAAATTTTTATTTTTAATTAGTGTACTGTAATGGAAAGCAGAAGGAAGGAGGTCCTGAATATTGGTTCAGTAAGGGGCTTCAAAATTTCTGATGGCAGTCTTCATCCCAGGGGAGTCGATATAAAATGTGTCAGTAGGCAACATTAATTTATACATGCATGAAAGGACGCTCAAGGACGGAGCTGAAGAACTGTATCCTCATTTGTCTTTTTTACCATTGGTAAGCAAAGGGATGAATACACATGTTGTAAAAATGCAAACGAGGTGATGTTAACTTGAAGATGCAGAATTTGCTGTAAATTTCCAGTATTTACCAAAAGATAGATGTCGGCTTTAAAAAAAACAGTGTTCAACCAGTGGGTAAAAAAATACAAAAAATCTTGGGGGGTAATTGGGTGACGAGTAATGTTTAACCTCCCTGGCCGTCTAGCTTTTGCTGAATTACTTGTCTAAAAGCGCTCAATCTCTTTTTTTTTTTGCCTCCCCTAGCGGTATCTCGAGTG
Organism: Leptobrachium leishanense; assembly: GCA_009667805.1. Lineage (NCBI taxonomy): Eukaryota > Metazoa > Chordata > Amphibia > Anura > Megophryidae > Leptobrachium > Leptobrachium leishanense. The sequence goes on from CM019070.1 coordinate 137,470,574, forward strand.
TGGCTCGAGGTTAAATCCCTATGTTGGAAGCAGTAACCCCAAGCACAACTCAGGATGCCGCTGGATACATCACCTCTCCCTGCTCTCCCTCGATGTCCCCCGCAGTCTCCTCTGGCGACCGCGACCTCATACTTCCTGGTTCCCTCCTCGCGAGAAGGAATCCAGGCAGTAAAACACTGCAATCGCTGGAGGAGACTGCGGGGGACATCGATGGAGCGCAGGGAGAGGTGATGTATGTAGCCCGAGACATACTCGGGATATCCGTCAGGCAGGTTAAAGAAAAAAACAGAAGATCAAAGTCCAATAGTTTAAATAAGGTTTAATATATAAAAATGGTGAAAAGACACTTGCGAAACGTGTTGGAGAAGCATATACATAACACACATTTTGTGCCAACTTTTAGACATCAACATTGCTCATAATAATCATAAAGTCTATGCATACATTTTGTGTCAGGAAGCAGGCCTGGACAAGCTGTTGAGTAGACCAGCAAATACAGAGCCCCAAATACTGACTGTGAAGGGCTTAAACCTGGGTTTGTGCACTGGTCTTGCATCCTGAGTCTGCCTATTCCCACCCGTGTCCACATACCCCTGGCCGTTATTCGGCCCCAGTCTGTCTTGGTCCGTAAGAAATCTCGTTCTCATTTACCCAGCATTCACTCATCGAAACAAACTGAAAATAACAGTGCAAACTCTGCATGTTTATGTTTAGCAGGGGTCCCCAGGAGATTGGCTACTAAATAAATATTTTATATATGTTGCAGGAAAAGTCAGAAATGATGATAAAACTACATTTCCCTCGGTAAAACCGACATAACGTAGCAGTTTCGAATAAAGCCTGAAATGAAATGAAACATCAAGGATTGCCCATGAAAACCGTGAACTACCCAAACGCGCAGGGGTAATGTCAGTGCTGAGAGTTTTGAGCAGCATAGTTAACCCAAAACCTAGCATTACTCATATCCATGGCCAACTCTAACCCTAACCAATCTTAACCCTGTTAATCACTTTTAACCCCTTCACTACCAAGCGTTTTTTTGTAATTTTTTTTTTATCATAGCATGTATTTGAAACACGGGATGCAAGGTTAGCTATTAAATATAGAGTAAAGAAGAAAATTTGCACAGAAATTGTTGTTCTGAGATAGCTGAAAACTTAAAAATAATGTAAATTTGCTCATTTTAAATTTTTCACATATTCGCTCATCCATTACAGAAATATTGTTGGAGTGAAAGGTTCTGAAATCTAGATGGTGTCCCTTATCTCTCACAATGTCACATGGGGTCTGCATCATTAGCATACAGGCAGAAATGGCCTTTGTGTCAAATACATTAAATGTGATAACTATAGATCAATAAAAATGTCCAGATCTCCTGCTTATGGGGATTTGTAGTGCTCAGAATGAGATTATTAGCTATGCAGCTTCCAAACAATACCAGGAGAATATAAAAATAATATCTGTATGTGGCATAATGTCTGTGTATGGAAATTACACTAACACCTTGTATCTGTACTGTACAGGATCCAGTAATTATAACCCCCTGAATATTATACCTGTACAGCAGAGTGACCACCTCAGGGATCTCTCTGTATTCTGCCCTCTGTTTGTTGTGCTGCAACTGTAATGTGTTTGAACATTTTGTAACAGTGAGGTTTGGGGCTACTTCATTCAGCACTTTTTATCTCTCTCCAGGGTGACTGGATAGAGATAAGACAGTGGCATGTGTTTCTCCACAGTGGGTACACTAATCTTGTTTTAAAAAAGTGTGAAATTATGTTTTGATATGCTAATGAGTGCTTTTCAATGTACTACAGTGCAAAATTGAGATAACTTGCTTTTGGTTGGGAAAGGGTTAAGAAAAGTGGGTTGGATAGTCTGCAGATTACGTGGGTAAAGCATTAAAGTTTAATTTTTTGCAGCTTTTCCGAGCACTTTTTGGGTCATGTGGGCCTTACCCAATTTCAAACTCTACAGTAACATATACACCGAAAATATATTGCAGAATTAGTACTACTTAAGACAACACAATATAGTCACATGTCTTCATAGAAATTCTATGTTGTCCTCAGGATTAGGGATGAGCTGTTCGGTTCGGACGGTTCAGAGTTCGGGCCGAACTTAGCCTGTTTGGTTAGATCGCGAACTCTGAACATTTCCGGGTGTTCGGAGCAAGTTCGACCACAATGCAACACAATGGCCCACAATGCACTTTCCCACTGGCCTGAAGCTCTTAATTGGCTACAGCCTTGCACCTGACCACAGGTCTGGTGCAAGACAGGTTCAACACTATGCCAATCACGGCTCAGAGTCCTGATTGGGCAAATTTTGCCCAATCATGGGCTCACAGAGCTAAGTCCCGCAGCACACTATATAAGGTTTCCACGCATAGCTTCAGCACGCATTTGAGAGGAGATTTCATAGGAGATTGTTGTTCTGTGTTCTTACTGCCGGTCTGCCACGCTACTGGGGGGGTCTGGGGGGTCTCATTTCTACCAAATATCTGGGAATTTAGGTGATGTGTGTCTTGTCACTGTGCCAGCAAGTATTTTGGGGGTTACAAATTTCTTTAAAACATTTGTGAATTGAGGTGATCTTCTGTGTCTTGTCACTGTGCCAGCAAGTATTTTGGGGGTTACAAATTTCTTTAAAACATTTGTGAATTGAGGTGATCTTCTGTGTCTTGTCACTGTGCCAGCAAGTATTTTTGGGGTAACAAATTTCTTTAAAACATTTGTGAATTGAGGTGATCTGTCTCTTGTCACACAGCCAGTACCACACAGTATTTTGGGGGGTCACTAATTTTTACAAAATATCTGGGAATTGAGGTGATCTGTCTCTTGTCACTGCCAGCAAGTATTTTGGGGGTCACAAATTTCTACAAAACATTTGGGAATTGCGGTGATCTGTGTCTTGTCACACAGCCAGTGCCACGCAGTATTTTGGGGGGTCACTAATTTTACTAAATATCTGGGAATTGAGGTGATCTGTCTCTTGTCACTGCCAGCAAGTATTTTGGGGGTCACTAATTTCTACAAAATATTTGGGAATTGTTATAATCCATGTGTTCTCACTGGCTGCCACCCATCAGGGGGTCTCACTGATTTATAGGAGGTTTCTGAGACTTGTAATCTGTGGCTTCTTACTGCCACCCATCAAGGGGTCTCACTGATTTATAGGAGGTTTCACTGTCACCCATCAAGGGGTCTCACTGATTTATAAGAGGTTTCTGAGATTTGTAATCTGTGGCTTTTCACTGCCACCCATCAAGGGGTCTCACTGATTTCTAAGAGGTTTCTGAGACTTGTAATCTGTGGCTTCTCACTGCCACCCATCAAGGTGTCTCACTGATTTATAAGAGGTTTCACTGCCACCCACCAAGGGGTCTCACTGATTTATAAGAGGTTTCTGAGATTTGTAATCTGTGGCTTTTCACTGCCACCCATCAAGGGGTCTCACTGATTTATAAGAGGTTTCACTGCCACCCATCAAGGGGTCTCACTGATTTATAGGAGGTTTCACTGCCACCCATCAAGGGGTCTCACTGATTATAGGAGGTTTCACTGCCACCCATCAAGTGGTCTCACTGATTTATAAGAGGTTTCACTGCCACCCATCAAGGGGTCTCACTGATTTATAAGAGGTTTCACTGCCACCCATCAAGGGGTCTCACTGATTTATAAGAGGTTTCACTGCCACCCATCAAGGGGTCTCATTGATTTATAAGAGGTTTCTGAGACTTGTAATCTGTGGCTTCTCATTGCCACCCATCAAGGGGTCTCACTGATTTATAAGAGGTTTCACTGCCACCCATCAAGGGGTCTCACTGATTTATAAAAGGTTTCTGAGATTTGTAATCTGTGGCTTCTCACTGCAACCCATCAAGGGGTCTCACTGATTTATAGGAGGTTTCACTGCCACCCATCAAGGGGTCTCACTGATTTATAAGAGGTTTCTGAGATTTGTAATCTGTGCCTTCTCACTGCCACCCATCAAGGGGTCTCACTGATTTATAGGAGGTTTCACTGCCACCCATCAAGGGGTCTCACTGATTTATAAGCGGTTTCTGAGACTTGTAATCTGTGGCTTCTCACTGCCACCCATCAAGGGGTCTCACTGATTTATAAGAGGTTTCTGAGACTTGTAATCTGTGGCTTCTCACTGCCACCCATCAAGGGGTCTCACTGATTTATAAGAGGTTAATGAGATTTGTAATCTGTGGCTTCTCACTGCCACCCATCAGGGGGTCTCAATGATTTACAGGAGGTGTCTGAGATTTGTAATCTGTGTCTTGTCACTGGCTGCCAGCTATCAGGGTGTCTCACTGAGTTATACCAGAGTTCTTTAAATCTTTAATCTTTATACCAGAGTTGAATCAGAGTTCTGTATATATTTAATCTATATATCACTCACCATGTCTGAAAGAACAAAAAGGACAGGCAGATGCTCCCAGACACAGATAAGAGGGCAAGCAGCCCCTGTGTCGGGAGGCTGTGCCTCTGGTGATGGTGGACGTGGTGCATCCTCTGCAGGGGCACGCTTGTCCTTTCTATCTGGTGCTGGTCATCTTAAGCAGCAGCAACATACAGAGGATTTGGTGGATTGGCTAACTAGGCCATCCTCATCCTCCGAGTCCTCTGCCAGCCAGGCTTCTAGTGCTATACAGTGCACCTCAGCTGCCAAAGCATCTAATGCAGCCTCCATGTCCACAGCTACTCCTGCTGTAGCCTCGCTATTACACACGGAGGAGTCAGCTGAATTGTTTGACTACAATGACAGTGACATGCTGCTTGAAGAATTGCGCAGCAAGTACAGTGCTCTGATTCAACCTCTGAGGTTGAGGAAGGGAGTATAATCAACCTAGAGGAAGGGGGTGCCAGTGATGACACACAAATAACTGGCACTCATGTTGCCCCAGCAGCTGCAGCATACTGCCAAGTTGGCTCCAGTGACGAGGAGATAGGGGATGATGATGACAATGATGATGAGGTCACTGACTCCACCTGGTGATCGAATGAACAGAGGAATCAAGTGAGGAAGAGGGGGAGGAGGAGGCACAGCAAACACGAGGCACAACATCCTCTATGACCAACCGTAGCACTAGCCAGTCCAAGGCATCAGATGTCAGAGCTGCTCCGGTGCAGAGCGTCTCAAAGCACACACGCAGGAACTCTGCTTTCTGCTGGGAGTTCTTTAAGAAATGTGCAGCAGACCCCATTGTTGCTATTTGTAATCTATGTCAGATGAGGCTGAAGCGTGGGATAGACACTGGACACTTGGGTACCACGTGCTTGAGGCGACATATGACCTCCTGCCACACATCCCGTTGGCGCAAAACTTTGCGTAGGTCCTCCTCCTCCTCATCTGTCTCTACCCCCACAGTATGTCCTGCCATGTCATTGCCTACAACCTCCACTGACAGGGATGATGCTACAGTAATGGATGTACCAGGTCCTTCCTCACAATGTGACATCATCCCAGCAGCTGAAGATTTACGCAGTCAGATTACGTTGCCGCAGCTGCTGCAGCGTAAGAAAAAATATAGTCCCAACCATCCCCAAGCACAGCGTCTAAATGCCAGTTTAGCAAAATTACTCGCATTGCAGCTGCTGCCTTTCCACTGGTGGACTCTGCTCCCTTCTGTGAATTTGCTGAATGTGCTGTACCACAGTTGCAGGTTCCAAAACGCCATTACTTTTCATGCAAGGCCATTCCAGCACTATACCAGCACATGGAAGACAATGTTATCCAGTCATTGGGAAAGGCAGTCAGCAACAAGGTGCATGTGACTTTAGACACGTGGTCCAGCAAGCATGGACAGGGTTGTTACATTTCCTTCACGGCACACTGGGTAACTCTGATTGCAGCTGGGAGGGATCCAAGACGGGGCTCTGTGCTGGAGCTTGTTCATCCACCACGCCTCCAGAAAGCTGCTTGTATGAGGTCTGTCTGCTCTACCACCACCACCTCTCCCTCTTCCTCCTCCTCCTTCTCTGTCTCTTGCTAAGTGGCAGTTAAACCAACGCCTGACAGGGTCTACGCAATGGCTCAAGCAAAAAGAAGCCATACTGTGCTTGAGCTGGTTTGTTTAGGGGACAGGAGCCACACCGGGCCTGAAATTCTGTCAGCTCTGCAGGGGCAGGTGCAGAGATGGTTAACACCATGCCAGCTTGAGCTGGGAATGATCGTCTGTGATAATGGCATCAACCTTCTCTCCGCCCTACACAAGGATAAATTGACGCATGTACCATGCCTAGCACACGTCTTAAATCTAGTGGTACAGCGTTTCCTAACCAAGTACCCAGGGCTGCCAGAGCTTCTCAACCAGGCCAGAAAAGTCTGCAGCCACTTCAGACGGTCATTCCCAGCAAGCATTCGCCTGGCAGAAATTCAAAGAGAATTCCACCTTCCCACAAACCGTCTGATCTGTGACATGCCCACCAGGTGGAACTCGACATTAGCAATGCTGCAGCATCTGCACAAGCAGCAGAGGACCATCAACAAGTACCTGTGTGAGTATGGCACAAGGACAGGTTCAGGTCAACTTGTTTTTTTTTCCCCCCGCAGTGACTGATGATCAAGGATGCATGCACTGTACTGTCACATTTGTGGAGGCAATGAGGATGGTGAGCAGGGACAGTGCATGCATCAGTGACACAATTCCTTTAGTGTTCCTGCTGGAGCACACTCTGCGGGGAATTATAGATGTGGCTCTAGAGGCAGAGCAGCGGGAGGAAGAGGAGGCCTTCCCTAGCTCTCAAGGCCCCAGTCTTTCTTGCAGACAGCATTCCAGCGGGTCCTACTCAGATCAGACAGGAGGAGGATGAGGAGGAGGAGGAGGCAGAATATTTAAGTTGTGGGGGCATTGAAGGTGGGGATTCCTCAAGGGCGGGTTTCGTGTGCCCAGAAACACAAGGGCTAGTGCGTGGCTGGGAGGAGGAAGTGCACGATGGGGTCATCCTCATTGACCAGGAAGACTCGGAAGCTAATGCCACCTCCAACCTACGCTGCATGGGCTCCCTAATAATGCAAAGCCTGCTAAAGGACCCCAGGATTCGTGCTATCAAGGAGAGGGATCATTACTGGTTGGCAATCCTTCTTGATCCACGATACAAGGGTAAAATTGCAGAGCTTATCCTGCCCGCACAGAGGGAGCACAGGATGAAAAAACTTGAGGACGCTCTAAAGCGACACTTGTATAACACCTTTCCAGGCACTGGTAGGTTACCAAGTGAAGACACACGTGCTTTTGAGGCTGCGGATGATGAGAGGAATAGTGGTGAAGGCCAGGGCTGCTTGACTGATGCATTTTTTAATTTTTTTAGTCCACAACGCCCAGGGACATCAAATGTAGGCACCCATTGCCAGCGTCTTCACCATATGGTGCAGGACTACCTAGGGGCAAGTGCAGACCTGGATACCTTTCCAGCAGATGATCCACTGTCTTACTGGGTGTTGAGATTGGATCACTGGCCAGAACTTAGCCAATATGCTAGGCAGCTACTAGGTTGCCCTTCATCTAACGTGCTTTCTGAAAGGACGTTCAGTGCCGCTGGAGGTTTTGTCACAGACAAAAGAGTGCGTCTGTCCACCGACTCTGTAGACCGGCTGACATTTATAAAAATGAATCAGTCCTGGATCAGCAGCTATCAATCCCCTGATGCTGACATAACGGAATAGATCGGGGATGTCTTCTGCATTCACAAAACCTCCAGCACTGAACTCTTCCACAATTCCACAAAAGGGTTACAGTGTGAATGCACTTGCTGCCATGAAAGGCACAATATTTGGCTGCAATGACGCCTGTGCCAGATTTATAACATTTTAATTTTTTGAACCGCAGGGTCCAACCCTACACTCTTCCACAATACTGCAGAAGTGTTACTGTATGATAGTACTTGCTGGCCTGGCACCAAAAGCACAATATCTGGGTGCACTGACACCTTTAACAGATGCATATCTTTTTAATATAGGACCACATGGTCCATAGAAACATAGAAAAATGTCGGCAGATAAGAACCTTTCGGCCCATCTAGTCTGCCCAATTACATGGATACTTTACCTGGATTTATCTTTTGTTTAGGATAGCCTTATGCCTATCCCATGCCTGCTTAAATTCAATTACTGTTTTGGCCTCTACCACTTAAACTGGAAGGCTGTTCCATGTATCCACCACCCTCTCAGTAAAATAATGCTTCCTGATTATACTTTTAAACCTTTGCCCCTCTAATCTAAGACTATGTCCTCTTGTTTTGCTACTTTGTTTCCGTTTAAATATACTCCCTTCCTCTACCTTGTGGATTCCCTTTACGTATTTAAATGTTTCTATCATATCTCCTCTGTCTCGTCTTTTTTCCAAGCTGTACATGTTAAGATCATTAAGCCTTTCCTGGTAACTTTTCTCCTTCAAGCCGTACACCATTTTAGTAGCCCTTCTCTGAACTCTCTCTAAGATGTCTATATTCTTCTGGAGATACGGTCTCCAGTACTGCACACAGTACTCCAAGTGAGGTCTCACCAGTGCTCTGTACAGTGGCATGAGCACTTCCCTTTTCCTACTGCTAATACCTCTCCCTACACAACCAAGCATTCTGCTAGCATTTCCTGCTGCTCTATTAAATTGACTACTTACCCTTAGATCCTCTGAAATAATAACCACTAAATCCCTTTCCTCAGATGTTGAGGTTAGGACTGTATCAAATATTCCATATTCAGCCCTTGGGTTTTTACGTCCCAGGTGCATTATCTTGCACTTATCCACATTAAAACTCAATTGCCACAGCTCCGACCATTTTATTAGTTTACCTAAATCATTTGTCATTTGGCTGATCCCTCCAGGAACGTCAACCCTGTTGCAAATCTTTGTGTCATCAGCAAAAAGACATAATTTTCCATTAATACCTTCTGCAATATCACTAATAAAAATATTAAAGAGAATGGGTCCAAGTACTGACCCCTGAGGTACCCCACTGGTAACAAGACCTTGCGCCGAATAAACTCCATTTACCACAACCGTCTGTTGCCTGTCACTCAGCCACTGCCTAATCTATTCAACACTATTGGAATCCAAGCTCAAAGATTGCAATCCACCCCTGCATTCTTCCACAATACTACAGAGGGGTTACTGTATGATTGTACTTGCTGGCCTGGCAGTCTGGCACCAAAGGCACAATATCTGGGTGCACTGACGCCTTGACCAGATTCATATCTTTTCAATATAGGACCACATGGTCCACCCCTGCATTCTTCCACAATACCACAGAGGGGTTACTGTATGATGATACTTGCTGGCCTGGCAGTCTTGCACCAAAGGCACAATATCTGGGTGCACTGACGCCTTGACCAGAATCATATCTTTTTAATATAGGACCACATGGTCCACCCCTGCATTCTTCCACAATACCACAGAGGGGTTACTGTATAATAGTACTTGCTGGCTTTGCACCAAAAGCACAATATCTGGGTGCACTGATGCCTTTAACAGATGCATATCTTTTTAATATAGGACCACATGGTCCACCCCTGCATTTTTCCACAATACTACAGAGGGGTTACTGTATGATAGTACATGCTGGCCTGGCAGTCTTGCTGGCCTGGCACCAAAAGCACAATATTTGGGTGCACTGCCAATGATGCCTGTATCAGATTCATATCCTCAGAGGGGTTACGGTGTGACGGCACTGTTGCCGACGCTAAAGGCCCAATTTTAAGTTACCTATTGTTACTTTCATCCAAAGCCTGCATAAATTTCACAATAATTTAGCCAAAAAATCACTAAACTTTTTCTACGTGTCCGAAAATGTCTCCTCTTTTCATACAGACTGCCGCCCCAAGCAGTTGTTTATGGATAGATTAAAGGAAAAGCATTTACCGTCATTTGAAACATCATTTTTTTGTTTTTAAGTGTTTCTATACATCCTACAAATCCACCACTTCACGGGCAGGTTATGGGGACCTCCTAGGCACGATACTTGAAGGAATTTTTCGTTTTTATTTTTAACCCTTAATTCATGGAAAACTCACTGTCCCTTTAAAAACGTTTTTTTTAAACTTTTTGTCCTTGTTTCCTGTCCCCCAGGGCACTACCCGGACCCCCATACACCTTTTATTGCAAATATCTAGCATATATGCCCTCTTGGAGGGCACTCTAAAAACCGAATTTTCAGCCCCATTGACTTGTATGGAGTTCGGGTTCGGGTTCGGATCCGAACATTTGGAAAGTTCGGGTTCGAATACGAACCCGAACTCGGACGTGTTCGGCTCATCCCTACTCAGGATGCCACAGTGCACATCTAAATACAGGGAAGCAACAACCAAGTCACAGAACACAAAGATGTGTATGGTACCGGCTGGGTGGAGAAGAGGTAACATCACTGCTCTGCGTGGAGAGAGACTGTGGAGACACAGGTTCAATCCCAGCAGGAGCACCTCTCCAGTAAGTCTCCTTGGGCAAGACACCTAATGGTACATACTCCCCACCCAGGACATACTTGAAAATGAGAGAAATCTCAATGTATCCTTCCTGGTAAAATCCTTTCTCAAATTTTTTTTTTTAAAAATTAACCCATATTGGATAGGGCAAATGCCAATATTTAAAATAAAACCTATAATAATAAAAAAATAGCCTGTAATACAACAAAGAACATGCAATCTGACCGCTATTTTGGATTAATGAAAATGAAGACAGTAGGTACATTGCTCCTGGCATGCTCTCACCCATTTGTGACCTATGCTCTAAGGCTAGGGACAGATGAGCGCATTTTCTGCAGCCACCGTCAAAATGTACGTCGATGCGTGCGCACGCATTTTTTCACGGAATGCGCTTGAGTGGTCGGACGATGCTCAATTCTGGACGTATTCCATGACGGTGGGGTGAAAAAAGAGAAAAATCAGATGAATCTAATCACTTGAAAAATGAAAAAATAAGGGCAAGGGCTATAAAAAGTCGTTTCGGGATGGTGGCGTTTTTCTAAGATGGATCCTGCACACGTCTTTGTGTTTGGTGTGATGGGGTACCTGTACCTAAAGAGGAAGAGAAAGCGGCGTACCTGGGTTCATGAAATCAACGCTGCCAGACCCACGCATGGACACTTTGTGACGCTGTACAGGCCACTGCGAGAGAGGGACCCCGCGAAGTTCTTCAACTACCTGCGGATGTCCATCGCCTCCTTTGATGAACTGTTGTCGCGGGTACGGGAGCCACTGACCAAGAGGGACACCAACATGCGGCCCGCCATACCACCGGAGGAGATGCTGGTCATCACTTTGAGGTACGTACTGTCACACACCTGTATACATGAAATCGCTGCCAGTCACCTGACATGAGTGCATCATGTCTGTAGTCACATGCCCACTGTTACATGCACACACACACACACACGGGCATCACATCACACGTACATAATCATAAATGACTCCGACAACAATGTTGATAAATAATACTATAATATGAAAAGAAACTGTAATATATTATGGACATATATTACAACTCGTAAACTGAAGGTCAGTATATATACAAAATCAAAACAATAACACATAACAAACAAATAATAAAACATATTTAGGTCATGTATCAAAGTTGCTGATACCGCGGAGCATCTGGGTCATGAGGGCCGGTGGTGTGGCTACAGCTGGACCCCGACTCCGTGTGTGGCCTGGCTCCAGGGGGCATGGCTGGGTGGGTGGACAGCACCTCACTGGAGACGGAAGATCCACTGGCGGATTGTGGCACAGCATGGTAGGCGGCTGCGTGATGGGGACGTGAAAGGATGTCCTCCAATATCGCGAGAGATCTGTGGCGATACTCCATTTTCTCCGCCTCGCTCATCCTGTTCAGGAGGAGCGTACATGCATTGGAGAACGTCATGTCGACGGAGTCCGCAAGCATGCAGCGTTGGTGTGCATGGGTGGTCTGTGCCTCCATGAACATGACCATGGCCTGCTCCAGGTCTGCAGCCTGTGCCCTTCTCTTCTGGCCAGGTCTGGTGCTGACCGTTGTCGCGGTACCTGCCACCTGTGGTGTCGCCAAATCCTCCTCCATCTGCGACTCAGCACCACCCTGGTTCTCCTCCTCCTGGCAGCTGGCTGAATCTCCTGGCACCATTTGTTGTGCCTGGGTGCCGGAGGTCGATGGCTGGTCCATGCTGCTGACAGACCTGCGCGCTCCTGGGTCCTGCGGAGGAACGATAGCTGCTCTGCATAAATGTACCCCCGGACCTTTTTCGCACCAGCTCCAGAGCGCGCAGCCATGGCCTGCTTCTTCTGGACGCGCATGTAGTTGTCGCGTACTGTGCGCCATTTGTTCATCGCCTCTTGTGCTGAAAAACATGATGAGAGTGACATTAGCTTGTGTTCATGGTATGTGATCATATTCAAACAGTTTTGTTTTGTCTTCTAGGTATCTCGGTAGTGGGTGCAGTTTGAAGGATCTGCATTATAGCTTCCGCGTTGGCAGATCAACAGCTGGTGAGATCGTCCGCAAGGTGTGCCAAACCATATGGGAAACCATGAAGGACCAATGTTTGCCAAGACCGACACATACGGCATGTCTGGAAATTGCAGCAGGATTCTGGGAGAGAGCCAACTTTCCAAACTGCCTGGGAGCCGTGGATGGCAAACATGTCCGCATAGTGAAGCCACCGCACAGTGGCTCACTGTATCAGAATTATAAACATTACTTTTCTATTGCCTACTGGCGGTGTCAGATGCCAACTATAGTTTCGTGTATGTGGATGTCGGTTCATACGGCAAGGACTCTGACTCCACACTGTTCAGGAACTCCACACTGTGGAATGAAATTGAGAGTGGGACCCTGAACATCCCCAGACCCGCACCATTGCCTGGCAGTGACGTGACAGTCCCCTATGCCTTCGTGGGTGACGAAGCATTCGGCCTATCCACACACCTCCTACGGCCCTACTCAGGGACACACCTGACTGTGAAGAAGCGGGTGTTTAATTATAGGCTGTCGCGGGCGAGACGGTATGTGGAGTGTAGCTTTGGCATACTGACCAACAAGTGGAGGATTCTACATAGACCGCTGGATGTGAATGTGGACTTCTGTGTGGACATAGTGAAATGCTGTTGCATTCTACATAATTATGTGCGGGCCAGGGATGGTTTTAATTTTGACGATACCCTCACAGTTGTCGGTCTTGAGGATGATGTGAACTATGACATCATAGCTGTGAATAGATACAGCAACAGGTATCGCGATGCTCTATCTAATTATTTCATCAGTGATGCAGGTGAGGTGCCCTGGCAGCTGGGGAGCATTTGAGTTTCACATCAATGATTTCATTTGTTTGTTTATTATCATTTTTGTGATTTACATTTATGGGATTATGAATTAAATAATATTATACTCACTCTGTATGTGCTGCTCCTTCTCGGACCAGGTATCGTACTCCGGGTACACCTGACGGGACACCTCGACCCATGCGCTCGCCTTCCTCCCCTTGTCCTTATAACGCTCGCAGGCCGTATCCCAGATCCCTGGATGCTCCCCCACAGCGCTTATCAGCCTCTCCACGTCCATCTCTGGTCCAGCAGCCATGTTCAACGGTCGCAGGTACACTCCAACGAACTGCAGGAAACTTTGGCAGTTTGGACGTGATGTAGGCCGCACACTAGCAGCGTCTGACGTCTCCTAATCACGCACACACGCTGCCATGCGGCCGCCGCGCACTTTGTACGTCAGTAGCAGCGGTTTCACGTTCTGATAAAAATGCGTTCATTTGCTGGTTGCGTGGTGTCGGCGCACTTTTGTACGCACGTACTGCGTATATTGGCCGTCATTGGCCGTTATGTGCTGCTACTGCCGCCGTGATTTAGTGCGTCTGCACGCGCGTTCCGACTGCCCCACTCTGACCCTAGCCTAAAAGTCGTAGTTTAACATTGTTGCAAACAACGGTGGAAATCTCTATTGTTGCAACCATAATAAACTTTGGAAATCCCAAAAGAGCAGTAGTTCTTAACCCTGGTCCTCAGGCACCCCTAAAATGCCAGATTTTTAGGATTATCTTGGGGAAATGCATACTGAATCCTGCAATCACTGAGCAGCAAATCATATCACCTGTGCTGTGCTTCACATATGTGTCAAATCTGGCTTGGTTGGACTACTGGAGTACCAGGGTTGGGAACCAGTCCAAGAGAAGAAATCAAAGAATGCCTGATGCGTTTCATTGATGAAAACCTGTTATCTAATCGCTCCTATGTAGGAAATATTCCTGATCCCGACTCCCTCATTGTACTCTGTAGACACAAAAAATTGAAAAACAATGGTTAGTGAACCTAGGTCAATTTATGGATTGTATACAGAGTCAAGGAATATGGAGATGTAGTGTAGGCAGCTGCCCTGCAAACACACCTTCATAAACTTACTACGTTGTATGACTCATTCTGGTGTTTTGTGATACAATGCAGAGCTCGAGTGCAGCGGGAACGTGGCGGAACGGCGTTCCCGCACTTTTCCCGCAGCGGGAACGCTGCGGGAACGCATCACATAAATCTAATGGACCCGGGCTCTGGCCGGGCACACTGCTGGGGTGTTGCGCTGCAGCGGAGGTGCTCTCGCGACAAGCCCAGCACCATCGCAGCCTCTCCCGGCTGACTCACATGCTTCTGCGTGTAGTTGGCCATGGGCCAAGTCACATGCCTGGATGGGCCAAGTCACATGCCCGGATGCCGGCGGAGGCCCAGACCCAGTCACGTGCCCAGATGCCGGCCACAGGCATGTGACACGTGTGCGCTGTGTGAGGTCACACAGCGCGACTTCACTTGCCACAGGAGGACTGCTGCCAGCCTGTGTCCCCCCCAGTGGAAAGAATTGAAAAGACAAGAGCCGTGCTGAAGGCAAAGGAGCAACTCCAGCTGCTGGACCAGTGTCTGTGTGTGAGTGCCACTGCCACCCCAACTGCAGGGACCTGTGTCACCCAACTCCAACTGAAAAAAGGTAAAAATATAACGTAAAAAATGTATTTAATTTATCATAAATTAAATAAATACATTTTACATTATATTTTTACCTTTTCTTTGTTCTCTGCCTCTTCAGCTGGACTTGTGGTGGCACAGGTCTCTGCAGCTGGACTCGAAAAAAAATCTGGTACATTATACATGTTATTATAAATAAAATAATTACATAAATAAAATAATTACATATTATTTATGTAATTATATATTTATAATAACATGTATAATGTACCAGATTTTTTTTCGAGTCCAGCTGCAGAGACCTGTGCCACCCCAAGTCCAGCTGAAGAGGCAGAGAATAAAGAAAAGGTAAAAATATTATGTAAAATGTATTTATTTAATGTAATATATTATTTATGTTTAAATTATTTATATATTTATTTATAAAAAAATTTACCCGAATTAATTTTTTCCAGTCCAGCTGCAGAGACCTGTGCCACCCCAAGTCCAGCTGAAGAGCCAGAGAACAAAAATAAGGTAAAAATATTATTTAAAATGTATGTAATGTAATATATTATTTATGTATTATTTTTTTTTTCACTGAACTTTGGCAAATCCAATTCGCCAAAAATACTGTGAATTCACTATCAAATGATCACTGTATTTTGCCGAAGTGGAGTCGCTTAACCGCTCGGGACATACTATGCTGTCCTCGCGGCAGGAGGGTTTTGAAGACGCAGGGCGTGCATGTACTCCTCGCTGTCTTCAAAGGGCCGACTCAGCCCCTCCCCGCAGCAGGTACGCGCTGCATGCTATTGGCTGCAGTGGGACGGCCTGATAGGCCGTCCCCCTGCAGCCAATGACGCAAGCCGCATGCCCACTGTCTTAAAATACAAAAAGGTGTTCAAAACAAATAGAGAGGGTTTTTGATGAAAAGATATTTAAAAAAAAAAAAAAATTAAAATAATATTACGGTGGTGGTTACCTGGAATGTGTAATTTTATTTTTATATGTATATATACACACACACACACGCATTCTGTTGTCACAACAGGGGCTCTATCACCTCCTTCAAGCTAACGCTAGTGCTCACGTTAGTGCTAGCTTAAAGGCGGTCACAGCACACTGCACAGATCGCCTCCGATTTGCTAATGGGTTAATAAACCTATTAGCGCTCGTTAATTGCACTTTTTTGCACTTGCATACTGTACTTTGTGCTCCCTAAACCTAACATGGGGAGCGCAAAGTGATAGCACAGAGTAACTAGCGATGGGATCACTTGGTCCTAACGCTAGTTAATAAGAGCTGGCGCTAATGATAAAGTTAACACTAGCTTTGAGCTTCTGCAGAATAAGTTAGCTGCAGCTCAAAACCCCCTAAAAATCACATACTCACCTCTTATCCCGCGTCGAACGGCGGCCTGATCCGCTGCTTCTGGCCGCCGGTAGCCGATGGAGACTGGGAATAAAAGTCCCTGTTCTTCCTCTGTGATCACTCCCTGGACCAGCAGGATCTCGCGAGAGGCGGGATCCTGGCAGTCATGTCCTATGGACTCCATGAGAGGATGCTTGGGACGGCACGTTAGCGCTGCCCCCAGCATCCACGAGCCTAGCGACCACTATGGGGCAGACTGTTGGACTCAGTGCCTGCCCCATAATCTGCTAGTGAAACCTGGACGCAAAGGGGAAATTGGCGATGGCTAATTTTCCTCCTTAGCGTCCCCGATTTTAGCTACAGGCACACAATAGTGCCCCACTATCTGTCTGGTACTTATTTTTTAATATAGTACATTTTTTTCTGCAAATAAAATTTGATCTTTTAAAAATTACATTAGGTCCAACGTTTCGGCTCGTCCTGAGCCTTTATCAAGGTAAATTTTATATAAATCCCTAACATAAGGGGTTAATCAGAAAGCAGTGAAATTTCGGTGCTTTCTCGTTCAGTGCGCTTTGGCGATTCTGGTTTGCGGTCCCTGTGGTGAATTCATTATTCACCGCAGGGTCCCCGAAGTGCACCGAACATAAAGCTGGCGATCAGACCACCGAACGCAGCCGAAGACCGCCGATCAGCCAGCTGAATGCCGCCGAAGACCTTTGATCCGACTGCCGAAGACTGTTGAACTGGGAAAAAAAGTACTCTGCTATACTTCTACAAAGGGGTTTAAACCAATAAAAATGAATGAAAATGTGTGTGAATAATAAAAAAAGTTCTATAAAACATAATAAACGATCTGTTACAGAATAAAAAAAAAAAAAGATGATTTGCTAAAAATGAAATGAATAAATGGTTAAATAAAAAAAATTATATTTTTACATCGAATCCTATGGGATTTGCCTGTGCACCATTCAATGACTTTCCTTTGTTGTCGTGCATCATTCTTCAGACCTCTTAGATTGTAAGCTCTCGAGCAGGGTCTGCTCTCCTTCTGTTCTGTATGTGTGTAACGTGTATGTATATTTGTTATTCTGTCTCTCCCATTTTACACCGCTACGGGACTTGTTGGCGCTTAATAAATACTGTTGTAACTGTAACATCCATTGTTTCCGTGCATGATGCTTCAGATCTTCCATTGTTCCCATGCATGATTCTTCAGATCTTCCATTGTTCCCATGCATGATTCTTCAGATCTTCCTTTGTTCCCATGCATGATTCTTCAGATCTTCCATTGTTCCTGTGCATGATTCTTCAGATCTTCCATTCTTCCTGTGCATGATTCTTCAGATCTTCCATTGTTCCCAGGCATTCTTCTTCAGATCTTCCTTTGTTCCCATGCATGATTCTTCAGATCTTCCATTGTTCCATGCATGATTCTTCAGATCTTCCTTTGTTCCCATGCATGATTCTTCAGATCTTCCATTGTTCTGTGCATGATTCTTCAGATCGTCCATTCTTCCTGTGCATGATTCTTCAGATCTTCCATTGTTCCCAGGCATTCTTCTTCAGATCTTCCTTTGTTCCCATGCATGATTCTTCAGATCTTCCATTGTTCCCATGCATGATTCTTCAGATCTTCCTTTGTTCCCATGCATGATTCTTCAGATCTTCCATTGTTCCTGTGCATGATTCTTCAGATCTTCCATTGTTCCCATGCATGATTCTTCAGACTTTCCTTTGTTCCCATGCATAATTCTTTAGATCTTCCATTGTTCCCTTTCAGGATTCGTCAGATCTTCCATTGTTCCCTTGCATGATTGTTCAAATCTTACATTGTTCCCTTGCATGATTCTTCAGATCTTCCATTGTTCCTGTGCATAATGCTTCAGATCTTCCATTGTTCCCAGGCATTCTTCTTCAGATCTTCCTTTGTTCCCATGCATGATTCTTCAGATCTTCCATTGTTCCCATGCATGATTCTTCAGATCTTCCTTTGTTCCCATGCATGATTCTTCAGATCTTCCATTGTTCCTGTGCATGATTCTTCAGATCTTCCATTCTTCCTGTGCATGATTCTTCAGATCTTCCATTGTTCCCAGGCATTCTTCTTCAGATCTTCCTTTGTTCCCATGCATGATTCTTCAGATCTTCCATTGTTCCCATGCATGATTCTTCAGATCTTCCTTTGTTCCCATGCATGATTCTTCAGATCTTCCATTGTTCCTGTGCATGATTCTTCAGATCTTCCATTGTTCCCATGCATGATTCTTCAGACTTTCTTTGTTCCCATGCATGATTCTTTAGATCTTCCATTGTTCCCTTTCATGATTCTTCAGATCTTCCATTGTTCCCTTGCATGATTCTTCAAATCTTCCATTGTTCCCTTGCATGATTCTTCAGATCTTCCATTGTTCCTGTGCATAATGCTTCAGATCTTCCATTGTTCCCTTGCATGAGTCTTCAAATCTTACATTGTTCCCTTGCATGATTCTTCAGACCTTCCTTTCTTCCCGTGCATGATTCTTCAGACCTTCCTTTCTTCCCGTGCATGATTCTTCAGACCTTCCTTTCTTCCCGTGCATGATTCTTCAGACCTTCCTTTCTTCCCGTGCATGATTCTTCAGACCTTCCTTGGGCCACTACCCTATGTTTCTTAATTTCATTGTGTTGGGGGAAATAGATCACTTTCCATTTATTCTTTCAGTAAAGGATTTACACAAATTTTTGTTTGTTATTTATACAGAAATGAGCAAACGAAAGGGCAGCATTCTGGATTTCTTCTCAAAGGCATCCAGTAAGAAATCACATGCTGATTCTGCAAGTTGCTCATCTCAGTCCGAGCCTGTGCCCCAGATGGATGACTCGGTCTCCGATGCAGAAACTACACCGGCCAGCGAATCAGATGTAGTTGACTTAGTCACTGATGTGGCTGAAGATGTGGCTGAAGATACCGCTGCTGATGTCCATGAGACTGTGCTTTTACCAGAATGCTGGGACCAGGATCAGTGGCTAGAATTTAAACAAAAATACCCTTGGCTGTTCTTAAAAAATGGTCTTTTAGGATGCAAAGTGTGTCGTGAGGTTAAACACCTTGGAGTATCTGTATCACAGGGTGTATCCATTTCTAAAGAATGGAGTACTGGTATGATTACTCCATATGGCAAAACAAAAAAAGATATGTTGACCTCATTGCGTAAAAAAATCCATGTACATAAAACTTCTGAAGCACATGTAAAGGCAGGCGAAATCCAAGCGGTGTCTAGAAAGGAGGTAATGCAAACCAATATTGCAGACCAGCAGAAGCATAAGTTTGCATCCACAACAAAAGTCTTTCGCATTGCCTACTATTGTGCGAAGAAAAACCGTCCTTACACAGATTTCAGAGATCTTATTCGCTTGCAAGTTGCAAACGGTACAGACTTAGGACGTATTCTCCATAGTGAGTACACAGCTGCACAAATCATCGATTGCGTCGCTAGTGAGATGAGGAAAAAGCTTTGCAAGGCAATTGTTGAACAGGCTCCAAAGCTTTCAGTTTACATTGATGAGTCTACAACAGTTTCTTCACAATCAGTGTTAATTGTTTATATTCGTGCCTCTGTAAACGGAAAAGATCCAGTCACCTTCTTTCTCGATTTACTTCACTTGCCTAAAGCAGATGCCCAGTCTATTGAAGCCACCCTTACAACGTGTCTTTCTAAGCATGGCTTCAATAATGACTTTCTTGCTACAAACTGGATTGGGGTTTGTAGTGATGGTGCAAGTGTAATGCTTGGAAGAAAATCAGGTGTTCTAGAGCGACTTAGTGGAAAATATCCACAGCTTGTGAAATGGCACTGCTTGTGTCATAGGCTTGAATTGTCCATTTCTGATACAATCGATTCTGTTCCTGGTCTTCAACATGTCACATCATTTTTTGAGAAGCTGTATGCGGTGTACCATCAATCACCAAAAAATTTGAGGGAGCTCTTTGAATGTGCAAAAGAATTAGAAGTGCAAATTCTTAAAATAGGTAAAGTTTTTACCGTTAGGTGGGTCGCTGCAAGCCAGAGAGCTATACGAGCGCTTTGGGAATCATACCCTGCACTACACAGCCATTTAGTAAAAGCGAGCACAAGTTCAGAGCATACCACCAAGCAGAAGTCTGTATTTAGTGGCCTTAACAAAGTCCTGACATCAGAGGAATATCTGTTAAACCTTGCAGGGGTTGCAGATGCTGTTCAGGAAATGGGCCTGTTATCTGAAGCCCTACAAAGAGATGACATCACACTTCCACGAGCCTATCAGTTGATTAATCGGTCAGTTCGTGCAATCGAGAAAATGAAAGACATGCCTGGCAAACATCTGAAAGAAGCCATGGAATCGCTGGAGAAGGGGAATTTCAAAGGTGTAACCATCAACCCGGAGAGCACAAAAGGCCAAGTGAGGATAAATCTCCCCCCCGATTCTATCAATGTTTGGTGGATAATTTGCGATCCAAACTCTATGCTTTAACTGCAAGCAACAGAACAGCAGCTTCATCAGAGTTGGATGAATTTGAATCGCTCGTCTCAGAAATGGAGATCCTGAATTCACACGTTGGCCAAACAATGTGGACAGTCCGTGGTTTGAAGGAGAAGTGAAGCTAGAGCAGCTGTGCAAAAGATTACGTCTCAACTTCACATCCATCTGTGAAGGCTTCAGAGACTACATTGACAACGCCGGCACAGAGATTCCAGAAAATCTGAAACCAGCTGTGACAGCAGTTAACAGTCTTCCAGTGACATCAGGGGATTGTGAAAGAGGCTTCAGCACCATGAATTTGGTGATGTCACCCATTAGGAGTGGACTTGGCATTGAACGCCTGTCTTCTCTTTTATTTATTAGTCTCATTGGCCCTCCTGCAGATCTATGGGATCCTTTACCATACGTGAGAAAATGGCTGTCCTCACATCGCAGCGCAGATGATAACAAATCCAGAAAAGTTGATCATCCTACCCAGCAAGAACAACGTTATTCCAGTTTGTGGGATGTTTTCTAATGTTCTGTGTATAGTTTTTTAAATACTATATTGCCAAAAGTATTCGCTCACCTGCCTTGACTCGCATATGGATGGTGAGCGAATACTTTTGGCAATATAGTGTATGTTGCAGTTACTAGTTGTGAGGCAAAAGTTGTGTACGCATAAACCTCAGGTTTTAGAAATTCCCTGCCAGGGAAACATCATCGCACATTGTGGTGACTATTCTGTCAGTTTGATAAACAAGTTAACTTATTTTGTTGTTACATCTGTTCTATATTTATTTGTTTATTATGTGTTAATTTTGAAATGTTCTTGTAAACCTGCACTTTACAATAAATGTTGCACTCTGTTTTTCGAAAAAGGAGCAAATTAGAGTTTATTTAAATTTATTATATATATATATATATAATTAAAAATCTTGGGTGAGTTCCCTCACTTTTTTCTCCAGGACTTGACCCCTGATACAATGTAACTACATGACCCACCATTGTGACATGTTAAAAAAGCTAAACTGTCCATCGCTGGAATCTAGACGCCCCCTTCACCTTTCGGACCTGGTGTGTAAGAGCTTTTCTGAGAAGTTACCACCCTACCTGAATAGACTGCTTTTCCCAGCAGTTCACTCATCCTATAACCTCCGATCCAGGACCTGCACCTTACTTACAATACCACAATACAAAAAGAAAGTGGCTCGATCCTCATTTTCCTACAGAGCACCACAATTATGGAATAACCTCACAGACACCATCAAATCTTCCCCCAGTCTAAAGTCACTTAAGAGATCTCTTTTGACATACCTCGATAAAGAATGCAGCTGTAAACATGTAACATAGTGACTATCAGAGTTATTCAAAGAGATCCGAATGGCTCCTGAAAGGGAACCGAACGCTGAAATTCAGCGTTCGGTTACCTTTCTTGGCCATTCGGCAATCCAGAGAGCAGGCAATTCGCCAAATCCTGGCGAATTGCCTGCACATACGGTGCCTGTTCGGTGCCTGTTTGAGGGCAGTGAATCCCCATAGAGAAGCAATGCTTCGGCTATTCAGAGAACACAACCCAGCAGTGAAAAGTTGCCGAATTGCCCTGCCATTCGGTGGTTTCATGCGGCAGATATATTCAGGCGAATCCCATGTTAAATCACATCGAATCCCGAATCCCATCAATGTTAAAAATATTCCCGTCTTAATTTAATATCTAATAAACCGTTGAATATAATCTGCAGTAAAGAGTCTCTTTATTTATAGAATTTTTAGGGCATTTTTGGGGTTATTTTTATGTATTTATTTTGTTTTAAATTCAGATTTTTTTTAACTTTACTTATTTTTTCTGTAACAGCCCTTTTTATTATCATTCCTTGGACCTCATATGTAAATTTCATTTTCGCTCAGTAGTTTCTTTGCAAACAGCGTTTCACTTTTCACACATTCAAGCGAACTTTTTTTTTAATTTATTCACTCCATTCGTCTGCAGTGTCGGGTTTTTCCCGGCGGCTGTGCTGCGTGTGATCGGTTCCTGCTCGGGTTTTTCCGGTGTTTTCGGCGGGGTTAATCCAGATGTTTTTGTGGGTTTTCGATGTGCATTCGCCGGGTTTTACGGTTAGTTTTTGGCGGGTTTGCGGTGACCTTTCCCTGCAAATTCGGGGACCCTGTGGTGCTTGCTGAATACACTGCAGGGTCTCCGAAATGGGATCGCCAAATTGAACCGAATTGAAGAGAACGAAAAGTCGCCGAACGTGCTGTGACTTTTCGATTCTCTTTGAATAACCCTGTATATTTCCTACATATTTATTTTCTTTGTTAATCTGTATATTTGTGTTTTGTTTTTAATATCTTGCATTTATTACTTTGTATTTCTGTATCGACTGTAACAATTCAATGTTCTTGAACCCAGGACATACTTGAATACGAGAGAAATCTCAATGTATCCTTCCTGGTAAAATCCTTTATAAATAGATAAATTGGATTTTCACTATCTAGTTGCCCTGTTCCAACATTCATCTAGTAGTAACTGATGATTGGGGACATTTTGTAAAATAATTGTATTTTCGGAATCAATCAACAGGTGGATGACAAGCAAGAAGACTTCTTCAGACACAGATACACTCACATAAACGTCTTAATTAAAAAGGAATTGGATAAGAGCAAAGTATGTATTGTTTATGGAAAACGAATCTGACACATTTTCTTTCATCATACACAGTACCTTCCAGCAATCGGTAATGGTTTTCAAAAGTACAAAAGACAGACACGGCTGGAAAAAAATAACTTTCCATGTTCTAAACAGAAAAAAACTCGGAGCAGGAAGGATGTGATTAATATTTTACATGAGTAAAAGACGATTTTGGAAAATTATCCAATTTACTGAATGTTCCTCACCAGGCAAAAGCACAAAAGAACACAATCTGCCGCTACTGCAAATTCTCTGTCAGATAGCGGCTACATATGGTAGATTATAAAATTGGATCTGGATGGCGTTATTGAAGTCCTCGATGCAGTTTTCCCTTCGAACAAATGAATATTTATCAGCCGAAAAGACAATGATAAATAAATGTAAAAAAGTTTTAGCTGAAAACAACACCCTGGGATTCTCTCGTTTGACTCAATCGAGAATCCTCACAGTTTTTAATTAAAATACTCATTCTTGTAGACTTTGAATTTCATTAGCATACAGTAGATAAAATTGCGGGAAATTTGTTTATCAAGTAATTTGGAAAAAGCCGTAAAATAATGAAAGGGATTACATGTTGTATTGTTAAGCTTTGTCCCTTTATAATTATATTCGATAAACTATTAGAAATAGGAAACTCACTCTGAGTCTGCTGCATTCTCATTAATTGGTTGTGATAAAAAAAGGGGTGAATAAGTTGTGTGGAACAAATGTCTAAGAAGAATTGTGACAACGGGGGGTAATTCAGCAACTGCCGGTCATGCCCGGCAGCACGCTTTGCGGTTCACACTAGGGATGTGCGTTTCGGGTTTCGGAATTTCCACGAAATTTCCCGATTCGTGCATTCGGATTCAGACGATTTTCTGAAAATTTTCAGATCTGGAAATGGCAGATCCGAAAAAATTTCCGAAACAAAACGAAAGTTTGTTCGGAATTTTCGAATGGACTAGAAATGTGTAAAATTGAAAATCATTTTCGTTCCATTCGTAATTTCAGCTCCATTCCTGATTTTGGTTCCATTTCAGTAATTTCGGACAACGTATTTTTTGGTTATATCGCTGATTCTGTAATTTTCTATCATTCCCATCTCAATGTATCCTTCTTGTAAAACCAGAGAAATCTCAATGTATCCTTCTTGTAAAACATGAAAAATCTCAATGTATCCTTCTTGTAAAACATGAGAAATCTCAATGTATCCTTCCTGGAAAACCAGAGAAATCTCAATGTATCCTTCTTGTAAAACATGAGAAATCTCAATGTATCCTTCTTGTAAAACATGAGAAATCTCAATGTATCCTTCCTGGAAAACCAGAGAAATCTCAATGTATCCTTCTTGTAAAACATGAGAAATCTCAATGTATCCTTCTTGTAAAACATGAGAAATCTCAATGTATCCTTCTTGTAAAACATGAGAAATCTCAATGTATCCTTCCTGGAAAACCAGAGAAATCTCAATGTATCCTTCTTGTAAAACATGAGAAATCTCAATGTATCCTTCTTGTAAAACTAGAGAAATCTCAATGTATCCTTCTTGTAAAACCAGAGAAATCTCAATGTATCCTTCCTGGAAAACCAGAGAAATCTCAATGTATCCTTCTTGTGAAACATGAGAAATCTCAATGTATCCTTCTTGTAAAACATGAGAAATCTCAATGTATCCTTCTTGTAAAACATGAGAAATCTCAATGTATCCTTCCTGGAAAACCAGAGAAATCTCAATGTATCCTTCTTGTAAAACATGAGAAATCTCAATGTATCCTTCTTGTAAAACCAGAGAATTCTCAATGTATCCTTCCTGGAAAACCAGAGAAATCTCAATGTATCCTTCTTGTAAAACCAGAGAAATCTCAATGTATCCTTCCTGGAAAACCAGAGAAATCTCAATGTATCCTTCTTGTAAAACATGAGAAATTTCAATGTATCCTTCTTGTAAAACCAGAGAAATCTCAATGTATCCTTCCTGGAAAACCAGAGAAATCTCAATGTATCCTTCCCGGGAAACCAGAGAACTCTCAATGTATCCTTCCCGGGAAACCAGAGAAATCTCAATGTATCCTTCTTGTAAAACATGAGAAATCTCAATGGCAGAATTATCGTATCGACATAATTATCGTATCGACAGAAATATCGGATCAGAAAAACCATTAGTTTACGTCAAAACGAATAGACACTTTGAAACGAGGAGAATAGACGTTCCAAACACGAAAATTTGCGAAATTTCGAAAAAAAGTCGATACGAAAAAATAAACGAAAACGAAATGAACCGAAACGGAAATCGTCCGAAACAAGCCGAAACGAAAATTTACAAAATCCGAACGAACCGAACCGAATCGAACCGAAAAAAAAATCGGTGCACAAGTCTAGTTCACACAGGGGAGGGATCGCACACTGCACATGCGCAATCACACCCCCTCCCTTCTGTTGCCGGTTAAGGAGAGCCTCTGTGATCTCCGATCATCGTTCCGCTACCTTTTCCGGACTGCGCATGCGTGCTGCGGCAGCCAATGAATGCACGTCCTATACTTAACATTGTGAGCGCAAATGTGTTTGTGCGCTGGTACGTGGATGGTATTACAATCTATGCGCAAATTTTAACAGGCAACGTTTGCGCAAATAATTTTAACGTCTTTTAAAAGCTGGTGGTAACGGCAAATCTGAACGTCCTGGCCGAAACCAAATACACCAGCACGAAAAAAAAAATACAGCAAAGTAGTGTTACACATTCTACACATACCCAAACAATAAAAATTGAGACGTTGTGCGTGTTTTTATTATTGCTGCAGCATATATGCTCAGATTGATTTAGACAGGCGCAAAAACTGAACGGGAGACAATTGTGGTTCTTAATTCAGATTGGCTGAATCGCGTGAAAATACAGTCCGCCCAACGATTTCTACACGCAGCGTTAATGTGCGCAAGTTTTTGCACGTCTTTTTTACGCACGCTATTTTTTGATGGATGAAAAAAATGCGCTCGGATTGTAATACCAGCGTTAAGTTACGCGCGTTAACGTTTAACGCTGCGCGCAAAAAAAATAGCGTTGCGCAAAGCAGTTAATAGAGCCCTAAATGAATACTTGGAACACTAAAAATAGGCAAATCTACATTGTTTTAACCTTTTAATTATGTCAGAAAAACTATCAGGGTTATTCAAAGAGACTCGAAAAGTCACCGCACGTTCGGTGACTTTTCGTTCTCTTCAATTCGGTTCCTTTTGCCGATCCCATTTCGGTGACCCTGCGGTGTATTCAGCAAACACCACAGGGTCCCCGAATTGCAGGGAAAAGCTGCCGCAAACCTGGCGAAAACTAACCGCAATACCCAGCGAATGCACGCCGAAAACACGCTAAAACATCTGGATTAACCTACCGAAAACCACGGAAAAACCCGAACAGGAGCCGATCGCAGCCTTCGACACAGCAGAAGCGGCAGTGAATAAATTAGGAAAACAGTTTGTATGAATGTGTGAAAGTGAAACGCTGTTTGCAAAGAAACTACTGAGCGAAAATGTCTGAAATTTACATATGAGGTCCAATGAATGATAATAAAGAGGGCTGTTACAGAAAAAATAAGTAAACTTAAAAAAAATTCTGAAAAATGCTTAAAATATCCATAAAAAATCTATAAATAAAGAGACTCTTTACTGCAGAATTTTATAATGAACGGTTTATTAGATATTGAATTAAAACAGGAATATTTTTAACATTGAAGCCTATGGGATTCTCCTGAATAAACCTGCCGAATGAAACCACCGAATGGCAAGGCATTAGGGGAACCTTTCACTGCTGGTTTGTGTTCTCTGAATAGCCGAAGCAGTGCTTTTTTATGGGGATTTCACTGCCCTCGAACAGGCACCGAACAGACACCGTATGTGCAGGCAATTCGCCAGGATTTGGCGAATTGCCTGCTCTCTGGATAGCCGATTGGCCAGGAAAGGTAACCGAACGCTGATTTTCAGCGTTCGGTTACCTTTCTCAAGCAATTCGGATCTCTTTGAATAACCCTGTATTTTTATATAAAATTGCTATTCTACCCATCAGTTGACTGTTGTCAATGTACCGCAGGTTTCAAAGGAATACTGCAATATTTTTTTCTCAACGATTAGTGCTTGTTAATTTTTAATGGGTTTTATTGGTTGATAGTTGATACCTTTTACAAAACAAGCTTTCAAGTACAATATGAATAGTTTACCTCTGTTGCCTTTTAATAAAATGACAGCTTAAAAGTAAAAATAGCAGCTTCGCTGATGTTCAAAACGACAAGCTTATGACAAGAACAAAACGTGATTGCAATCTAGCAGTAATGATAAAAATTGCAAAACAATTTCCTGAAGAGTGGAGGTTTTTCTTCAATAATACATTTGTAAATTCCCAAGGCGTGATTTTATTTTTTTTAACATTCCAGAAATGTCATCTATTACTCTATTATACCAGACAGAAACACAGACAATTATAACATTTTACTGTACTTGCCAGATTACCTTAATCTCCCCTAATATTACCTTAAGAGCCCTTTCACAGTTGTAGTTCTTGAGCCAATAAGGCATATTATTGTAATTTCCTACATAAGTGCTGCATTATGATCAGATTATCGTAAAGGTCACAGATAGCATAACTGCATTTTTAACGGCTAAGTCACATTGCATTTACTTTTTAAACAACTGTGCTTTTTATTTAAATAAAAAAGAAAAGATATAACTGTGTAATGGTTGAACCCAGCTGTTCGTGTGAACGTTTTACAATTCCCTAAATTGTATCCATTATGTAAAGACAATTGCAATGTAATAACAAACAATTACATCTTAAATTCCCATTAATAGCTCTTACAAAAGATACTACTACTTTGACAAAACATTTGCTCTTGTTTTTCGCTGCTTTATATGTTCATATTAAAGCAAAAGTGACAAGTTGAACTTATTCATTCCTCTATGTGACCTACTTAGCAAATTGTATTGAAGGAGCAAAGTGTTCTGCTTGCATGTAGTGCACAGAATCTCCATGAATTCCCTCAAATCGAGTCCAGTTGAAGGCTCATCGTTTGCAGTATATTGATTGTAGGGATGTGCTTTTCGGGTTTCGGAATTTTGGAATTTTCACGAAATTTCCCGATTCGTGTTTTCGGATGCGGCCGATTTTCCGAACATTTTTAGATCCGAAAATGGCAGATCCAAAAAGTTTTCCGAGCCAAAACGAAATATTTTCGGAGTTTTCGAATGGACTTGAAATGTGTCAAATCGAAATTTATTGCTTTGAAACGAGGAGAACAGACGTTCCAAAAAAACGAAAATTTCCGAAATCACGAAAAGTCGATAAAAAACCGAGCAAAGTGACACGAAAATACGAAAAATGGTCGATATTCCGAAAAAAAAATGTACGCGAAAAACGAGTCGAGCCGAACCGAATCGAAACAGAAATCGGTCGAAACGAGTCGAATCGAAAAGTTTGAAAATCCGAAAAATCGAATCGAACCGAAAAAAACAATCGGTGCACAAGCCTAATTGATTGCAACAGACGGTTTTCCTCCAAAAGATCAATAAGAATCAAAAGTAGGTGCCAGGCTCTCCAACAAGGTTTGATGCAACGTCTTGGGGCTCTATTACATTCCTTGCACAAAACGCTCGCGCAGCGCTATTTTTTTTGCGCGCAGCGTTAAACGTTAACGCGCGTAAATTAATGCTGGTATTACGATCAGAGCGCATCTTTTCATCCGTCCGAAAATATCGCGCGTAAAAAATAAGCGCGAAAAGGCACGCAAATTAACGCTGCGCGCAGAAATCGGTGGACAGACTGTTTTTCACACGATTCAGCCAATCAAAATTAAGAACCACAATTGTCTCCCGTTCATTTTTTGCGCCTGTCAAAATCAATCTGAGTACATATGCTGCAGCAATGATAAAAACACGCACAACCTCTCCTTTTTTTTTGTTTGGGTATGTGTAGAATGTGTAACTATACTGTGCAGTATTTTTTTTTTCGTGCTGGTGTATTTGGTTTCGGCCAGAACGTTCAGATTTGCAGTTACCACCAGCTTTTAAAAGACGTTAAAATTATACGCGCAAACATTGTTCGTAAAAATTTGCGCATCGATTGTAATACCATCCGCGTACCAGTGCACGAACGCATTTACGCTCACAATGTTAAGTATGGGATGCGCGCACAAACTTTCGCTCGTGCAGGGTTCGCGCAGGGTAACTCGAGTTAGACGTTAACGTGCATTTTGGGCGCGAACGTCGTAATACGACGTTCAGCGCAAAGGGTTTTTCCCCTCGCGTTAATGCGTTTTTGCGCACGCGCAAAATTGTGCGCGAGCAGTGTAATAGGGCCCTTGGACTGTAACGCCTTTCTCAAGCATTATTTTTACAGATGGAAACGTTGCATGGGGTTTTGCAATAAAGCAATTTATTTTTGATTTTTTTTTTAAGAGGTTATTCAATAAGTGCCAAACTTGCCATCGAAGAGCACCCAACGGTGTAATTTTGTGGCAGCTCATCTATTCACTAAACTGTCAATTTGCAGCAAAATTGTCCCATAGAGAAGTAATGGTTAATCTATTCATAGAACACTGAACTGCACCGAAATGTTGTCACAATTCTCCTGATTTGGATGGTTTAGTTCAACAAGTTTAAACAGGCAAATCCCATAGGATTCAATGTATAAAAAATATTATATTCTTTTTTTTACTCAACCATTTATTCGTTTCATTTTCAGCAAATAAGCCTTTTTATTTATTTATTTTTTGGAATGCCTTTATGTTTTTTTTTAGTTATTTTAGAAGACATTTTTGATTCTCAATTTTTTTAAGTGTTTTTTTATAATTCTGTAACATACCTGTTTATTATTTTTATAGGACCTTTTTATTATTTAGACACGTTTTAATGCATTTTTATTGGTTTAAATACCTGTTAGAAGAATAGCAGTGAAAGGTTGCTGAAATGCCTTGCTATTCGGTGTTTTCATTCAGCAGGTTTATTCAGGCGAATCCCATAGACTTCCATGTTAAAAATATTCTCATTTTTATCCAATATCTAATAAACCATTTATTCTTTTAATCTGCAGCAAAAAGTCTCTTTATTTATAGATTTTTTAGGATCTTTTAGGCATTTTTTGGGATTTTTTTGCAATTATTCTTTCCGGGTTTGTTTTTATATCGTTTTTTTTAACAGACCTTTTTCTTATCATTCATAGGACCTTATATGTAAATTCCAGACATCTTCGTTCAGTAGTTGTTTTACAAACAGCGTTTCAATTTTGAAGCTTTCAAGCGTACTGTTTTTTTGTTTTCTATAATCCCGTTTGTCAGCTTGTGGGCTTTTTCCGACGGCTGGTCTGCGCTGTGATCGGTGGCTCAGCGGCTTTTTACGACGTGTTCGGCGTGGTTTTTGCGGCAGTTTCTGCAGGTTTTTGGTGAGTTTTCAGTCAGTGTTCGGCGGGTGTGCGTCGAATTTGCGGTGGGTTTTCCCTGCACTCCGGGGACCCTCCAGTGAATGCTGAATACTCCGCAGGGTGGGGCAATTTTATTCCCTGAAGTGCAGGGAAGCGTGGGGAACGAGAGAGCACCGAAATGTCGGTGACATATCGGTGCGCTCTGAATAACCCCCTTAGTTTCAAATCTAGAAAAGCCCACACTCATCCTGACACTGTGTGGAAGGAACATTTATAAAGCAAAGAAAGGGGGGTGAAGCGCCCACCGAAAACAAGTGTCTACACCACTCACTGAATGTTGTGTATGGAGGTCTCTCTAAATACCGGAATAACAACTAGACAAAAAGGAATACAACACAGCGCTTAAAGACCTGGGTCCATAAGAAAGTGGAATAGACACACTATATGTCCATAAACAGTAGTCCTTATCTTCAGGAGTTAATCTTCTTTAAAATGCAGATGATAAGGCACACACTGCAGGAGAAAACAGAGAGAAGACCAAAATTGCACAGTACAACAGCACCCGATGAGAGTAACTTATATTCGTATTTAACTCACATTCTGGGGAGCCTACAGCCGGCTCTCAGGAATATAGCGGTCAAGGACTTATACCAGGTGCCCATAGACCCTTCGATCCACTTCTCCAGTGTTGCCATAAGAATAATACTGCAAAAAATTGACAAGACCAAAAGAAGGCACCTCTTGGTGCAGTAAATCACAAATGATATCGTGGTTAAGAAAAGAGCCAAATTCAAACTCACAGACGATTGAGCCTCTATTGGCTCCGTCACAATTCGCGCAGGGAATCATACAGGTGTTCCCCAAACCTTTTTTCCAGGATCATAAAGGCAGACAGCAGTTGAATTAAAATAAAAACATTTATTTGTTTAAAATAGACAGATCATATCTACCAGGACGCGTTTCGCGAGGATGGCTTCCTCAGCTGGTGACCCAGAAAGGAACATTTATACCCTGATAACAAGTATTTATTTTTTTAATACTCTAGATTGGTAGTCGAGGTTTAAACCTTAGTGTTATGCTTTTAATAGAGCGTTTCATCCTTGGGCGGTCAAAAAAATTACATCTGCTAAACCTGAAAATCAGTTATTAATTAAGCTGTTGCTTCAGATAAATAAGAGATCAACATAAACACGACTGACTGAACATTGTACTATTATATTAATAAATAAGAAACTGCAAACTGCGACACGTGTTTATTTTTCCAGTTTCTACTCTGTTCTGTTTCCCATATTATGTCATGTTAGTCTTAGCTTTTTATTTTTAGTCTGGTTAATAATTAACATCAGCACAAGTAGTCTTGCAAGTAGCCATTGTTAATTAGCTTTGATCGTTTACTAACCATGGCTAAATAGGCAACATTACTATAGATGTATTATTTTTTTCTTCAATATTTACATTGCTCTGTCATCTGTAGACGTTTCCAAAACTCAATTAAATGAGAAGCTGGGACTGACAGGGAGTTTGTCTCTAATGACAGGCGCTTGACTGTAGCAGAAAATGATGAGCTACCCCAGGGAGACACCACCACCCACTTGAGCGGAATCTATGAAAGGTTTATGACCTGTTTGAATCTTGATTAAGCATCACTGTCTTGACCCTGAGGGAGCCAATTGTCTGGAATGCCAGTTCTGTCTGTCAGAGTGACACGCTTAGAATTCTGTTGGCTTTTTAAAGATCTGATTGTTTGTAATACACGGACAGAATCACAAAGATGGAAATCTAGACATTGAATCAGCAAATCGTTACTTAGCACCAGATCAACACGAATCAGACGGATGAGACTATTGAAATAAAGAGCGCTATATGTTTATTCTAATTTGCACGTTTTTCACTTGGAATTTAAGTTTCCTGTGATGGTGTTTGACATACTTTAATCCTTTGATTGCCAGCCGTGTTTTGAAAAAGGTGGCTTGGGAGGCAGATGTAGGGTTCATTTTGCTGCGCAAGAGCACCTCTCCAGTAAGTGTCCTTGGGCAAGACACCTAACGGTACATACTCGCCACCCAAGACATACTTGAAAACGAGAGAAATCTCAATGTATCCTTCCTGGTAAAATACTTTCTCAAAAAAAAAAGCGGAAAAGGGATGAATGTTTATAGGAGCCAGGAGTCTCTCTTAACCATCCCCTCTAGAACGAGTGCTCTGATTGGCTGTGGAGTGAGTATGGAAATTCAGCTATGTTTGGGGTCATATTCTCTTTTGATAGGATTAAAACTTGACTACTTTTCAAAGACCGATCTATATTATTTATGTATTAGGACAGTTCCCTTTGACAGCGTACATTTTTCCTTAAAGACTATAGCAGCGGAACTTAAATATTCTAATGATTATATATAGCACTAGTGATGGGCCAAACACCCCCGTGTTCGGTTCGCATTCAAACTCGAACACCCAAAAAGTTTGACCGCGAAATCGAACACAATTCGAACACCATGCAAGTCAATGGGGCTCGAATGTTTGAAAATTAAGGTCCCCTCAAAGAGGGCATATATGCAAGATATTGGCCATAAAAGGTGTATGGGTTCCGGGTACTGCCCTGGGGGACAGGAAAAATTGCTGAGTGCTGAGCCATTTCACCGCTGTGTGCTGAGATCATTTTTACCACTTTTGCTCATGCTTAAATGCAATTTGAAGCCATGGGAAATGTTTGACCAATAATGAGTGGGACATGTTTGATCAACAAGGAGTGGGAAATGTTTGACCAACAAGGAGTGGGAAATGTTTGACCAACAATGAGTGGGAAATGTTTTACCAACATGGAGTGGGAAGTGTTTGACCATCAATGAGTGGGAAATGTTTGACCAACAATGAGTGGGAAATGTTTGACCAACATGGAGTGGGAAGTGTTTGACCAACAATGAGTGGGAAGTGTTTGACCAACAATGAGTGGGAAATGTTTGACCAACAAGGAGTGGGAAATGTTTGACCAACAATGAGTGGGGAATGTTAGACCAACAAGGAGTGGGAAATGTTTGACCAACAATGAGTGGGAAATGTTTGACCAACAAGGAGTGGGAAATGTTTGACTAACAATGAGTGGGAAATGTTTGACCAACAAGGAGTGGGAAATGTTGTATACATGTGTATACGCGTTTGTGCACACGTATACACACGTACTTTACCAAGTTTAACCCCCCGACAGTCTTCGAGTGTGGCTCGGGGTTAACTGTCAGTGCTGAAAGCAGGGCTCGTGTCCTGCGGGAACGCGTGGGAATACGCGGGAACAGCGTTCCCGCACCTCTCCCACAGCGGGAACACTGCAGGAATGCAGGTTCCCACTGTGGCCCGAAACGATTGAGCTGGCCACCGCTGCACATTGCCGGCGGCCATGTGCAGTGAACGGCCACTGGCAGGAAGTGCAGCCGCTCGCCTTGGATCTAACAGCCAGCCGCGATCTCGCGAGATCGCGGCTGGCTGTTTCATCGATTCCAGACGAGCGGCTGCACTTCCTGCCAGTGGCTGTTTGTAACAGGAAAGCACGCGGCTACCGTCAATGTGCGACCGCAGCCAGCTCAATCGTTTCGGACCCACACCCAGAGGAGAGGTGAGCTGCTGGAGGCAAAAAAATTCCATGTGTGAGCTGGGGCAATAATATCCATGTGAACTGGGGGCAATAATATCCATATGAACAGGGGGCAATTATATCCATGTGAACTGGGGGCAATAATATCCATGTGAACTGGGGCAATAATAACCATGTGAGCTGGGGCAATAATATCCATGTGAACTGGGTGCAATTATATCCATGTGAACTGGGGCAATAATATCTATATGAGCTGGGGCAATATACCCATATGAGCTGGGGGCAATAATATCCATGTGAACAGGGGGCAATTATATCCATGTTAACTGGGGGTAATAATATCCATGTGAACTGGGGGCAATAATATCCATGTAATCTGGGGGCAATATATACCCATATGAGCTGGGGCAAATATAACCATGAGAGCTGGGGGCAGATATATCCATATAACCAGTGCTGGGTATATTATTCTGGGGCTCAGTGCTGGGTATATTATTTTGGGGGTCCAGTGCTGTGCATATTATTATGGGGGCTCAGTACTGTGCATATTATTCTGGGGGCTCAGTACTGTGTATATTATTCTGGGGCTCAGTGCTGTGCATATTATTCTAGGGGCTCAGTGCTGGGTATATTATTCTTGGGGCTCAGTGCTGTATATGTTATTCTGGGGGTCCAGTGCTGGGTATATTATTCTAGGGGTCCAGTGCCTGTGTATATAATTCTGGGGGGTCTGTGCCTGTGTGTATAATTCTGGGGGGGTCTTAGCCTGGATATATATATATATATATGTACAGTGGCAAGAAAAAGCATGTGAACCCTTTGGGATTACGTGGAGTTTTGCATGAATTGGTCATAAAATGTGCTCTGATCTTCATCTAAGTCACAACAATTTGAGAAACACAGTCTGCTTAAAATAATACAACACAAACATTATATGTTTTCATGTGTTTATTGAACATAACATATAAACATTCACAGTGCAGGGTGGAAAAAGTATGTGAACCCCTAGTCTAATTACTTCTCCAAGAGCTAATTGGAGCCAGGAGTGAGCCAAACTCGAGTCCAATCAGTGTGATATTATTGGATGTGTTGCTGAAAGCTGTCCTGCCCTTTAAAAACACACACCAGTTTTGGGTTTACTGGTTTCAAGAAGCACTGCCTGATGTGAACCATGCCTCGCAGAAAAGAGCTCTCAGAAGACCTACGATCAAGAATTGTTGACTTGCATGAAGCTGGACAGGGTTACAAAAGTATCTCCAAAAGCCTTGATGTTCATGTGTCCACGGTAAGACAGACTGTCTACAAATGGAGAAAGTTCAGCACTCTTGCTACTCTCCCTAGGCGTGGTCGTCCTGTAAAGATGAATGCAAGAGCACAGTGCAGAATGCTTAATGAGGTAAAGAAGAATCCTAGAGTGTCAGCTAAAGACTTACAGAAATCTCTGGCACATGCTAACATTTTTGTTGACATATCTACAATAAGGAAAACATTAAACAAGAATGGAGTACATGGGAGGACACCACGGAGGAAGCCATTGCTGTCCAAAAATAATATTGCAGCACGTTTGAAGTTTGAAAAAGAGCACCTGGATGTTCCACAGCACTACTGGCAAAATATTCTGTGGACAGATGAAACCAAAATTGAGTTGTTTGGAAAAAACACACAACACTATGTGTGGAGAAAAAAAGGCACAGCACACCAACATCAAAACCTCATCCCCACTGTAAAACAAGGCGGAGGGAGCATCATGGTTTGGGGCTGCTTTGCTGCCTCAGGGCCTGGACAGATTGTTGTCATTGATGGAAAAATGAATTCCAGAGTTTATCAAGACATTTTGCAGGAAAACAAAGGACCATCTGTCCGCCAACTGAAGCTCCGCAGAGGATGGGTGATGCAACAGGACAATGACCCAAAGCATACAAGTAATTCAACAAAAGAATGGCTTCAACAAAACAAAATACACCTTCTGGAGTAGCCCAGTCAGAGTCCTGACCTCAACCCGATTGAAATGCTGTGGCATGACCTTAAGAGAGCGATTCACACCAGACATCCCAAGAATATTGCTACACTGAAACAGTTTTGTGAAGAGGAGTGGTCCAAAATTACTCCAGATCGTTGCGCAGGTCTGATCTGCAACTACAGGAAACGTTTGGTTGAGGTTATTGCTGCCAAAGGAGGGTCAACCAGTTATTAAGTCCAAAGGTTCACATACTTTTTCCATCCTGCACTGTGAATGTTTACATGTTCTGTTCAATAAAAACATGAAAACATATAATGTTTGTGTTGTGTTATTTTAAGCAGACTGTGTTTTTCAAATTGTTGTGACTTAGATGAAGATCAGAGCACATTTTATGACCAATTCATGCAAAACTCCACATAATCCCAAAGGGTTCACATACTTTTTCTTGCCACTGTATGTGATATATATATATATATTAGGAGTAATTTTACAACTTTGGCGCTCTTTCGGAAGTGAAGTTTGCTGAAGTTTTTGCTCATCATGTTTAAACGCGGTTTTAAGTCACATATTATTATACCACCCAGACAAATTATATATCGTTCTTTCCGGCAGACTCGGAAGATTAATAATATATCATAATTATATATAAAAGTCATGTCCTGCCAGAATGCAATAACAAAAATATGTAAAAAAATGTGAATTTTCAATAAAATTTCAACCATCCACAGTGTATAAAGTGTTACATTTTATTATCCAATCCTTTGCGTTATATTCTATGGGGTAGACTTGGGAAACCTTTTTTTTTTTTTGGGTGGGGGGAAATTACGTGATTTTTGCACGTTTTTATTTTTTTAATTAATTAATTAATTGTTTTTTTATTTTTATTTTTATACACTTTTATTTAACTTTTTTCATTGTCATGTTTGATATCGTTGGAAAGGCCATGCTCAGACCTTTCCATCGATATCAGGCATGACCCCCTAGCTGCCACCGATCAGGAGATAAAGGGGTTCAAAGAACTAGCTAGGGGCTTCCCCAGTTAACTGACATCAACGCGCATGGCACGATGAGTCAGTTGACGCGGGGGGAACCCAGAGGTGGGGGCTGCCATCCAAGATGGCGGCCCCCACCGGAAATAGGCCGTGATCGGGCACAAATTTGTGCCCGGTCGCGGCCTGGCAACTCATGGGTTAACCCCAATACATCGCTGGAAAGGTCAGGCTGTGACCCTTCCAGCGATGCTGGCCACAGCCTTGTAGCCCCTGGCGAAGGGGATATAGAGGGATCCGAAGGATCCCTCCCCTCCCCTCCAGGCGCTTCCCCTGCTCCGGCGGGGGGGGGGACGCCTGAAACTGACAGCGTGAAGAGAACCAGGAAGTAAAACTCTGTGATCGCCGGAGAAGACAGCGGGGGTCAGCGAGGGAGCGCAGGGAGAGGTAATGTATGCAGCGGCAGCCCGAGTGTGGCTCGGGGTTAACGCTTTCAGTACTGAAGGTTAACCCCGAGCCACACTCGATGCCAGGGAGGTAAAAAAACAAAAATACATAAAAACTTTTTTATTTTACGCGCGTATTTGCGCTTCATATACGCAAAATAAAATATAAACGCATATGTGTGTGAATGAGGCCTTAGCAGCTCAATATTACCGACTCTTGAACCACCCTCCCTGAACCACTCTTACACAATTTGAGCCCAATGGATCCTGGCATTGCCATCTTGGAATACGCCTGCGCCATCAGGGAAGAAAAAAATCCACTGATGGAAAAACCTGCTTATTCAGTATATTCAGGGAGTCACAGGGCCTAATTTCTTTACTCACATAGGGCACTTTTACGATCTAATCGCTAAAACGGGGATGCTAGGGAGAAAAACCTGTGCCTGTAAGTTTCTCTTTTGCATCCCCATTTTAGCGTGATCAACCACCGCAAGTTTGAAAAGGCATTTTAAAAAAACTATCAGGGTAATTCAAAGAGATTCGAAAAGTCATTGCACGTTCGGTGACTTTTCGTTCTCTTCAATTCGGTTCCTTTTGCCGATCCCATTTCGGTGACACTGCGGTGTATTCAGCAAACACCACAGGGTCCCCGAATTGCAGGGAAAAGCTGCCGCAAACCCGACGAAAACTAACCGCAAAACCTCGGCGAATGCACGCCGAAAAACCGCAAAAACATCATGGATTAACCTGCCGAAAACCACGGAAAAACCCGAGCAGGAGACGAACGCAGCCGCCGGAAAAAGCCGAGACCGCAGACGAGGCAGTGAATAAATTAGCAAAACAGTTTGCATGGATGTTTGAAAAGTGAAACGCTGTTTGCAAAGAAACTACTGAGCAAAAATGTCTGAAATTTACATATGAGGTCCAGGGAATGATAATAAAGAGGGCTGTTACAAAAAAAATAAGTAAACCTTAAAAAAAAAAAAAAATCGATCTTTTAAAAAAAAAAAAAAACAGAAAAATACTTAAAATATCCTAAAAAATCTATAAATAAAGAGACTCTTTACTGCAGTATATTATAATGAATGGTTTATTAGATATTTATTTAAAACGGGAATATTTTTAACATTGAAGCCTATGGGATTCTCCTGAATAAATTTGCCGAATTAAACCACAGAATGGCAGGGCATTAGGGGAACCTTTCACTGCTGGTTTGTGTTCTCTGAATAGCCGAAGCAGTGCTTTTTCATGGGGTTTTCACTGCCCTCAAACAGGCACCGAACAGGCACCGTATGTTCAGGCAATACGCCAGGATTTGGCGAATTGTCTGCTCTCTGGATAGCCGAATGGCCAAGAAAGGTAACTGAACGCTGATTTTCAGCGTTCGGTTACCTTTCTCAAGCAATTCGGATCTCTTTGAATTACCCTGTATGCATGTAAATAATATATAAGGTCCTATGAATAATAATAAAAAGGTCTGTTACCGAATATATAAAACACGATTTTAAAAACAAAAGAATAAAAAAAAATATCCAGACTTTTTGCTGCAAATGAAAAGAATAAACAGTTGAATAAATATTTAAGAAAAACAAGGATTTTTTTTTTTACATTGAAACCTATGGGATTCGCCTGCTTAAACCTGTGGAATGAAACCACCAAACATCAGGGCATTTCGACAGCTTTTTGGAGAAGTTCGGCGGTCTCTGAATAGATTAACCATTACCTCTCTATGGTGATTTCACTGCCGTCGAACAGCACCGTATTTCGCTGGCAATGGGCCAATATTTAAAAGGAAACAAAGTAGCAAAACAAGAGGACATAGTCTTAGATTAGAGGGACAAAGGTTTAAAAGTAACATCAGGAAGCATTATTTTACTGAGAGGGTGGTGGATACATGGAACAGCCTTCCAGTTGAAGTGGTAGAGGCCAAAACAGTGATTGAATTTAAGCAAGCATGGGATAGGCATAAGGCTATCCTAAACAAAAGATAAATCCAGGTAAAGTATCCATGTAATTGGGCAGACTAGATGGGCCGAAAGGTTCTTATCTGCCGACATTTTTCTATGTTTCTATGTTTCTATTTAGTGGACTGACAGCTTTGTGAGTAGACGAATGGGCACGAAATTGCACTGTACGATGAAATTCACAGTTCGATGCAATTTGGAGGCCAATTCAGCTCTCTTTGATTAGCCCCTAATATATATTGTATGTTTTTCCTTCATTCGTGAAACACATTAATGTAATTAAATGCTCATGAAATTCAAAATCTCTGAGATGGACAACAATCCTACTCAGATATAAAAGATGCATTGAATACATAATAAATGGTACTTTTTATGGTGTATTTAGCATCCACTTTTGTATAATTAGGTGCTTGGCCTTACCCTAAGCAATGGCTTATAATTTCATATTAAACGCTCTCTTTTCATTTGTTGCCGACTCAGAAGTAATGGTATGCCAATCTTTGATTGCAATGACCTGACGCACAATAAACTGACTCATCTAGCAGACCACAAAACTAATCAAAAGATCATCTCATCTACTTGAAGCGTGAATTTTAATTTCGAATATTTATAGTGCTAACATCAACAGAAAATTGTTTTTGCTTTGAATTCTGTAGCCTAAGCAAACATGCTTTTTATGGTGAAGCAAAATTTGTCCATTTCAGTTTAACCGTTGAGTCCTTTTAGACTTTAGTGTTGGAAATACACAGAGATAGTTACCATGACTTGATTGGAATAATGTTACAGCTTACAGCATGGTTCAGCAACCATGGCCCTCCAGGGGCCCTATTCCCATGTTTGCACTAACATGGGGATGGTGCTGGGGAAATCTGAGCCTGCAGATTTCCGCGTAGCGTCCCCATGTTTGCGCAATATTCTGGATGGAAACAGGTTCAGGTCTGCAGTGTAAGAATCAGTGCAGGGAAGCAGCAACAGTGCGTGGCTGAATGGATGAGGCAGAACTATGGTACAAGGGTGGTACTATGGTACTCTGGTGGTACCAAGCTTCTGGGGCACTACATGGGTGCGAAATAAGGCAGGCCTAACGTGCAAGTGCTGGTTGAGCGAAGCTGTGATGCCCAGGACGCATCCGATCTGGATTGGGGGGGTCTGAATTCGATGGATGGCCATACTAGCTCCCCTTCTCCAGCCTCTCTTTGTTTCCTGATTTTTTTTTACTCAACCTACACTGATTTCACCTCCGAGTGACAAGTAAGCCATCAATCCCCTCCCAAACTCTGACACATCGTCTACACACTGGGACCCATCCTCCATACACTTGGCTGTAACTTGATGCGTCTGTTAGGCCGACCATTGGGAGTTACATAGTTACATAGTTATATAGGCTGAAAAAAGACATGCGTCCATCGGGTTCAGCCTCGTCTTGGACATTGCAGGGTGCGCTTGTCAGAGCTGAAACTGGTTGCCAAGGGAAGGGACTCTGCTGTAGTGTGTGGGTAATGGGACTGCTGGATGGAGTTAAGCAGTGGAAGAACGCTAGCTCAGTGTCAGCTGGGATCCTCTATTGTAGGCTGACATTTTTGGCTGTTGCTCTGCTTTCGGTCAGAAGCCGATAACACCATTTTCGGCCAACATGTTTCGGTGGCCAAAATTTCGGTGCATCGTTAATTTATATCAATATATCAGATTTGAGAGTCTGTTTTTGTAAAGTGTGAGATGATAGTTATTAATTGGGAGGACAGAAATCTTGTTGAGTTGCCATATGGAGGGGAGTGACTAGGGTATCTTGGTTGTTTGAGAGTTATACAATTTCTTCCTGTATATAAGTAGTTCTTTACCCTTTTTCCTCAAGTAAACCTAACAGATCACGTTTTCAGGATTACCTTGGGAAAATCATGTTTAATTATACAATAAGAAATATTTGGGAATATTCCCAATTTATTTCTTAATGTTATAACCTACTTAGCAGGCAAATATTGCCATCTACTGGCCAAATGGAGTTACTGCAGTTCTGAGCTCCGTGCATGATCAGCTGGAGAGATGTCAGTAGACACATTCCTCGCCTGGTTCTAAAAAGGGGGCAGTAACACCTCGGGCATCATACACAGAGTACTAAAACTTTGCAGGCAACTTCTAGAGCCCAAATACGAACAACATTTGTTTGTAACAAGCTAATATAATTTGCAATGATACAGCAAATCCCCAGATCATGTTAACAGTCATGGGTTGCTGTGTCTGCTACTGCCAGGGCTGGACTGGGACAAAAATCTTCCCTGGACTTCATCCAGACCGGCCCACTTTAATTATGAAACACGCCCAAAAATAGTATATAAACAAACCAGATCGCTCAACCAATCGTTTTACAGATATCAGAGTTGCTGCACAGCGATTGGGTAAAGCAAGGCAGCGGCACTGAAGTTGAGTGCGCACCATGTCTCAAGGTGAGGCGGATGAGCAGCAGATCTCACCGCACGATGGCCCCAATATGAGACTGTGGCCGAATGCATCTGTTTTACAGATGGTGAGGACGTTCTCACCTCACCTATTAAGGGCAGCATTCACACTGGCCCACTGAGCCATCGCCCTACCGGGAATCTCCCTGTAGTCCCTATGGCCGGGATATGCCTGGCTACTGCTGATCATGCATAAAAAGTTGCGGTAGTGAAGGGGTTAAAAGAATATGCAATCAGCCTCGCACTTGACAATGAACAACGAGATAGGCAACAAAATGACTTAATAGGGTCCCTTGTAGTTGAATTAACCAAACTTCTCATTGGAAAAGTGGAAACATTAATTGTTTAATTTTCCTATTACATGACGGAAAGTTAGAATTTTAATAAACATTCGGAGGCGAGTATTTGCTTTTCAATCTTGCTTTAATAACAAATAGCAGCACAGAAAAGCTTTGAAAATATTGAAAAAACTTTTTAAACAGAAGAAAAAGAAGGACCAATCCCAGCAGGGATATCCCCTCTCACAGTCCACCAATCACAGTGTCCCCAAGTCCATAACGGTCATGCCCTGCGGAAGCTCCTCCTCTTTCTTGGTTAGTTGAACAGATTCCAAACATACGAAACGAAGAGTAAAAGCTGGAATATAATCCAAATGGAAACGGCAGAAGCGAGGAAGGACACGCTGGATGAGGAGCACAGATGATCAATAGTCTGCGAAGAGAACAGAGTATAATGGTAATTACCAACAAAAATTCTTAGTGTGCAAACATTGTAACCAGTTAATCAGTATCTATGGATAACTTAAATATAGTCATGCGCATGCGCAAAGGTCATTAAGGAAAAACCTCAGGCTCACTCCATGTGAAAGATAAGAGTAAATAAAAG
The DNA here is from genome assembly GCA_009667805.1 of Leptobrachium leishanense. Lineage (NCBI taxonomy): Eukaryota > Metazoa > Chordata > Amphibia > Anura > Megophryidae > Leptobrachium > Leptobrachium leishanense. The sequence continues at coordinate 137,513,687 of CM019070.1, forward strand.
TGGTTTTTTTTTTTTTTAATTTATTGTACGAACATCCCAAACTATCAGAATTTATTGGGTGGGTTGAGGTGGGAAATACTTGCCTCCGAATGTTTATTAAAATTCTAACTTTCCGTCATGTAATAGGAAAATTAAACAATTTTAATACAACATATCGGAGGCTCGTATTTGCAAATTCAAAGCCCTTCTAAAAGAGGTGCAGTCCAATGAGGCGCTGGTCGGAAATAGAAGGTACGTAGTGTAGATTCCCTAGACCAATCAGCCGCTCGCATAAGGTCTTCCAATTTACAACCCGATTTCAATGCCGAGGTAGCCATAGCACTACGGACTGAAAGGCCCCAAAGACCGAGACATCTATCCTAACTAACTCCATCAACCACCGTAACCAACGAGACAGGGTGGTGGAAGATACTAGACGGTGAGGTGTCACATAAGATAAACAGAGAGGAGATACTCCCGGGGAACGAAAAGGTAAAGTGCGTTGTTCATAAATTTGTAAGCATTTAACGGGACATAGAGCTAGATGTTCCGGAAAACATGGATAAAATACGGAAGAAATTAACGTCTTTGTACGGCGAGTAATATCAAAACGGACTCCTTCTGGAGTAAACGAACGAGAAGGGTAATCTAAAGCTCTGACATCACCTACCCCTTTACAGGAAAACAGACATAAAATCATCAACAATTTAGCAGATAATTGTTGTAAATCCAAAACACAGGACTGAGGAAGCCTACAGTTTGCTTAGGCGAAACGTGTCTCTTTTATGTTTATTTTATGTGGTTTTTAGATTAAATGGTTTACTTTTACTTCCAGTTCGTTGCTCTTTTCAGTACAATATCCTGCCATTGATTTTTTACATTCTCCACTAATCTCCAGCTTGGGACCTGCCTATTGGATTTCGATTCCATGCAAGCTATTATACTGAGCCACTTTTCTAAGAGGCTCAACAAATTTGTGAGTATCCATTTGTTATTTACTGGTATGCCACAAGAATGCTGATGTCTGCGCAATGGAAGTCTTTCTTTCCCTTTAAGTGCTAAAGAAGTCTTCCACGGACAAACCCATTGCTAAATCAAGTGTAAAGAATCCTACAGAAGGGGTGTGACCCCCCAGAGTGGTCAAAAGGCGTTACCATCTGAGCCTAGGGCTCTACACTTGTGAGTTCTTGACACACACGATTGGTCTTTTATTATCTTTTATAACCTGATTATTCAAACGATATTGCACCATGGAGCTTTTTATTTTTTATTAATAGGCTCAATTGATTATGATTCTCCAACTACGAGTATCCAGAATACCGTTGAAAATCCCTATTCAAGTTACAAGTTACCTAGTGATTAAGTTAAGTGCGCTCACACCGGGCCTAGTGCCCATGTTCCAAATCAGAATTAGTTGGCCAGTTGGAAAGAAAGCGTAACACCAGCGAAACATCCCAAGTGGAATCATACCTTGGTACTGGAGGACGTGCAAAACGGACCGCTCTCAACAATCTACAAACTAAGGGATGACGACCCAAAGGAGTCCCCTGAATGGTTTCATGACCAGCCGAAATAGCCGAACGTAAGGTATTTACAGTACTATACTTCAAACCAGCATCAAATGACTCAGTAAGGAAATCCAATACTCTGTTTACAGATGCCGAAACGGGATCGAGATCCCTGCCCATACACCAGCCAGACCATTTACGCCACGCGGAACTATAGGCCGTCCGGGTACCCGGAGCCCATGCCTGTTGAAGCAAGGTGTTAGTACGGAACGAAATTCCCTCGACAAATCCAGGTCCCCGGAAACCAACCAGGCAGTCAACGGACATCGTTCGGATATGAGCGGGTGTGGAATCCCGTCTGGATCGAGGATTAGGTCCTGGGAGAGTGGTAGAAGCCGAGGGAGATCTATGGACAATTCTAACAATACTGGAAACCAGTGTTGTCCCCGCCACAGAGGGGTGACGATCACCAAAGTTGCCGATTGCGTTTGAATCTGCGCAAGGGTCCTCGCGATCATTGCAAACGGTGGGAATGCAAAGTGTCGTGCCGTGGACCAGTCCTGAAGGAATGCATCTGTCCCTAAAGCCTCTGGATCCAGTTTCCAACTGAAGAACCTTGGTAGTTGACAATTCAGACGTGAGGCAAACAGGTCCATTTCCATCGGACCCCAGAGATCGAAGAGACTCTTGAAGACGGAGGGCAGCAATCTCCAGTCTCCTGAATCGGCTGTGTTGCGAGAGTTCCAATCCGCTATTGTGTTGTCTAGACCCGGAAGGAACTGAGCTATCACCGTGATCCTTCGTTGAAAGCAGAATGTCCAAAATTCTGTTGCCATTTGAGTGAGTTTCGGGGACCGTGGACCCCCCAAGGAATTGATATTGCGAACTGCTGGAAAATTGTCCATCTTCAGCAAGATCGCACCTCCCTGGTGATTTCGCGCGAAACATTTATTGCGAATAGACCCGCCAGAAGATCCAGACAATTGATGTGCAGAAACATTTCTGTCGCGGACCAACGACCCCCGGTCTCCAGAAGACCGCATCTTGTCCCCCAACCGGTTCTGCAAGCATCCGACTCGATCGTGAGAGATGGAGGTGGAGGGGAAATTTCCTTGCCATTCCAGAATTGGAGGTTCTCGGTCCACCAAATCAGATCTAGACGAGCTTCCTCCATTATGCAAATGTGATCCGAGTATGCCAAACCCTCCCGAAGGAAATAGGCCTTCAGGCGTTGGAGGGCCCGATAATGAAGCGGTGCTGGAGGTATGGCCAGGCGAGCAGCAGCCAACAACCGGATAACCCTGGCTAGCTCCCGTAGTGACACTTCTGGTTTGCGAAGTAACATCCGCGTCTCCTTCGATATTGTCGATACCTTTTGAGGAGGGAGACTGAGACTCCAAGATCTGGGATCTATTAGGAGACCCAAAAACTCCAGACAAGGAGTCAGTTTCAGCATTGATTTGTCGGTGTTTATCAGAAACCCCAACTCTTGTAACAAAGTCACTGTTCAATTCAGATGTGTTTGCAGCTGAGTCTCCGTGGAGGACATTAGGAAGATGTCGTCTAGATAAACTATGAGTCGGACTCCCTTTGCGCGCAAAGTTGTCGCCACCGGCTTCATGATTTTTGTAAATCACCAACGTGCGGATGAGAGCCCGAACGGCAGACTGGAGAAACGCCACCGAGTGCCTCGCCAACGGAACTGTAGGTAATTTCTGCAATCTTGTGCCACGGACACTGACAGATATGCATCTTGCAGATTGATCTTTGTCAGCCAATCTCCCGGGAGGAGTATGTCCTGCAAATTCTGTAGCCCCTCCATCTTGAAATGGCGATATACTACATGGGAGTTTAAATCTTTCAAGTTTATCACTGGACGCATTCCCCCCCCCTTTTCCAAAAATATATTGCTCACGAAGCCTGGTGAGTCTTCGGGAACTCTCTCCACTGCCTGTTTGGTAACGAGATCCAAGATCTCTTGATCTATGAGATGTGATCCCTCTTGAGATAGATGGAGAGGAGTTGGGGAGTGCGCTTGGCAAGGTATGGAGGTGAATTCTATCTGAAAACCCTTTACCGTAGCCAGTACCCATGGGTCTGAAGTTATAATTCGCCAGCGATCTATAAAATGCGCAATGCAACCTCCCACTGGACCCCCAGACCTCGTGAGGATCAAAGGACTGAATACCTGCTCGGCGTCATCCAGAGAATGTGCCTCGGAAACCTCTGAAGCCTCTACCTCGCCAGCCATAGGTGTGTGAGGGAAAGAATGCTCCTGAATAGGAGGTGTCTTGTTGTGGGGCAACTTGGGGGGTTGCTTCGGGGGATGATATGGTCTTGGTATGAACCCTGCTCGGCCGGTAGCACGCCCCCTGACCCTACCGGCCCTGCCAAAAACCCGTCCTTTAACTACTCGTTTGAGTGAATTAGAAACTTTATCCAGGGATGTAAAGGTGTTGGCATATTTTCCCATGTCCTTAATATAATTGTCCCCAAAAAGGAGCCCCTGGGCTGCACTACCCAAATCTGAGTCTGCTAACCCTGTTAAGGTATTATCAACTTTTAGTAGTGTCTCCTTTCCGAGGAAATGGCATTATTTGCGTTAGCAATAAAACATAAAGTGCGCTGCACATAATTACGGATCAACAAAGGGTCTAAAGTGTTGCTTGCCATTTTAGCGTCCTCAGCGATATCGAACAATTTAACTAATGGACCTACTGAGTCTAACAGCTTGTCCTGACACATCCTGAAGGAATGGTCAATACCGGACTTAGTGGACCACCCATGGTGGGCGACATATTTTTGAAAAGATTTATCCACGATAGGGGTGAGGCACACTTTACCCGCAGTAACGGGTCGTGGACATTCTTGGCGCATTTTAATGCGCGTTTCCTTGTCTAAAGGAAAACGCAATCTTGCATCCAGCCACTGCTCTACATAGGGTTTTGGTGACCAGGCAGAGGAGCGTGGATTAGACAAATCCTCAGGATAAAATAAGGGGTCACCCTGTGGGTCATAAATAACGGCTTCAGAGCCAGGAGGATAATCAATAGACTCGTCCATAACAGACAAGTCGTCTTGGGGAGCATATAGCACCACCTCATCCCCAGTAATGACATCAGGGTCGTCACATGAGGCCTCCATCTCCTCACTATCCACCTCCTTTGGAGGGGACCTTTCTGCCCGCTTTTGCCTCTTGGGGGCATAAGGTGCCAGCGCCCGGGAGTCCGGGGCCCTTTTGACACCAGAGGCTTTTTCAGTGCTGGGCAGTGACAGAGGTATAGGGTTGTCAGCCCCTTCAATCAAGTGCCTTGTTTTACGGGCAGCCTTTTTACACACCACGGGGGGGCGGTGGCACAGTAACCGCAGGTTCAGGGACAGCGGTAGGAACAGTAATTGAGGGTGTAATTTGCACCGGGGCTGATTGCAGGGCTTGAACTGCCACAAAAACCTCTTGTAAGGACTTATGAAAAGTCTGTGACAAGTTTGCCACCTCAGACTTAACGGTTGATAAAACATGGGCCTGCAGGTTTTTATCTAGAGGGGCTTCATATGGGATATTCTCCAGTGGATTCCCCACAGAATTAGAGGCAGAAATGTTCTCCTGCCCTGAACTGGCATCTGACTCTGACCCTGCAGGGGAAGGAGAGCGGCGACGCTGTTTTGTTTTAGGCATCTCCACAGCAACCAGACGCGGCAGGTGCAGTACCTAAAATGGCCACTGGGGAGAAAATGGCGGAGAAGCGCGCGCACACCTCCCTGCGCGAGCCGGGTGAAGCTAATGCCGGCAAACTCACTCTGCGATAAAGCAGGCGCTCAGAAACGCGGAAAAAACGCATAAAAGGCTGCGAAAATGACAACAGCGGCCGTCCCCGGTTATATAAAGACGGGAAAACGGGTCCGCAGCGTCATTTAACAAAGAGCATAAAAAAAACGTTACTTATCTGCACTGTGTAGCAGCAAGAAAGAGGAGGAGCTTCCGCAGGGCATGACCGTTATGGACTTGGGGACACTGTGATTGGTAGACTGTGAGAGGGGATATCCCTGCTGGGATTGGTCCTTCTTTTTCTTCTGTTTAAAAAAGTTTTTTCAATATTTTCAAAGCTTTTCTGTGCTGCTATTTGTTATTAAAGCAAGATTGAAAAGCAAATACGAGCCTCCGATATGTTGTATTAAAATTCTAATATAGAATTGAGCAAAATTCACTGTTGTTATTCCTAAAAATACTCTTATGTAAGAACAAAACCAGTCAAGAACACTTGTTGAACAGGCTAAGCTGAGCTCTATTCTTTTTTTTTGTACCATATGGGTATGTTTACTTATTGTTCAAGAAGCGTATAACTTGAAAGAAAGTCTCCATAAGGCACACTCGACCCATAAAATAAATGCTGTGTTAAATGCAGAGGAATGTCACTCTTTTCATTAGCTCAAAGGTTTTGCACAGCTTAAAGATATGTGTATGGAAGTCACAATAAAAATAGAAGCTTGGCAGTAAGAATGAATGTACGTGTCAAAATAATATTACTCTTGTCGAAAGGATAGCGGGAAAGAAAATGACACTACATCCACTGGAATGATTTTATAGATCTTCTTCTTCGCAAGATGTCACCTTATATAAACTACTTTATAAAAACATGACAAAACGATGCTTTGAAGAAATTGTTGACATCCTTGTGTACTAACAAAACACTTTGCCTTTTTAACACATGCCATTATTTGCAGCATGAGTTCAATTATTCAATTAAACCCTCTGTGAATAGCCCATCTTGCTCGAACAAAGACACAGTATCGCTAACGCACTACTGCATTGTGTTTACAGTTGCATATGGTGATTATTTACGTAATTATCCTTCGGAGTGTTTTCTTATTTTGCTTTACTTTAATTATAGAACACGACTAATCATCAGTTGAAAGAAATGTTCGGTGAAACAATAATAATAAAAAAAAGGATTGCATCCAGTGAAATCCTGGATCTGATAAAACATGTGCTCACTTCAGTCCTACATTATTCTTGCACCTGACAATCCAGAGATGCATAGATGACATAAGCAGTAGTGTGCTGATAAACAAGGCGGAAAAGGTTTTTGATTAAACAGGCACATTAGCTTAGCACTGTTAAAAGCTATCATTATACTGATTTTTTTTCAACACCAAATCCGATGTTTAGCTATAAAGCTAGAAGCTACAAAAAAAATTGAATTAAATAATTGCAGAGAGTACATTGTATGAAGCAGTTTGATAGCATCATTTTACTAGTAATGCAAAAATGTTTGTTTTTTTAAATTCTGTTAAATTTTTTAATCCTGGGATGAAATGTTTCTGACAAAACATATGTAGCGCTGTTAAAGATTGGGTTGCTACATTTGCTCGTTATGGCCACCAGAGGGAGACAGAAGCCATATGGACTATGCTGGACCTAAACGAACTACAATTTCCATCGGGCTTTGCGGCGGATACAGGAAGTGGGTGGGAGAGAGGGGAAGGACGTCAGCAGCCTCGTGCGGAGGAGAGGCAGAGTGAGCCGAGCGCGAAAGGTGGAGGACGCACGTGAGACTGCCAGGGATCGTGACCAGGCCGGAGTGCAGGCGCTGCCTTGCGGGTGCTGGAGATCGGGACGGTGACTTTGCAGATATCTACCTACGCACCACTGAGAGGTCTGCGCAGAAATTTAGTTCCGGTTGGACCCCGAGTAAGGAGACCACGATGATCCATTGGGAGTGCAGGCGGTAGGCCGTAGTTTCTCAGCGTGGAGATCGGACAAGCAAGGGAGCGGATCCAGTGGCACAGAGTCCCAGTGTAAAAGCGGAGAGACATCCTTGATCGGGCAGTGGAACAGATTATCTAATGGATGGGTGAGAGGCCTTCCAGGCTGCAGTTCCAACTATAACAAAGCACGCTGCATTATTGTTTAAATCTACAGGGCCCCAACGTGACTAGTCAAAGATTTGCTTATTTCATTCACTGGCCAGTTGAATACAGTACCCGGGTACCCAAGACAATACACATACACCTTTTTGAGACATTACATTCACGGGATTTACACTCCAGAACTGAAGGGGTTAATCTTTTCTTTTTGCCACTGCGTGTTTCCCGCATTACGAAATCCTGTCGTTCAAATACCGTATCTATAAAATATATGCTTCTTTATTGGGATCAGTAAAGAATATATTCTATAAAAATCCACAACAGTGCTGGTGTATATTTATTCCCTAGCACGGTGAGACTAACCCGAGGTTAATTCAGTGACTCCTCCGGGAGTGAGCGTTACACATATTTACACATTTTAAAATGTCAGCCATGTATAATGTTAAAGCTCTATACATAATAATGAATGGAATCATTATGAGTGGATGAATGTCCAAGTTACATAATTAATTGTGTGGGTATATATATATATATAGACACTTATAGATACTGATTTGCCTACGGGTCCCAAGCATCCACTGCAACTGGTCATCATGCCTAGCTCCTAATTGATGAGGGCCCAACAAACCCGAAACAGCGCTGTCCTAGGAGTGGCTTTGACCAGTTGCATAAACCTTATCTCTGCTACAAAGCCACGGTGTGGCATAGCACTGATTTTAGGATTCTGTGTAATAACAGATCCAGGAAACATAAAAGTGAGACAGATGTCATTTGCATATCCTACCCAGAATTCCTTGCTGCATATGAGGAATGTGGCACAGGAGCTCTGGGATGCAATTCATCGAATTGCTGTGATGTGCAAGTGGCTTCTGCAATAAAAAACACTCTTATTATAGTGTGGAGGCTTTTTATCTCACTTTTTGTCCTCCACTACAACCCTTATAGATATATATATATATATATATATATATATATATTAGAGGTCGGAAAGGTTGGGTACTGGATGGGCGATATGTATCACCCCTATTCAGGTTGTGGTCCCTTTATGGACAACTGCAGTTACCCTTCCTGTCCAGGAAGGGGTTTAAAGGTCGTCAACTTCCAGAGAGTAGTGTGGGAGTTGAGGAGGAAGTGATCAGCTGTAGCTGTGTGGAAACAGGAGACTGCGGACTGTATTGCTGTGCCTTGCTAGAAGGACTTATATTTTCTGGGAAAGGATTCCCCCAGGTTTGGGACTTTTTACAAGTCGGTGAACCACACTTATTTTCTGTTCCTTGTGCTGAAGACTTAGACTTTACTTTGATTTCGCTGATAAGCGTGTATTTTATGTTTACTGTTTTGGTTGCCCTGAAAGGAAAAATAAAGCTGTTTAATCTAAGACATTGTGCAAGTGCTCTGTGGGCTCCCCAAACAGCACAATATATTTATATATATATATATATATCCTGTAAATGCAGATTCGATCAAGTTGGATAGGACCTTTCAATGATGGGATACATTGGCAACTGTGACAGGCTTACGCAAACTATAATCATACTTTGTGAACTGAATCCCTATCATTTATTCCCTCAGTCAGGCGTTTGAACATTTTTAAAACTGTGCTTTTTTGCTGTAGAATAAGATGGAAGAATGTGGTCATTGATATGGAGGGCTCTTTCCTGGTATACTGTATATGGATAGATAGAATACAAATGGCAAATACGTGAAATAAGTAAGGTGATGTTACAGTAAGAACCTGAATTCAGTAAATTTGTGTTTTGACTAGTAAAAACTAGTTCTTTCAAAGCTCATTAGTGATCCCTAGTTTTTACTAGTCAGAACTAGAAGCCACAAAGTCTCATTGCGACTCATGAAAGAGCTTTGCAACTTCTAGGGTCACATTACAATCTTGGTGCTGCATTAACGTTAGCCGCGGTGGCCACTGCATATTACAATACAAACGCTAACGGGTTAAGTAACCCGTTTGCGTTTGGTATCTTGCTCTTTTCAGCGTGAGGTTACTGTACTTTGTGCTCCCTATACTTAACATGGGGAGCGCAAAGTGTTAATCAGCGTTAGGATTACTATCTACTAGCTCTGATTAACGTCCAGCTGTGGTTAGCAAAAAGTTAACCACAGCCAGGATTTGGTGTTAACAGATTCCGCTGGTGCAGAATCTGTTAACACCAGCCCAAAAAATAACAAAAGTGAGCAGATACTCACCTCCTGTCCCGCGGCGAGGCCCGCGGCTCCGTCCATCTCCTCTGTCCGGCAGGAGCAGGGAGAGACTGGGGGAAAAAGTTTTCCCCCTGCGTATCACTACGCCGACCGGCCGGATCTTGCAAGGCGAGATCCGGCACGTCATGTGATCGCCAGCATCTGGCTCAATGGAGTGTTAGATTTTAATTTCCTGTAAATATAATAAATATTTAGTCTTAAAAAGCCGGTTCTTATAAATGGGCTGTGAAATTCCCCCCTCCATTTTTGTTAGTGTCAATACTGCATAGACCGTTGTTCCTTCTATAGGATATGAGCTGTGGCCGATTTCCTGTTATGTTCAGTGCAGGAAAATGTGCGCAGAAGCGGGAAGATGGGAAAAGGGTCTCTTGTGAACCATATATGGTAGTAAGTTAACTGAGTGGCTAAACTTTGATGTTGTAATGTATCTGTACACTGATTGGCTATAAATTCTGTGTATTTTAATAAATAGATCTGGCTTAACGAGGAAAGCTAGACTTCTGAGAAAGACCAATACAGTTTTGTGATTAATTCTTTTTGGGGGTCTCCGCCATGGCGTAGCGCAGCTCTTACTTTGGTTTTGACATATAAGAAGAAACTTGGAAAAGGTTTATGGTAATTATAATGAAAAATAGAATTTTTCAGTTGTTGTCTGAAGTGGGATTTGCCATTCAGATGTATCCTTATATTTAAGTGTATCTTTACATTTGAATGTATCCTTACATTTGCTTGTTCAGATTTTGCGAACTTGCCTCCAGGCTTGGTTTTTGTTTATTTTCCTTGAAGTTAAAGCTATGGTTCAGAGCTTGTTGATTTTTTTTTTGATTTTTTTTTTGGTGCAAGGTTGGACTCTTTGTCTTTGTTTGTTTTTGTCATTTTATGTATTGTAGTAAAGGAAAATCGTTTGAGGACCTCACGTGTGTTTGAACTCGCCCGGTGTGCTGAGTATTTGTATATGCTGGAAATTGAACTCATAAAAAAAGGAACGAGATGTTTCTAGTTGTATTGTCTCCGTTCTGTGTCTATCTTGTACTTCAATTCTGGTGTTTCTGGGTCGTCCATATCTTGTAATTGTGAGAATTTTATTTTAACTGATTAGATTTTCTTCTTATATATCAACTGATTTAATCTCCCATTGAGAGACAGTTTTTTTCCTCTTATTTTTTTATTTTTATTTTCTTGCGCGCTGCTGCCATTTTTTTCTTTATTTTTTTGCTGCATGTGTTTGCCCACTGATTCTAAAGGATTTGCTAACTGTTTTTTCTTTCAGATTGCATGTTTGTTTTTGTTTTATTTTTTATTTTGTTTCTGGCATTTGATTGCGTCTGTTTATTTAAATGTTTGTCTTTACTAACTATTAATGTATGTGTTTATCTTTGATGTTTTGTAACGGGGAGCCCCCTATAGGGTGAGGGGGAACCCCCAATCTGCAGAGATGAAGCCTTAAGGACAGGTATACAGTTTCCAGGGAACAAACCAAGATATTAACAGAACTTAGAAAGATCCCTAAGCCCTGACTGAGATCCTTGAAAGATGGTCTCGAAATTCTAACTAGGTTAGGTTTGCAAGATGAATAAAATATAAACCAAACAGACAATAAATGCAGGTATACAGATTCCAGGGAACAAAGCAAGATATAAACAGAAACTAGAAAGATCCCTAAGCCCTGACTGAGATCCTTGAAAGGTGGTCTCGAAATACTAGCTAGGCTAGGTTTGCAAGACAAACAAAACATATACCAGACAGACAATAAATGCAGGTATACAGGATCCAGGGAACAAAGCAAGATATAAACAGAAACTAGAAAGATCCCTAAGCCCTGACTGAGATCCTTGAAAGGTGGTCTCGAAATACTAGCTAGGCTAGGTTTGCAAGACAAACAAAACATAAACCAGACAGACAATAAATGCAAGCATACAAATTCCAAAGCACGGTACAGTACAGGGGACAGACAGAAGAGAGATCCAGATACAAGAGCCAAAGGTCATACACAGAATATCATACTAGAGGGGTTAGGCAAGAGAGGGATCCTAAATACATAAGCCAGAGGTCATACACAGCAAATCAAAGTACACCAGCATACAGGGACTAGGTATGAAAGACTATCCTGGTCCAAGGATCAAGGGGAGTCCTGGTCGTACTTATAGGGCAGAACAGGTCACATGACCGCAGGCCAATAAGCCCAACAGATAGCCTGCAGGCTGAAAACAAAAATAAACAGGAATCCCTGCTACCACCAGCAGGGGGCAAGGCCGAGACGTGACATAACCCCCCCCTTACGGGTGACCTCCTGGGCACCCAAGAAAGAAAACATGGACGGCGTGAAAACGGACAAGGCCAGTCACCAGTACCCATGGGAATCCCACTCAGACTCAGAGTAGTCAGCATGTGCCTGAGCAAGCAAAGCTCTTTCATAAACCTCCAGGTCCTCTCTGCAGATCACTGCACCATTAGAGGCCCGTACACAACCCTCGGCGACCGGGCTAGGGTCTCGTACCCGAGGATCCGACGGCATGAGTACCTTGGACTTTGAACGGAGTGAATCATCAGTCCCAGGTTGTTTAGTCCTCTTGCGTCTCCTGGACCGTGATCTAGGAGTTCCGTCCACACCATGGTACATAGAGGTATTAGAGGTACTGCCAGATCCAGTGACAGTAGTCGTGCCCCGAGATTGTATATTACAACCCACAGTGGAACCACTAGACACCGTGGACTTACTGTCTACCCCAGAGACAATGACCTTGCCATGAAACGTGGCCCCGACTGATACAGTACAGGGTGTGTGCATGACTGGTACACCCTCGGGATATGGGACATCACCAGGACATGGTACAGGTGGCGCCACAACAGTCTTACACCTCTCCCCAGGAGGAGTATATTGTTGATCATCTGAATCAGAGTCTTCCAACAGCCCTTTCAGAATGTCAGGGTGTCTCTGGAGCACTACCCAGTGCCTCTCACGCATCCAAAAGCCGGAAGGCGTCCGTATAATGTCCGTAGGAACACCATGTGATTTAGGGATCTCAATATTCTTTAAACCACCAGCTTGCTGAATTTCCCTGATTACTGTGCAGAGTAAGGCAACCTCGGACTCAGAGGGTGTAGTATCAATGGAACCAGAACAAAGTGTGGCAGTTTCAGAACCAGATTGGCTAGGGTTGATCACCTTTTCTTGTCTACTCTTAGACTTTGTGACCACCTCACAAGGCTTGACAATGGTGGGGACAACACTGGACTCACTGTGGGGCAAGGGCACAGTGGTCTCATGTGCCAATCCAGGCACATCGGCCTCATAACAAAACGTGGTCACAGCTGTCTCGTCTAACCTGGGTACAGCTGTCATTGCTGACGTACAGCTTGTCCCGGACACCACTGGCAAGGTACCAGCCTCAGGCATCATGAATGACATATTGTCAGTACCCGACATGGCTGGCTTCGTGCCAGGGGAAGCAGACATGGCTGGCTTTTCATTGCCAGTGGGAACAGACATGGCTGGCTCCGTGCCAGGGGAAGCAGACATGGCTGGCTTCGTGCCAGGGGAAGCAGACATGGCTGGCTTTTCATTGCCAGTGGATACAGACATGGCTGGCTTCGTGCCAGTGGATACAGACATGGCTGGCTTCGTGCCAGTGGATACAGACATGGCTGGCTTCGTGCCAGTGGATACAGACATGGCTGGCTTCGTGCCAGTGGATACAGACATGGCTGGCTTCGTGCCAGTGGATACAGACATGGCTGGCTTCGTGCCAGTGGATACAGACATGGCTGGCTTCGTGCCAGTGGATACAGACATGGCTGGCTTCGTGCCAGTGGATACAGACATGGCTGGCTTCGTGCCAGTGGATACAGACATGGCTGGCTTCGTGCCAGTGGATACAGACATGGCTGGCTTCGTGCCAGTGGATACAGACATGGCTGGCTTCGTGCCAGTAGATACAGACATGACTGGCATTTCATTGCCAGTGGGAACAGGCATGGCTGGCTTTTCATTACCAGTGAGAACAGGCATGGCTGGCTTTTCATTACCAGTGAGAACAGGCATGGCTGGCTTTTCATTACCAGTGAGAACAGGCATGGCTGGCTTTTCATTACCAGTGAGAACAGGCATGGCTGGCTTTTCATTACCAGTGAGAACAGGCATGGCTGGCTTTTCATTACCAGTGAGAACAGGCATGGCTGGCTTTTCATTACCAGTGAGAACAGGCATGGCTGGCTTTTCATTACCAGTGAGAACAGGCATGGCTGGCTTTTCATTACCAGTGAGAACAGGCATGGCTGGCTTTTCATTACCAGTGAAAACAGGCATGGCTGGCTTTTCATTACCAGTGAGAACAGGCATGGCTGGCTTTTCATTACCAGTGAGAACAGGCATGGCTGGCTTTTCATTACCAGTGAGAACAGGCATGGCTGGTTTTTCATTACCAGTGAGAACAGGCCTGGCTGGCTTTTCATTACCAGTGAGAACAGGCATGGCTGGCTTTTCATTACCAGTGAGAACAGGCATGGCTGGCTTTTCATTACCAGTGAGAACAGGCATGGCTGGCTTTTCATTACCAGTGAGAACAGGCATGGCTGGCTTTTCATTACCAGTGAGAACAGGCATGGCTGGCTTTTCATTACCAGTGAAAACAGGCATGGCTGGCTTTTCATTACCAGTGAGAACAGGCATGGCTGGCTTTTCATTACCAGTGAGAACAGGCATGGCTGGCTTTTCATTACCAGTGAGAACAGGCCTGGCTGGCTTTTCATTACCAGTGAGAACAGGCATGGCTGGCTTTTCATTACCAGTGAGAACAGGCATGGCTGGCTTTTCATTACCAGTGAGAACAGGCATGGCTGGCTTTTCATTACCAGTGAGAACAGGCATGGCTGGCTTTTCATTACCAGTGAGAACAGGCATGGCTGGCTTTTCATTACCAGTGAAAACAGGCATGGCTGGCTTTTCATTACCAGTGAGAACAGGCATGGCTGGCTTTTCATTACCAGTGAGAACAGGCCTGGCTGGCTTTTCATTACCAGTGAGAACAGGCATGGCTGGCTTTTCATTACCAGTGAGAACAGGCATGACTGGCAGCGTGCCAGTGGATACAGACATGGCTGGCATCGTGCCAGTGGATACAGACATGGCTGGCATCGTGCCAGTGGATACAGACATGGCTGGCATCGTGCCAGTGGATACAGACATGGCTGGCATCGTGCCAGTGGATACAGACATGGCTGGCATCGTGCCAGTGGATACAGACATGGCTGGCATCGTGCCAGTGGATACAGACATGGCTGGCATCGTGCCAATGGATACAGACATGGCTGGCATCGTGCCAGTAGATACAGACATGGCTGGCATAACATTCCTAACCGGAGACACTGCAACCTCACTGTGAGAAGAGGGCATCCCATGATTCAACAGATTTGAGATGGCTATTCTGCCAGTCTGAATGCCTATGGAGGACACACCAGTACCTCCATAGCGATACCTGGATACATGGTTTCCCTGCCATTGTTTAACAGGCTTTAATACACAATGTTCAATAGTGTGATTTGGATCTGCACAATAAAAACAGAGACCATACAACCTGCGTCTTTCCTTCTCCGATATGGGTTTGCAAGTAGTGCAGGGTGGTGCTGCATCGTTAGCTGCAGCAGGTGATAGGCTCAGAGCCTCTATTAACCTCTGCAGCTCTTTTAGCATAGCAAGCACCAAGTTCAATACAGCTTCATACATATGAGACATACCTGCCAGCTTCTGTTTTGGGACCAGGATAATGTAACGGGGAGCCCCCTATAGGGTGAGGGGGAACCCCCAATCTGCATAGATGAAGCCTTAAGGACAGGTATACAGTTTCCAGGGAACAAACCAAGATATTAACAGAACTTAGAAAGATCCCTAAGCCCTGACTGAGATCCTTGAAAGATGGTCTCGAAATTCTAACTAGGTTAGGTTTGCAAGATGAATAAAATATAAACCAAACAGACAATAAATGCAGGTATACAGATTCCAGGGAACAAAGCAAGATATAAACAGAAACTAGAAAGATCCCTAAGCCCTGACTGAGATCCTTGAAAGGTGGTCTCGAAATACTAGCTAGGCTAGGTTTGCAAGACAAACAAAACATATACCAGACAGACAATAAATGCAGGTATACAGGATCCAGGGAACAAAGCAAGATATAAACAGAAACTAGAAAGATCCCTAAGCCCTGACTGAGATCCTTGAAAGGTGGTCTCGAAATACTAGCTAGGCTAGGTTTGCAAGACAAACAAAACATAAACCAGACAGACAATAAATGCAAGCATACAAATTCCAAAGCACGGTACAGTACAGGGGACAGACAGAAGAGAGATCCAGATACAAGAGCCAAAGGTCATACACAGAATATCATACTAGAGGGGTTAGGCAAGAGAGGGATCCTAAATACATAAGCCAGAGGTCATACACAGCAAATCAAAGTACACCAGCATACAGGGACTAGGTATGAAAGACTATCCTGGTCCAAGGATCAAGGGGAGTCCTGGTCGTACTTATAGGGCAGAACAGGTCACATGACCGCAGGCCAATAAGCCCAACAGATAGCCTGCAGGCTGAAAACAAAAATAAACAGGAATCCCTGCTACCACCAGCAGGGGGCAAGGCCGAGACGTGACATGTTTTGTATTTCGTAGTTTTGATATTATCAGGGTTATCCAAAGAGATTCGAAAAGTCACCGCACGTTCGGTGACTTTTCGTTCTCTTCAATTCGGTTCCTTTTGCCGATTGCATTTCGGTGACCCTGCGGTGTATTCAGCAAACAGCACAGGGTCCCCGAATTGCAGGGAAAAGCTGCCGAAAACCTGACGAAAACTAACCGAATGCACGCTGAAAACAAGCAAAAACATCTGGATTAACCTTCGAAGAAGCCGAACAGGAGCCGAACAGGAGCCGAACAGGAGCCGAATCACACAGAGCCGAAGCAGCTGTGACATAGAGGAGGCAGTGAATAAATTAGCAAAACCATTTGTATGAATCTGGGAAAATGAAACGCTGTTTGCAAAGAAACTACTGAGCGAAAATGTCTGAAATTTTCACAGGAGGTCCAGGGAATGATAATAAAGAGGGCTGTTACAAAAGAATAAGTAAACTGAAAAAAAAAAAAAAATCGGACTTTTAAAAAAAAAAAAAAAATCAGAAAAATGCTTAAAGTATCCTAAAAAATCTACAAATAAAGAGACTTTTTGCTGCAGAATTTTATAATGAACAGTTTATTAGATATTGAATTAAAACGGGAATATTTTTAACATTGAAGCCTATGGGATTCTCCTGAATAAACCTGCCGAATTAAATCACCGAATGGCAGGACATTAGGGGAACCTTTCACTGCTGGTTTGTGTTCTCTGAATAGCCGAAGCAGTGCTTTTTCATGGGGATTTCACTGCCCTCGAACAGGGACCGAACAGGCACCGTATGTTCAGGCAATTCGCCAGGATTTGGCGAATTGCCTGCTCTCTGGATAGCCGAATGGTCAGGAAAGGTAACCGAACACTGATTTTCAGCGTTCGGTTACCTTTCTCAAGCAATTCGGATCTCTTTGGATAACCCTGTATGTTTTTTATATGTAATTTATGTATAGGGACTGCTTTTCGTAAACCAGGTTGCTTTGTTTCTGTGTCATTACTGCCTTGCCTCGTGTAAAAAAAAAAAGGCACAGGAAATGGAGACAATAGGGCTTTACTTTTACAGTGACTTTCAAAAGCGCCTGCTAACTTTTTTTCTCTTTCTCATACATTCATTTTTTCTCTCTTTGTTCTTTTTTTATTTAATTAAAAAAAACTCTTTATTTGTAATGTATAATGTTATTATGTGTTTGTATAAGGATTTTTTTTTCTTTGAATGCTAGTAGTCTTTTAGCAGTGCAAGTTGGATAATGGAATATGTAGTTATTTTTGTTGTTCTGTGAGTATCTATTTGGGATAATTGAACAGTATATACAAATGACATTTATTATTATTATTATTATTCTTTATTTATAAAGCGCCAGCATATTCCGCAGCGCTGTACAATAAGCACAGTATAGACAGGGTTACAATACATTGAACAACATTTGACAAACAGTACAGGAGGAGATGAGGGCCCTATTCCCGTAGGAACTCACAATCTGGGAGGGTTGGGGTTGGAAACAGGAGGAGAGGACTGTAAGGTGAGAGTGATTGATGGTTGCGTCAGTGAGTTGGGTGGTAGGCTTCCCTAAATAGGAATGTTTTAAGGGAGCGTTTGAAGGAAGAGAAGTTAGGGGAAAGTCTGACAGTACGAGGGAGAGCGTTCCAGAGAGTGGGGGCTGCGCGTGAGAAATCCTGCAGTCTATCATGGGAAGAGGTGATGCGGGGAGAAGCTAGGCGCAGGTCACTGTTTGACCTTAGGGAGCGGGCTGGGGTGTATTTGGTGATTAGTGAGGACAGGTAGTGGGGAGCTGAGTTAGTGAGGCTTTTGTAGGTAAGGATAAGGATTTTGAACTTAATTCTGCAGTGGATGGGGAGCCAGTGAAGGGACTCGCAGAGGGGAGCGGCAGAGACAGAGCGGCAGGTGAGGTGAATTAGCCTGGCGGAGGCGTTCAGGATGGATTGTAGGGGGGAGAGGTGGGACAGAGGGAGGCCAGATAAGAGATTATTGCAATAGTCGAGTCGGGAGATTACCAGGGCGTGTATGAGTTGTTTTGTGGCGACAGCGGTAAGAAATGGCCGAATTCTGTAAATATTACGCAGTTGGTATCGGCAGGAGGAGGAAAGAGACTTGATGTGGGGGATGAAGGAAAGAGCAGAGTCAAGTGTAACTCCAAGACAGCGAACTTGGTTTGATGGGGAGATGGTGATACCCTCCACCGTGATCGAGAAGTCAGGAGGTGGGGCGGCATTAGAGGGAGGAATAAGTAGGAGCTCAGTCTTTGACATGTTGATCTTTAGGTGGTGGGAGGCCATCCAGGAGGAGATGCCAGATAAACAGTCACTGACTTTGGAAAGGACAGGGGGAGAGAGATCAGGGGTAGAGAGGTAGATCTGAGTGTCATCAGCGTAGAGGTGGTAATTAAAGCCAAAGCTGTTGATGATTTTGCCCAGGGAGGAGGTGTAGATGGAAAAGAGCAGAGGACCAAAAGAGCAGATGACATGTGTCTAATGCCTTGAATGACTGTAGTAGCAGTTGAATTCTGGAGCTGTTAGTGCTTTATAAAACTAACTGTAACTGTTGTGGAATTGGGCGCGGTTTGAGTGCTTCGGCGTGTGTACAGTAGTGGAACAAAAGAAAGTAATTATGGGAGCTGGATTTACTGTAAATGGATTATAAATTGATGTCTGATATATATATAAAAAAATTAGTGTATCAAGGTGATGGGCTCAAAGTTGTACATTTTCCCAAGAGAGGCGTGGTCGGTTATTTTCCTCTGGTCTTTGTTTGAGTCCAGCACTAAGGGATTGACCGCACCTTAATATAGGTTATATGTTTTGCCAAAATGGCTGACTGAGATCATTTACAGTTTTGTAACTTGTATAATGGAATATATATGTAGGTTCATGTTTGGTTGTTTGGAATCTAAGAGGATGAAGTGATATAAAGCTGAAGGATTTGAGTGAAAGTTTAAAGGAAAGCGCCTACAGGTTTAGTAGCGCTGTACACAGGAATTTAGGCAGATTTCAAATGAGAGAAGGTGTTTTTTTGGTTTTATTTTAGTTGACTAAGGGAGATGGAAGGTTGTAGTTTGGTATCTGAGTATTGTTTGATTGTTTTCTTTTTCTGCAGTGGTAGCCAGATGTCTAGTTTTATTTTTTTTGCTGTCTGTTTTTGTCTTTTGGTGTGAAGTGCAATAGCGTATAACTGGGCCCCCATTGAATATTCTTGGAGGGAATAAAACAGGTTGTAAAATAGCTGCACAAACACCTCACGTTTGAATGTTTGTTTTTAACCAATATTCTTAAAAAAGATTATTGATGTTTACTAAGAATCTTTTTCTGAGTTTCCTCTGAGAACTTTGTGCTAATTAACGCGTCAAGTTTTAAACATGCCCTTCTATACTTTCTTTCCCAGTTCATGATATTTTTGTTGTGTTTTTTTTTTATTTGAATTGAAGTTCACATTCTTTTCCTAGTCTCCTCCATTTTGTCTCACTCATGACCCCTCCTCTCCTCCGTGTTGTCTCTCTCATGACGCCTCCTCTCCTCCATTTTTTTTCTCTCTCATGACCACTCCTTTTCTTTGTGTCCAAAAATGTGTTGCATTTTTTTCTCCATTTTAAAAGTATTTTAACCATATGAATTTTAAAGTTTTTGACAGGTTAATAATACATTTTTTTCCCAAGTTTTTACTTTAGGTGAAAATTACCCATGCATGCCAACTTTGCTCAAGCTAGATGGAAGATTATGTGATACCAATATTGATAAAGATGTTGGAATTGAAGGAAATTTACTCAAACACATTATCATTTCACATTGCAATGTTACATCAACCGGATAATAAGGAATTATCAGACACCAGGCAATAAAACAATCTAATTATCGACAACTCATCAATAAATCATGCTATTTATAGAAGATCATTGATTTGGAAATACAACTTAAGACATGTCAGTTTTACAAAACTGTTATTTTCAACCAATAAGACAGAAGACAAAGAAAGAAGATAATGTATTTTTATATGCTGATGTCGTCTAAGTGATAATTATTTTGTGTCTTTTATTATTTTATATTTTATTATTTTTGTTGTTTAGTTACAATCAATATTGTTCAAAATTCCCTGACACATTTAGGATTATTGAAGATCACATCCAATTAAAATTAGAGTTCATTAATGTATTTAGGAACATATAATTTAATGCATTTGCATAAATACGTTTCATGACACATATAGTGGTAAATGGAAAGTTCTGATCCGGTAAAATTAATGCTGTTTTTATTTTTATTTCATTTGAGGATTGGTGTGTTTTATAAACACCAGGTTTGTTTCAAAACACCGAACAAGACTGAATAGGATAGTAATTAAATATTTTTTTTGATATTTAAAATGGGTGGAATATGCACTTTGGCTATTTCCCTTTTGAGCCAAAGTTGCGTATATATATATTTTTCTCTAACAATGAGTCAGAAGTAGTATAATTTTTTCCCGTGGCGTGAGGCCGATAGGCTTTGCGGGGAAATTTTAAAATTTATTATCTGTGTCTCTTCTTGTGTAAATTAACATTTTTATTGTTTTCGTGCATTTGAGAGTGACAATGAATGAATGGATGTATATGATTAGCGGGGTATACCATATTTTCTTTTCTTTTTTATTTTCTTTATTGTTGCTAAAACCATATCACATCATCAAGAAACCTGACAGTCATAATGACTGCATATGGAACGAATCATGGACATTTTGTGTCAAGGTCAAAGGTCACTGGTAATAAGCAACCAGCGCAAAGAGACAGCTTGTTCAGGAGTCCCTATGGTGGGAGCTCTGATGACATTCAATGATTATGCGTCTCAAGCTGGGATGTTGAAAAAAAAGACCACACCCTGATCTCGCACTGTGGACTATGGTATTAGATTATGGAATATTATTTTTTTTATTTAATCCCCTAGATAAGTGTGAGAAAGGATTGGATTTATGAAAATGAGAATGTATTTCTTGAGTGTGTGTATGAAGGCAGGTGTGTATGCGTTTTGTGGAGTGAAGCTGAACATAGGAAAACACACAGATATAGATCTGACTCATGTTGATTTATTAGATAAATGAACTTTTACATTCAAGTTATTATACTTTTCTTGTTCAGTGAATTATATTTTGGGAAATTGGAATAAATAGTTATTTAATGTCTAGATTAGGTATTTTTGCCTACGCTCCAAGTGGTTCGCTGGAAGAGTGAATCTAGATAGATAAGTGTATTTTATGCTCATAAAGTGCCTCCTTGGGGAATCCCTTTTGTACATTATAAAGGTATTGAGGTATTTTAGGAGTAAATACCAGAATTTTTTTCTTCCCCTCTGAGCATCTAGAATGATCTAAAGGTCTTAGGCAAGGACACTGTAGCCCAGGTTTAATTGCCTAAGTTTGGTTTATCTTTTAGATGATCACAGGTGATATGTGATCAAAGGAAAGAATTGTTAGATTTTAATTTCCTGTAAATATCATAAATATTTAGTCTTAAAAAGCCGGTTCTTATAAATGGGCTGTGAAATTCCCCCCCTCCATTTTTGTTAGTGTCAATACTGCATAGACCGTTGTTCCTTCTATAGGATATGAGCTGTGGCCGATTTCCTGTTATGTTCAGTGCAGGAAAATGTGCGCAGAAGCGGAAAGATGGGAAAAGGGTATCTTGTGAACCATATATGGTAGTAAGTTAACTGAGTGGCTAAACTTTGATGTTGTAATGTATCTGTACACTGATGGGCTATAAATTCTGTGTATTTTAATAAATAGATCTGGCTTAACGAGGAAAGCTAGACTTCTGAGAAAGACCAATACAGTTTTGTGATTGATTCTTTTTGGGGGTCTCCGCCATGGCGTAGCGCAGCTCTTACTTTGGTTTTGATATATAAGAAGAAACTTGGAAAAGGTTTATGGTAATTATAATGAAAAATAGAATTTTTCATGGAGTCCTATGAATTCCATCGAGTGGATGCTCGCGGAGGCGCTCAGCGCTGCCGCGAGCATCTCAGGGTTTTGTGCCCGGTAACAGTGCAGGCAGCTTTTTTAGCGCCTGCATTGCAATTCCACGCTAAAACGGGGGCGCTAGGGGGAAAACTGCAGGCGCAGTTTTCCTCCCTAGCGCCCCCGATTTGGCGAGGAGAGTGTAATTTAGCCCCTAGTTTTTACTAGTAAAAACTAGGAGTTGCATTGGAGCTTGTAACTCGCTTTGTGACTTCTAGTTTTGACTTGTACAGCTAAGCTACAGAGCTTTGAAAGAACAAATTTTGGGTCTTCATTCTGTGGAAAGCCGAAGTTCACTCTAGCTGCAACAATTGTGATTTTTACCATCATTTGCAACATTGGTGAATATCGACATTTAGTAAATTAGCCTTACAATTACTAGGCATCATTTTTTTGTTTGGGTCAGACTGGACATTTTCAATTAAATGTTTAAAAATAAGGAAATTAGAAACTGAAATCTCTCCTTCTTAGCTTTCTTTCATCGTCTATAATGTAAGTGATTTTACACTGAAAGCTCATGGGTGCCGCGTATTTTAATTTAATTGAAAACTTCTAGTCTGTCGCTGAGATATGTTTTTTTTCCCAATTGATTTTTTTTCTGTAATTAAAATGAAATTACATCTACTGTGTGAAAGCTGTTATGTATAAAGAAATGTAATGTATAAACACTGTTGCTGCCTCTTCGTCTTTATATGGAGTTTCCACGTTTGTATTTTCCATCCAAGACGATGGGAAAGGAGCAGATGGGGTTTGGGTTTCCTTTTCTGAGAATTATGTAGGGGCTGCAATAGTTGGGCTGGTACGGGTAGTTGTTAGTTGAGCTAATTAATCCCTTCACTACCGAGAAGTTTTTAATGGTAAATAAATTATCATATCACTTATTTGAAACACGGGATGCAAAGTTAACAAATAAATATAGGGTAAACAGAAATTGTTGTTCTGAAATGGTTAAAATAATATAAATTCGCTCATTTTTAATTTTCCATGTATTCATATATCCTTTACAGAATTATTGTGGGAATGAAAGATTCTGAACTCAGGATGACGTCCCTTATCTCGCACAAATTCACACGGGGTCTACATTATCAGCATACAGGCAGAAATACCCTTTGTGTCAAATACATAAAGATAGATAATAAAATGTCAGGATCTCCTGCATTAGTAGTGAACATAATGAGATTATTAGCACAGGAGCTTCCACAACATACCAGCACGATATACAAATATTATCTGTATGTGGCATAATGAATGTGTATGGAAATTACAGTAACACCTTGTATCTGTACTGTACAGGGATTTTCAATCATTATAACCCCCTGAATTTTATCCCTGTACAGCAGTGAGTCACCCCAGAGCTCTCCCTGTATTCTGCCAAATCCGTTGCTGTTGTTATGCAAAAGTAATGTGTTTGAACCTTTTGTTACAGTGAGGATTGGGGACGCTATATTCAGCTTCTTTTATCTCTCCATAGGGTGCACGGAGAGAGATAAAACAGTGGATTTAATTTCTCCAGAGGAAGCACACTAATCTGTCTTTTAAAATGTGTGAAAATGGTCTGGTTGTGGTTTGGCTGTCCTTTGCAATCCAAACATAAGTACTATATATATACAAAATTATAATTAAATTCTATATATATAATTTTTTACAAACTTTTCCATGACATAACCCGGTAATACATGCTAGGAGTTTAGTTCACAAAATATGATCATATCTTGCTTAACCCTTTTATGTGGCCGGGCGGACTATGCTGTCCTCGTGGCGGGTGGGATTGAATGCCACGGGGTGGCGTAGCTCACCCCGCTGGTGTCTATGGACCGTGACAGACTCGTCCACCAATTGGCTGTCCCCTGCAGCCAATGACGCTCTTTGCACATCAGCTGCTTAGGCCGGCCAGAGGAGGGGCCCGCCGCAGCAGCCGAAAAGCAAGGAGTACTAGTACGTCCCGCTGGCATTAATGCCATTAAACCCACAGCAAGGGGATAGGCCTGTCACAGCGTCGATGTATCCCATCTTGGCAGGTCTAATGCTAAACACCTAATGACCACGTTTATAAGATTAACTCATTGAACACAGAATCCTTTCTGGGGCTCCCAGCGATTCAAGGAGTGCAGAATACATACATACATACATACAGTATATATATATACATATATATATATATATAGAAAAGAACCAAATGGGAACAGCACTCAGTCCTGTAAATGCCAATAGTGTAAGTTGCCCAGGTGCAATCCAGGAAATAGGTGCAGTACGCCAAATATGGGAGCACTCCGGGTCTTAAGATGAAAAAATAAAAAACTTTATTGATTAAAAGCCCGACATTTCGGTTCCTAAGAACCTTTATCAAGGAATAAAAACACCACAATAAAGCTGAGTATAAATAACAAATAATTAATTGAATTCACCCCCCAAGGGTGTACTCGCTGCGGCCGAGGCCACGCCATGAGACAGGCGTATGAAGTGCAGGAGGTGATATAAATGAGCTATATATAAAAGGAATGAGTTTTTTTTATATAAAAGGAATGAGTTGTTTTTTTTAATATATATTTATTTTTATTTTCACTTGCGTTCACCACTTATTTGCTTTCACGTTCCAACATACACATGCTCACCTTCACATAGGTACTCCCGGTTTCTACAGACCATTTCTTTTCAGTTTTTTATTCATCACACATCACATTTTTATTTCTTTCAGTAACAAATGCAGATTTAGTTGGTTCTGTCCAGCTCTCATTCCTTTTATATATAGCTCATTTAAATCACCTCCTGCACTTCATATGCCTCCTATCTTTACCCAATTGTACTTCATTCTTTATGCGAGGCTTTTTCAGATTACCAGACAACCCCGATACATGGGTTGCCTTGGCAGCGCATACAGCCGTCGCAAGTCATGACGTATCTATCCAATACATCACGCGCCAAGCGCCTGATGCAGGCACGCCGATTGCCTGTCTCATGGCGTGGCCTCGGACGCAGCGAGTACACCTTTGGGGAGTGAGTTCAATTAGTTATTTGTTATTTATACTCAGCTTTATTGTGGTGTTCCTATTCCTTGATAAAGGTTCTTAGGAACCGAAACGTCGAGCTTTTATTCAATAAAGTTTTTTATTTTTTCATCATAAGACCCGGAGTGCTTATATATATATATATATATATATATATATATATATATAATGTCCTGATGAAATTTCCTTAAAGGAACTGATATGTCGACACTTTGGCATTTTAACCGTATGGAGTAAAAGTTACTTTTTGAAAGATCACATTCACAAAGTGCTGGTCTATCCATGTGAATTATATGTATATTGGCCATACAAATAGCACCAGGTAATCAAGACAGTGGCATAAAATTGAGTACAGGATCATCTTACTTTATACAGTATATGTATATACTGTATATAGTGTAGAGTGGATAAGTCATGTTAGTCCAGATGTCAAAATCACCAGTGTATAGCAGTACGCGGTGATACTTTTTTTATTGGTCTAATGTTACATTTAAAAGACACGCTTTCGAGAGTGTTCCTCTCTTCTTCAGGTCTTGACTCTTTACTGTTCAATTCTATGATTTAGGTCAGTATTTCTTTAAGGCCTGAGGAAGAGAGATACACTCTCGAAAGCGTGTCTTTAAAATGTAACATTAGGCCAATAAAAAATGTATCACTACTACTGCTATACTCTGGTGATTTATATATATATATATATATATTATATATATATATATATATATATAGTTCCGACGCGATGGGAGCCGCACACGTGTAATATGTTAAAACAATAAACTTTTATTATAACACGTTAAAATAAAACTGGTTATAATAAAAGTTTATGTTTTAACAAATTACACGTGTGCGGCTCCCATCGCGTTGGAACTACAGATCTTTTTCTGGAAGCAAGCACCGTGGCGTTCAATTTTGCTCCAATTTGGAGAACAGAAAGAAGTTGCTGGGACTAAATTCGGTGTGTGTATACATATATATATACAGCCACAGTGTGGCATAGCATTGATTTTAGGGTTCTGTGTAATAACAGATCCAGGATGCATAAGAGTGAGACAGATGTCATTTGCATGTCCTACCCAGAGTTCCTTGCTGCATATGGGGAATGTGGCACAGGAGCTCTGGGATGCAATTCATTGAATTGCTGATGTGCAAGTGGCTCCTGCAATAAAAAAACACTTATTATAGTGTGGAGGCCTTTTATCTCACTTTTTGTCCTCCACTACAACCCTTGTAGATACTGATTGCCCTATGGGTCCCAAGCATCCACTGCAACTGGTCATCATGCCTAGCTCCTAGCTGATGAGGGTCCAACAAACCTGAAACAGCGCTGTCCTAGGAGTGACTTTGACCAGTTGCATAAACTGTATGTTTGCTACAAAGCCACGGTGTGGCATAGCATTGATTTTAGGGTTCTGTGTAATAACAGATCTAGGATGCATAAGAGTGAGACAGAGGTCATTTGCATATCCTACCCAGAGTTCCTTGCTGCATATGGGGAAAGTGGCACAGGATCTCTGGGATGCAATTCATTGAATTGCTGTGATGTGCAAGTGGCTTCTGCAATAATAAACACACTATATATACAGTACACGTATATATTTTTTCTTGCACGGCAAATATCATGATTCACTGCAGTCCGTAAAAAATAAAAAAACCTGTTAATCACTTAATGCAAATGCCAAGGTTCCTGCTTCGTACTGCAGATTTCAAATGGCTTACGGTAAATTAATTTTTGATAAAACTTCAAAAATCTTGAAGTTTAATTTTGAGTTTGACCTAAGCTCAACTTGAACTGTATTGTGGAGCCATTCAGCACATTGCCGCAAATCCTGCCAGTCCTATCTGGTTTAATCTAGTGATCTCTCTCTGCTTTCTCCTGTACAAAAGCTCATTTAAATTCTCTGACACATTTTATCAATTCATACTTTGCCTTTGCATTGCAACTGCTCTTCTCTTCAATATTTTTCCTTGTCATGAAATTCGGAAGCTGTCGCTGCCTCTTTTTCTCTCTTTTATTTTAAAGTAGATCTGAGGTTTTGATCAAACGAAGATTTGAGTCAAATATATATATATATATATTTTATTAAAGTACTAAAGTTTTATAAGTTCAAACAGGGTCCCGACATACATTTTAGAGGAAATATTCCCCTTTTTATGTAAATCTTTTTGGAGACACTAGTGCCCTGATGACGAATGACCCATTAATAGCAGCTCGCAAAAGGAAAAATTCTACACGGCCATTTTCCATTTAGGTCTCACTATTATCTGCTCTAGTCTGTCCACGTCGCTGTATAAGTGGTTCCAGTCACAATATTTTACAAACATTCATGCAATAACTGGTATAGACCCCCGGAGAACCAAAGGTGTTCTTCAACAATAGCAGAACCTGCCTCCGAATCGCACCGAACAGTGAATTTCACCATACGGCTAGGTGGAGTAGAGGTAACATCACTGCTCTATCACCGTGGAGACTGTGGAGACACAGGTTCCAATCCCAGCAAGAGCACCTCTCCAGTAAGTGTCCTTGGGCAAGACACCTAACTGTATATACTGGCCACCCAGGACATACTTGAAAACAAGAGAAATCTCAATGTATCCTTCCTGTTGGTTAAATACTTTAAATTTAAAAAATTCGTGGCAGTTCAGCTATTTTGAAAGCTGGCAATTCGCCAAATATTGATCCTTAAAATCTGGCCTGTAGTGGGCCCCGAGGACTGGACTTGACAAACCCTGCTGTATAAAATAGTATTACACCACCATGAAATATTCAAATTATTTTTTGCGAATAAACCAGTAATTATAGGCTCACTTGCGATTGCTACCCGCACAGGCGTGCGCAAAGGGTGTGCACAGGCACACTCTAAAATTGGATGAAGGGGTCCTCTTTCACCTCCTGCAGTGACATTTTAGATGTCTCTTAGCTGGTCTATGATGAATAGCATAAAAACTGACTGTATCTCTGATTACAGCCTTGTTATTACTAATGACAAATGTGTATTTTGTGCAAACTTTTCTAAAACTATGCTTTCAGTCAATAAATGTTCTATGGGGGCACACCCTAATGTAATGGTCTGCGCATGCCAGTGACTACCGGTCTGCTTATAATAGGGGCTGTAATGTTTCAAGACCATGTATAAAATGGACTGTTGCAGTTATTTCATAACAGCTAAGCTGCATTGTATCATTATTACTAACTAGACATGGCGTTCCATGTGGGCACAGAATCTGAGAAGAGCATATTGTTATTGTGGCAGCAGTAATAAGTATAATTGGACCTTAAGGGGTTGAACAGTTTCTGATAGAACCAAAATACTGTTTACTTTCGACAGAGACTTGTAAAATAATACCAGCTTGTAGGAACAAAAGAAATTTGATGGGTTTAAAAATAAGAACATTTTTGTCAAATGATGTGTTTCCAAAACATTAGACAAACTGTTACAAGTCTTAACATATTTTTAACCCCTTCATTACCAGCGTTTTTCCACAAAACCTACTGTACGTCAGGTACCACTGTTTTTTTTTTTTTTGGAAGATCGTATTTAATAAATTATTAGACACAACGAAAAAATTTGTTTAATTTCCGATCGATTCGTTACATTTTTGTAGTTTGTTTCAGTGCGTTGGTTATGATACCGTAATTCGTATTTTGGATTGATCTGTTATTTCGGGAGATTAATCATTTGTATTTCTTATCGCTTTGTTATTTCGTTTTTATTTGTAATTTTTTTTGTTTCGTTATTTCAGCATGTGAAATGGATGAATTAATTACTTAGATTAGGGTTAAAAAGAAGATAGATAATTCCCCTTTTCTTGGTGCTGAAGTATGTTTCAGCACCAAGGACAGCAGCTCTGCGGGGCTCCGGAGCAAAAAATCCCCCTGTTCTTTGTACTGAAATTAAAGATTAAAGCGGCATCAATAACAATACATAAAAGAGATTTATCTGGTGGAATAAATGATAATTGTAAGATTCATGCCTTAAAGTGAAAAGCGATCAGAAGTTATAAAAATGTAATTCTTACAGGAGCTTTTTTATTGAAGTTTGGTCACACATTAAAGGGATTGTCATGTGAGAACAAAATTTCTGCATAAAGATTAACACATTCTTTACTATAAAAAACCTCAAATTTATTAAAAGAACTAGATAGCATTAAACCCCATCGCTATTGAAATAGTGTTTAACAAAAAATCTAATTAAACTCATATTACCCCATGGTCAGCTTGTTCCTGGTCTGGTATCAACCCGTGTTCTATTCCTTTTTCTATCTATCTATCTATCTATCTATCTATCTATCTATCTATCTATCTGTATCTCTATCTATTTATCTATCTATATCTCTATCTATCTATCTATCTGTATCTCTATCTATCTATCTATCTGTATCTCTATCTATCTAGCTATCTATCTATATCTCTATCTATCTATCTATATCTCTATATATCTATCTATCTTGCTCTATATCTATCTATCGCTCTATCTATCTCTGGGGGTTATTTAGAGAGCAACGACATTTTGGTGCTATCTCGTTCGTCGCAATTCAGCGAGTTCAATTCGCCGTCCCTGCGGTGAATTCAGCATTAAGTGAGTCCCCAAAGTGCACCCAATGGATCCGCCAAACAGTGCCAATAAATTATCCGAATGCAAGCGCAAATCGCTGAATGCAGCCAACAACCCGCTGAATACCGCTGAACGCAGCCAACGATCTGTCGAACACCACCGAACAGACCGCCGAACAGACCACCAAACAGACAGCTGAACGCCACCGATCAGTCGCCGACTGCCTCCAAAAAAAGACAATCAGCCCCCCCAAACAGGAGTAAAAAAAAAAAAACTGCAATTTTTGAAAGGTGTTTAAAAAACAAAATGCATGAAAATGCATGGAATTTATATGTAAGGTCCTATGAATACTAATAAAAAGGTCTGTTTCAGAATAAAAAAAAGCCATTTAAAAAAAACTGAATAAAAAATTTCACCAAAAAATCCAGAAAAATAGCAAACAAATTCTAAAAAATAAATAAATAAAAAGGCATTTTGCTGCAAATGAAAAGAATAAATAGTTGAATAAAAAATAATAAAAACAGTACTTTTTATTTTTTCTATCTGCGCATCTGAAGGTAGCCTCGACCGTATTTCACTGGCAATTTGTCAATATTAGGTGAATTGCCAGCTTTCCGACTAGCAGATTTGCCATGAAATTGCAACGTATGGTGAAATTCGCGATTCGGTGCAATTTGGTGGCAAATTCGGCACTCTTTGATTAATTCCTTCTGTGTTTCCACAATTGGTCAGAAGACCTTTTGATGTTGCTGAAGGCCAATCCAAATCTTCAAACCGTTTACCCTCAATAATTCCACTAAATTCAAATCACAAGATGTCAACACTAACAGTGAACCTATGAGAACTTCAAATAATTTTAATAACCTAGAATTAAATAGTATTGCCAGTGACCATTCCATATACAGTCGGTATTAATTAATAAAGTAAAACAATAAAAAGATACAACTTGAAATAGAAAAACCACATGAAAGATATTGAATATGTAACAGAAGGGTTATATTTCATTTCCCTTTAGGTTTCAGTTGATAATATTTTTTTGTTCCCTCTGATTCTACTGACACCGCATTTCAAGTTTACGTATAATATTATTCTGCCTTCAGGAGATTTGGAATTACATCTCAATGGTGAAGACAATCAGATTTGTTCATTACTCCAAGGAACATAGTGGGGTAATTTATCAATGTCGCTTAAACCCATTCTAGATGTAAATTCAGCCCGCAGTCAGAATTTACAATACGATTTAGAAAAATGTTGAGTAGTTGGAAAGCATATTACTGAAGAGAAAATAATAATTCCGTACTAACTTTGTAAAGTTGGAAGCTATCGCACATATTATGATGTTACGCCAGGCGATGTTGGTTGATCTCTATGTGATGTGGACACACAATGAAAGCCTAAATAGATGATGACAATTCCCCCGAGTTCTATTATGCTGTCAATTACATTATTTCATGCCCTAATTTACAAACACGCTGATGACCTTCATTTTTCAGTTGGAAAACCATACAACTGAAATATAAAAATCAATCCAAATCCTATGTAATTCTAAGTAACCAATTTATAATTTAATTATCTGATTCCGTGCAAAGACCTAGCGTCCTGAGAGTTAGTTAACTCAGTTGCCACATTGGCATCAATATATTTTATTGTATAAATGCTTTCCTCCGGTCGACGCGTTTGTTAGAAATAACAAGAATGCTGATTGTGCTA
Source organism: Leptobrachium leishanense (assembly GCA_009667805.1). Lineage (NCBI taxonomy): Eukaryota > Metazoa > Chordata > Amphibia > Anura > Megophryidae > Leptobrachium > Leptobrachium leishanense. Next base: position 137,545,168 of record CM019070.1, read on the forward strand.
TTTCTTCTTGAGAATTAAATTTAAATACAAAATTGTTATGGTTCTAACAACTCAAAAAAAGGACCTTGAAAAATGTTTGAAAAACTTCAAACATTGTTTAGCCTTCACATTTGTTCCTGTTTATTTTGTTTCTATTAGAACGGCATTTGACACCTTTTAACGATGCATGAGCTAATAAAAAGAGCAAACCATCAGAATTCATAGTATTCAAAAAACTGGAACTAATGACTGCAAGCGCTTTAAGTGCGGTCAATGTATTAAAGAAAATCCCCAATGATAGAATGCCATTTCCTAATGTAGCCAGTACATTTAAATGTTTTCTTAACCTGTAATCAAGGAATGGAAATAAAAATAGGATTGCAATACATTTTAAGGTTACATTACACGGTTATTCTAATGTTGTTGTTTTTTTCTCAAGTGAGCACAAATAATTCCAGCCCGTTATTAACAGAATCAATGTAGCAGCTGAAATTATTTCCTTATCTTCTGCATACCTGAAGTTGATCCTCGGTCTTCACCAGACTTAAACATACCACAGAATATAAAATATATAACCTGATACGGCACAAATAATGCTCTCTGGGGTCCTGGGATCTCACAAATACATGGAAGATAACATTAAAACACAATTATGGTGCAGTTTAGTTTATACAAGTTATTGATAAAGGCAAAACTCTGATAATAATCAAAGTGAAAAAAAGGATGCTGCGCTTCCTAGTGCACAATAAATAGTACAATACTCAACGTTATTTACCCGGAGAGTACAGTTGGTAAAAATCATCAATTGATGGAAGGTCAATACCTCAAGAGAAAATAAATAAACATAGCATAATACTGTTTATACATAAATGAAGATCTCAAGAGGTGTAATCACTCACACTTTATAGAGCCTCTAGAAATTTTCGCCTGTGGGTGGAATTCATGTGGGCCCCCCCACTAGCCACTTTAATCGATAACAACTCCCAACGAATATATGAAAAGGAGAAATAGCGACATAGGGTAATTCAGCAAAGATATACAATATGTCTGAATAAAAAAACTCAGACCACTCACGTGCTCATGAGCCACCCAGGTTCTAGTGTTCAAGCCCTAGAGTTGTTTCGAATGGGCACAACTCCTGTAAAAGCCTTGATGGATCCTTATAATAACATGGAAGGAAAATCAAGTGGTGGAAAAAGTATTTAATAAAAGTTTAAAATAAACAACAACAACAAACTCTGATAATGTCCCACTCACAAATAGAGAGCCCAGACACTAGCTCTGAGTGGGTCCAGCTGATGAAGTCGCCTTTCTATGCGGCAAACACGTTCTGGAGTATATTTTAGCCATGTTTTAATAAATTTTTATTTTTACCTCCAAACCTGTCCATGCTGTGCCATCTTTTGGATCCTTTGCGGTTTTACTTGGGTTTTCCAGATCCAAAAATCCCATGGGCGTTCATTCTAGAGCTATGTGAGCTCCTTGAAATGTAAGTACATTATCAGCAGTATACTAATTTGTGAGCTCATTAGATATGCACAAGGAGTTTTTTTCTCTACTTTCCATTACATGTCTGTGGATGAGATATTCCTAATAAGGTGGGGGTCACCTGAGAAATCTGAAGGCAATCAACCCACATGTGTGGACACACTCAGAGCCAGTGTCTGGGCTCTCTATTTGTGAGTGTGACATTATCAGAATTTTGCCTTTATCAACAACTTGTATAAACTATACTGCACCATAATTGTGTTTTATTGTTATCTTCCATGTATTTGTGAGATCCCAGGACCCCATAGAGCATTATTTACGCCGTAACAGGTTATATATTTTATATTCGTGTCCTTTTTGGTTTAGGGGAAACCACTACATCCTGATTCTTGCCATTTGGGGTGTCTTGATGGTGGATACATGTTGTGTGGCGCTACACCATCTCTTGTGCATTAAACATACCCCAGACTTTTTCCTTCTGCTATGTTGTCTTCCTGGATCCCAGGAGCAGGAAGGTGGCATGAGACAAATTCTGTGTTGTGTGTAGTGCTGAGGAAGAAAGGGAGAAAGATTAACCCTTTCACTACAACAAGTTTTGTGCTGCCAAAATTACACTAAGTTGCCTCGACAAAGCTGCGTCATTTTGTGGCGAAACGCGTGTGAAGCATGCTTTTCAATCCTTTTCTTTAGTTCTTTCATAGTTACAGTTTGGCAACATAGAAATTATTGAGCACAGGGATAAAAATAGAAATCTTTTTTGAGACCTCTTTGATTCCATCTTTCTATTTATCTCCCCTTTGTGTGCTTTGATACCACAGCGTTATTTTGATGAGTATAGTGGCAATGATTGTTATTTAGGTGCAATTTTGAGGCAAAAATTGTGCTCCATTGGTTAAGAGCTAGCCTTATATACCCCACTGAAGGAAATATACTCATGTATTTAGGATATTCCTTGCTCTACTAGGCTGTTAGAGTGATTATGGGTATGTCACGATGATGGTAAAATAACTGTTTTGGCTGATACAGATATATAATATATTCCCTTCAAACCGTATTTCCAACTGCTTTGCCATTCACTGTTAACCATGTGTTGTATATTCTATATCAGGGATTTCAAACTCTGGCCCGTCAGATGTTTATTATCTACAATGTCCAGATTGCTTAGAATGCAAGAGCTAGCCATAGATTCATGGGAGATGTAGATCCGAAACACCTGGGGGCCAGAGTTTGAGATCTCTGCTCTCTATGGGTGGTTACCACTATATTTTAAAGATTTATAAAAATTATATTTCAATATATATTCACGGTGTCTGGTCACAGGGTGCTTTGTCTTCATATATCTTTGGATCCTTGATAGCACAGCTTATGGGTACAATAAAAAATACTATAATGTAGATGAAGGTATTCTGATCAGGGCTCAAAAAGGTTTTACTGCCAGTGCAGAGGAACTCTATGGTTAATTTTGGTCACAAAAGAACCCTTTGTACTTTCCCCAAGAAAAAAATGCCAGCCTTCCCTGTCAAGGACATTTAATCAGCATATTCATCAATTATTTGTGTCAGTATAAAGTAAATACAACAGGGTATTCTCTGGATCACTGGAGGCCATTTTGAACTGGAGCAAGAAACACGACTGATGATACACGGTGAAAATAGTGAAGGAATCATATTTAGTTATAGAAAATAAAAAGTTGGATTAATGAAAAGTACTTGTCTTGTTTGGAGTAAGCACTAAAAAGGAGGTCAACAGAGCCTAAAACATGAAAAACACCTACCTTTAATATAAGACATACTATACAAGGGCACAGTTTACTAACTTTTTGTGAGCTGCTAATTGTGAGATAGACATGATAAACTTTCCAATGGCCATCCGTGCATATAATTCTTTACCAAGTGCATTAATGGTTGGCTAATACTCTCCCTGTCCATCATGTTTACTTAATTAAGCACTCATTCATTTTATAATGTTCAATTGAAATACAAACATTTGCACTCTTTTCCCATAGCAGATGAGAACTCCATTACTTTGCAAGGCATGAAATTGGTTTTGTTAATGTCAATATATGCTACAACAACATTAATGGCCATTAATGGCTTCGCTAATGAAACCACTGTGATTTCTTAATTTACGAAAAAGAAAGAGTGATTGACAGTAGGTATGTGCGGCGAAAAGGGATTTTTACTGTCATTAATATTCACTGGTAGGTAGAAGCTACGCGCACCATGTTTAATGGTTGATTGCAGACATATGTCTTTATAAAGTGCTGGCTGTGATAATATATTAAAAGCAGTAGCATATTGACTCATGCGGTGTCATAAGAAGTATTTTAAATGTCACCACAAAACCTTGGAAAAAATGTCTTCTGCTCTGAATTCAAAGTTATTTACCAAACCAAAAATGCATTTTATAATCTTTTTTTTATATTTTTGCACAAATATAGGGTTTTGTCCCATTTGCACCATATTTTATTCATGTCTATTTCAGAATTAATACTAAAAAAAAGGTGTTTTAAAGAGAACAAAGATATCCTTTAAACATTATAGTTGCGCTGCGTGCTGATAACAGACTAGCGGAAATTAAATGAAAATAATCCACTTTTTTATTTAAGTCCACGAAAAAAAAAAACAGAAAACCCTTAGAGACGTGAAGATAAGTGTTTAAACTCTGGAAATAATTTGTGACAGCTGGCATTGTACACATCACAGCACATAACAAGTGCAACAGATGAAAACAACTCACAATATAATATCTGTCTGCTGTCATCCATTTCAGCATTCTTTTTTCTTTTAAACTTTAATATTTCCTAACCTCAACATTTTTTTTCCTGGGAAAAAAATGCTTTGAAACCTACTTACTATTTTTTCAAAAAGCATAAATAATCACATAAACTTCCAATATTATGATGTGCAGATGCAGATGCCAAACCAGGGTGAAATGAAAGCGAAACTCGTATCTGGTTTATAGCTGTTAAATTCTAAGTGACATTTACTATATTTACATGTTGTCATATATAAATAAGAAACTTATCTCACCCAAATCAATCCCCTCCACTATATAATTACTGCTCTAAGAAATATACAGTTGTAGCGAAGAGTATGTGAACCCTTCAGAAATTACTGCAATTATGCATACATTTGGCTTAAAATCCAGTTTGATGTTTGATGGTTTGATATTTATCTAAGTTATAGTAATCAGCAAACAGAACACCAAAATTCTTGTAGATATGGAATAGATCATTCAAATTGTCACAGTATATCTTGGAAAGAGTATGTGAAACCCTAGGTTAAAGAATTCAACAATAGCTAACTAGAGTTGTAAATTGTTATATCTGGGGCCGAATTCAACCTAGGCATCCATTTACTGGTACCTTTCGCATTTTGTTGTGGGGTAGGTACTACTGTAGTTCATTAATGTCTTTTGTTGTGTTATAGGGTTCAGGCCCTTAAGGTGGTATTGCCTTTTCCTTGGATTCTCCCGATTGTTGCAATTGGCAGAAATCTGTGTATATGTTTTTTTCACTAGGCGTTAATGGACTGCCACTAATAGAAAAGTCGTGCACAAGATGTTTTCCAATTGGGACTCACCATTAAAACCTGTATTACGACCCAGCCACTTTGTCGACAACTCAAGTGATACTCGAGTATACCGCTAGATTTTGGTGTCAAAAATGTACCTTATAATTGGAGGGGCCGCGTTATATTCGAGACATCTGCATCGTGTGTAAAGAAAATAAAAAAAACAACTTGCCTTGCTCTGGATCCAAAGTCTCCCGGACGTTCCGGTAGTCTCGCTGAAGTGAATGTGGGCTCCCTGATGCTTGCAAACACTTCAAGATCTCCCGGATTTGGGAGAGGAGGGATCCATCACGGCCAGAGAGCATGCACGGTTTAAGCCAATTATCACCACGCTCGCCTCCACCGGCCATCTAATCGCTAGTAAAGAAGACGGGTGGACGGCGACTTCATACTTGGTAACAACTGCAATCATTCTAGAGTAGAGCACCCTGGCCTGAGGGGGAGCCTGACTGTGTTAAGAGAACCTGGAAGATTTTAATTGTTTACCGGTACAGTAAAATTTGTTCCTTGCATTATATTCAAGTCTTGAGTATTTTCTCATTTCCATAATAAATCTCTATCCATTGCGTTATATTCGGGTCGTGCTATACTTGAGTATCTACGGTAAAACTTTAGAGCTGCAGGAGGATTAGAGCAGCAGTACTTGCGCGCCACTACTGTTATCAGCTCCAAGAGTGACCCCACTCGAGCTCTGCAAGAGCTCACAGTGCGGGGTCATGCACAGAAGGTAGAAGGATTCCCTGAAGAACACTGGGAACTTCACCAAGGGATCTGAGGTAAGTAAGGGATTTTTCACCGTCTTCAAATTAATGTGTTTAGTGATTTTACAGATACACTTATTACCAGGGTTTGCATGTTGTCATTCGTTGCTGAATACTGGCTAATACACATGAAAAACGAATAAGGTTGGAATAGCACGTTCTTCATCCGCTAACTGCAAATTAATGGCTCCTATGTAAAATATTGGCACCATTCATATACAGTAAGGAGATGTAGCAGAGCATGTGTCTCGGTTGGAATAGGACATGTTGAAATGAAGCTAAGCGCTTTGAGATGTTATATTGTACGGAACAAGCACTTAGCTTAACAACAACATTGGAATCAGGCCCTGGTGTCCTATTAATGATACGAGATTGGAGGTCCAGGTGAGAGCTACTTTTATTTCTAAAAGTCACTTAAACATTTTGAGTTTGCTACTCACAAAAAGAATTTGTTGAAGCAACCGGTCACATACTAAAGCTTCCAGAAGACCTGCAATCAAGAAATATTGAATTATATAAAGCTGGAAAAGGTTACAAAATTATGTCAAAGAGCTTACATATTCTTCTGTCCACTGTTAGACAAACTGTCTACAAATGGAGATAATTTAATACTGTGGCTACTCCTCCTAGAAGTGTCCGTCTAGCCTAAACGACTCACGGGACACACGACACAAATCTCAAAAAAATCTATTCTGGATTTAATATGGGCATGTGCTCAAAATCGGCCAATCACAGAAGAGACCTTTCACCTTTTCCATGATTTGCTCAATTCTGGTACAAATGCCTACACTAAATCAAACCAATGAGAATACTCATCAGTTGGAGCTCTCTTATTGGCTTAGACGTAATTCTTTCATATACATATTTGAGGCTGCCCAGGTTCAGCAATTTCTGTTACCTTTCTGGACCTGGGTAGCCTCTGTTTTATGTATGTTGCGACAAATGTAATTACACACTGGTGTTTTCAATCAACAAATCCTGTTTCACAAACGTCAATGCTATATTTCTGGCTCAGACAGAATAGCTCCCCATATTTTTACAGACTTACTTCAGGAACAACTATGTTGTACCTTTCAGGTTCTTTACATTTTACATATTCTGAGTCTTCCCTTGATTCCTGATCCGGAATCTGTTGGTGCCAAAATATTTCTTCTATCTGTGTAAATTGCACAAAAATGACGTAAGGAAGTAATTTTCATATCCATATCCAATTACACGTTTTACATTGTTTCTTGGATTATTTTTAGGAACGAGGCGCAGGTTCAGAGCAGCTGGGGTACTCTACATTTTAATCAGAGGTCCTCCTTTGTTACGCTTAGTAAGCCCCCAGCAAACAGAATCTGCTTTCTTTCTGTGTTTTTAAGCGTACTGAATTGCATAGATTTTAACAGACTGATGGGATCTAAGATAAATTGCTCAGCGTTAATAAAGACTCCTTCAGCTACATGTAATCACAACTTGATAAACTGGACTTCACGAGCAGTCTTATGGGGTAAAATCTGACCACACATACATCACTAATAATTGCGTTTTTTAAATTACCCAAGCTTATTTCATTTTTTCATATTAAAAAAAGGGCTTTTTTTCTACGGGAAATGCATTGTTATAAATACTGACCACTGATCATTGAAATACTGACTTATAATTTATTTTGTTGTCTTGATTCTATAACAAGCAATTTTTGAACTAAATGAAAATAAATATTATTTGAGCTCTGTTCTTTCAATTTTTTTTAAATCAACATATTATTGACACCAATACAAGCTCTTCTTCCAACATAGGGGCAAATATCCTTGAGCTAGCTACACACACTAGAGTGTCTATTCACTAAAGGGTGAAGCCTGGATAATTGGCAGGAAAAGAGAACAATCTAGACCAAATAGCCAATTTGGAAAGTTAGATAACTGTGAAAAATGTTCTGGTTTGGCTATTTTGACCTAGATTTTTGACTTCTTCAGCCAATTCTCCTGACTTCACCCTTAGTGAGTAGACCTGTTGGTGAAAAGGATCTTGACCATTAGGTTAAAGTTCCCCATTTTTGGGTATGAGTAGTCCATATGAAGACATTGGCTGAGAATCGCTATATATGCCTTTATAATGGGAGCCAGTGGATGGAGTGCATGGAGAAAGTCAAAAGGAAGATAGAGCCAGAATGGAGCAACATATACAGTAAGTGAGTCACTAACGGTCAAAACTGCCAAGGAATTTATGTTCTCGGTGGCTGCTCTATTGCTTTGGCCAAACCTTTGTTTGGAGAATTGTGACTGTGTGAACTAAAGGAAATCCAATATTACTTGTGTGAGATTTATGTTAGATTCAATTGTATTTTATTATAGACGTTTTGTGACTTTTGTGATTTGAACTATACACAGGACACGAGGTCACTCATTTAGACTGGACAAAAGGAAATTAAGCCTAAAGCATAGGAAAGTTTTTTTTTGTACAGTGACAACAATAAAGCTGTGGAATTCTCTGCCTGTTGAGGTGGTTGAGTCATAGTCTTTACAGACTTTTAAACAATGACCGGATGACTTCCTGCAAAAAACATAACATTAAGGGTTATAATATTTAATACGTGGGTAAACACTGCTTGATCCAAGGAGAAATCTGACGCCATCTGGGGTCAAGAAGAAATGTTTCCCCGGTTTGTCCCATATTTGGAAAGAACTTCAAACTGTTGTTTTTTTGCCTTCTTTTGGATCAACAGCAGTGGCTGACTTGTGAAAAGCTGAACTCGACGAACATAGGGCTTTTTTCAGCCATTGTAAATATGTGTGTCGAAGAGTGACATGTGCAGCAGGTATAACTTGTTTCAGTTTTCCTTCATTTTTCCTTGTAAAGATTTTTTTATGCTTTCTATGCCAGGTTCTCGATTGAGGATATGGAATTACTCTCCTCATTGCTCTGTCATTGGGCAGAAGGTATGCTTTCCATAGGTATTCCTCAGTTTTCTGCTAAAAAACTGCTAAAGTCTGCATTTTTCATGTGATGTGATCGTCGGCTGTCTTTGGCGGCGTTCACCGGTCTGTTGACCATTCAGCATCGCCGTTCGGCAGTGTTTGGCGGCTCCAGTTCGACACGCTTCAGGGAACCTGCAGAGAATGCTGAATTCACGGCAGGGTCGGCAAACTGAAATTGCCGGAGCGCACCAAAGTGCGCCGAACGAGAGAGCACTGAATTTTCGGTGCTCTCCAAATAACCCCTACAGTATTTTTCTCCCACCCTAGTTGTCTGGACTTGGACGTATATCCAAAACCCATCACAAAACTTTGGTTAATAAAGTTTTGTTGCTCAGGCCATGAAAACATTCATATCTTTGTTCTGGAATAAAACAGCTTGAATGATATAATCATAAAGATTGCCAAAAAGGGTGAATTAAAATGTATTTTTAGTGAACTTAAATATTGAATTTCCAATAATTTTTTGCTCAGCGTGTGTCCTTTCATTGTGTTGATTTAACATGTAATTATTGGCTATAAATTTCTTTGTCTAGTATAGACTTGCCAAAATGGATTATTACAATAAAAAACGGAATGCATTTAATTAGATTGAGTCCTGAACAATGTTCATAAATGAAATCTATTATAGACATAACCCAGAGTCTTCTACAAGAACATAAGAATTCAATGTTACTGAGCAATATGTATTAAAAAAAAAAGGAAAAATGTAGTCTTTATAAATGACATTATGATGAATCAATAACTCTTGTACCAGGCTTACAGCTATAGGATGAGACTATAATTCTCTTTTCTAAGTCCCCAGATGGCGAATCTGCTGCACATAATTCCCCCCAACACTCAATTAATAATTAAATTTATTAAAGGAATATACTCATCATGACACCAAATTACGACTAGCTTCCCAATGGGATTAATGGCTGGGTAATTGTTACTTACAAGAGCAATAAACAAGGATTACGATTTGGTCCATGTGGAGTTTATATGGGAATTCAGTCAAAGGGACGACTGGTAAAGCGCTGAATTGAGAATCTGAATAACAGATTGGATCTAAAACGGCGAAACGCAATGTGATTGATCTTGACAATAAAATTCTTGAACGAGAATATGTTTCTGCCCTAATGAAAATGAAGATTGGTAGACGGGAACTAAACTGGGAAGCAGCTGGAGAAATTCACCAAACCAAACATTCGATGCAAAAGTGACAATGAATTTAAAGTTTAAGGGAAAAATATCTAAGCTGGGAAATATAGTTTAGCTTTTACTTTATTTTGATTTGATTTTACAATTTTAAATCCTTTATTTAATCGTTCATAGTTTAGTTGCTGGCAATTTCCATTTTATGGACATTAAGGAGTTAGATACACATAAATATCACTCTCGTGCTATAATTCCTACCTGGGCATAATCTGTCACGATCCAGTCCCACTTCATGTAAAAAACATACAAAAATAAGTAAAACCTTGTGAGACCTGAGCGGCCCCACCGTAGAGCAGGCCACTAGTGCTGTTGCTCGTCCTCACGATCCTCACCCCCCCTTCCCCTTTAGCTCACTATAAGTATACAGGGTCATCCAGGCATGGACCCCTTCCTTGATGTGCCTAGGGGGGTGTCAGCTATACCCTCCTGACGAGGCCTAACAAGGCCAAAACGATCGTCGGAGGTTGCTGCACCTCTCATGCAGGGATGACGTCCTTGGCAATCAGTACTGGCCACCCTCATTGGGTGACAGCAGGCTGATTTGCATATGGAGCATTCTTCCTTGTAATGGCACAAGCAAGGTAAAACCTTGTGAGACCTGAGCGGGCACCCACCGTAGACCAGGCCACTAGTGCTGTTGCTTGTCCTCAGGATTCTCACCCCCCCCTTTCTCTCACTAAAAATAAGTAATCACCTGCGATTTGATTCCGATATATCCACACTAAACACAACACATAGTTTTTTTTTACTTGACTGGCCATTAAAGTCTCAAGCCCACTTGACACATCAAGGCAAACTTCTCAAGGTGGGTCGTGAGGTTGCTATGACATGGCTTGTTGTGAGCTTAAGACTTAATGGCTATTCAAGTAAACTAAAAACCTCTGTTTTCTGCTTAGTGTATTTATATGATAGTCAAGGAGTAGAGGATTAGTTTTATTAAAGAGTTTGAATGGACATTCCATCAAGCTAGCTCTAGAGACTGATTTCATCTGGTTACCATAAAATTAAACTATTATGTTATAGATTAAAATAGTCGTTTAAAGTCCTTACACTTTTCATTAAATCCTATGACTCCTACATGGACCATTCATGCTAACAAGACAAACGTAAAAAAACTGCAATATATTGTCACAAAGGTCTCTCTTGTCTGTGTCAGCATCTTTCAGTCGGGTCCTGTCTTTGATTCCCATTGGCTGAAACTTCCATGAGACATGTCACTGTTGAATGTTTATATATAATCAACAATACAAAATATAGACCCACCGAAGATACTACTAGATCAGAGGATGTTTAACAAACATTCTAGATGTCATAATATGGACGACGGGATACATGGGCACCAGCTATGCATATCATGAGAAGATGTCTTCCCTCAAGATGTTTTTGTGCATGACGACATATAGGAAATTGTAATGTAGGTAACTGGAAGCTCATTAAGGCTCCATCTTAATTTTGCAAAATCTCGGGAGAAATCCACAGTCAATCCACAGTTAGTTCCATTTATGTCTTCTGATAGTATTGATATCTTGATACAATTCAAAGAAGACTGCAAGACATTTTCATTATCCTTTTAACTTTATGAAAAATCCTTAAACTTTATGCTGCCATGTTAACTATCCCTATATGTTCCTCTTTGGCTTCTTTACCTTCCGTCTCCTCATATGACATGTTCTTTCCCATTAACTGTCCAATGTCCTACACTTACCAAATATTATCTGACACATATACTCTATAACATCATTGCAAATTGCAGATATTCTCTACATCATAAGGCTACTAGGCATGGACTGTTCTATTTTATTGCTCGGAATTCCATATTTATCTATTTTGCGTTCCTCTTTATTCTCTATATTTTATCATTGGGTACGTCTTTCAAGAGACCATCTCTCTTGATGCACTTGTCATTATGGCTAACCACTGATGGATCTGCATCTCTTTACCTTAATTGTTTACTTAAGAGGCTATCCACTAACCACCGGTGTTTGCCAGTATGGCAAATGTGTACGAAAACTGCAGTACTCTCAGAATTCTCAAAACTAAACTCCAAAGAACAACAGGAGAACCTGCACTCTGAAGCTTCTCCTGCTGCTCTTTCGATTTTAGTTTTGAGAAATGCCAGTAATCATTGGCACTTCGATACTGGAAATTCTCTTCGGTATTTGCAGCGTTGGCAAACACCAGCACTTAGTGGATAACCCCTTCATTGTACCACATTGCTTTTTTGTTTTGTCTGAAAATGTACATGAAATTTTGTCCCAACCTTCCCAATATACAGGATGTCCATAAAGTCTCTACAATTTCAAAAATGTATTACAAAGAAAAATGAAAGGACAGATAAGTGAAAATTATCACAAAAGAGATGTATATATTCAAGGTTTTTTTGCCTCATTTAATTCACCTCTATATGGGCACCATTAGTTGCAAGAAGCACATCAAGACGTTACTAGATTTCTTGCCATGTTGGCTGTAGCATACCCTCATTAGTGATGGGCCAAACACCCCCGTGTTCGGTTCGTATTTGAACTCAAACAACCGAAAACGTTTGACCGCGAACTCGAACACAATGCGAACGCCATGCAAGTCAATGGGGCTCGAACGTTCGAAAATTAAGGTCCCCTCCAAGAGGGCATATATGCAAAATATATGCCATAAAAGGTGTATGGGAGTCCGGGTACTGCCCTGGGGGACAGGAAAAAATGAAGCAAAAAAAAAAAAGTTTTTAACCCTTTCACTGCTGAGTGCTGAGCTCATTCTTACCGCTTTTGCTCATGTTTAAACATGATTAGTCTTGTGTCTTAATCGGTGGTGTACGACACTGAGAATCTAACAGGGTTATTCAAAGAGATCCGAATTGTGGCTGAAAGGTAACTGAACATTGAATTTCAGCGTACGGTTACCTTTCCAGGCCATTTAGTTCAGAGAGCAGGCAGTTCGCCAAATGCTGGCGAATTGCCTGCACATACGGTGCCTGTTCGGTGCCTGTTCGAGGGCTGTGAAATCCCCATAGAGAAGCAATGCTTCGTCTATTCAGAGAACAAAAAACAGCAGTGAAAAGTTGCCGAATTGCCCTGCTGTTCGGTGGTTTCATTCAGCAGGTTTATTCAGGCGAATCCCATAGGCTTCAATGTTAAAAATATTCCCGTTTTAATCCAATATCTAATAAACCATTTATTATTATATTCTGCAGTAAAGAGTCTCTTTATTTATAGATTTTTTTGGATCTTTTAAGCCATTTATGAAACTGTAAAGAGACTTTATGGACACCCTGTATATCTGAGTTGAAACAAATTCTCCCTACAATGTGAGTATGGCAAACATACGGGCACACTAAATATATCTTTCAAGATCAGCATTAAATCGGAGGACCATGACATCCTCAAGGCTATAATTGATTTCATGACAACAGATACCTCATTACCTCATTAAGAGGGATCCGTACCACATCCTTGGGTTCTAAAGAATACTGTTCTTTATCCTCATTCTTTGTTCAGAAATAACACAAACCAGTGATAATCTCATAGATTACCAGAATGCATGCGGATGGGGAGGGTGTTTATGCTTTAATAGAATCTGTGCACTGAATTTACAATAAAAGTTGATAAATATATGTTTGAAGGTGATAATTTAAACATAAATGTAGGCTGAGCATTTCTGCTTCACGTATATAATTATCAGAAAAGGATTATTTTTCACATTTTAAAATATAAGTGAATTAACCCTTTCGCTGCTGAGGCATTTCCCGCCTCTGTGCTGAGGTCATTTTTACCGATTTTGCTCATCATGTTTAAACGTGTTTTGAAGCTTATTTTAATATATGACCCAGACATATTATATATCGTTCTTTCCGTCAGACTCGGCAGATTCATAATATGTCATTATTATATGTATACGTCATGACCTGTCTGTATATTATAACAAAAAATGCAATAAAATATGAATTTTCAATAATTTACAACGTGTAAAGTGGTTTTTTTTCACATTTTAACATGCGAGCAATTGCGGTTATATTTTGTATGGGGTGCGCTTGTTAAAAAAATTAGAGATGGGGTCTCGTTACATTTTTTTTTGGGGAAAATTACGTGATTTTTAACAAACGCACCGCATACAAAAATCGTTAGTGCAGCATTATTGTTCACATTATAATTGAAATGGGAACAATATTGCTGCATTAACGAACCAAAAAAAGAAAAAAAAACTTTTTTCTTTTTTTTTTATAATTTTTTTTAAAATATATATATTTTTTTTAAAAGCTTTTTTCATACTCATGTTTGGTATTGTTGGAACGGCCATGCTCTGGCCGATCCAACAATACCAAACATTAACCCCTAACTGCCACGGATCGGGAGATAGGGGGTTCATTGAAACCCCCTATCTCCACCATTGGTGGCAGTTAGGGGTTAACTTCAGGACTGGCGTCATCGTGCTATGCAGGGGGCATTCCCGGAAGCTTGGCCATCATCCAAGATGTCGGCCAGCTCCGGGAAAGGATCACGAACCGGCGCTTTTCGGCGCCGATTCGTGATCCGGCCCCCATGGGGTTAATGCCAGGTGCCATTTGGAAGGGCAGGCTGTGCCCTTCCAAACGGTGCCTGGGTAAACCCCCTGCATGCCGCCGATCGGGAGGGAGAGAGGTCCGACGGACCTCCCCCCCTCCCTTTCAGGCGCCTCCTCCGCACATGCAGGGGGGCGCCTGAATTAGGTGTCATCGCGCCGCCGCGATGACACCTAATTACTCCGGCAGCGGTTCCGGGTGCTGGGCTGACATCGAACGCTGGCCCCAAAGGAAGGACGCGCTCAGCGCGTCCTCCGCAGTGAAGTAGTTAAAAGGTAAAGTTAGTGAACAATGCTCAAAAGCAAATACAAAAATAGACAACTTAAAACCTATTAGAGGAAACCAGAATGTGATTTTATTGAGGAATGCGTAGGGGAAAAAAATGTAGTCTTTGTAAATGACATTACGATGAATCAATAGCACTTACACTTGCTTTATAGTTATAGAATCAGAATTTAATTCTCTTTCCAAAGTCCCCAGATGGTGGATCTGCTGCACATAAATTCTATAAATTCCTTCTCACACACAATTAAATTTATTAAAGGAATATACTCATCATGACACCAAATTACCAGCAGATCCCCAGTGGGATTAATGGCTAGGTAACTGTTACATACAAGAATAATAAACAGGGATTAAGATTTTATCCGTGTAGGGTTTATATGGGAATTTAGTCAAAAGATATGACGGGTAAAAGTGAATTGAGAATTAAGGAAAAAAAACAAGATTAAATCTAAAACTGAAAACCACATTGCGATTGATCATGATAGTAACATCCTTACAAGATAATGTTTTTTATTTCGTTTTTCTACGTAGACAATGGATGGAAAAGTTAAGCGAGCTCACACAACAAAAATAAAGAGAAGAGGTGAAAATATGATTAGGATTACTTTTATAGTTTATTCTGCTCATTAATTTAACAGTGGATAAAATAACAATATGGACCTTTTAGGAGCTTGTAGGCACAAAAATCTGGACCACCCCAGCCTTCGCCCCTGAAGAATATTTAATAATTGCTTAACAGCCCCCCCCAAAAAAGAAGTGCCATAAATACCATCACATCCAAACTTTCTGGGAGTGTAGGAAATGAGAAAGTGAGTTAGTGCAGCATCACTGTTCACTTGTAAAGTGAACAACAGTGCTGCATTAGAAAATATAGAAAAATATATATTTTATTTATTGTAATTTTATGTAAAACTGGTCATGTTTGGTATCAGTGGAAAGGCCATACTATGGCCTTTCCAATGATACCATATATGTCCCTCTAGCTTGAAGTGTTCCAGGTCTAACTTATTGCAAATTGTAAAAACAAAATTATTATTTTTTTACAGAGCAATGCTCTCCCTTGTGGTAGACACATGCCAGATCTGCCTAATTATAAATCCGGCCCTGGCTGTAGGCTCAACCGACCACCCCTGCTAGAATGTTAAGCATCCAAAAATGGAACCACCTATCCCACAATTTTCAGGCAATGCAAGATAGTCACAGACTTAGTGCAGGTGAAATATGAAGACTATTTTATTCCATAGCAGAGGATTATAAATAGTGACGTTTCAGTCATGGGACCTTAGTCATGCATCATGACACACATAATTAACCACTTCGCTGCTGAGGACGCGCTCAGCGCGTCCTCAGCAGTCCCGCTGGTGTGCTGAGGACGCGCTGAGCGCGTCCTCACATTGGGGTCAGCGTTCGGCCGGGTTCCGGCCGATCGCTGGCCCCTCCGGTGCGGGCTGACATCCTGGATGTCAGCCCGGCATCCGGACCAGCAGCCGCCAGAATTAGGTGTCATCGCGGGGGCGCGATGACACCTAATTCAGGTGCCCCCCCGCATGTGCGGAGGAGGCGCCTGAAAGGAGGGGGGGAGGTCCTTCGGACCTCTCTCCCTCCCGATCGGCGGCGCACAGGGGGTTAACCCAGGCATCATTTGGAAGGGCACAGCCTGCCCTTCCAAATGATGCCTGGCATTAACCCCTGGGGAGCTGGATCGCGAATCGGCGTTGAAAAGCGCCGGTTCGCGATCCTTTCCCGGAGCTGGCCGACATCTTGGATGTCGGCCAAGCCTCCGGGAACTCCCCCAGAGGACTGGCGTCATCGTGCGTAGCACGATGACGCCAGTCCTAGCGTTAACCCCTAACTGCCACCAACTGTGGAGATAGGGAGTTCCAATGAACTCCCTATCTCCCGATCCGTGGCAGCTAGGGGTTAAATTTTGGTATGGTTGGATCGGCCAGAGCATGGCCGTTCCAACGATACCAACACTACAGTGAAAATGTTGTAAAAAAAAAAAAAAAAAAAAAATTAAACACTTTTTTTTTTTTTTTGGTTTGTTAATGCAGCAATATTGTTCCCATTTCAATTATAATGTGAACAATGATGCTGCACTAACGATTTTTGTATGCGGTGCGTTTGTTAAAAATAGTGTCATTTTCCCCAAAAAAAAATGTAACGAGACCCCATCTCTAATTTTTTTAACAAGCGCACCCCATACAAAATATAACCGCAATTGCTCGCATGTTAAAATGTGGAAAAAAACACTTTACACATTGTAAATTATTGAAAATACATATTTTATTGCATTTTTTGTTATAATATACAGACATGACATAACGTATACATATAATAATGACATATTATGAATCTACCGAGTCTGACGGAAAGAACGATATATAATATGTCTGGGTCATATACTAAAATAAGCCTTCAAAACACGTTTAAACATGATGCGCAAAACAGGTAAAAATGACCTCAGCATAGGGGCGGGAAAAGCCTCAGCAGCGAAAGGGTTAAATGGTAAAATACAGTATACCCTAACAGTCCTCCTCATAGTTACCACAATATGGGCTAAATTACAATCTTCACACAAGTGTTTGCGCCGGCGCAAAAAAACATTAACGCGAGGGGTGAAACCATTTGCGCCGAATCAGGTATTACATAGTCAGTGCAACAACCGCGCGCAATCGTCTGCCGCGGGTGAACCTGCGCGAACCCTGTGCGTGCTTACTGTACTTTGCGCATCCTATACTTAACATTGTGAGCGCAAATGTAAATGTGCGCTGGTACGAGGATGGTATTACAATCTATTTTGCGGTAATTACCGCATAGCCTTTGCGCGCACAATTTTAGCAACTCCTAAAAGCTGGTGTTAATGGCAAATCTGAACAACCTGGCCAAACCCCCAAAAAAAAAATAGCCCATAAAAAAAATACAGCAAAGTATAGTTACACATTCTACACATACCAAACCAATAAAATGGAGAAGTTGTGTGTGCATGTATTATCACTGCAGCATATATGCTCAGATTGAGTTTGGGAGACACAATTTCTTAACGTGCGATAATTGTGGTTCTTAATTCTGATTGGCTGAATCACGAGAAAAAAACAGTGCAGACAGATTTTTGCGCACGACAGTACTGCGCGAGCATTTGGGCGCGTCCTGTTTGCGCGCGTTATTGATCGCCGGATGAAAAGACGCACGAGTATTGTAATTCCAGCGGTGATTTTCACGCGCAAAAGTTTAACGCTTGCAGCAAAAATTCACGCTTTGCGCGAAGGTTATTGCGCAAAGATTGTAATATAGCCCTGTAGGTGTAGCCAAATCATGAGAAAAGACCTGTGATAAGACCATCACAAGCATCCTCGCACACATGTGAATGGTCTCAGAGACCAAAACGTTGCTTATCCTCAATAAATGCAATCTCTTTTTTTTTGGAGAGCCTGGTGCAGTGTTGTCTATGAAGGTATTGTTAGTGGTTGGCCCCACCGGCTCCGTGACCATCCTTTTCTCTCTTTGAAATGTGTGGTGTTTCTTCTGAGTGCAGCTCCGTGCTGCAAATAAGACCTTATATCATGTGACAAGAAAGAACACATGGCAAATAGAACAAACAACATGTGATAAAAAAACAAACATAAGGTACAGAGGGAATAAGTAATAAATACAATATAAATTCATCCATCTGTAGCCTTACGGTGCCATGGAGACGAAAATTACGCAAGGGGAGGATATAAAGTCAATATTTCGGATTATCTGTAAGAAGAGAAAGCAACCTATAAGTCTCTATCATAAAAACTAATGAAAATTTTTAAAAAAATTACATACCACCTGGCCAAAAGTTGTCCAGTGTGTAGATCCAACTATTCTTTATAAAGTGATTTAACACTGTCTTCTCTATGCGGTAAGGGTGGAATATGGTCTATGATCTGAAACCTCAATTGTGAGACTGACAAGTCTATTCACTAAAAGGTGAAACCCAGGAAAATTGGCAGGAGAAGAGAACAATCTAGATCAAATAGCCAATTTGGAAAGTGAGAAAAATAGGAGAATTTTTCTGGTTTGGCTATTTTGACTTAGAATTTTCACTTCTCCAGTCATTCTCCAGAGTTTCACCTGTAGTGAATAGACCTGTGACTGTCCACAAGCTTAAAAGTAGTCTGTAACAGGCAAATCAGTTTTATTGGTTCTTATAATAGATTTATGTTGGCTAAATCTATCCTTAACCTTTCAAGTGGTTTCCCCACATACACCAATTCACACAGGTACTTAAGGGTGGAGAGTCAGTACATCACATACAACAAAAGTGCTTTACTCAGTCTCCTCTATGTCACGAGGATCGACCAAGAGTCCACTGGAAACAGCCTTTCTTCAGGGTGGGTATCCACAAGAACTCACACAGGTACTGCGAGTTATATACATTAATTACAGGCCACACGCCAAATAATTTAAATCAAAACACTTTATTTGCTATGTATTCTTAAAATATTAATAAAATCTAAAAACCAATCGGCTCTCGCTTCCGACGCATTTCGCCTGTCTGACTTTCTCAAGGAGGTCCATTATAATGTCTATACAGTCTTATAAAGTGTACCACAAGCTAGCGTTTCTATGTTTTTTTCACAGCTTGCGGGACCACAATCCTCTTCCCAGTTGGATTCACACATGAGGAAATGCTGTATGTGAAACTTACAACCAGTTTGTGTGGTGATGGAACGTGTCACCTTTAATCATGGCGTTGCAAGCCCACAGTTCAGACACTGGAAATTACCAATGAAATTGTTCAGTATATTTTTAGAGTGTTTTCCAGCATTGTTTCCACCATAGTTTCTGCAGACATCGTTCAGCATTGTTTTCACCCTTGTGTCAATCAGACTGCAATGAAGAACATTACTTTATTATAACATTACTTTGACTCTCTCTTGTTGCAAACAGCAGAGCACAATGAACCAAGACGCGCGGTGTTCCTACACAGGGAGAACCCAATCCTGGCTAGCGGGACGACCCGTGCCATGCCAAAAGAGGCCCACCCAACCTCCAAAAAAAACACAAAAGATCTACAGGGTGCAACACAGGTACAAAGATCCTCTCGGAAATAATCTTTTTATTCCACAAAATGCAGCAGAAAAAATTTGCCATTTTGGTCTCAAATGGCCTTAATCATGCATATATACACATGTAAACATCTCTGCTAAATATATACTATTCACCCCAATCAAGATGGGAAATCGGGGGGGGGCACATTAGCCTATTAACTATCATCTGATTGTCATTTATCATCATCTGATCCAGCATAGCAGAGGAAACCCCATAGTATGAAACATGTATATTATATAATTGAAAACATCAACCATAAACCACAAACAAGTGAACAAAGAATCAATAAAACACGTTTAAATTAAACTCCCTATTTAGGCATCTCGGCATGTGTCAAGCTTATGTATCCACAGATTTTTCTGCTGCACTTTGTCCAATTAAAGATTATTTCCATGGGATCCTGGTACCTGTGTTGCACGCTGTACGTCGTTTGTTGTTGTTGTTGTTGTAAACAGCAGTGGAAGAACAAGAAACGCGAAAAGCTTGTTCATGTTATGGAAGAATAATGGGGCTACCGTTGTTCATGGTTGTTTGTATTGTTTGCTGTACCTTCCCCTTCTGTCGTTGGATTTTCCTTCTCTGGATAGACAACGTTTACCGTAGATGCAACAACAATGATTTATACCATTGTTTGGAACTACGCTGAACTTCAGTGAAACAATGTTCATTACAGACTGGGTTTTTTGCCTTCTTTTGGATCAACAGCAGTAGGTTATGTGGGAGAGGCTGAACCCGATGGACGCATGTCTTTTTTCAGCCTATATAACTATGTACAGGTATAACTATGTATAATGTTTAGAGGATAACCTCTAATATGTCAACAATTCAATGCTTAGTAGATGGACCCCTTGGCGATCAGCAAGTACAGGATTTATCAGTTTAATACTAAATTTAATTTCTACCAGCAGCGATGCGACTGAAAATACATAACACTTTTTAATGAATATATTACTTTCGAATTTTACATTTTCTTCCCAGCCATACGGTGTTACCCATAAGCACTTTTTTTTTTCATTACATTTTATTTTAATACCCAGATAACATTCTCCAACACAAAAACAAAAGCTAATCTTCACGCTATTGTTTTCTTTTATCTTTAAAAACAGCCATGAAGTCATTACACTTTGCAGCAAGCTGTCTCCTGCACCCTGAAGGGAATATTATAAGATTAAATGCAGAATAGCATTCCTCTAGCAAGGTGAATATTTCTCATTACAGAGATCCCCGGTTGATCTCCTTAATATAATTTCCTATAATAATGTGAATCTTTTGAATAATTTATGCCCTCACATTAGATCAGGAATATAATTTTTTGAAAATAAATGTATTGTCATCAGAAAACTATTATCTGAAGGTTACAGATATCAGATTGAATGAAAGGAAGCAGGTGCCAGGCCTTGTAACGTTAGCTACCGTTCACTGGATGCCTCGCCGCAAATAAAACATTCTCCTGCCATTCAGACACACGGAGAAAATGCCAACTCGAAAGTAATGTAAAGTTTATTACCGCAAGGTAAGTAATCAAAAGGTAATCTTGTTTCAGATTTGCTTTCCTTCAAATCCTAGGAATTGGGGCGCGTGTTTTTTTTTTTTTTTTTTTTTTCAGAACGTTGTTCTCAGACGTGATTTGTTTAATTTGCATGCAAATGACGAATCCCGCTGAAAACTCCCTCCTAATCTTCCACAGACAGTAAACATTGAGTGAAACTGTAATAAATTCCTGATAATTCTAATTGCTTGGGAAAAAAAACAACAAACAATCGGTGTAATCAAATTCACAGTCAGAATTAGAGTGCATTCACTTGATTTTATTAATGTTTTCTTGGTTCAATGGTCAACAGATTTTTTTTTGTTTTCCAAATAGCAAATAATAGTAATATAATAATATTTTCTGCTACACGATATGTATGCACACAGTCCTCGATTTTGTAAATAAAGTAGATAGAAATTAAATAAAAAAGCAGAAACTGACGAAGACAGCGGATGAATATTTATGGCCCACAATACCTGTATGTGTCCAAAAGGACAATTGATCCACTGTTGCCCCATCAGCACTCTGTTGATATACAAGTGTAGCGCTGGGTTTAATTCCATGTCGTGGCAGTACCTATTTTTGGCCACCGGAGGGAGACAAGCGCGATAAGAGACATTGAACATTGGGACTACATTTCCCGGCATGCTTTGAGAGCGGACACAGGAAGTGGGTGGGACACAGACCCTTACATCCTGAGCCTCGTGGAGATAGCTGGCAGAGCGCGCCAGGGAGTGAGAGGAGCAAGACGCAGAGCAGCAGAACGAGACAGTGACTAGGTCGGAGCACAGCTGGGGCCTGACAGAGCTAAAGACTGGGTTATTCAGCCTTACCAGAGGAAGACCCAGTGATTCACAGGAATACCCACGCTGATACCAAGTGAGCGAGAGGACCCTGAGTTAGGAGCACCGCAGATCGATCGGACAGGGAGAGCAGGCGGTGAGCTGGACATCTTGCAGCAACTACAGAAAGGCAAGACAGCGGATCCGGTAGCCCAGAGAATCCCAGCCAAGATCGAGCGGAGAGACGTCCTGGGTCGAGCGGAGCACCAAGTATCTGGCGGATGGGTGAGAGGCCTTCCAGGCCGTTTGTGAATAAAGAAAGCACGCTGCTGTTTGTTTCCAAAACCCACAGGGCCCCAACTTGACTAGTCGAAGATACCTCATAAGCAATTCACTGGCCAGTTGAATATTGTACCCGGGTACCATAACACACACACACACACACACACACACGTACATTTTGGGACATAACCTGTGCGGGACTCACTCCCCAACCTCAAGAAAGGGGTTAAAGATATATTTTCCTCTTTTCTTTTCCGCTGCGCGTTTCTCGAATTACGAAGCCTTGTATTTTCTCTTTTCCGCTGCTCGTTTCTTGAATTACGAAGCATCGTATTTCTTTTCCGCTGCGCGTTCCTCGAATTACGAAGCATCGTATTTCTTTTCCGCTGCGCGTTTCCCGCATTACGAAGTACTGTAAATATATCTACGAACACCGTGTTATTCATTATATGCCATTTATTCTAGTAAACTATATAATTTATAAAATCCACAACGGTGCTGGAGTATATTTATTCCCTAGTGCGGGGAGACTGACCCGAGGTTCAATTTCAGCGGCTCCTCCGGGAGTGAGCGCTACACATGACTCAAAATAGTGGCATAATAATATATATATAATATAATAATATGGAATGCTCTTTCTTGGTGTTTTGTATTTGATGTCTTAGATGCCCCCGCTTAGTTTTGAGGTTGAGTGCAACCTTCTGCTGTTTTTTATTTTATATATAGGGAGCTGACAACTCTCATTTGGTTTGCACCCTCCACCATGGCAGCCTATGAAGGCCTGGAGCTGCCGGGGAGCTCCAGGATGAGTTGATCCTGTAAGTGCAGATTCGATCAAGTTAGATAGGACCTGTCAAAGATGGGTAGATTGGCGACTGTGACAGGTTTAAGCAAAGTATGATCATAACTTTGTGAACTGAATCCCCATCATTTTACCTCAGTCAGGTTTTTTGAGCATTTTTTAGAACTGTGTTTTTTTCCACAGAGAATGATGGAAGAAGGTGGTCAATAATATGGAGTGCTCTTTCTTGGTGTTTTATATATATACAGGGGTCAAGTCCAAAAATAAGTGTAGGAAGTCACCCACTTTCTACCCCAGTTAAGTGTTGCCAACCTGCATGTAACCAAAAATTTCCACTCAAATTGATTATACACTGAGACACAAATATATACAAATCAGCTGGGTTTTAGGCAATCATTTGTATTATCACAATAGATATATCTTTAAAGAAAACATAAATGTTCCCCTAAACAAATGTTTCACAGAATGTGGACCAAACAGGAACTCTGTTCCTCCTGCACAAATAGTGGAGAAACTGGGTCCCTATGCGTTCCTGCTGGGCTTCACCCCTGTACATACACACATATACACACAGGTTGGCCACCACTGATATGGAATTCTAAAATCTGGAAGACTCTGAAAAAACTGAATTTTTGGAGTCTTCTGGATTTTAGTTGAACTCACTGTCCTGATGATCTGGGAAGGTCCTGCTATTTGGAGATGCAGTTTCTGGTGGGTGCTGCAGAAAGAGGATCACGGCTCCGCTGCTGTGATCTCCTTTCTCTCAAACATCAGATGCTGAAATACAGAATAATCCAAATTCCAGAATGCTCGGGGTCGAAAGCATTCCAGATAAAGGGTGCTCTCAACTTGTGTGATATATATATATATACTTATACACACACACACACACTCACAGAATACACAAGGAGGGTAGCACTCAACCTAAACTAAGCGCAGAGTGTGGGTGCTTCTCAAAACAATGTAATTCAACAAACCTATATACATACAAAGATATACACTGTTTGGGCAGATTATTATGACCACCTGACTTTTTTAGGCAAATTAGCTATAATTTCGCACTGATGTTGCTACAGGGCCAGACCATTATAAATAGGGAAGCAGGTTGTTTACCAGGACAGTAGAAGTGATTTTTTTTCTGAAGATATGGGTAAACAAAGCGATTTAACAGCCTTTGAACGCTGGATGATTGTTGGCGCTCATAGCCATGGAGCGGGTATCAGCAAAACAGCAGAATGTGTTAAATGTTCAAGAGCAGCTGTTGTTAAAGTGTTTAAAGACTGTACTGTCAGCCAAAAATCTGCGTCTGAACGTGCAAATTATGACCATCAGCGACTAGCCAATGTTAGGGCAGAGTGGCAAGACTGGTAGAAGACAACAGAAGAGCAACAGTGCATCAAATTACTGCAGATCTTAATCAGGGATCCTCTCAAATGATCTCTGAACGCACTGTTCGCCGTGCACTGCATCGTATGGGATATGGAAGCCGAAGGCCTGTTCGAACACCTTTGCTGTCTGCAGTTAACAAGATAAAACGTCTCCAATTTGCACAGGAAAACAAGGACTGGACAGTCGAACAGTGGAAAAAAGTCATGTGGTCGGATGAATCATGTTTCCAAGTGCATCATGCAGATGGCAGAGTGAGAATTTGGCGGAAACAGCATGAAAGCAGCACCCCACATGCATGAGTACAACTCTTGAAGCTGGTGGGGGCAGTGTTATGGTTTGGGGCCCTTTAATTTGTGTGGAACAACGTCTGAATAGCACAACATACCAAAGCATCGTTGCTGATCAAGTTCAATCTATCATGTTGATGGCGTATCCCAATGGAGATGGCTTCTTCCAACAAGACAATGCGCCCTCATGCCACGGTGCTCGTATTGTGCAGGAGTGGTTTCAAGATAATGAGAGAAAATTTCCTTGCTTAGGTGGCCCCCACAATCACCAGATCTCAATCCAATTGAGCATTTGTGGGACGAAGTTGAAAGAGCCATAAGGCAGCTGGTTCTACAACCATAAAATCTCACAGAACTGGACAGAGCTATTCGTCAGGCATGGCGTCAGATTCCTCGCATCACCTTTCAACATCTCGTGGAGTCAATGCCAAGAAGAATCACCGCAGTATTGAAGGCAAAAGGTGGCCCAACGAAGTACTGATGGGGTGGTCATAATAATCTGGCCACTTAGTGTATTGTATAACAGGTCTTGTCAAAGAAAGGTGGAACTCAGGAGAATTGGTAGAAGAGAACAATCTAGACCAAATAGCCGATTTGGAAAGTGAGATAAATGGGAGCATTTTTCTGGTTTGGCTATTTTGACCTGGATTATTCACTTCTCCACTCATTCTCCTGAGTTTCAGCTTTCTTTGAATAGACCTGTAAATGTGGGCATCTTGGTCAAGGACTTGATCGCAAAGTGGTTAATTAGTGCTGTTTAGATAAAGTGATAAAATGACATTTTCCTGTGATAATAGGTGACTTATTTGTAGTATCACATTATCACTGCACAGGGATAAGAGTTTTTGGTAACATAGCAGGGTATCTTCTATTATCTAGAAGTCTTTATGTACTGCATGTTCTCTTAGATCACTAATTGATTCCTATCAGTTCTGTTTCAGAAATGGCATTTCAGTGAATTAAGAACTTTTCTTCACTCTGCGTACTAAAGTGTTGCCATAGTTACACATAATAAATCATGGTTAAGTGCCATGCATTCTGTTTTGCTGCTGGTGTTTTTTGTATGGGGCTTCTGTACCCGGTATAGTCAAGAAGGAATTTTTTCCCGGTATGTTGCATATTTCAGACTGGGTTTTTTGCCTTCTTTTGGATCAACAGCAGTAGGTTATGTGGGAGAGGCTGAACCCGATGGACGAATGTCTTTTTTCAGCCTATATAACTATGTAACTATTATTAATTCCGCTTTATAAAAAAAAAAGGATGTGTTTGGGAAACCTTTTGCTATGTTTATGTTTGTTGTATAATCATGATCTCTCTCTCTTTCTCTCCTCCTTTCTATATATACACTGTATATAAAACACAAAATTTGACCACATAGAACAACCTTGATTTTATCCGGTATGGTGATCGCACGCTAACCTGGTTTCAATCATAAGTATCTTATCGGTCACAATATGTATCCATTTCTGACAGCTCCTCCCTCTCCCTCCCAGTCACTTGCGGTGTACCCCAAGGCTCAATACTGGCCCCCTTCTATTCACAATATTCATAAATGATCTGCCCAATGTCTGCAAAGCCTCAACTGTACACATGTACGCAGATGACACTGTAATCTATACCAGCAAACCAAATCTCCCGCAGCTGGAGGCCGTGCTGCAAGAACAATTCACAGGGGTAGAAAAGTGGATCAAAGATAACAAACTTTTTCTAAATACTGAAAAACCTGTACAGCACCTAAACTACACAAATTGCACCCCATCTATGTGTCAGGACAAGATCAAATGGCACGCTGACTACAGTCACTTCTTTCAAATATCTAGTTATGTGGTTGGTTAGACCCAAATCTATCTTCTGGCCCCACATCGAAAAACTCTCATCTAGAATTTACCCCAAACTAGGTGCCCTGTACAGAAACAAATCCTGCCTGAGCCACGCGGTATGAAAGCAGATTGTACAACAAATGCTTAT
Organism: Leptobrachium leishanense; assembly: GCA_009667805.1. NCBI lineage: Eukaryota > Metazoa > Chordata > Amphibia > Anura > Megophryidae > Leptobrachium > Leptobrachium leishanense. The sequence goes on from CM019070.1 coordinate 137,572,088, forward strand.
GCCAGCCATTGAATACGGAGATGTAGTGTAGGCAGCTGCCCCCCAAGCACACCTCCAGAAACTTACTACATTGTATAACTCATTCTGTCGCTTTGTGCTACAATGTAACTACATGACCCACCACTGTGACATGTTAAAAGAGCTAAACTGGCCGTCACTGGAATCTAGACGCACCCTTCACCTTTCCAACCTGGTGTTTAAGAGCTTTTCTGGGAAGCTACCACCCTACCTGAATAGACTGCTTGCCCCAGCAGTTCCCTCATCCTATAACCTCCGATCCAGGATCAGCACCTTACTTGCAATACCACAATACAAAAAGAAAGTTTCTCGATCCTCATTTTCCTACAGAGCACCACAATTATGGAATAACCTCCCAGACGCCATCAAATCTTCCCCCAGTCTAAAGTCCCTTAAGAGTTCCCTATTAACATACCTCAATAAGGAATGCACCTGTAAACATGTAACATAATGACTTTATTTCCTACATATTTATTTTTCTGTTAATCTGTATATTTGTTTTTGAGTTAATATCTTGCATATTACTTTTTTGTATTTCTGTAACCACTCAATGTTCTTGAACCCAGGACATACTTGAAAACGAGAGAAATCTCAAAGTATCCTTCCTGGTAAAATCCTTTATAAATAAATAAATAAATTTAAGAATTTCTAATCCTTTGCTAACACAGGTTACTCGCAAAGGTCCCAGTTGTATCCGAGCTGTTAACGGCCTAAGGTGCTCATCCAACCGAGATGAAAGGATTGCCTGCTGCTTGGACATTGCGACTGCTTTATGTATATCAGTGTTTCTCAACCCCTCTCCTCAAGTCCCCCTAACAAGCCAGAGTTTAAGGATTACATCACAGAAAAGCAGACTGAATCCTGCAATCCCTGAGCAGCAATTCATATCACCTGTGCTGTTCTTCGGATATCTGGCAAATCTGGCCTGTTAGGGGGACCTGAGCACCGGAGATTAGAAACCCTATCGTACATTAATGGTTCCTATACTTTGTATAGGTATATGGAATGCGCTTCCTTGCAATATCAGACTGTCCCCAAACCTGGCTTCATTTAACCACTTCCATGCGGAGGACGCGCTCAGCGCGTCCTCCACATGGCTCCTGCTGTGCGGAGGACGCGCTGAGCGCGTCCTCCCTTTGGGTCAGCGTTCGGCCGGGTTCCGGCCGATTGCTGGCCCCCCCGGTGCGGGCTGACATCCTCGATGTCAGCCCAGCATCCGGAACCGCCGCCGATGAAATTAGGTGTCATTGCGGCAGCGCGATGACACCTAATTCAGGCGCCCCCCCCCGCATGTGCGGAGGAGGCGCCTGAAAGGGAGGGGGGGAGGTCCTTCGGACCTCTCTCCCTCCCGATCGGCGGCGCTGCGGGGGTTAACCCAGGCACCATTTGGAAGGGCACAGCCTGCCCTTCCAAATGGTACCTGGCATTAACCCCTGGGGAGCTGGATCGCGAATCGGCGCTGAAAAGCGCCGGTTCGTGATCCTTTCCCGGAGCTGGCCGACATCTTGGATGTCGGCCAAGCCTCCGGAACTCCCCCTGAGGACTGGCGTCATCGTGCATAGCACGATGACGCCAGTCCTAGAGTTAACCCCTAACTGCCACCAACGGTGGAGAAAGGGAGTTCCAATGAACTCCCTATCTCCCGATCCGTGGTGGCTAGGGGTTAAAGTTTGGTATGGTTGGATCGGCCAGAGCATGGCCGTTCCAACGATACCAAACACTACTGTGAAAAAAGTTTTTTAAAAAAAATAAAAATTAAAAATAAAATATTATTTAAGAAAAAAATTATAAAAAAAAAATCATTTTTGGTTCGTTAATGCAGCAATATTGTTCCCATTTCAATTATAATGTGAACAATGATGCTGCACTAACGATTTTTGTATGCGGTGCGTTTGTTAAAAATCGTGTAATTTTCCCCAAAAAAAAGTAACGAGACCCCATCTCTAATTTTTTTAACAAGCGCACCCCATACAAAATATAACCGCAATTGCTCGCATGTTAAAATGTGAACAAAAACACTTTACACGTTGTAAATTATTGAAAATACATATTTTATTGCATTTTTTGTTATAATATACAGACAGGTCATGACGTATACATATAATAATGACATATTATGAATCTACCGAGTCTGACGGAAAGAACGATATATAATATGTCTGGGTCATATACTAAAATAAGCCTTCAAAACACGTTTAAACAAGATGAGCAAAACCGGTAAAAATGAGCTCAGCACAGAGGTGTGAAAAGCCTCAGCAGCGAAAGGGTTAAATGCTCCCTAAAGACCCTTCTGTTTAGGGAAGCCGACCACCTGACTCCGTAACAAGACATCCGACCGACCCAAAAACAGTCCTCACCTCTCCGTGCATTAGCAACTCATCACTGCAGTCCCCCCTCCTTTTACTAATCCCTCACCCATCTAGATTGTAAATTCCCACGGGAAAAGGGCCCTCACGTCCTCCTGTATCTGCTGGCAGGAATACTGAATAGGGATGGGCTGCCTTTTCGAATCGGATCGAAATTGGAGTCGAACACCGGATGTTCGACCATTCGCAAACTTCGAACTTTTCGGGACGTTTGTGGAAAGTTAGAGAATTTTTTTAAAAAAGAAAATTCCAAAAATTGCTAAAAGATCCAAAAAAATCTAAAAATAAAGAGACTCTTTACTGCAGAATATAATAATAAACGGTTTATTAGATATTGACTTAAAACGGGAATATTTTTAACATCATTGAAGCCTATGGGATTCATAAACATTTCCCACTCCTTGTTGGTCAAACATTTGCCATGGCTTCAAATCGCGTTTAAACATGAGCAAAAGCGATAAAAATGAGCTCAGCGCACAGCAGTGAAATGGCTCAGCACTCAGCAGTGAAAGGGTTTTCATTGTTTCCTGTCCCCCAGGTCAGTACCCGGACCCCCATACATCTTTTATGGCCAAAATCTTGCATATATGCCCTCTTGGAGGGGACCTTAATTTTCGAACGTTCGAGCCCCATTGACTTGCATGGCGCTCGCATTGTGTTCAAGTTCGCGGTCGAACTTTTTCGGATGCTCGAGTTCGAATGTCAAACGAACACGGGGGTGTTCGGCCCATCACTAATACTGATCTGTCTCCTGTATATATTGTAGAATTGTCCTGTCTTTACCCATTGCACCTTGTACAGCGCTGCGGAATGTGTTGGAGCTTAATAAATAATAATAATAATATGGGAGCCAACTGGAGCACTGTTAATTATATAAAAACCTAAAGCGTATGTGAGAGGACATTATATTGTCTGTTATTTAGATCTTTTGATTCTCTTGTAATTTAGATACTATGCAAATTCAGTCAAGACTTACAAGGTTATTCAAAGAGATTCGAAAAGTCACTGCACGTTCGGTGACTTTTCGCTCTCTTCAATTCGGTTTGTTTTGCTGATCCCATTTCGGTGACCCTGCGGTGTATTCAGCAAGCACCACAGGGTCCCCGAATTGCAGGGAAAAGCTGCCGCAAACCTGAGGAAAACGAACCGCAAAACCCAGCGAATGCACGCCGAAAACCCGCAAAAACATCTGGATTAACCCACCGAAAACCACAGAAAAACCCGAACAGAAGCCGATCGCAGCTTTCGACACAGCAGAAGAGGCAGTGAATAAATTAGGAAAACAGTTTGTATGAATGTGTGAAAGTGAAACGCTGTTTGCAAAGAAACTACTGAGCGAAAATGTCTGAAATTTACATATGAGGTCCAGGGGATGATAATTAAAAGGGCTGTTACAGAAAAAAAAATCGGACTTTTAAAAAAAAAAAAAAATTCAGAAAAATGCTTAGAATATCCTAAAAAAAACAATAAGTAAAGAGACTTTTTACTGCAGAATTTTATAATGAACAGTTTATTAGATATTGAATTAAAACGGGAATATTTTTAACATTGAAGCCTATGGGATTCTCCTGAATAAACCTGCCGAATTAAACCACTGAAATGCAGGGCATTTTGGGAACCATTCACTGCTGGTTTGTGTTCTCTGAATAGCCGAAGCAGTGCTTTTTCAAGGGGATCTCACTGCCCTCAAACAGGCACCGAACAGGCACCATATGTTCAGGCAATTCGCCAGGATTTGGCGAATTGCTTGCTGTCTGCTAGATAGCCAAATGGCCAAGAAAGGTAACCGAACCCTGATTTTCAGCGTTCGGTTACCTTTCTCAAGAAATTCGGAGCTCTTTGAATAACCCTGTTAGTGACTCCACTATAATAGTCTGTCTTCAAACATTTGCAATAAAATAAAGACTCTTGATAATCTAAAGAGAGAGAATATAAAAAGCTACAAACCAATGTAATATTTTGTTTATTCTAGTATAAAAATCACGTTACAGTCTATTCCTGGCAATATATGTATGCATCACTTGCAGCCATTACAGTTTCCTACTGAGGTAAAGTTTTCTGCTATTCCCATTTGGGGAAGGAGCACAAAATGCTATATTCTACAAGATTTTATGTCCCCGTGGCCCTGTCTGTATATGGAAAAAGAAAACCTTTGGAAACACATAAAAAAAACTCCAAGACATTGTTCGGCATCTTTTGAGAGTTAAGTTTATTGATCGTCTGAATTACCTCAGGCTGGAGGAGAATTGAGTGGAGGGATATCCAAGGAGAGAAGCCTTCTTCCAGTTGATACTGTTGCTCCTAAAGGCATCATTGAGAAGAATTCTTCTCATTACTTTTTACCAAGATTCTAATAATATAGTTTATGGTCAAGATTCTCTGGTACAAATATGGACATGATGGGCATCACCACCCCAAGTGCAAGGAGAAAGCCAAAAGTTACAAAGCATGACACCACAATAACATAAGGGAATTGGTAGTGGGCAGGCATAACTGAAGACTACAAAAGCCTGAGTTATCAAGGATATAGTAGCAAATAAGTAAAGAGAGGATAACTGGTACAAATAAACAAAAAAGGGGTTAACCCTTGAAGTGTATGAATTCAAGCAAATGAGACCAGATAGGATTATTGTAATGAACCTTTGTTAAGGTAAAAATACATTCTAGGTCTCAGTGTTAGCTGCGTGGCCTCAACGGCCTGTGGACCTAGTACGCAAATGGTGTGAATGATGTATAAAACTTAGTTTCGATTGAAAAAATATAGGGTAAAAAGGATCTATTGAATACGGAGATGTAGTGTATGCAGCTGCCCCCCAAGCACACCTTCAGAAACTTACTACATTGTATAACTCATTCTGCCGCTTTGTGCTACAATGTAACTACATGACCCACCATCGTGACATGTTAAAAGAGCTAAACTGGCCGTCACTGGAATCTAGACGCACCCTTCACCTTTCCAACCTGGTGTTTTAGAACTTTTCTGGGAAGCTACCACCCTACCTGAATAGGCTGCATCCCCCAGTAGTTCCCTCATCCTTTAACCTCCGATCCAGGACCAGCACCTTACTTGCAATACCACAATACAAAAAGAAAGTGTCTCGATCCTCATTTTCCTACAGAGCACCACAAATATGGAATAACCTCCCAGACCCAATCAAATCTTCCCCAGTCTAAAGTCCCTTATGAGCTCCGTATTAACATACCTCAATACAGAATGCACATGTAAACATGTAACATAGTGACTATATTTCCTACATATTTATTTTCTGTTAATCTGTATATTTGTTTTGTGTTAATATCTTGCATTTTACTACTTTGTATTTCTGTAACAACTCAATGTTCTTGAACCCAGGACATACTTTAAAACGAGAAAAAATCTCAATATATCGTTCTTGGTAAAATCCTTTATAAATAAATTAATTAATCTGCAGATCCTAAAGTACAAAGACAAATGAACCAGTGGGGATACAAACCCTTAGGCTTAAAGGATTGAAGATACTTTGGTACAGCACCCCAGTATTTAGAGAGTATTTGGTCTATCAAGAGGTAAAGGAAACGGGCCTTCAAGAGTCCGTGGTAAATAGGAAAGACATAAAGAAGCATCTCAAGGGCGTGCTGTACTCAGTAGACAAACATGATACAGTAGATGGGTCTATCATATACAGGGAAACAATTTTTCAAACCCGTCTCTGCTGTATTGTACGGGGAACAGTAAATGCCAGGCAGGATATGGCGCCCCTATATCTGCTGTGGCAATGCGTAGGACCACAAGTCATAAATTGCAAATAGCCAGGGTTATGTGCTAGTAGCGTGCACACCAGGGACTAGTGCAGGAGTGCTACAAAAATTATAAAAAATATAGAAGGATTGCGCATTGTTGCCTACATTGGGAGTTTCAGTGAACCATGGATTAAATCTGATGCCATGCCAGTGGGCGGGGAGATGTCAGCCCCCTCTGGGAGAGGTCTGAGCTCTGACGCCAGTTTGCGGACCGGCACCACAGGGGTTAAAAGGAGACTGCCCTGGAAAGGTCAACCATGACGTTCCCCACACGACTTCTGCAGTGAAGGGGTTAAATCCACATGGAAATATTTATAAACAGACAATTTGTGTCTTTGTTAACTTGTCTATCGACAAAAGAAATGTACAGTATGTATTGCTCGGTAAGGATGTGTTTGCCAGTTTTACTCACATCCATTTCTCATACTTTGGGTTTGCTTCATTTTCCATTACAGATGTAGAATTTATGTCTTTGCTAATCCATCTATGGGCAGAATGTAGGTGTTCCTTAAGTGGTGCTCAGTGAGAATTTCTTTGTAGTTTCTCTCTCTGAAACAGTGCTTTGAAGACCTCAAAAAAACCATTGTGGTGATGAGGCTCCAAGTCTCCAGTAGGTTCACAAGTAGTCTAGCAGATTCAGGTCTGCAAATGTTGACATATCCATTTAGCACTAGGGATGGGCTGCCAGTTCGATTAGAACGTGAGTTTGAATCGAACATCGGCCGTTCGAGTGTTCGGCGAACACCGAACATTATGGGATGTTCGCGGTCTGTTCGACAGCAGACATTCCATAATAAAAAAATGCCTGCAAAATGTGTTCACAGTTCTCCTAAAAGTACCAGCAGCTGCCGGTACATTTAGGAGACCTGTGGCTGCAGCCCCCCCGGCCCCAGTGCCCTCAGCCCTCCTGTTCCTCCTCTGTCCGGCCGCGGCTCCTCTCCCCCACGCCTCGTCTTCATGCTGACTGAGCCCTGATTGGGCAAAGTTCTGCACCTGACCTGGACTTTGCCCAATCAGGGCTCTAATTCAATATTGAGCCCTGATTGGGCAAAGTCCAGGGCAGGTGCAGGACTTTGACCAATCAGGGCTCAGTATTAAATTAGAGCCATGATTGGGCAAAGTTCAGGTCAGGTGCAGGACTTTGCCCAATCAGGGCTCAGCACGAAGACAAGGTGTGGGGCAGAGGGGTTGCGGCCGGACAGAGGAGCAGACAGACCAGAGGAACAGGAGGCTGGGACAGCAGCAGGACAGGTGAGGTACGGGGGCCGGGGGGTTGCAGCCACAGGTCTCCTAAATGTACCTGCAGCTGCTGGTACATTTTGGAGAACTGTGAACACATTTTGCTGGTTCGACCCCTATTGGGTTGCATTGTGTTCGAGTTCGTATTCAAACATTTGGGCTGTTCTAATGTTCGAAGACGAACCGAACACAGGTGTGTTCGGCCCATCACTATTCAGCACATCCATGAGTGAGAAAATAGTGACCAAGGTGAAAAACTTTCTGGAGCAGGAAACTCAAACCAGTCTCAAAAAGCTCATGGAAAAGTTTGATATTTCAAAAAATAGCCTGGTGTGGATTCTTCATGATGAGGTTGTCTTCGCCAAGACACTGCACCCACTGGGTTCCATGTTTATTGACCACAGAACAACAGACTGCTTGAGCTGTGTTTGCCAAAACATTCTTTGTCACGTTTGGAGGTGGGAAGTCTGACAACTTCAAGGCAATTGCCAATGGAGCAGTTGACTACATTGACAGAAGATGAATTTTGGGGGTAGTTTTTTAAGAAGTGGGTGCGCCGTTTAAAAATCGCGTGAAGATTGGTGGTGATTATGTTGAGAAATGCTAAAAAAACACGCTTTCTTGAAAACAAAAATGAGTTTGCATTGTTGTGCCTTTGATTTTTAACTTTACTGTTGGCCCTTCCTTCATACAGGTTACTGTACACATCTTAGTTGATTTTGTTTCAGCTGCAATAAGTTGTCCAAAGCCCTTGGCAACACCTGCAAAATTTGAAAAACATCTGAAAAACATCTAGTCTTGTTAATCTTTAGCACATTCATTTATTGTATTTGGCACAAATACCTTTTCTGCCTGTATATTAATAATGTAGACCATACATGAAATTGTGTATGATAAAGGATACCATCTAAATATCAGAACCTTTCATCCCAGCAATATGTCTGTAAAGTAAAAAAAATAGTAGATGAAAAATTAAAAATGAGCAAATATAAACCTTTTAACTTTATCAAAATAACAGTAATTCAGCAAAATTTATAAATATAAACTTATATTTAACTAACTGTGCATGACTTGTTTCAAATAAATGTTATGACAATATGTTTTTTCAATAAAAATGGCAATTGGCAATGGATGGAATGCGAAGAAAAATTGCCTTTCTCTATAATGAAAATGTAGACATTTTATTTAAGTTTGCTGGAGAGTTAAAAACTTTGAAATTAATTGCACCTCGCTTCATGGTCCTTGGTGCTTTAAAGCTCATATTGTTTTTCCTCAAAGCAAAGATGTTTGAAGAGTATTTTTCACTGAGCATGGAACATGGCCATAAAAAGTACAGTCTTTAGATTATTATTAGGAATATAAAGCCTGGAAGGCAACAGCAAGCATCTAACTTTTCAGAATGATGATTTTTTTTTTATCCTTCAGGACTACTTGGGGAAAATATATAACTTTATTAGTTAACATATAAAAATTCTTTTAAAACTTCCAGTTTTTTCAAATATTCATCAGTTTTTAAGATATTTTTAAACACTGCACTTTTCATAGTAACGAAACTACTTGTATCAGTTAATTTAGAAAGAACGAACTAAGGAGCTACAGGTTAGGCACAAACCAAGATTATGCTATAATAAAGATAAAGAAAATAATTTAAAAAACATTTTAATGAAAAAAAAAAGACAGGTGCTTGGTAAAAACTCATGTAATGAACTGCTCGTGGATTTACAAAAGCAACTAATTAAGATATAAATATTTCCACTAACCCATACCAGTCAGTTAAGCAATTTTGTTATTTCCTCCAACAAAAAGTAATGCCTTATAACACAAACAATTACCACCCCTCCCAAATAAATGTACATTTGGAGTAGGTTACCCCAGAGCCACCAGCAGCAATTCCTCACCCCAAACAGACACCCCTATCCCCAGACAGACACCCCTGACCCCTCTCGTCTCCAGATAGGCACCCCCCTCCACAGCATATATAGACATCCTCTCTCTGTCAGACATCCTCTCCCCCTCCAGACACACTAACACTCCCATGTTATTGTTTATTTCTAGGTTGTGGCTCTCAAAGTCAAGCCGTCCTGGAGGCAGATGGAGTTCCATGCTGGGCATTGGCTCTTTCATTTATGTGGCAGGTTTTAGCAGTGGCACGGGGGCCCCTCCGAAGTGTGGGGCCTTGGGCAGGCGTGGGTTAAGCCAACTCTATAAAGGAGCTTTCCACCTTGTCATCTAGCACTCCACATTGCAGCTAATCGATGATGGGGTTCAAACATTTCAACAATGGGTTTTGTCTCAACACAGAGACAGACGCAAAAAGAGGCACCGATACACAGAAAAAGTGAAAGGCATGCTCGGACACTGGCAGACACACAGACACTCACAGACAGAAACTGCCAGACACAGAGGAACACAGGCAAAAGACACAGAGATAATGATTGTAAAATATCATCATAATACGCAATATTTAACAATGATCAACACAAAAGGCACTGGTAAAGATAGACAGAGTGACAGAGACACAGATAGACAAAAGACATTAAAAGGTAAACCTGATGGTCAAAAAAAGGTAAACAAGTTATGTGGGCGCTTCGTCCTCCTGATTTACCAAATCCGGTACAGTTCAGAAGAGAGAGAAATATGAATGGAAGCAGGGCACTTCAGAATAAAAGGCAAAGATTAGACATGTGCATTCGTTTTAGTACTAAAACAATTTAGTCCGAATTTTGGGATAATTTAGTTTTAGTATGACTCAAGAGATATGAAACTGCTCAGTACAAAAAACGAAAGAAACTAAAATAAAATGCACTACATTTTAGTTTCAGTCCTTTTTGTGATATTACATTGATGAGTGAAGGAGACCAGCAATGAAGAGCGCAACATCGCAAAGCTACAGAAAAGGTTTGTATGCGTAATCCTTCCCGACCCCTATCCGAAAATCTGACAGTGATAGAGTTCCAGAATACTCACTCGCAGCACAGACAGCCAGCACAGGAGAGGAAACCTTTACTTAACCCTTGCATGTCTATGAGGCAGACAAGATGATAAAAGCAGCTGGAGAAGGAAAACATTCAAATAAATCACACTGAAAGCTAATGACAGAGGAGGGCTGGATAGTAAAAAACCCTTTATTACAAGAAGCGCTGGGAGAAGAGAGGGACTTTATAAAACGTGTGTTATCTCCTCTCCTGCTCTGCATAATAGGGGCTTAGGTCTGATACATTTTATATTATCCAGGAACACTATCCCCCTTCCTTATCTATAATACACGTTTAAAGTCCCTCTCCTCTCACAGTGCTGCTTGTTATAAAGTTTTTTTTTACGTCTGATGCATTTAGTATCCAGCTCTCCCAGTTACTCTGTCATTATGAACAGATTATAAGAAAATATGGTACAAGGTACTTAGCTTTAGAAGTTGGATCCGCTCCTCATGGAGGTATTCCCACTCTCCTCCAGATAAAGACACAGGTAAATAGGTAGAGAAGCTGAGGATCCTTATTATGTCTGGGTAGGATGAGCCCAAGTGGAAGATATGGAGATCGAAAATCTTCAAAGAACTTCATATAAGTAAATAATTAGGGAAGGTGTATCAATGAATAGTAAAATTTATTAAAATAACAAAAATGCCCAACGCGTTTCGTCCTAAGACTTTCTCAAGGGCGATAAAATAACATAAAAGTTAAAAGCATGAGATAATATAAACCTTCCCTTCCTTCGTTTCGTATTTAAATAGTCCACAAAGTCCTCTCATTGGTCGATTCGATCTCTCGGCGTTCACCATATATGGTCAAAAAGAAATTATTTTCGTATGTCACTTGTGTTTTTCGGATTTCTCCGACATGTCGTTTCCGTTTCAGATCGGAAGTCACATGACTCCATACGCTCGAAAATCCTATCCTTTCGTTTTAGGACATAGTATCAGGACCTGATACTTTTTTTGCATAAAAATTTGCTGTGTTGTCTAATACATCTTTTAATTTTAAGTTGTGATTTTTGAATGCACCGTGTGCTGTATACGCTCTGATTATTTTTTGATTGTTATTTTTTGTTTTTTTTTTCAGTCAGAACCTTTTTAATTAAATAAAGAATAACGCTGTGCATTAAATTTTGCGCATAGATTGTAATACCATCCGCGTACCAGCGCACAAACGCATTTGCGCTCACAATGTTAAGTATAGGACGCGTGCAGTACAGTACGCTCGCGCAGCGTTCAAGCAGGTTCACCCGCGGTAGACGAACACACGCGTTTGTTGTGCTGACATTGTAATAGGACTTTCTGCGCAAAGGGTTTTGCCCCTCGTGTTAATGCGTTTTTGCGCGCGCGCAAACATTTGTGTGAAGATTTTAATGGAGCCCTATATTTTGCCAGGGTTAGTACATGAACTTACATTATAAAACTATATCATCGTCGATGTGACTACAGCTGTTAAAACAGACAAACAAGGATAATGCTTCGCAACACAGAAGTATACAAGGTTATTCGCCACTCATTCAATAGGTCATTTGCTTTGCTGTAACTTATATATTATGTCAGTTTAATGACCGCAGCATTTTAATAGTGGAAGAATCATGGTCATGACCCAAAGCTAAACTAGATAAACAATATTAAACCTTAAACTACTGCTAAGCACTTTAACATTTCGCTGGAAGGAGTACCATTATTTCAACTTATTGCACTTCTTGTCCAAGTAAATACAAATTTGTGTAAGTCCTATGGAAGAGTCAGTCCTTTCTCTACAAAGTGTTTATTGCTGAAAAAAAAGAACAACATAAAAAATATATTTGATACATGGGATTCTTAGTTATCACTTAAATGTAGGGCATATGAACAACCAAGCTTATAAAGTATTATTTTGAGAGTAAAGATTGAAACTGTGGACTTTTGTGCATTTTTAACTTATGTTTTATTTATCCTTTACAGAGATAATGTCAAGATAAAAGGACCAGGCCATCTTTTTTGGGGCCACCGTGTAGCAGCTAGGTGCAGTAGAGGTAACATCACTGTTCTATGATGGTGGAGACCTTAGAGACACAGGTTCAAATCCCGGCCAGAGCACCTCTCCAGTAAGTGCCCTTGGGCAAGACACCTAACGGTACATGAGAATTGTATTATAAGGTCCTCGTGCAACATGGGGAAAATCTGTGGATCTTCTTATTTAAATGTTGCCTCCTAGGTACTTTTTCCAGAGCCACACCTATGCCGGCTCTGAGCAGTAAAGCATAGGGTATAATGGTGATAATGGATGATATCCTCACCGGTACCAGCAGACTGCCAGCCGAATGGTTCCTTCCAAGGCTCACATCCAAGGTGGAGCCAAATGATGGCAATATCGGCAATAAACAATGAAGCATAAATAAAATCCATCAAATTTATATTTATTGATAAAATACAAATCGCACTGACGCATTTCGACACAAGTCTTTCTCAAAGTGCATATTGGTACATACTCGCCACCCAGTACATACTTGAAAACAAGAGAAATCTCAATGTATCTTCCTGGTAAAATACTTTCTCAAAAAAATAAAATATATATAGATCTTCCATAAGGCTTGAGACGTTGAGACGTTGATTGAGGAGGGAGACCGAGAACTGTTTTTCCCCAGTCTCACTCTGCCCCCGGTGACATGAAGCGGTGGATCGGGCCACCGTTCTTGCTGTGGGATGAGAGGTGAGTATCGGATCTATTTGGGGGGGAGTTTAGGGGGTGCTAAATAATCTTTGCATTTGCAGATTCATTTAGCACCAGAGTTTAGTATAGGATGCACAGAGTACAGTAAGCTCACTGAAGCAAGCACAAAAAACGATGCGCTAATGGATTACTAACGGCTTTAGCATCAGAATTGTAATATGGGTTCATGCGTTAAACACACTTATCCTATCAATAAAGCTTACACATCCAGACGGTAACGTTAGTGTTTACTAGGGAATAGGGCCCTAGGTGTTTTAAAGGGGTCAGGATGTGAGGAGTACCACCCATTCTCCCACCTCCTCCCTACGGCCCCAAACTGGAGATATTGCTGTTTGAAGTAGAGGAGTTTCCTCTACCCCACACAGCTTCACCAGAAGCTCGAGATTATGAATTTCCAGACTCCCGGTCACCATATCGGCTACTAGTGATGTCAACACGCAGAGAGTGTGCTGATGTCAACCTCTCTGAGACTGCCTGCAGTAACAAGCAGTCTCAAAGAGGCAGCCGACGGATCGGATCTGTACATGCGAGCAGCTCGAATCCATCATTCTACACAGCAGGTGCTACGGAAACTGCATATGTAAAGTGCTCAAGTCACGTAGTGGTGAGCAATTTATGGTTCCTACACTACACAAGTTACATAGGAGAAAAGATTCAGGTATTTCTGGCTTCAGGAGTCCCTGAGCCAAAGAGAAGGAGCTGCATGAGGCGGGGGACATAAAGTGCCTACATTTACCTATAGAAATAAAAGATAATAATTATAAATGGGCAAATGGGATGTCAACAGCCTCTGCCCATTTATTTTTGGGCAAAAAATGGGACCTCTATTTTCGATATGGTGATTTTAAAGAATAAAGGGATACTCTGAGTTCCTGATCTACTCTGTATCTGACCTGAAAATACATGGCTAGCCCTTATAACACACTGTAATGAATTTACAGACTGTTAACAGACGATGGAGAAGACACACTCTTTTTAATTGCATTCTCGTATTTTTTATGGTTTTTTTTTTGCCTTTTCATGTAACGTATTCGTACCATTAGCCCGGTGGCACATACACACAACACCTGTACATGTGAGCTGTGCAAATGCTGAACATACATCCAGTTACAGACAGCCTAAACGCTCGCTCGCATTGTTCAGCTAATCACAACAAACTAAGGGAATGTAGACAACTGCTTCCTTCTCTAAAGGATTAATCTTTGCTATAGATTATTTTTCAGTCGAACAAAGTGGCTTAGTTTCAGTTTTTACCTTTTAATTAAACAACCGCTGGATCCACGCACTAATGTGAATAATTCAATAGCAAGTGATTTAGTTTGCGCCTGGTATTTACATGAAAAAATAATAAAAATAACAATATTATTGCAATTTTTATTTAGTATGTATGACAGAAAAACACAAATAAATCTAATTTGTAAAATGCGGAAACGCCGCTATCATTCATTATCTTTGCATTCATTCTACAATATTGGTTACTTGCCATTTACGCAAATATAGATAAGCATGCACACACACACGGATATACACAATTTGCTTGGAGTGCCGGAGAATGCAGAGAATGTGATTTTGCATATAAATTAAAAAGTCTTGTCATGTGGATCACCAGGGTTTGTGTATGAATTGAGGAATGCACTTGTTTGGTGATTGTGTGAACATGTTTGCACATGGAGATACTCTGGTACCCATGTTCTCCACTGCCCTGGGCCAATCTTTCCCCCGTGCCACCAACCTGGATTTATTTCACATGTCAAACCATTTTCTCATGTCATGCTTCCATTGGTTCTTCATCTAAATTGCCCTAATTTATGAAGCTCTTCATCACTGTTCTCCTACTTGCCCCTATTTCATTTATTGAGAAACAACAAAGTTATTTCTAAATGGATTTACAGTACTGGGGGAAAGTGATGTGTAACAGATATCTGTACCCTGACTGGGTCACGTATATTATCGCTGCTTCCTTGCTGGACCCCCGTTCTCCCATCAGCAGTCTTTTATGCCTTTTTGCAGCCAGCCCTTAGCTGAGTTTAAGGATGGGTACACGGCACATTCGGCACATTCCCCCCAAGCTGGATTGCACCCCAAGAGTTGCATGCTCTTAGAGCTATATAAAAAGAAAAAATGTGAACATTACTTTGTAAATAATGAAACTCTATTCTCCTATATAACGATAATCAAATGCGTAAATTGCGACTGCGTAACCCTGTGTATATCTGGCTCTGATACTTGCCAGTTCCTCACCAGCCACTGACTTCACCGCACATCACTGGTACACGCAAAGTGCGAGATTGCATTCCCCAGAAATGATGCAACACACAGATCTTGAGGTTTAGAACAGACAGCTTCTGGCTCAGCCTTTATTTAGCTAAATATATACAGTCACAGGAGGGGCCCATGGAAAATACCTCCCTGTTGTATGACTGAGACTGATCTATTATTCCTGCCCTGCGTCTTGCATCTGGGACATAATTAGACCAGGGACAGATAATAGGATTAGCATCGCTCAACATTTGGTAAGCAAGACAGACAATGGTAATTCAAACATTTAAGAGATGCAAACACATTCCAGATAGGGGATGTTGTGAAAAGATAAAGTGGCCCACACAGTAATCCTATAAACCATGATAACAGATAAGTAATAGTATTCATACATATCACAAAGGACACAAATACCCTGCACCTATAATCCCAGGTAAAGGGTGAATATAGCAAAGGAGAGGGCGGGGAGACAATATAGAACATCAGGCCTGCACCTCCCAAATACATTTCAAGGTCCATGTACCCCAAGTTCAAAGTGACCCCCTCACAGTGATAAAATGGTAAAAAAAATTGCAACCAAATTCTGGACATTAATAATAAAGGAAATTGTTGATTCATTTATGAAGATGCTCAATAAAGGACAAGTTGATTTTGTTTACCTAGCATTTTTGATTATCTTTAATATTCTAAATTATTGAAGAAAACCTGACCCCCCCTACTATTACAATGTTCCTCAAGTCAGAGGACTGGTTTATCCAGCCTGACAAAGCCCTATAACATACACCTAGGTCAATCGCTGTGTGGATGGTGCACCAACAGATCAAGACCCTGTCATGGTCAGCCCAAACTCTAGACCTGAACCCAATGGAAAATCTCTGGAATGTTATCAAGATTACGACGAATGGTCAACAGTAATCAAACAAAGCCAATATGCTTGAATGTTTGCACCAGGAGTGGCATAAAGTCAACCATTATCAGTGTGAAAGACTGGGGGAGGTCAAGTCAAGCCGCATGAAAACTGTGATTAGAAATGTATGGTGTTAATCCAGTAAATACTGATTTATGAGCTAGTCCTAAATTAAAACATACGTATTGAGTTGTTTAAATTTACAATTTGAAGTTGTTTTCTTTGCATTATTCTAGGTCTGAAAACACATCGGGCCCTATTACATTCTTAACGCTGACGTTAGCACTCAGCTGTGTCAGTGGCCCTAGTGCGGGTACACCATATTACATTCCAAACGCTAATGGGTTAAAAAAACCATTAGAGATTCAGAGATTGCACTTTTCAGCAAATATTTTACTGTACTTTGCACTCCCTATGCTTAACATGGGGTACGCAAAGAGTTAAATAGTGTTAGGATTTCAAAAAACTCTTTCCATGTTTTTGTTTTTGATCCCAAATGGGAAGTGTTTGGTGCGTGTATAAATAAAACCCACCATCTTTGCCTCTCCTTGGCTGAAAAGCAGCTGGAGGGGCTTGGAGCTGCTCAGTAGAGCGGCCTTTTGGTTACAATTGTTAGGTACCCACTCTAAAGAGTTGCCTTGAAGTGGCGAGTGGGCTTACGTTGCAATGGCCATTGAAACAAACAAAAACCTCATTTTTGTTGTACATGGAACACATAGAAACGAGCGCAGATGACACTCTTTTTCCTTGTTATGTTTTATACATTGACTGGGCTGTTACTCCTGGCAGTTGCTGCCCCTCTGGTGAGTATGGGCGCAACGCAATTTTTTCTGTATTTATGTATATCATGCTTGTAACACCAGTCCGTCGTTCTGCAGCTGTTCCTCTTTCCATGTTTTTGTTTTTGATCCCAAATGGGAAGTGTTTGGTGCGTGTATAAATAAAACCCACCATCTTTGCCTCTCCTTGGCTGAAAAGCAGCTGGAGGGGCTTGGAGCTGCTCAGTAGAGCGGCCTTTTGGTTACAATTGTTAGGAACCCACTCTAAAGAGGTGCCTTGAAGTGGCGAGTGGGCTTACGTTGCAATGGCCATTGAAACAAACAAAAACCTCATTTTTGTTGTACATGGAACACATAGAAACAAGCGCAGATGACACTCTTTTTCCTTGTTATGTTTTATACATTGACTGGGCTGTTACTCCTGGGAGTTGCTGCCCCTCTGGTGAGTATGGGCGCGACGCCATTTTTTCTGTATTTATGTATATCATGCTTGTAACACCAGTCCGTCGTTCTGCAGCTGTTCCTCTTTCCATGTTTTTGTTTTTGACCCCAAATGGGAAGTGTTTGGTGCGTGTATAAATAAAACCCACCATCTTTGCCTCTCCTTGGCTGAAAAGCAGCTGGAGGGGCTTGGAGCTGCTCAGTAGAGCGGCCTTTTGGTTACAATTGTTAGGAACCCACTCTAAAGAGGTGCCTTGAAGTGGCGAGTGAGCTTACGTTGCAATGGCCATTGAAACAAACAAAAACCTAATTTTTGTTGTACATGGAACACATAGAAACGAGCGCAGATGACACTCTTTTTCCTTGTTATGTTTTATACATTGACTGGGCTGTTACTCCTGGGAGTTGCTGCCCCTCTGGTGAGTATGGGCGCGACGCCATTTTTTCGGTATTTATGCATATCATGCT
The DNA here is from genome assembly GCA_009667805.1 of Leptobrachium leishanense. Taxonomy (NCBI): domain Eukaryota; kingdom Metazoa; phylum Chordata; class Amphibia; order Anura; family Megophryidae; genus Leptobrachium; species Leptobrachium leishanense. The sequence continues at coordinate 137,590,032 of CM019070.1, forward strand.
TGTAACACCAGTCCGTCGTTCTGCAGCTGTTCCTCTTTCCAGGTTTTGTTTTTGATCCCAAATGGGAAGTGTTTGGTGCGTGTATAAATAAAACCCACCATCTTTGCCTCTCCTTGGCTGAAAAGCAGCTGGAGGGGCTTGGAGCTGCTCAGTAGAGCGGCCTTTTGGTTACAATTGTTAGGAACCCACTCTAAAGAGGTGCCTTGAAGTGGCGAGTGAGCTTACGTTGCAATGGCCATTGAAACAAACAAAAACCTCATTTTTGTTGTACATGGAACACATAGAAACGAGCGCAGATGACACTCTTTTTCCTTGTTATGTTTTATACATTGACTGGGCTGTTACTCCTGGGAGTTGCTGCCCCTCTGGTGAGTATGGGCGCGACGCCATTTTTTCTGTATTTATGCATATCATGCTTGTAACACCAGTCCGTCGTTCTGCAGCTGTTCCTCTTTCCAGGTTTTGTTTTTGATCCCAAATGGGAAGTGTTTGGTGCGTGTATAAATAAAACCCACCATCTTTGCCTCTCCTTGGCTGAAAAGCAGCTGGAGGGGCTTGGAGCTGCTCAGTAGAGCGGCCTTTTGGTTACAATTGTTAGGTACCCACTCTAAAGAGGTGCCTTGAAGTGGCGAGTGGGCTTACGTTGCAATGGCCATTGAAACAAACAAAAACCTCATTTTTGTTGTACGTGGAACACATAGAAACGAGCGCAGATGACACTCTTTTTCCTTGTTATGTTTTATACATTGACTGGGCTGTTACTCCTGGCAGTTGCTGCCCCTCTGGTGAGTATGGGTGCGACGCCATTTTTTCTGTATTTAAATATTTTACTGTACTTTGCACTCCCTATGCTTACATGGGGTACGCAAAGAGATAAATAGTGTTAGGATTTCAAAAACCTAGCGCTAATTACGTCCCGCAGCGGTTAACTCAAAAGTTAACCACAGCTTGGAGCTGGAGCTAACGGATACCGCTTCTGTGGGATCAGTTATCACCAGCTACAAATCCCCCAAAAAATTGAGATACTCACTTCTCATCCCACAGCAGGAACGGCGGCCCGATGCGCCTCTTCTGGCTGCCAGGAGCAGAGTGAGACTGGAGGAAAAAAGTCCCCAGTCTCACTCCACGATCACTCTGCCGACCTGCAGGATCTCACGAGAAGCGTGATACTGCAGGTCATGTGTCCCGGCAGTCAAAGCCTCAATAGAGTCCTATGGACTCCATGGAGGGAATGCTCGGGCAGCTCAGTAGTGCTGTCTCTAGTATCCTGAGGCTTAGCAATTATACGGGGCTGAAACAGTGCCTGCCCCATAATATGGAGCTAAAACGGACAAGCTACTTTTATTTTTTTAATGGATATTTTTTATTATTTAGACAGATTTTAATACATTTTTATTGGTTTAAACACCTACCGGGAGAACAGGAGTCTTCCAATTTTTTTATTTTTTTTGCAGTACGGTGGAATTTGCCAATGACATTTCAGCAGCTACAAGTGCGCTTTGACGGTTTTCGCCAACGTCCCATAATCGCTCCAATCCAATGACTCCAATTTTGGGAAAATACGCTGACCATTCGCTAAATAGCGAATTAACCGTATTTTCGGTGAAAGGGGATCACTGAAATGTGGCAAATTGCAGCGGAACACAAAACACCAAAACTGCATGCATTCAGTGCTTTGAGAATAGACCCTTAAATGTGTAAGTTGTTGTTTTATGTTTGTATTGTAGAAGTATTTCAGATTTGATTACAATCACAAATATAGCATTCTGGATTGGTGGGCACCTTTCTGTATTGTGTCATTTGTTCTATAATATCCAGAAGATCATGTAATTTTTCTACTTCGTTCGTATAGAGTGAACTATAACAACCAATCTATTTCACGCGCTATATTCACTGTGCAGGGATTACATCTTATCCCATTTCTCACAGACGTCCAGGTATTTCATCATATTTCAGTAGACTTTCACTTAATTCACACATCTACCATGAAAAAAAAAATGATTATGATGAATGGAAATGGAAATTCGTGACCGGTTAACTTTACCGTCATTCCGCACGAAACATCTCCTAAAAGATGTGTGAGATGCAGCAAGCTGTATGCCGACTGATTGATTACTCATCTTTGTAATATTGCAGTTTAATGGAACATCGAATTGAAACATACAAAATCCATGCTTGACACCAGAACTTTCATTCCATCCCTTACCGTCATTCCTTCCTGCCTTTCCATCACTTTCATTCTTCTCCTTCTGAAGCTCATTTTTAAAGGGACACTACCATGTACATAAACTGTAACTAGATTAAGTGTAAAATGTCAATTTCTGAAGAACCATCAATTGCTTTGTATAATTTAGGCTGGCTGTCCACTGGCACTGTATTTGTTCGATGGTGCGATCATCCGATATCGTCTGAAGTCGTCCGACCGTTTGGGATGTGCGTTTCGGGTTTCGGAATTTCGGAATTTTCATGAAATTTCCCGATTCGTGTTTTCGGATGTGGACGATTTTCCGAAAATTTTTAGATCCGAAAATGGCAGATCCGAAAAGTTTTCCGAGCCGAGACGAAATATTTTCGGAATTTTCGAATGTACTTGAAATGTGTCAAATCGAAATTTATTGCTTTGAAACGAGGAGAACAGACGTTCCGGAAAAACGAAAATTTCCGAAAATACGAAAAGTCGATACAAAAACGAGCTAAGTGACACGAAAATACGAAAAATGGTCGAAATTCCGAAAAAATGTACATGAAAAACGAGTCGAGCAGAACCGAATCGAAACAGAAATCGGTCGAAACAGCCGAATCGAAAAGTTTAAAAATCCGAAAAATCGAATCGAACCAAAAAAAAAATCGGTGCACAAGCCTACCGACCGATCCTACAACATGCAGGTTAATCAGCCCTCTTCCACTGCATCCGACCACCGACGGACGATTTCTGATGATTTTATGTGATTACAACAGACTAGCGATCCTTACGATTTTCGTGGGACTTGGCTATATGAAATCGGACGATCTGGTACAAGTTTACATGAAAAAGATGAATTGTATGATTAATAGGGATGTGCATGGCTGAAAAATTTGTTTAGTTTAGGTTAGTTTCGTTACGTTTTTAAATAATTTAGTTTTCGGAATTTCGTGACTAATTTCATGTCACATTTCGTTTAGTTTGGATCAATTAGAAATTTAGAATCGATTTGAAATTTCATATCAGTTCAATAGTTGATATCAATTCGAATTTTGGATCACTAAATAAAACCCCAATTAATCAAATTTTGCTGTTAAAAGAAAAGCTAGGGATAAATTTTAATCTGTTTCGCAGATTTAGTATTTGAGTCAAATTAAACAGTGAAAATTTTATTTGTTTCACAAAGTCCTTTGCTGACTATTACTTGTATTTTAAGTTAAGATCAATTCGATAGTTGATATCAATTTGATAGTTCATTTCAAATTCAATAGTTGATATCAATTATTCAAATTTTCTTTTATGATGATGACACAGTGTAAAACAAAATAAATTTGTTACATACCGTTTCGTTTTGTTTCAAATTCGTATCGTATCGATTCGTTATTCGGAAGTACTTCTGAGCTACAAATTATCAAATTTCTTTCCAAATTCTGAATGTTTCCAAAACGAATACACATCTCTAATGATTAAACTTTAGTGCTTCGAGGAAACATGTAAAAAATACTTGTATAGTATAACCGGCATGTGTAGGAGAAACATGAAAAAATCGATTTATAGGAAAATCGCCGTTCGCGAAGCCCAGATTCAATATTTAATGGAGAAAATATTCTCATTTCTATTTATTTTTTTATTCAACCGATTATTTTTTTAATCCACAGTAAAAGCCTTTTTATTTATTATTGTAGGATTTCTTTAGGTATTTTTCTGGATTTTTAAGACGAACTTCTAGGTTTGTTTAAAAAAAAAGACGAGGCTTTTTTTTCTTTGCGAGCCAGCTGCCCTCAGCCGACGCACAGTAAAATTAAATAATTAATAAACTCGTCAGGCTGCAGGGGGGATTAACCCCCTCCCTGTTGCTGAAAATGTTTCAGCAGTCTTAGGCTCGAAAGAGCCTCCAGTGATAGATACCCTGTTTCCCCGAAAATAAGACCTAGTTGAGATCATTCCCAGGGCTGGTGCTGGTATAAAGGGCAACTTGAAGAGAAACAGGAGAGGCGGGTGAGAATCAGCGATGCCGGTACCAGAGGAAGCGAGGCGGCAGCGGCGGGAGCAGAGCCGCATAAGTCGATGCTTCCTCTAGCACCGGCTCCTGTCACAGATGGAGTGATAACATATGTACATCACCTGTGAGGAATCGATAGCAAAAGCGCGCTTCGCTCATTCTGGCCAGCGATTGGTTCCCAAATTGCTCTTTAACAGGTACAACAGCACCCCTTATTGCTTTGATCACCCTGTTCTTAACTTTGCCACTCACTCTTGTCTTGTAAGTCTTTTACTGGTATTAAAAATAAATAAATAAGACGTACCCTGAAAATAAGACCAAGGGGTTATTCAGAGAGAGCCGATCTGGCCCTGAAATGTCACCGAAAAGGAAATTTCCCCGTACGGTGACATTTTGCGGCCATTCGGCTATTCAGAGAGCAGGCAGTCTGCCAAATTTTGGTGAATTTCCGGCACGTAAGGTGCCTGTTCAGCAGCAGCGAAATCCCCCATAGAGAAGCAATGGTTAATCTATTCAGAGACCACTGAACAGCAGAGAAAAGTTGCCAAAGAGCCCTGCTGTTCGGTGTTTTCATTCGGCACGTTTATTCAGGCGAATCCCATAGACTTCGATGTTTAAAATATTCACGTTTTAATTCAATAATAAACTGTTTATTGTTTTAATCTGCAGTAAAAAGTCTCGTCATTTATAGATTTTTTTAGGATCTTTTAGCCATTTTTTGCAGGAAGTTTTTTTTTTGTTTTTTTATGGCGTTTTTTTCTTTTTTCTGTAACAGACTTTTTTTTATTATCATTCATAAGACCTTATATGTAAATTTCAGGCATTTTCGTTCAGTAGTTTTTTTGCAAACAGTGTTTCAATTTGGAAACTTTCAAGTGTACTTTTTTTGTTTTTTTTACCCTGTTCGTCAGCTTGCCGGCTTTTTCCTGCAGCTGGTTTGCGTTGTGATCGTCGGCTTGAACGGCTTTTTCCGACGTGGTTTTCCAGCGGTTCCGTGGTTTTTCGGCAGGATTGCGGTGGATTTTCCCTGCACTCTTGGGACCCCGCATTGAATGCTGAATTCACCGCAGGGTGGGGAACTTTGATTTCCCGAAGTGCAGGGAAATCTGCTACATTTCGGTGTCTCTGAATAACCCCTCTAGCATGTTTTTTTGGGGCCTCAAAAATATAAGACGTATTTTCAGGGAAACACGCTACTACATATAAATAAATAAATAAATGAACAAACAAAAAAAAAGGGGGGATTTCATTTTCAAAGTGGAATTGGCACATTTCTAATAATGAGAGCATGGTAAGGCCTTCGTGGACCTTGTTCTTCTGTGCTACAATTGCTATTCATGATCCGGTATAGGATCATTAACCTTGGGGAGCCCTGAATGACATTTGACTCCAATTAATGAGAAGCCGAATAAGGAAAATAGAGCATGTAAGGAACAGAATAAAGAGGCGAGATATAAAAAGAACACCTGTGACTGTGAGCTTCATTTAAAAACACAATTCGGTAGTTTCCATTGTTATAAATGCTGCAATATCTTCAACAAACCCTACCTAAAAAAATAAAAATAACTGTGGAAAACAATGTATCGTAAAGAATATTACCATATTCTGTATAAATCCTTCTATTTCAATTAGCGATTTGCACAGTTGAGGGAAATCGTGTAATTAATCCCATTTTAAATTGCAAGAGCAAGAAAACTCGACTACAGGATTGGCTTTTAAAAACAAGAAGAAAAACGTGAGTTTAGACTTTGCCTGTTGAATTTTTAAATGCGCAACATTTATGGAAAAATTAATGAGAAGACAAATATAAGACTTTTTTGTGCAAAATCTGTTTTATTGGCACAGCAAACCAGTAAAGTCAAGTACATGGCAAACAAGTAATAATTTATATAAGCAGACAATCACAGCGGAAATCTATGCAGAACCAAAAAGGATGTCAGTTTTTGTAATAATAGAATGCATATACAGAGAACTATAAAAGAAAAACATAAACAAAAGAACAACTTGCAGAAACCAGAATGCAGTGGAGATACTTTTTTGGTGTGAACGGCTGAACCTGATGGACGCACGTCTTTTTTCAGCCTGTAACTATGAAACTATTACAAATCTGTATTCCTTTCGAACAGATACATCTGTTTTCTTGCAGCTAATTTAAAATAAAACATATTAAAATATATGATAATAGGATGAACTGCAATAATAATAAAGCAAAGTGAAGCTATTGTGACTCAAAGTGGAGTATCTAAATAGTTGTTAGGTTACGGATTGAGTGAGCAATGTTTGCTAGAGCCCGGAGCATGGGAAACATCACAAGGCATGAGAAGGTCCAGAGAATGGGCAACAGTATACGTGGCTTGCTCTACGGTGGGTCCCACTCAGGTTTCACAAGATTTTAGCTCCATTGTGCAATTACAGAGGGGGCTGAACCATATGGAAATCAGACTGCTATCACCCGGAAAGGGGCGACCAGAACCTAAATGCTGAGGCACTGGGCCCCTGATGAAGCTGACCACAGCAAAATGCGTCTGCGGTGTTTTATTATATTGTAAACTTTTAATAAAGTAGTTTTAAACATAGCCAGCGACTGCCTGTCCTGTTTTAGGGGATGAATCACCACAACTATCACCACTGAGGATCATTTCAACCAAGAAGGGGGTCCGGTGTCCCTTGGAATCACCGTCTGCTTGAGATTTGGTGCCGCTTGAATAATAGGCACCATTAAATGTGAGTAGACATTTTATATTCTACTATAACCATTTATTGAAATGGTCTGCACATTGCATTTTATTTGTTTTTTCCGAGGAACACCCCACAGAGTAAAGACCTCATTTTCCAGTATAAATACTGAAAATTGGAGGAATTGATCACCAGTGCGAGCACTGATATCCACTGCACCCTACATACTGTAAATGATGGGGCAACCTCCTCTGCATAAGAAGAACTGCAGCCCTTGATGATCATTTTGGCCTTGTTACTCACTTGTTACTCACCTAACTCATCAGGAGGGCAAAGAGGATACCACTCTAGAGACCTGAAACAAGGGGTCCACACCCAGATTACCCTGTAGACTATGAGTGAGCAAAAATATGTGAAGGCCCTGGTAGAGGGCAACGTCAGAAGGTTTGTGAGGGTCCTGAGAAAAGGCAGCAGTATGACTGGCCTGCTCTACAGTGGGGCCAGCTCAGGTCTCACAAGGCTATAGCTCGATGGTGCCATTACAGAGAAGGCTATGAATGCGCACACTGCGGGGAACAAGCGCCTCTCTGCGCGGAATAATTAATGCAGCATATGAATCCACACACTGCGGGAAAGCACCTCTCTGCGGTATAATTTATGTATACGTCTGTGTTATATGTATATGTATCCTGTCTGTATATTATAACTTAAAATGCAATAAAATTAGAATTTTAAATAATTTACAAGGTGTTTGTAAAGTGGGTTTTTTCACATTTTAACATGCGAGCGTTTACGGTTATAAATATATTTTCTATGAGTTGCGCTTGTTAAAAAAATTAGAGATGGGGGACTTGTTACATACATTTATTTTGGCTGAAAATTACACAATTTTTAACAAACGCAACCCATACAAAAATCATTAGTGCAGCATCATTGTTCACATTATAATTGAAATGGGAACATGGGAACAATACTGCTGCATTAGCAAAACAAAAAACTATTTTTATTTTTTATTTTTATATATTTTTTAATATTTTTTTATTTAATTTTTTATTTTTAATATTTTTAATTAACTTTTAACATGGTCATGTTTTGGTATGGTTGGAAAGGCTATGCTCTGGCCGATCCAACAAAACCAAACATTTACCCCTAGGTGCCACGGCACGGATCGGGAGATAGGGGGTTCATTGGAACCCCCTATCTCCACCATTGGTGGCTGGCAACTAGGGGGTTAACTCCAGAATTTACTCTATGCGACATCCCGATGTCAAACATCGGGACTTTGGATAGATTTCAACTATTTTATTTTTTTAACTTTCGGATAGTCGAAATCTATCCAAAGTCCCGATGTTTCACATCTGAACTTCGGATAGAGTAAGTCCGTGCGGCCGTTAAACGTATATACATTACAATTTTCTAACCATCAGCACGCTGGATAGCACTGTTGCTGTCCAGCGTCCTGATCCTGATCCTGACCGTTAGAAAATCTGACTGCCTATATGTTATTTCCAATGATCCGATATTTCTGTCGATACGATAATTCTGTCGATACGATAATTCTGTCGTAGTCGGATCATTTACGTCCGCGGTTCGCGCATGATGGGATATGTCCATGATGGGATACGCGCGTATGTCCATCTCCATTACGACCTGTTGTAAACTTTACGGAGCCATTGTAGAGTTTGAGAATTTTTGGACAGACCAAAAAAAAAAACATCCCATCATGGCTCAAACTCAAAGAGAGTCCTTCGGACACGTCATCCCCTTCCACCCCAGAGACACCCAGGAAGAAGCGGGCAAGCAACATGGCATTTAAGGAGATGGTGGAGCTGGTTCGCATCTTCGAGAAGCGTGACCATGACTGCCGTAAGGGCACTTACGGCAGGAAGAACAATGTCCGCAAGGACCGTATCCTTGCAAAGGTCCGCACCACCCTCCTGCAAATGTTTGATAAGGACCGAAGTAACGACCAGTTGCGGAAGCGCTGGTCTGACCGTAAGACACGCGAGGAGGAGCAATTGAGGCACATCCGGCGTGTCATAGACAAACGTAAGTGTTATGTTATATTGTAAATCGCTGCGTAAACTGTTGGCGCTATATAAATCCTGTATAATAATAATGTGCTTGCATGTGCTAATGTGCACAGAAAAACGTTGATTGATCTAGTCCTTTTTTCATGCAATGTGTATAGCTTTGCGTTTTCAGGACTCATACATGCATTTTTGCAATAGCTCTTCTTTTTTGTGATTTTACGTATTCGTGAAAATTGTGATATTTGATGTATGAAGATGAATGTGTTCATTTTTTTAACAAGCGCAACTCATATAAAATATAACCGCAAACGCTCGCATGTTAAAATGTGAAAAAAAACACTTTACACCTTGTAAAACATTGAAAATTCTATTCTTTTATTGCATTTTTTGCATTTTTTTGTTATAATATACAGACAGGACATGACACATACATATAATAATGATATATTATGAATCTGCCGAGTCAGCCGGAAAGAACGATATATAACATGTCTGGGTCATATAATAAAATAAGGCTTCAAAACGCGTTTAAACATGATGAGCGAAACCGTTAAAAATTAGCTCAGCAGCAGACCGCACACAGGCGTGAAGCCGTGAAATGTCTCAGCAGTGAAAGGGTTAATTTTTTTTTTGTCTGTTTTAAATCATTTTATTTGTTGTTTTTTTGTTTCACATAATTTTGATCAACTATTTTTACGTTTTAAAACCTTTTGTTCTGGTTTTTATTTTTAAAGTCAGACCATTTGGGTTTGGTCAGTTTTGCGTTTTTTAAATCGTTTTGTTCATTTTTTTTGTTCCCTTCATACCATTTTAATATGATTAAATAAAGTTGTGAAATGCAAATTCATAAGAAAAAAAGGATCTTTATTTATTAAAAAAAAAACGATAGAATCAATCGGCAGAATTATCGTATCGGCAGAATTATTGTATCGGCAGAATTATCGTATCGACAGAATTATCGTATCGACAGAATTATCGTATCGACAGATAATATCGGATCCGAAAAACAAACCAACAATAACTAATTATATAATTATAAAGTACTATTATAAACCATTAGTTTTAGTTTACGTCAAAACGAATAGACACTTTGAAACGAGGAGAACAGATGTTCCGAAAAACACGAAAATTTCCGAAATCACGAAAAAAAAGTCCATACAAAAAACGAGGAGACCCGAAAACACGAAAATGGCTGATATTCGGAAAAAAGTCTATACGAAAAACGAGCCGAAACGAACCAAACCAAAACAGAAATCGGCCGAAATGAGCGGAGACGAAAAATTTAAAAATCCGAACGAACCGAACCGAATCGAAACGAAAAAAAAAATGGTGCACAAGTCTAGTTCATGGCATTTTAATAAAATTGTAGGAGTGGTGCAAGTGAAGAAAGCTTTTCTAGTTTGAATAAAATCTGTCTTTGAAAGAAAAATCAGCCTTATTTTCTTAATATTCCAGTAAAAGACCCACCGTGGAGGGGCAGCGAGCAGGGAACTCATAACAATGTGACCAATCAGATGAGATTGAGTGTTCACACTGCGTAGAGTGGCCCTTTTAATGGAACACTCTACTAAAAATATGCCTTCTCTCCCTTTTTTTCCTCTTACATTATTGTGCCCCTTTCTCTTCACAAGGCTGTTCCAGCCAAAGGATGGTACTCCACGTAGCCTGACCACTTTAATAAGCTTAAGTGGCCAGGGTGAGTAGTACAACGTCTCGTGTTTCAATATTTTTTCCCAACAAAAAGTGCTTTGCGTCGAAAGGGTAAAATAGTATTTTTTTTTCTTCTTGGACTACTGTATTGTACTCCCCACTTTCTGCTGAAACTAACCACTGGTCCTTCACTCAAGCATCAGTATAAAAATAATGAGAATTACAGTTTGATGTGTGCCTGAAAAAATACATGCTTGTAAATAAAAATGAAAAAAAAAAATAATAAACAAAAATAGAATTTTCAGACAATTGCCTGAAAGACTCCACCAGTGCTTTTTGATATGTTTATCTTCTTTCTCCTTCAATCTCTGTAATACGTTTTGGTGAAAAAGTCAAGAATGCCTGCTTTGGAAAGTTTGTATCCAGCATTTTCTTTCTGAGTAAAACCAATCTAATTTGGTTTTAAGCAGTAAGATATCTACAGAATGTAACCTCAATAAACACAGCTAACCTTGCACAAAAAAAATCAATTACTAAAGAGAAAAACTTTAACGTAAGCAAAGGGTCAAGCAGTTGGATTTCAAAAGAGAAGAGAAAGAAAAAAAAATTACCTTTCCAATCCGAGAGGTTAATAAATACAAGATTTAGAGGAAAAAAAAGTTAAAAGAAAAGTAATCTCTATATTTTGTCTCGCAAGCGCTAGATGATTGATAGACATTAGAAAAGAAGCCAGGATAACAAGGCCTTGATCCCACATATATAAAAAAAAACACCAACAGTAATTGTAATAATAGTACATTATTAACCACTTGGCTGCTATGGACGCACTCAGCGCGTCCAGCCAAGTGGTTCTCCTGTGCTATGGACGCGCTCAGCGCGTCCATGCACAGGAGGCAGCAATCCACCGGATTCCGGCGGATTGCTGCGCCCCCCCCGGTGCGGGACTCTGGTGGCATAGGCGACTCTACAGGGGGCAAGGCATTGCCCCCCCTAGGTTATTCCTTGCCCCCCCACCAAAAATCATCATCCAGCTTCCTCCACATATTCGGACCGCTGTATCTCTGTCCCTGTAATAATTCACAATTGATTGAATATGTGGCAATGCATTTAATGTCAAGTGATGTATGTTTTCAAATAACTTAATAAAACCTTTATTACAATAAAAAAATAAAAAAAAATAAACAAGTTTTTTTTGTTTTTGTTTTGTTAATGCAGCAATATTGTTCCCATTTCAATTATAATGTGAACAATAATGCTGCACTAACGATTTTTGTATGCGGTGTGTTTGTTAAAAATAGCGACATTTTCCCCCCAAAAAAATGTAACGAGACCCCATTTCTAATTTTTTTAACAAGCGCACCCCATACAAAATATAACCGCAAACGATCGCATGTTAAAATGTGAAAAAAACACTTTACACATAATAAATTATTGAAAATTCAAATTTTATTGCATTTTTTGTTATAATATACAGACAGGACATAACGTATACATATAATAATGACATATTATGAATCTGCCAAGTCTGCCGGAAAGAACGATATATAATATGTCTGGGTCATATATCAAAATAAGGCTACAAAACGCGTTTAAACATGATGAGCGAAAGCGGTAAAAATGACCTCAGCACAGAGGTGTGAAAACCCTCAGCAGCGAAAGGGTTAAAGTATATTAACTCATTCAATGCCATGCCCTTTTTGTGTTCAAAATATATTTAAATGTTAAATTCTAACGTTTATTTGAAACACGAGATGCATATCGAACATTTACTTGTAGATCAAAATATAAATGTTAAATAAAGATTATTATTCTTAAATAGTTAAAACATCAAAAACTTGTAAAACTGCTTGTTTTAATTTTTCATGTTTTTGTTTATCCTTCACAAAATAATTGCTAGGATAAAAGGTTCTAAACTGTAGATGGTGTCCCTTATCTTAACTTGGGTCAAAACACAGTGTAGGGGTTATTCAAGAAGTGGTAAAATTGTCACTGAATTGCACTGAATGGTGAAATTCACTGTACGGTGCAATTTCGTGATAGTAGGGGGATTCAGAAAGCTGTAAATTTGCCAAATATGGAAGAATTAACAGCGAAATACAGTGTAGTTGGACTTAGATTGCCGCAATTCAGCGGTAGCTAAATTGTCCCATAAAGAAGTAATGGATAATATCAATTCAGAGAATGCCAAACTGCATCGAAATGTTGGCGAAATGCCCAGATTTCCGGTGCTTCAGATCGACAGGTTTAACAGACGAATCCCATAGATTTCAATGTAAAAAAACACCTGTTTTTATTATTTTTTCATTCAACTGTTTATTTTTTTTTTTCATTTGCAGCAAAAAGCCTTTTTATTAATTTCTTTTTTTAGAATTTATTAGGTATTTTTCGGTGAAATTTTAGATTTTTTTTAAATGGCGCCTTTTTTTATTATGTAAGAGACCTTTTTATCATTATTCATAGAACCTTATATATTATTTCCATGCATTTTTTTTGTTTTAAACGCCTTTTAAAAATTGAGTTTTTTTGTGGGGTTTTTAATCCGTGTTTAGGACTGATCAGCTTTTTTCGGCAGCGTTCAGCAGATGACTGGCTGTTTTTAGTGACGTTCGGTGGATCATTGGCTCCATTTGACGGTTTGCGACTGCGTTCTGCGGTCTGTTCGACGCACTTCGGAGACCCTGCGGTGAATACTAAATTCATGGCAGGGTCAGCGAATTGAGCTTGCCAAAGGGCGCTGAAGGGGGTATGAATAATTCCCTTAGTATTGAAGGGGTTTCCAGTGCCGCTGTTAAAGTCAGTTCTCTTCTGAAAGCGCAACTTCTTCCTGAAGCAGACACTGTCACTCTCTCAGCGGAGACTGCTCTGGAAGATGTTAATTCCAGACATTTCCGTCCAGTAGATTTTTTGCAAACAACATTTAAACTTTTCAAAGTTTCAATCATCTTTTTTTTTTTCTCACCCTGTTCGTCGGCTTTTTCCGGCAGCTGGTCGGCACTGTGTTCATGGGTCATCGGCTGTTTTTGGATACATTAGGCGGGTTTTCGGCAGTTTATCGGATCAGATCCGATGTTTTCCGGCAGTTTGCGGGAGCTTGTTGGTTTGGAACTGATCATTTCGGCAGTTTTTCGTTGGGGTTTTTTTTTTTTTCGATTGCCGATTTTGCACTTCTGGGACCCAACGGTGAATGTTGAATTCCCAGCAGGGTCGAGGAATTTGATTCCTCAAAGTGCGGGGAGCTATAGAGCACCATTCTCTGAATAACCCCATTAGTGTGATGACTTTAGATAAAGCTTTACATCACATTATTAGAGATATGGGTCGAAAGGAGAGAAATGGAGCCTATTTATGATTGTTGACAAATATATAAATTATAGTAGAGTCTGGTAAGGGGGCCAACGATGTGAGTTTTAACAACTTTATAATATTAGGCCAGAAGGTCATCAGTAACTGGAATTATGAGATGTGTAGTTCAGAAACATCTGGGGGAGTTTAAGATCCCTGCTTTATCTCAAGATCAGAGTGGGTGGGCTGCCTTGCATGCTCTCCTACCCTAATAATCCCTCATCCATTGCTAGCAGGGAAAATCAGAGCTGTGTGACTTCCTCTTATTTGGCCCCTCACCCGCTGGTCATGGGTGGGATGCTACAAGATGTACAGGAATACCCGGAATACCCCTATTTTTGCATCTATATGCAAATAAAACATATAAACAAATAGACTTACCAGACTAACATATTCTAATGCAGGGCTCAAAATTTCCACTCGCATACTAGCAGTTGGCGAGTGGAAATTAAGTGAGGGCGAGTGGAAATGCTGCGTATTCCGGCGGTGCCACCATGCAACCCCCCCTTCCCCAGGCTGCACGGTGGCAGGGATCAGCTGCCTAACCCCTGACCAAGCTAGTCTCTGTCACTGGCAGGGGGGGGTGGAGACAGAGGAGCTTCCCTGCCTCCTCCTAACTTTAATCTAAACAAAACCTTTAACAGGGTGATTTCATAAGATAAGTTAAGGGGGTGTGTTTAGGGGCAGAGTTAAGGGCTGGGTAGGGGTTAGATGGAGCAACTGGTGGCGAGTAACTCTTATAGCCTGGTTAGTAGCTTGGGACTTGAAATTTTGAGCCCTGTTCTAATGCTTTATTTAACAGTATGACATGAATATAATTACTGTATTTTAGGATATTGCGTCTTGGTTAGAATTGGTTGGAGAATAAGAAGTCATATGAGGAAGAGGGTTGAAAGCGCAGGGTAGGTAGAAGAGTTAATCGTGAACTTCATGCATTTTCTTAACGTTTAAGTCTATCGTTAGTTAAGAAAGAGGGCAAAGCATTATAGGTCAGGGAAGAAAATAACATTAAAAACATGACATCTCAACAGAGGTCTTGTATATAGAACTTTGAAGTCCAGATAATAATAGAGGACATTTGAAGGTCAACGGAGGAATGATGGGACCAGCATGTGCTTTAATTGCTTATTATAAATGATATCTTGTTTGTAGAGTTGTAGAGGATTTTGTATGTGCGAACACGGGTTTGAATCGAACCCTGAGGGATACAGTGATCTAGTGTTAGGCTTGACAGGAAAGTGAGAGGGTAAAGAAAATAATCCTGGCAGCAGCATTCATTAAGAAGTGTAATGGTTCATGGAAAGTCAGAGGCCAATGAAATGTAGATACAACAGTCAAGGCAGAAGTTAATGAGTGATCAAGATCTTTGGCTGTGTTACTTTCTTATAGACGTTGATGAATGCGAGCTAGGTTTCCAAGATATAGATGGTTGCGTCACTGGCCAGAAGAAAAGCTGTCGGCAAAGAATTATTGCCTGAGGGAGGAAGGAAACGTTTCATTTTTGAGACATTGAACTTCAGCAAATAAGTAGATATATCGTTGTAAAGAACACAGAGCAAATTCAAGATACAATTCGAGAGGGATGACAAAGAGCAGAATAAGAAATGTATATTAGGCCCTCATCCTACGTGGTGGGAATTCCAACATGCTATTCAAGTGTCAAGTAAGACTAGAAGAGAAACACGCAGAAGGAAGCTTGCTACACCAACCTTGAAGTACTCCGGCTAATGGAGACGATTGGAGGATGAGTACAAGAAAAGGCAGATTTAAAGTCATCATTGCTATGAGGATCATAAATAGTGCAGTTCACAGTACCCAAACGAGCAGAAAGGTGATGTACTCAAGATCTGAAGTGGTTGTTTGTTTATTGGTCATCTTGAACGTAGCAAATAAAGATCGGAGTGGAAACAAAAAAAAGCATTTCATAAACCTATATAAATTTATTTGTGTAAGTGCAATCAACGTAATGTTTTCTTAATTTATATAGTGCTTTAAAGAAAAGAGTTTTGTATTTGCATTGAAATTTTTGCATTGTATTACTTTGTATTTCTGTAACTGTAACACTTCAATGTTCTTGAACCCAGGACATACTTGAAAACGAGAGAACTCTCAATGTATCCTTCCTGGTAAAATCCTTTAGAAATAAATAAATAAATAAATAAATTTCTTATTTTTAAACGTTACTCGGAATGACATACAACTGAACAATTTGACTCTGACCTAACATTCTTTTCCCACATCCAGACAGTGACCAAATCCTGTTACTTTCAACTCAAAAACATTGCCCGTGTCCGCCCCTTTCTGACGCAAAATACTGCCAAAGTGCTGGTTCATGCTCTTGTCATTTCACATATTGATTACTGCAACTAGCTCCTTATTGGCCTCCCCAACTCCCATATTGCCCCTTTGCAATCCGTAATGAATGCATGGGTCAGGCTTATTTTTCTCACTAAACGCACCTCGCGTACCTCCCCCTCTGCCGGTCCCTCCATTGGCTTCCTGTACGTTTCAGGATACAGTTTAAAATACTGATGGTCACGTTCAAATCACTCAATAACTCAACCCCTCCCTACATGTCTTCGTTACTCCGCAAGCACGTCCCATCTAGACAACTCCATTCAGCAGGTGATCTCCACCTGTCATCTGTCTACACACACACGACCAACTCTCGCCTCCAAGACTTTTCAAGGGCAGCACCAGTCTTGTGGAATGACTTGCCTCGCCCTATCAAACTCTCCCCTGACCTTCAGACCTTCAAGAAATCCCTCAAAACCCATCTCTTCAGATTAGCGTACCACATCACTGATGCAACTCATCCCTCTGCTCACCTACTCACAATTGATTGAAGCCGCTTCTATGGCCCCACAGTTCCCAAACAACTGGCACTAATTATCCTGCCATCTAGTGAAATTCCCCTTGTCTTCCTCAACCCCAATCCCTCTAGATTGTAAGGTCCTATGAGCAGGGCCCTCTACACCTCTTGTTTCCACCTAATGTCCGTTTCTATGTATTTCGTTCCCTTTGGTTATTGTAAAGCGCTGCGGAAACTGTTGGCGCTATATAAATGATGACAATAATAATAATAATAATTAGTTGTTGACTGGAAGATGGGAATGATGGAACATATCTTATTTAAAGAATTGTATGGCTCATGAGAATGGGAGTTGTTAAGCATCTTCTTTGTATCACTCAGCACGATAATTGGTTTATTGTACCATTGCTGATTTGTTTATTTTTCTTTTTTATGTTGTGAGAATTATCGCAAACAATTGGATACAGAATATAGTCTCTAGAAAAATGTGATGTATGGATTTTGATATTTGCATGAAAATTAAACTGGGTTAATATTGCTTATTTATTGGAACATTATGTCTTTCATCAACGTTGCACCAGCATGTTTTTTTGGTAAATATCATTTGATTGGCGGGTTCATGAGAGGTACTCACTTAGGGCTCTATTCCGTAGTTGGTGCTAATGTAGCTTCTTAATATGTAAGTGTTAACGCTAGCATTAGTAAGTTTATCGTCTTGCATCGATTTTCCGATCTTGATGCTACAGTTGGTTGGGTGAAAATGTTTTTCTCCTGGTAGTTTGCGCGAACTTACTGTACTTAAGCATCTGCTATACTTAACATGGGGAGCAACATCTATTTTTAGCGTCTCGACAAGTGAGGTGTTACTGCAAAGTGCATATGCAATTTACCGTTGAGTCACGCAAGCGTAAGTTTTAACAACTCCAAAAATCTGATGCTAAATGATTCTGCAAATGCAGAATCATTTAACATGCTCCAAAACCGGCTGGGTGGAGTAGAAGTAACATCACTGCTCTGCGTGGAGAGAGCCTGCGGAGACATGGGTTCGATCCCAGCAAGAGCACCTCTCCAGTAAGTGTCCTTGGGCAAGACACCTAACGGTACATACTCGCCACCCAGGACATACTTGAAAACGAGAGAAATCTCAATGTATCCTTCCTGGTAAAATCCTTTCTAAAAGAAAAAAAACCCACCCCCCATTAAATCCCACACTCACCTCTCATCCGTCAGCGAAAAGAGTGGCCCGATCCACTGCTTCTTCTCAGAGTGAGACTGGGAACAAATAGTTCCTAGTCTTCCTCCGCGATCACTCTACAAAAGCAAGCTTGTGACACGGAAGCACAAGCCTCCATGGAGTAATATGGAATCCAGGAGCTGATACTCATGGTGGAGCGGAAATGCTACTGCGGGTATCAGGGAGCTGTGTTCCGGGGTGAGGTACGGAGATAGCGCCTTCCTCGGAATATGACATGAGCATGGAGACAGTAAGGGAAAATCTGCAAGCGCACATTACCCTGCTTACCATCTCCATGTTAGCGTCTACCATGCATGCTGTGGTTTTTATTATTTTAGTCACCTTGTATATGCTGCACAGGTTTTGTAAATTTTTCCAATGTTTTATTTACTTTTCCCTTTAGCTCTATATTTATCTATGTGACTGTATTTACGTTTTCATGCAATGATTTATCGTCAAACCCTTCAGTATCATGGGAAACCTAGAAACAAAATGACACAGACGCTCATAGACATGTAACAACCTATGTATAATTGAGACCGCGAGAAGGTCTTCCGTCACATCCTCCCTGCACACAGCAGGAACAATGAGTTCCAAAAATCCATCTAAAATGTTCCTGCCAGTAACCCTGTCGTCTTGAATAAACCAACAAGGGAATGTAGCAGCTTCAAGTCATGGGAAAGATATATCAACCTGCTGCCGGAAATTAAAAATGTAGCATGAAAAATGGACTTACTGCTTCATTACCCTGGGAATGTCCGAAAGCAACGAGACTCGGAATAAAAACTTGCCCAGAGATTTCACCGCCTGCTGCAAAGAATTGAACTTCAGGTCTTCATAATGAAATAGCGGTCATACTGGTACATGCCCTGGTACACGCAGAGGAAACCAAAGATATTATAAGGTTCAATGAAGACAATTTAAAAGCAGCATTACAATCAGCCTTAGGATGCTTCCTGTAATAGACCCGCCGAAGACGCTATAAATTTGCTCACAGCTGCCCGTGCAAAATTATATCACCGTCCCTTTGTTGTCTGTTATCTTTAATAAACCATTTTTGTTCATAATAAAAACTCTGTTGATCACTGTTTATTTCGACACGAGAGCAGAATACAGAACGACGTCCTGCTGAGACATCAGCTGCCACCTCATCCATCTGGATAAGACGTTGCAAAGTGTAGTCCCGAGCTACACAAGATAAATTCTAAAGGATTTTAGATTATATGATTAAAAATACATTGGAGTCACTGCACCTGTTAAAAAGTCCTCTGAATTTGCAGAACCAGCCATTAACCTCCGACACTACTGAGATCGAGATATCTCGGGCTTCAAAGGCACCATCCGGTGCTTGATATCAAGATCTGCAGCTCTGCAGCCCAAAAGCAATTGAAATTTGTTTGCTGCAAACAGCACCATCTACTGGCCGAATATGTTATTACAGTAAGAAATACAATGAGAATATGCCCAAATACTTTTTACTGTATAATACATTTAAAATGATTTTTCAAAAAACCACTGGTTCCTGACAATGTTTTTTTTGGCAAACCACTTGCAGGGTTATTCAAAGAGATGTGAATTGTGGCTGAAAGGTAACCGAAGAGTGAAATTCAGCGTACGGTTACCTTTCCTGGCCATTCGGCTATTCAGAGAGCAGGCAATTCTCAGCGGGCAATACGGTGCCTGGTCGTTGCCTGTTCGAGGGCAGTGAAATCCCCATAGAGAAGCAATGCTGCGTCTATTCAGAGAACACAAAACAGCTGAGGAAGGTGGCCGAAATGCCCTGCCATTCGGTGGTTTCATTCGACAGGTTTATTCAGGAGAATCCCATAGGCTTCAATGTTAAAAATATTCCTGTTTTAATCCAATATCTAATAAACCGTTTATTATTTTATTCTGCAGTAAAAAGTCTCTTTATTTTTAGATTTTTTAGGATCTTTTAGGCATTTTTTGGGATTTTTTTGCAAAAATTATTATTATTTTTTTTTAAGACATTTTTTTTGTAACAGCTCTTTTTATTATCATTCATTGGACCATATATATAAATTTCAGACATTTTCCTTCTGTAGTTTCTTTGCAAACAGTGTTTCACTTTTCAAACATTCAAGCGTACTGTGTTTTTTTTTCACTCCATTCGTCTTCGGTGTCGGGTTTTTCCAGTGGCTGCTCTGCGGCGCTGTGATTGGCTCCTGCTCGGGTTTCTCTAGCGTGTTCGGCGGGGTTAATCCAGATGTTTTTGCGGGTTTCGCTGTGCGTTTGGCGGGTTTTGCTGTGAGTGTTCGTCGGGTTTTGCGGCGGCTTTTCTCTGCACTACAACAGCCCTGTGGTGCTTGCTGAATACACCGCAGGGTCGCCAAAATGGGATCGCCAAATCGCACCGAATTGAAGAGAACAAAAAGTCACCGAACGTGCGGTGACTTTTCGATTCTCTTTGAATAACCCTGTTGGTAGCAAACGGGATAAGACTGTTTTATAACCATACATCTGCGTAGCATTAAAGGGACTCTATCACTAGCGTAAACTGTAACTAGATTACTTGTGCATCACAAACAAAAACGCCTAAAAAACCGCATACTGCTTTTTTTTTTTTAATAATTGCATGTAAAAAGGAAAAATTAAATCAGGTTTTTATCTCCTTTTTTCATTTTGTGGACTTTTCCCATGATGCAACATCTGTGCATACGTTTTGCTTTACAGCTTTGGTTTAGCTTCTACAGAATTTAACAGTAAGTGGATTGAAAGAGTGAATGTTTAGATAAGGCTATTGTGTTCTTTAAGATATTCAAGATAAGAGATGGCAGCTGAATAAGATCCTGGTCCCAGGTCCCAGTCACTTTTTTCGTATCCCCATTCCCTGTAAGCTTTCATTCCTCACACTCAACCCCTTCAAAACCCAAATATTTTCCAGTACAGAAAAAAATATTATTCCCAGTCCAGTATTCCTTACCGTAATAACCTATTTGGCAGACAGATGTCGCCATCTGCTGGCCAAAAGGTGTTACTGCCATTCTGAGCTCAGTACAGGTTCAGCTGTGAGAGATGTCATTAAGATACATTCCCCAGCTGGTTTTAAAAAGTGTTATCAACTCAGGCATCTGCTACAACTTTAGGGGCATATGTTGGTGCCCAAACTCAAATTGCGATCAATAAAAAAAAAATTGAATTGTTCTTGTGGAGCACCATATGGACTATAGTCGACAATGAGGAACACCAGAAGGTGCATTGGAGATCGAGTATAGTCTATATACTGGTCATGAAAGAGATCCATGTCTATAGATAATATATTGACAGGACCAACTGCTGTCAATTTAACCCCTTCAATACCGAGATTGAGATATCTCAGACTTCAAAGGCACCATCTGTTGCTCTGATTTCGAGATATCTCAATCTGCTGATCTGCAGCCAAAAAGCTAATGAAATTTGTTTGCTGAACACAAATTTTGTTTGCTTTTGGGCTGCAGAATGTGCCCCCAAAGTTTTAGCCCTGTGGGCATAATCCCCAAAGAGCTAAAACTGTAAAATCAGCTGCTGATGAATGCTGTGAAATATCGGGGGAAAATGCAGAGGGAAATGCCAATGCCAATGCAGGGGGAAAAAAAAACATAGCCCTGCTGCTCAAACCTCTGCAACTCAATTTGGCAGCAGATGGTGCCATCTACTGGCCAAATAGGTTATTTACTGTAATAGCTATTTAATACTGTTAAATTAATTAAGAATACTTTTCCAAAAAAACACTGGTTTCTGCAAATGTTTTTTTGAAAATCTCTTGCGCAGCCCCCGCTCACTGAAACGCTCTCCCTCGTACTGTCAGACTTTCCCCTAACTTCTCTTCCTTCAAACGCTCCCTGAAAACATTCCTATTTAGGGAAGCCTACCACCCAACTCACTGACGCAACCATCAATCACTCTCACCTTACAGTCCTCTCCTCCTGTTTCCAACCCCAACCCTCCCAGATTGTGAGTTCCTACGGGAATAGGGCCCTCATCTCCTCCTGTACTGTTTGTCAAATGTTGTTCAATGTATTGTAACCCAGTCTATACTGTGCTTATTGTACAGCGCTGCGGAATATGCTGGCGCTTTATAAATAAAGAATAATAATAATAATAATTGGTAGTGAAGGGGTTAATTATTGGCACCTAAAGAATGATATAAGTCACAAGACATGACTAAGGTGATTGTAGGTCTTCTTTTCATCATATATTTCAGACCTGGTCTATTACAAGAACAACGAAGCGCAACGGGGCAAATGATTTCACTCAGCAGGGCATAACCCAAGAATTGCAATAGAAACTATTTACACAAGAGTGCATCAAGAGTACCGGAATAGCGGTTAACTTTTATCAAACACAACAAGCACACAAGACAACCAAAAAGTGAAAAAATTTATGAAATTGGTCAATGTTAAATCAAGGTGGCAAAGGGTAACACCCCAGACATAACAGGCATACAGAGGTGAAGCATAGTCACTAACTATACCTCGGTGGTACAAGCCACCTACATACCCAATAATAAGGGGAAAAGAAACTGGGGGAGACCCAAGAGTAAAAAGCCATAGAAAGGACCAATAAAGCAACCCAAAAGGGGTGTCTCTTAAAAACAATAATACAAAGGCATAGCTCAACGCGTTTCGCCCGTGCTGGGCTTAATCTAGAGCTGGTCTTAATCTAGAGATTTTTGATTGTCGTGTGTGATTGTTGTGTTTAATAAAAGTGAATCACTATTCCGGTACCCTTGTTGCACTCTTGTGCAAATAGTGGTCTATCACAAGTCTCCATGGAGTCCTAGGCTCAATAAGGACCATTTTCGGTCTGCATTTGAGGACACGTTGGACCACTGATTTGAAAAGTATTTTATATTCTAAGATTAGACTGCTGCATTTCGCTAGCAATTTGCTCTAACGACGTGTTGCGTTTACCCTCCACGCAAGCATCTCTTAACACAGTAAGGGCGACAAGCTATTTTTTTTATTTTTTTTAAATATTTCCAAGGATATCGGGTGACAGTTATTGCCACACTGTAGCGATGGATTTATAGCTTCTATTCTCGTAAACCACCTTAAGAAAGATATTCTTGATGCATATTGAGCATACATAGTGCCTCCTTTAAAGCAATCCAGTTTCTCATTGTGACAGGCTAAATGGCGCTGTTTCAATAAGTAAGGTGTAGTCAAGGCATTTAAATGACTTGGCAGATGCAGCATACTGAAGTAGACGGTTCTTTATACTCGCAATAAATCCTGGAATATATTCTGCACGTGGCACTTTTATTCGTTCTATCTCTTCATATCAATAAAATGAAAGTTTACAAACTGGCTTATGGTGCATTCAGGGAGTATAAACGTAAATAAATATGACAATCCTTATTATTAAGTGGATTAATACAGACCAAAACAATTTAGATCATTAACAGGGTTTTGCAGCTACGCGCTATCTATCCTATATTTCTTGCATAACTCAAACATAATATTGGATTGTGAATAATTGAATTGTGATAACTGTAAACAAAAAAATATTTTATTGCATATATTATAGCTAATTAACCCCTTGCTGACTGAGGATTATTTCAGCTTGCTATGTGTTTCAATTCAAGCTACACAAGTGGTTAAATATTTATCCCTTCTCACCTCTTGGTCCTCATCCCAATTTTAGATTATTCCTTCGCATTTCCAACATCGAGTATACTCGATCGTCAAAGCACCTGCGGTTGCCTCAATTGGAAGTTCACTTTGTTTGCTCTAATTCTGGAGCTATGCAAAGGTATTTTATTTATTGCAAATGAAATGGGCCCAAATATTTTAGCAACAAGGGCATGGTGGCCAAGGTACTATAACTGTCTGTACAGCTGGGATTCTGTGTCTAAAACACAGATCCTCGGCTGATTTGACACAGAGCCTTAGATGTAGTAGCACCTCTTGGCCAGCAGATGGCAATGCCTGTCTGTCAAATATGGCTACCACAGTAAAATATATTGTGATTATTGTGAATATTCACAATGGATTTTACTGTGTAATTAGCGAAAAGTGATTTTCCATTAAAAAGCACTGGGTCCTGGCAGTGGTTTTATGAAAAAGAAAGAGAGCCGAATTTGCCACCGAATGGCACTTTCCCCATACGGTTCAATTTTGTGGCAGTTCGGCTATTCCGAAAGCTGGCAATTTGCCAAATATTGCGGTGCAGTTCGACACAGAACGCCGCAATTCAGCGGCAGTGAAATTCCCCATAGATAAGTAATAGTTAATCTATTACGACAATGTCGAACAGCACCGAAAAGTTGGTGAAATGGCCAGATTTTCGGTGCTTTCGTTCGACAAGTTTAAACAGGCAAATCCCATAGGTTTCAATGTAAAAAAAAATCCCGTTTTGATCAAATTGTTTATTCAACCGTTCATTCATTTGCCACGAAAACTCTTTTTATTAATTCATTTTTTAGAATTTATTAGGCATTTTTCTGGATTTTTTCGGAGAAATGTTTGATTCCGATTTTTTTTAAATGGTGTTTTTTTTATTATTCTTTAAGAGACCTTTTTATCAATACTGATAGGACCTTAAATATTATTTCCATGCATTGACATGCATTTTTTGTTACCCCTGTTCGACAGCTGATGGGCTTTTTTATGCGGCGTTCAGTGGATGATCGACTTTTTCTGGCGGCCTTCGGCGGATGATCGACGGCGTTTGTTCAGGCTGTTCGGCTGTTCGGCTGCTTTGATTTGTCGTCTGTTCGGCGGAACGCAGGCTACGTCGGCAGCTTGCGGCTTGCGGCTGCGGTCGGTGGATCCATTCGGTGCACTTTGGGGACCCTGTGCTGAATGCTGAATTCACCGCAGGGCCGGCGAACTGAGGTCGTCGAAGAGCACCAGACAAGAAAGCACCGAAATTTCAGTGCTCTCTGAATAACCCTTAGTATTGAAGGGGTTTCCAGTGCTACTTTTAAATTCCGTTTTCTTCTGAAGGTGTAACTTCTTCCTGAAGCAGACACTGTTGCTCTCTCAGCGGAGACTGCTCACCCAGTCCACTGTCTCAAAACCCGTATGCAATAAGCAGCAATGGATGATCTACTCTGCACATTCAGTACAGTATGGAAAAATAACCTTGAAAGGCTGGCACTGCACAAACTGATTGACAGCCCCCACTTTAGAAAGCTGTCATAGCCTTCTGGGGTAACCAAGAGTGGGTAAGGCAGTGGGAAGGGGACTTGGTTCACCACTGTGGCCACTTAAATTAAATTAAAATTTATGGTGGCTTGAGGGACCTGGTTTAGTTTTTCTCACACATTTGCTGTGTTACTGTTTCATCCTTACTTATCTGTTCTCTTGTTAAGTTAATGGTACATGCTATATATTGCTTTTTTGCAGACAAACAGGACTTTTTTTGTGACACCCACGCAATAAAAAAAGAATGTATGGATGTATTGCAGTTTTTCTAGTGCCTCTGCTGAAATGTACATTAAACCATGTTAAAAGAAAGGATTGTTGACCATCTAAAAACACATAGATTACAGGATCAGAAACAACATGGGTTTACCTCAGGGAGATCATGCCAAACTAATCTTATTGATTTTTTTTGATTGGGTAACAAAAATAATAGACACAGGTGGTGCAGTAGACATTGCTTATTTAGATTTCAGTAAGACTTTTGATACTGTTCCGCATAGAAGGCTTATCAATAAATTGCAATCTTTGAGCTTGGATTCCAATATTGTTGAATGGATTAGGCAGTGGCTGAGTGACAGGCAACAGAGGGTTGTGGTAAATGGAGTTTATTCGGCGCAAGGTCTTGTTACCAGTGGGGTACCTCAGGGGTCAGTACTTCTGGTACTACTGGGCCAGGACCCATTCTATTTAATATTTTTATTAGTGATATTGCAGAAGTTATTAATGGAAAAGTATGTCTTTTTGCTGATGACACAAAGATTTGCAACAGGGTTGACGTTCCTGGAGGGATCAGCCAAATGACAAATGATTTAGGTAAACTAAAAAAATGGTCGGAGCTGTGGCAATTGAGTTTTAACGTGGATAAGTGCAAGATAATGCACCTGGGACGTATAAACCCAAGGGCTGAATATAGAATATTTGATACATCTGAGGGTTAGGATTTAGGGGTCATTATTTCAGAGGATCTAAAGGTAAGTAGTCAATGTAATAGAGCAGCAGGAAATGCTGGCAGAATGCTTGGTTGTGTAGGGAGAGGTATTAGCAGTAGGAAAAGGGAAGTGCTCATGCCACTGTACAGAGCACTGGTGAGACCTCACTTGGAGTACTGTGTGCAGTACTGGAGACCGTATCTCCAGAAGGATATAGACATCTTAGAGAGAGTTCAGAGAAGGGCTACTAAAATGGTGTACGGCTTGAAGGAGAAAAGTTACCAGGAAAGGCTTAATGATCTTAACATGTACAGCTTGGAAAAAAGACGAGACAGAGGAGATATGATAGAAACATTTAAATACATAAAGGGAATCCACAAGGTAGAGGAAGGGAGTATATTTAGAAGGAAACAAAGTAGCAAAACAAGAGGACATAGTCTTAGATTAGAGGGGCAAAGGTTTAAAAGTAACATCAGAAAGCATTATTTTACTGAGAGGGTGGTGGATACATGGAACAGTCTTCCAGTTGAAGTGGTAGAGGCCAAAACAGTAATTGAATTTAAGCAGGCATGGGATAGGCATAAGGCTATCCTAAACAAAAGATAAATCCAGGTTAAGTATCCATGTAATTGGGCAGACTAGATGGGCCGAAAGGTTCTTATCTGCCGACATTTTTCTATGTTTCTGTGTTTCTATGAAACATGAATAAACTTTTAATTTCTCACATCTCATTTTTAGGAATGCTGCATATGTCTGGTATTCCAATATATTTAACCCCTTCACGTCAGGAACGAGTGGGGGTTATTTTTAATTAATTATTCAGTAAGAAATATTTGGGGAACACTCCCAATGAATTTTTTACTCTAAGAACCTCTTTGGCAGGCAGATGTTGCCATCTGCTGGCCAAAGAGAGTTACTGTAGTTCAGGGATCCTTGCAGAATTAGATGGGGAAAAGTCCATTAGAGACCTTCCCCAGGTGGTTTTAAACAGTGTCCGTACCTTGGGCACCATGTTCAGGGTGCTAAACCTTTAGGGGCACCTTTTGGAGCACAAATACATACTAAATTAGTTTGTAACACATTCATTTCATGTGCAATGATACAGCATAGCCACAGATTGTTTTAGTGTGATCTGTGTCTGCTATTCTGCTACAGCCGACGTGTATACGCAATCATGGCAGTGAACGGGGGTTAAAGAAAATGTAGACCAAGTACTGTGATGAAAGAACAAATGGTCTAAATATATGAACATATATATATATTATATATATATATATACTGTATATATGCAATATAAGCATCTTTTTTTGATCCTGAAATGTGAATGACACAGGTTATAATAGCTATTACAGAAAACATGAATTGTTTATATTTTCCATCTGCGCCCTCACCAAAAGGGTCATTAAACACATTTATTTTCTGATTATTTCATATAAGCAGTTTGCTCAATACATCGGCTCCTCCATTAGATTGAAATACCCAGCTGCTACTTTTTTATGCGCCTTTCGACTGGTCATACCGTATGTGGAGATGCATTCAATAAAAAATTCATAATCATTTATTGCATTGCAGAATATCCAATTTTAACCAAATAAACTTGACTGCAGAGGCCCTGATTCATTAACTAAAGGTATGAAAAGATATAGGGCTCCTTGTTCTTTTTATTGATCTCTACAGAATGGTCCAGAGTACCTTGTTTATTTGATTGGTTTCCCTTAAAACTAATTAAAAGCACCCTCCGAGCTGGACACCACTGTAAAAAATACATGAAAATATAACAAAAAATACAGCAAAAATTAAGAAGTTTTCTTAAAAATTCCCAAAAATAGGAAACATTCATTAATGCTAGTGGGTGCACTGTAATATCTCTTTGCTTTTACTCCTTTCACTACCATGTTATTTTCCATAAAACCAGTGTCAGGAACCAGTATAAATATGCTGTTGAATGCCTACTCCATGTTTCCATACCATATGCACTGTTTCACTGGCATATGCCGCCATCTGCTGGCCAAAAAGCACCATTGCAGCTTAGGCTCAATGCTGAATAAACTGGAGATCCATGTTTTGGACTGGATTCCCAGCTGCTCAAAGTGTTGTGGCAGTTCTGCAGTTATGCCCGAGCTGCCAAACTTTTAAGGCACATTCTATCGCCCCTTTAAAAACAAATTTACTTTACAATAAATAATATTGCTTTGAATTGCTCCAAAATTACAACAAATCAAGTATACTCAACATCAGGAATCAGGCAGGTGCTTTTGAAGATCATGTAAACTTGATCTTTGTCATGCCTCACCTCCATAGCACAGGGGAGGTGTCATGGTGGCCGCCAGTGTCTTCTGAGCTGGGGAATGTTGGCCACTGGGGATTCCCTTGCCGTTGGTCGCTGCATCTTCTCGGTTCGGTGCTTGGGTTCATCCATCATCCTCCTGTCGGCCTCTGCATGGTTCTGCATTGCTCGCAGATGGTGGGGGTGGCATGACCTCCCCATCCAGGCTACATGAGTAGGCTCTTGGGTCTCCACAGGGTCTTGGGGAGGTGGCGCCTCCTGACTCGCCTTTGGAGGCGTGGGTTCCGGACGGCACATGGGGAAACTCAGCGGTCAGAGGAGGCAGGGGAGAAGTCACTCCCTGAGAAGGGGCAGGACTCATTACCTGTGCCTCATAAAAGCCCAAATCACCAAGGAGAGGGTACTCAGTTGTCAGCTCCCTGTTGACCCTAAGCTTCCCAAGTTTCCTGTTACCTATAACAAGAAGGTTACCTTTGACCGACCTTACTCGAACTCTATTGTTATCGATATATTGCTTCCATATCCACTAAATCTTTTGCCTGCTCCACTTTGTACCGCGCACCTCTTTTGTTGACCTCCTGGCTCTCAACCCCTGGCTTCCTCCTTTGCTCGAGAACGAACTCCGCCTGCATTGACCATTTGCCTGATCCTGACCACTCCTTCTGGAATATCTCTGCTGTACGGTGATCCGCATACTGGGCTGCAATACAAATCAATATCAAAGCATGACAATCTTGGAAGTGAAAGGGTTGAGCCCACCTGAACACTTCAAGGCAAAGCTCTTAAGGTGTGTCCTATCCTATTGCCAATACCCAGCCTTCTGACTGTTTTCAGCCAAGAGACGGGTTTCACGTATACGCTGCACATAGTTCTCAAGAGTTTGAATAATGTGCAAGTTATCAGTGTTCTTACAACCTGACAGCTTTACAGTAATTTTCATGTTGCTCTAATTACGCTCCAGCTCTTTATATGCCAAAATAACTGAGCAGATTCTAAAAACACAGAAATATATATTTTTTTCATTACAGTCATTCGTCTCGCAATTTGTAATTCCCTCCTGAATCCCCAATGATTCCCATTTACTTAAGAGCCTTCTGCGCTCTCCAGAGGTATATCTACCTTAAAAATGCAATGCCTCGCTGAAATATATTACTTTTTATTTTTTTATTAAATAAATAGGCCTTGAAAATATAGTAATATAAATACCAAATATTCCGCATGAGGTTTCCCTTATTAACTCATTTTGCATTACTGTGCCCTTTAACACATTTTTTTGGCTCTAACAGGAAAGAGAAAAATAAGGTAATAAACAGAACTAATGAAAAGTGCAAGTATTAGGGTTTTTGTTCATTCTTTTCCCATGATTATTAGTCAGAAGGATATTAAATCAGTCTGGTAGTAATGACTGCGGTAGTGGCGGAGTCACCAGGGAAAGTGCTGTGTGAATAAGGCAGGAGTTTTACTTTTTTCCCAATTAATCAGATTTTTTTTTTTGCATTGATGATGAAATCTAATTTATGTGCCATTACTTTTTAATTTACTGGAAAATTGTACAGGTATTCTGAGAGAACGAGGCGAGATGAAAATTAAATTTAAGTTAAATATTTTCTATATTAAAAATTCACAATTCCATAAGCAGTCAGGCTAATAAAGGATTCTGCTTAATTATATGTAGTGAAAGATTATATGCTGTAATATAAGGAAAGCAAGTTCTTTGCTATGAAAGTACAAAAGGCATAGAATGGGAGTTAGCTGATGTCTTTGCTATCATTCAAACATTCTACTGGTCTGTATGTCTGCCTGTCAATCTATTAATTATCTATCTATTAGTCATGTGCAGGGCTGAAAAATTCAGCTCGGTTTGGTATGGATTGTGTCAGAATACAAAAATATCGGATTTGGAAATAATCGGAACCTGCTGATTCAGAATATTGGAAGCTTCTGATGTTTCGATATTGGGCCAATTTAGAAGATTGGAAACATCTGATATATTCAGCCATTTCCGATATCCAGAACCTTTATGTATACTACATAAAATAATGGTTAGGAGGATTATGGTCCAGGCTAGGGTGAGGGTTAGGGCTAGGGTTAGCGATGGGTTAGGACTTGGTTTAGGGGTAGTGCTAGCATTAGTGCTAGGTTAGGGCTAGGGTTTGGGTTAGAGGTCTTGTGTGTCATATGATTAGGATCAGGGCTAGGGTTAGGACTCGAGTTAGTTTTGTGGTTAAGGTTACAGTTATGGTGATAGTTTCTAAGTGTCATATGATTATCGTCAGGGCTATGGTTAGATAGAGTTAATTAATTTAATTTGTTCAGTATTCGATATTATACAAGGGATAGAGTTAGGTTACGGCTAGCATTAGGTTTAGCTTAGGTTAGACTTATGGCTCTTCTAGGGTTGGGGTTACAGTTTCTATGTGTCATATGATTAGGGTCATAAACTAGGGTTAGGGCTGGGGTTAGATCTACGGTTAGGGTTACAGTTTCTGTGTGCCATATTATTAGAGTCAGGTTGGGATTAAGGTTACAATTTCTTTGCATGATTTGATTAGGGTCTGGAAAAGGTCTAGGTTTAGGGCTAGGGTTAAGTCATGGTTAGTGTAAGGGTTAGGGATAGGGTTAGGTTAGAGCTAGAGTTAGGGTAAGCCTAGCTCTAACTCTAATCACATGATACACAGAAACAGTAACCCTAACCTAACCCTAGCCCAAACCCTAACCCTAAAACTGGGTTCACACCTGAGCATATCTCATATGTGCATTTTACGCACGTTTTTTTGTCGAGCGTTTTTGACAAATAGAAATGCGCATCGTAGGTGCGTTTTTTGAAGTCTATGGCCGCAAATGCGCTGTAATACGCCCCAAAGAAGCTCCTGTACTTCTTTGGGCATAGGGCGTTTTACATCGCGTTCCTACGCGCTGTAAAACGCCCAGGTGTGAACCATGTCCATAGGAAATAATGGGATTTCAGTGTTTGAGCATTTTACAACGCGTAGGAATGCGCTGTGAAATACCCAGGTGTGAACCAGGCCTTAGTCTAGCCATAACCTAACTCTAGCCCTGACCCTAGTCCTAACCTAACTCTAACCCTAACCATATACCTAACCCTAGCCCTAACCTAACTCTAGCCCTAATCCTAATGATTTGACACAGAGAAACTGTAACCCTAACCCTAGCCCTAAGTTACCCTTACCAATCTCTAGCCCTAACTTAACCATAGCCCTGACCGTAATATTATGACACTCAGAAACGTTTGCCCTAAGCATGGTCTTAACTTATCTGTAAACCTAACCCTTATCAGTATAGATACCGGCAGAGGCGGCCAGACCTTTCAGGCAATTCAGCACTGTCCAAGGGCTCTGTCCTTAGAGTGGGCTCCATTAGGGTACTCCTAAAGCTTTGCCAGGCCTGCCCTTCACGTGAGTCCCACACCACCATAGAAAATAATCTTGAAGAAATATTATCAGCAGCCAGATTTAATGCTGGCCACTGTTAAACAGTGACAATAGACGCAGAGGCGCACTGCTCCCAGGTTTGCGATGCTTGTGAATGCATAGGGAATAGCAGGTCCAGGGGACACCTGGCCCGCTCTGCTCTTACAATTCACTGAAATGACTGTAAGCGCACACTTTCATACTGAAATTAGTATTGAAAAATACATTTTGTTATACAACAATGTACATATGGGCAGTGTTTGTATGTGGGTGCGGCTTGCACGTTGGTAGACACAGTGGGGAGGCCATATGATCTCCTAATGCCTGAGCCCCCACATTTTTTTTAGTCCACCCCTAAATGGGCCACTCTAAGAGCCAACCTATCAGTTTAGGACTTTTCCTTGTCTGTTTGGGGTTTGTCTGCTTTCTGTGCCACCCACTATCCTGAAACACGTCCCCAGTGAAACAGTTAAATAAAATTAAGGTGAAATATCTGAAAAACAAAACTATAAATTTCATGAAGAACTAAGTGCGTACCATACAGACCATAAATAAACTTATTTCCACAGTCAAAGCTATAGACGTATCTAATCATCATCCAGAAGAATTCGAGTCTTGTCCTTGTAGTTCCTGTTTGGATAGAATGTTCCTGTGGGTACATAATCTACATATTTCTTCACAAGCTTTGAAATGCATTATAGGTTTGCTGTTTGTTATATTTACAAGTTCTGATATGCAAAAGGCAGGTTTAA
Organism: Leptobrachium leishanense; assembly: GCA_009667805.1. Classification (NCBI taxonomy): domain Eukaryota; kingdom Metazoa; phylum Chordata; class Amphibia; order Anura; family Megophryidae; genus Leptobrachium; species Leptobrachium leishanense. The sequence continues at coordinate 137,622,513 of CM019070.1, forward strand.
TTCACTGGGGATACACTTAGAGAAGAGATCTGACTGTAAATGGCTGGTGTGGTATAGTGCATGTTTATGATTATTACACAATCATTGTATGTTCTCCTTCGTTAATTTTATGACAATCAAACTGGTTTATGAGTAATTGCTTTGATATAGCCTTTCTCTCCTTTTTCACGTGCGTCTTGGAATATATGTCATGTTATCTCCTGGGCATGATGTTGCTTATTTCATCAACCTCAGGAAAGTTGACGTTGTCTTTAACGAAACCATCAGCTTTGGAAATACTCTACAAATTCCCAACTTGCCAACTTCATGTTACATATAGATGATTAAAGAGATGCACAGGTAGAGAACTGCGCTTTTTAAGACAAAACTGTCACTTTGAAGAAAACCAGAGCTAGAAAAATAAATGCAAATTCTGCAAATTTTTTCCTAAAAGTACCCATTTCCTTAAAATTTTCTTCATTGTCCCAGTTTAGTAATAGATAACATTCCAATGTGTGGTCTTTTTGTCTTCAACTGCATCTTCTCACTCTCACCGCTGTAAGGGACCCCATCTAACCCATTGGGTACTCTAAAAATAATGATCAAAAATTATACCTTTCACCTATTGGACCCAAAATCAGACCTGTAGTCATTATGGGAAGACCACCTTTTCAATAGTTCTCACTGTTCTCACTTATCACTTGACAAATGCTACAGGGTTAAATTTAGAAAACAGAATTCCTGTATTTATGATCGTATATTTTTCACTGCTCGTACTGTTATTTTGTTACCCCTCCATTATATATTTCTTTTCTGAATCCCTCCCACCCGTTTATTTGAAAAGTTTAATAAAAATTAAATTGCAAAAAAATATAGTAAGGTTCCAAACGCATTTATATACTTTTAACCCTTATTTTAGAACAGAGATATCGTAAATCAGAACTTTTAAACTCACGAGAAAACAAATCCGATCCTGAAGAATTTTCTTCCATATATAGTTTTTTCCAAAACTGTTTTTCAGCTTTTACCCCATACAAAGTATCAGAATACTCCCTAAAAATGTACAACAATAGCAATACAGCAGTGAGGAACAGAACGTATATACACTATATTGCCAAAAGTATTCGCTCACCTGCCTTGACTCGCATATGAACTTAAGTGACATCACATTCCTAATCCATAGGGTTCAATATTATGTCGGTCCACCCTTTGCAGCTATAACAGCTTCAACTCTTCTGGGAAGGCTGTCCACAAGGTTTAGGAGTGTGTTTATGGGAATTTTTGACCATTCTTCTAGAAGCACATTTGTGAGGTCACACACTGATGTTGGACGAGAAGGCCTGGCTCTCAGTCTCTGCTCTAATTCATTCCAAAGGTGTTCTATCGGGTTGAGGTCAGGACTCTGTGCAGGCTAGTCAAGTTCATCCACACCAGACTCTGTCATCCAGGTCTTTATGGACCTTGCTTTGTGCACTGGTGCACATTCATGTTGGAAGAGGAAGGGGCCAGCTCCAAACTGTTCTCACAAAGTTGGGAGCACGGAATTGTCCAAAATGTCTTGGTATGCTGAAGCATTCAGAGTTCCTTTCACTGGAACTAAGGGGCCAAGCCCAGCTCCTGAAAAACAACCCCACACCAAACTTTACACTTGGCACAATGCAGTCAGACAAGTACCGTTCTCCTGGCAACCTCCAAATCCAGACTCGTCCATCAGATTGCCAGATGGAGAAGCGCAATTAGTCACTCCAGAGAACGCGTCTCCACTGCTCTAGAGTCCAGTGAAGGCGTACTTTACACCACTGCATCCAACGCTTTGCATTGCACTTGGTGATGTATGGCTTGGATGCAGCTGCTCGGCCATGGAAACCCATTCCATGAAGCTCTCTGTGCACTGTTCTTGAGCTAATCTGAAGGCCACATGAAGTTTGGAGGTCTGTAGCAATTGACTCTCCAGAAAGTTGGCGACCTCTTCGCACTATGCGCCTCAGCATCCGCTGACCCCGCTCCGTCAGTTTACGTGGCTTACTACTTCATGGCTGAGTTGCTGTCATTCCCAAACACTTCCACGTTCTTATAATACAGCTGACAGTTGACTGTGGAATATTTAGGAGTGAGGAAATTTCACGACTGGATTTGTTGCACAGGTGGCATCCTATCACAGTTCCACGCTGGAATTCACTGAGCTCCTGAGAGCGACCCATTCTTTCACAAATGCTTGTAAAAACAGTCTGCATGCCTAGGTGCTTGATTTTATAAACCTGTGGCCATGGAAGTGATTGGAACACCTGATTCTGATTATTTGGATGGGTGAGCGAATACCTTTGGCAATATAGTGTATGTAATTCCAATATTCATAACTTAAAAGTGCTCCATTGGAGCTTGCAATCTAAGAGGAGAGGGGTGACACACTAGGTGAGCATGCATTGCACAGTATGTGAGGTAGTGGGGAGTGTGTGGGCTGAATAGGAAGATGGTGCATGAGCTGATAGGCTTCTCTAAAGTAATGTGTTTTTCAGAGACTTCTTGAAGGACTAGAGAGATGGGAAGAGTCTGATGTTGCGGGGAGGGAGTTCCATAGAAAGGGGGCAGCAAGGGAGAAGTCCTGAAGATGACAGTTGGGGGTGCGGGTATGAGGAACTGATAGTATCAGATCATTGGCCGAGCAAAGTGGTTGGGTGGTATATGCTTGCTAATAAAGGAGGAGATGCAGGCAGGGGCGCGGTTTTGGAGAGCTTTGTAGGTGAGCACCAATATTTTGAAATGGATTCTAAAGGAAACAAGGAGCCAGTGTAGAGATTGACAAAGGGGTGAGGTTTGATGCACGGGATATAAGGTGACCGAGTCTGGTACAGGCTTTCATAGCAGACTGCAGAGGAAGAATCTGGAATCTCTTAAGGCCAGAGAGAAGGAGGTTACAGTAGTCAAAGCGGGAGACAATAAGAGCTTGGATTAGCATTTTAGTAGAGTCCTGATTAAAAAACAGGACGGATGCGTGCAATGTTTTTTAGGTGGAAGTAGCAAGATTTGGTTAGATAATGTCCCCATATCCATGCAGTGTATGTATACACACATCATCTTAATTAATGTCCAATTGGACCCCTCCTCTTCCCTCTCCCTTTCAGCCAGCGTCTCCCTTGTTCTCCATGTTTTCCAGTCTTCTCGATACTTCCTTGACGTGTCCACGGGGTCCTACATTTAGCGCACCCTACACTCCTTTTTGTGATACTCGCTAAAAATAGAGGCACAGGAACCTGCTCACATTAAAGCTTTGCTCGTCCCTTCTGACGTTTGTCCTCCATTGATGATAACAATGTCTATGATTTACCTATTTCACACGTGTTGATAACGGGAGGTGCTACAGGAATATATCTGCATGCCAATATCCCTTAGCAGCTTGCTGTTGCTGACTCTGTTAAATGAGAGTGGCTGTATTAGCAGCTCGAGCTGGAATATCCCGGGGCCGCTCGTTGATACTGGGAGTGCCGACACTGGTATCAGCTTTTCGAGTCCATAGAACTTCAAGGAGAAAAGCACGACCATACTCAACCCGCATATGTGGGCCACGCATGGGCTACGGAAGAACACTGGTAGCTATTTGTTCCCAGTGTTTTCCTCCATGCTGCCAGAGGATGCGGCAGGGCACTGCACCATGGAGCCAGAGATGAGTGTTGTATTTTTTTATATAATTATTTTAAACTGTTATGGGATTTTGTGTTACATGGACTAACTTTTGCCAAAAATTTAAATAAAAAAATATTCTTGTTCTCTGTTAACGTATTTGCAAAAGCGCTTTTTATTTGTTTAAATTAAATATAATGATTAAATATCTCTATGAATGTATTTATCACATTAGCACTGGTGGTAGATTAATAAGGTAACCATATAATTAAGCAATGGGAAAGCAAGCTATACTCACTCTTGCCAGTAATAAGTATGCAAAGACTAATATTTAGGCTTCTTGAAACACTGCCCAAATTATTTGCTAAAGAATGCAATTAGATGCCAAAATGAATTTTTGCATATCATTTCCAAGCACAGACACGGACATGTGTCCTTCTGGTGCTGAATTAATTTTATCATTTATATTTTTATGGACTGTAAGATTGAAAGAGGAAGGACCCATTTCTATCAGATTAGATATATATGGGATAAATAATGTATATATATATATATATATATATATATAGATTTCCAATGGTTGCAGGGAGCACTCGAGGACTTGAGTATAGAAAAAGATTTTATTGAGCAAGTAAATCTAAAAAACGACGTTTCGGCCTACACAGAGGCCTTCATCAGGTATAAAAACAAAAGTAAACTGGCTCTTAATATAGTATCTTAATTAAGGATTGACCGGTCTGTAACACATTGAAACTGATTGCACGTCAACCGGAACTGGTTGCACGCCTCTTAATTTGTGCTATGTAAATTACGTCCTCAGCTGAAGATCCCGTTGCTATGTAACAAACGGGACGCTACCTCTGAGTAACAGCGAAAAATGTAAAAACATGAGGAGGTTAAAATCCTAAAGGATCCGGAGAGTAAGAAGAGAGAAGGTATATGAAGAGTACAATTATAGTAAGAATGTTAAGGAAAGAGGAGTAGTTGTAGTTGGAGGAGAACTATCTGGATGGAGATACTCTATGTATTGCATATATCGGGAAGGAGATTATTATATTGTTGTCATCGCGTCCTCAATTATAAGTTCCTATTACTTGAACACTGGGAGATACGATATAAAGGTAACTCTCAGTGCGAAAAGCCATTATTCACATGGCTAAGAGACCACAGATCATATCGTAAAAGTAACAGTCGCTGCTACTAGAAATCAGCAGGGCGTGCTGTGTTGGAAATACTCATTGTGAAAAAAAGGAGTGGTATAGTTGTAAACAACTCTATTGGGTAGAATATGGGGCAGTGACTCTTATTGCCTAGAGATAGCAAAACACTTAATTGAAGAAGTGATCATGACATAAAATTGAAACCAAGTTGGTTATCAAGAGGTGGATAAAAATAATGAAAAACCACATAATATATCTAAAACTAAGTTAATGAAGAATATATTAATCTACAGAGGAAATGTGGTTTTAAACAGACTGCGCCCGTAACTAATAACGGTTAGGAAGAGAAATAGGTAAGTGAAACCTGTGAAAATATAAATATATGAGAAGATGTACAACTTACTGTTGGAGATAATGTTATGCCAACTTGGGCAAATAATGTGATAGGAAATAACTAATATAGAGTACAGCAAACAGTGTATCTTGTATATATATCAGTGTATCTTGATATATATATGTTTTCAAGCATATCATGTGATATATATTTTCATGTTCATCTTTATTTTGCATATATATGTATTGCTATCTTAAATATTATATATATATATATACATATACTGTATAATAAACTAGACTAATAAAAACAATAAATGCTAATAAGTTCTGTATATATATTTATATATATAAATGATCTACAATATACAATAGTAAACAATACAAAATACAAATAATAAAATAATAATACATATGTATAACTGTATTGTACAATATACAAATATTAGCTATTTTAAGACATAATATACATATGTAAAATGTTTGAGAAAATTTGATTTATATATTTTTTTCTGTACTTCAATATGCAGAACTACAGCATAAAATGCCAGTGTATAAATAAATGTTAAAATTACAAATTATGAATTTTTTGCTTTTGGATTTCCCTCTCTGTTTACTTTATATTTTTGTATTCTTTTGCATTTAATTGAAAAATGTACCGAGCCAAAGTGTTAGACAGCAACCGCCATGTACTTATTTAGGATTCTGCGGTTAACCCGGGATGAACAATTTTACCCTTTTACTTCCAGCATTCTGCTATAATGTAATAACTCTTTGGAACGTCGCACGTATTGAGTAATTAGCAAGAACAATTACATAAATAAATAACTTCTATAACTATATTTGCATGCATTAGCAACTAGAGCTTAAACAATATGTCATTTGGAAAAATCCTGGCTCCCAGTTTGTTCGCCGTGCGATATTTGTGTTTGGTTTTGTATTTCATTAACATTTACACGCAAAATTTTCATTGTACTTGACCTTTTTGGAAAATGCCAGCTGTGATCTCAGTCCTGTTCCTGATTTTATGTGATAGTCAAGTGTAAAAGAAAATAATTCATCTGAAATTTTGGCGGAGGACTTTTGGATTGAATAACCTCTTAAAAACAGCATCGAGATGGGAAAAAGCAGCCCTGCCGCTCTCTCGCTGCATGAAAATCAACGTGCAATTCACAGGCCATGTGTCTCTTGATTTTGGAGCAAGGAGGCACGGGGAGCAAACCCATTTCCAATGCTGTAATGAAGGAAAATACCCCATGTTTACAACTACTTTGCAGTCCTGAGGGGGTTAATGGGATTGCTCCATTTAGAGGCTTCAGAAGACCACTTTCAGAGCACTTTAACCCAGATGATTAAAGTAAAAGCATTTTTCTACAGGTAAGGAATGGCTGGAGGCAGCATAAGCATCTAGAGCAGCAATCTTAAACGTTTCATCATCAGTTTTTCCTGAACTGGCTAGTTTATGAAGACCTGAACCTCACATTTTTATTATAGATCGTAAATGAATGAAAGGAAAGTCATGAGAGTTTCAGTGAACATACCTCCTCTTATGTTGTGTACATTCTATCACAGAACATGCTGCAATCGGTTGCTATTTGGCAGCACAGCCATGACAACAGCGCGGCCACGAGAATAGCACTCCCACGGAACAAAATGACTTATGCTTTGGAAGAGGGTGTGTTCATTGTGCGTGCCGTTTGGGTTACCGATTCATTTCGCGAAACGCAACGGCAATTCATGAGAAAATATCCAGTGCGACAACACCCATGGTTCTAAGGGTCATCTATTTCATTCAAAGACCTCCGGGTATTGTAGACCTTCAGCATCAGGGAGACTGAAGCTTGTGATCCATGATCTAAAGCCATTTTCATAAAGACTGGCGAATATTTTATTTATTTATTCATAAAGTATTTTACCAGGAAGGGTACATTGAGATTTCTCTTGTTTTCAATTATTTGAGGCAAAGAGCTGAAATCAAGAATGTGAAAAATATCCATTTACTTACATAGCTAGCATAACAGAACAAGGAAACAATCTCCTGCCGTATTCGTCACTGTAACTCAGGAGTATTTTAAGATTAAACTGTTGAACGTTAAACATTCCATTCATTTGTGAGATGATTGGATCATTCGCTGCGCGTGAAAGTCATTTTATAGAACTTAAGTAAATGTTCAATACACAAACAATTGCCTTATGTCTCATTACTTTGCAATAAGAGAAAATGTAAATGTAATGAAACATTAGAGTGTATCAGTATCTAAGACAACTGCTGGGTCCACTTTTGATCTCCTATAAATTCTTGCTTGAAGGAATGACAGAAAACCTTTCAAATGCATCCGCAATCACCAGACATGACGTCTGTATGATCATTCTAGATATTTTCATGTGCATTATAGCAAAAGGTGAAAAGTTATTTTAACCACCCTGTTACATTAACCCGTTCACTTTCACTGCGGTGAATGTGCCGAACGCGTCGTCAAGCTTTCTTCCTGTGGTCAGGTGACGCACTCAGTGCATACCGTCCGCTTTGCAGCAATTGGCTAAAATGTTCACCAGTGGCCAACTTTTCCCACAGTGGGCTAGCGTCTTAAAGGTCAGCCCTTGCTGTGGGACTCTTCAACCCGCCCACTGTTATCATTGCTCAAGGCCGTGATGGTTTGTGATGGGCCGAACACCCCTGTGTTCGGTTCGTATTCGAACATTAGAACAGCCCAAATGTTCAAATACGAACTCGAACACAATGTTAATCAATGGGGGGGTCGAACCTGCAAAATGTGTTCACAGTTCTCCTAAATGTACCGGCAGCTGCCTCCTCTGTCCGGCTGCAGCTCCTCTGCCCCACGCCTCGTCTTCATGCTGAGCCCTGATTGGGCAAAGTCCTGTGCCTGACCTGGACTTTGCACAATCATGGCTCTAATTCTCAATATTGAATTAGAGCCCTGATTAGGTAAAGTCCAGGTCAGGTGCAGGACTTTGCCCAATCAGGGCTCAGTCAGCAAGAAGACGAGGCGTGGGGCAGAGGAGCCGCGGCCGGCCGGACGGAGGAGCAGACGAGACAGACCGGAGGAACAGCCACGGGGGCCGGGGGCTGCAGCCGCAGGTCTCCTAAATGTACCGGCAGCTGCTGGTACATTTAGGAGAACTGTGAATGCATTTTGCAGGCATTTTTTATTATAGAATGTCCGCGGTCGAACAGACCGTGAACATCCCATAATATCCGGCATTCGCCGAACACTCGAACGGCCGATGTTCGATTCGAACTCACGTTCGAATTGAACCGGCAGCCCATCCCTAGTGATGATTAGGGATGAGCCGAACACCCCCGAGTTCGGTTCGCATTCGAACTCGAACTTTCCAAATGTTCGAATTCGAACTCGAACTCAAACTCAATACAAGTAATTGGGGCTGAAAATTCGATTTTTAGAGTGCCCTCCAAGAGGGCATATATGCTAGATATTTGCCATAAAAGGTGTATGGGGGTCCGGGTAGTGCCCTGGGGGACAGGAAACAAGGACAAAAAGTTATAAAAACAGTTTTTAAAGGGACAGTGAGTTTTTCATGAAATAAGGGTTAAAAATAAAAACGAAAAATTCATTCAAATATCGTGCCTAGGAGGTCCCCATAACCTGCCCGTGAAGTGGTGGACTCTAGGATGTATAGAAACACTTAAAAACAAAAAAATGACTTCTCAAATGACGGTAAATGCTTTTCCTTTAATCTATCCATAAACAACTGCTTGGGGCTGCAGTCTGTATGAAAAGAGGAGACATTTTCGGACACGTAGAAAAAGTTTAGTGATTTTTTGGCTAAATTATTGTGAAACTTATGCAGGCTTTGGATGAAAGTAACAATATGTGCTTTAAAATTGGTCCTTTAGCGTCGGCAACAGTGCCGTTCACACAGTAACCCCTCTGAGGATATGAATCTGATACAGGCGTCAGTGGCAGTGCACCCAAATATTGTGCTTTTGGTGCCAGGCCTGCAAGTACTATCATACAGTAACCCATCTGTAGTATTGTGGAAGAATGCAAGGGTGGACCTTGTTGTCCTATATTCAAAAGATATGAATCTGGTAATAGGCGTCAGTGCACCCAGATATTGTGCTTTTGGTGCCAGACTGCCAGGCCAGCAAGTATCATCATACAGTAACCCCTTCTGTAGTATTGTGGAAGAATGCAGGGGTGGACCTTGCGGTCCTATATTAAAAAGATATGAATCTGGTAATGGGCGTCAGTGCACCCAGATATTGTGCTTTTGGTGCCAGACTGCAAGGCCAGCAAGTACCATCATACATTAACCCCTCTGTAGTATTGTGGAAGAATGCAGGGGTGGACCTTGCAGTCCTATATTAAAAAGATATGAATCTGGTAATGGGCGTCAGTGCACCCAGATATTGTGCTTTTGGTGCCAGACTGCCAGACCGGCAAGTATCATCATACAGTAACCCTTCTGTAGTACTTTGGAAGAATGCAGGGGTGGACCTTGCGGTCCTATATTAAAAAGATATGAATCTGGTAATGGGCGTCAGTGCACCCAGATATTGTGCTTTTGGTGCCAGACTGCCAGGCCAGCAAGTACCATCATACAGTAACCCCTCTGTAGTATTGTGGAAGAATGCAGGGGTGGACCTTGCGGTCCTATATTAAAAAGATATGAACCTGGTAATGGGCGTCAGTGCACCCAGATATTGTGCTTTTGGTGCCAGACTGCCAGGCCAGCAAGTACCATCATACAGTAACCCCTCTGTAGTATTGTGGAAGAATGCAGGGGTGAACCTTGCGTTCCTATATTAAAAAGATATGAATCTGGTAAAGGCGTCAGTGCACCCAGATATTGTACCTTTGGTGCCAGACTGCAAGGCCAGTAAGTACCATCATACAGTAACCCCTCTGTAGTATTGTGGAAGAGTGCAGGGTTGGACCCTGCGGTTCAAAAAATTTAAATGATTTAAATCTGGCACAGGCGTCAGTGCAGCCAAATATTGTACCTTTCATGGCAGCAAGTGCATTCACACCGTAACCCTTTTGTGGTATTGTGGAAGAGTTCAGTGCTGGAGGTTTTGTGAATGCAGAAGACATCCCCTATCTATTCCGTTACGTAAGCATCAGGGGATTGATAACTGCTGATCCAGGACTGATTCATTTTTATAAATGTCAGCTGGTCTACAGAGTCGGTGGACAGACGCACTCTTTTGTCTGTGACAAAACCTCCAGCGGCACTGAACGTCCTTTCAGAAAGCACGCTAGATGAAGGGCAACCTAGTAGCTGCATAGCATATTGGCTAAGTTCTGGCCAGTGATCCAATCTCAACACCCAGTAAGCCAGTGGATCATCTGCTGGAAACGTATCCAGGTCTGCCGTTGCCCCAAGGTAGTCCTGCACCATATGGTGAAGACGCTGGCAATGGGTGCCTACATTTGACGTCCCTGGGCGTCGTGGACTAAAAAAATTGAAAAATGCATCAGTCAAGCGGCTCTGGCCTTCACCACTATTCCTCTGATCATCCGCAGCCTCAGAAGCACGTGTGTCATCACTTGGTCACCTGCCAGTGCCTGGAAAGGTGTTACACAAGTGTCGCTTTATAGCCTCCTCAAGGTTTTTCATCCTGTGCTCCCTCTGTGCGGGCAGGATGAGCTCTGCAACTTTACCCTTGTATCGTGGATCAAGAAGGGTTGCCAACCAGTAATGATCCCTCACCTTGATAGCATGAATCCTGGGGTCCTTTAGCAGGCTTTGCATCATAAGGTAGCCCATGCAGCGTAGGTTGGAGGTGGCATTAGCTTCCGAGTCTTCCTGGTCAATGAGGATGACCCCATCATGCACTTCCTCCTCCCAGGCATGCACTAGCCCTTGTGTTTCTGGGCACACAAAACCCTCCCTTGAGGAATCCCCACCTTCAATGCCCCCACTACTTAAATATTCCTCCTCCTCCACCTCATCCTCTTCCTGTCTGATCTGAGTAGGACCTGCTGGAATGCTGTCTGCGGAAAGACTGGTGCCTTCAGAGCTAGGGAAGGCCTCCTCTTCCTCCCGCTGCTCTGCCTCTAGAGATTCATCTATAATTCCCCGCAGAGTGTGCTCCAGCAGGAACACTAAAGGAATTGCGTCACTGATGCATGCACTGTCCCCGCTCACCATCCTCGTTGCCTCCTCAAATGGTGACAGTACAGTGCATGCATTCTTGATCATCAGCCACTGCGGGGGGAAAAAAAAACAAGTTGACCTGAACCTGTCCTTGTGCCATACTCACACAGGTACTCGTTGATGGCCCTCTGCTGCTTGTGCAGACGCTGCAGCATTGCTAATGTCAAGTTCCACCTGCTGAGCATGTCACAGATCAGACAGTTTGTGGGAAGGTGGAATTCTCTTTGAATTTCTGCCAGGCGAACACTTGCTGGGAATGACCATTTGAAGTGGCTGCAGACTTTTCTGGCCTGGCTGAGAAGCTATGCCAGCCCTGGGTACTTGGTTAGGAAACGCTGTACCACTAGATTTAGGACGTGTGCTAGGCATGGTACATGCGTCAATTTACCCTTGCATAGGGCAGAGAGAAGGTTGCTGCCATTATCACAGACAATCATTCCCAGCTGAAGCTGGCGTGGTGTTAACCATCTCTGCACCTGGCCCTGCAGAGCTGACAGAATTTCTGGCCCGGTGTGGCACCTGTCCCCTAAACAAACCAGCTCAAGCACAGTATGGATTCTTTTTGCTTGAGCCATTGCGTAGACCCTGTCAGGCATCGGTTTAACTGCCACTTCGCCAGAGACACAGAAGGAGGAGGAGGAGGAAGAGGGAGAGCTGGTGGTGGTGGAGCAGACAGACCTCATACAAGCGTCTTTCTGGAGGTGTGTTGGATGAACAAGCTCCAGCACAGAGCCCCATCTTGGATCCCTCCCAGTTGCAATCAGAGTTACTCAGTGTGCCATGAAGGAAATGTAACAACCCTGTCCATGCTTGCTGGACCACTTGTCTAAAGTCACATGCACCTTGCTGCTGACTGCCTTTCCCAATGACTCGATAACATTGTCTTCCACGTGCTGGTATAGTGCTGGAATGGCCTTGCGTCAAAAGTAATGGCGTTTTGGAACCTGCCACTGTGGTACAGCATATTCAGCGAATTCTCGGAAGGGAGCAGAGTCCACCAGCTGGAAAGGAAGCAGCTGCAATGCGAGTAATTTTGCTAAGCTGGCATTTCGACGCTGTGCTTGGGGATGGTTGGGGACTATATTTTTTCTTATGCTGCAGCAGCTGCGGCAACGTAATCTGACTGCGTAAATCTTCAGCTGATGGGATGATGTCACATTGTGAGGAAGGACCTGGTACATCCATTACTGTAGCATCATCCCTGTCAGTGGAGGTTGTAGGCAATGACATGGCAGGATATACAGTGGGGGTAACAAAAGAAACGGGTCTCAAGCAGCTAGATCCAAGAATTTATTCATGGGAGTGGAGAATAAATTCTTGGATCTAGCTGCCTGAGACCCGTTTCTTTTGTTGTTCTGGATGAGGAGGGGGGGCAGTCGGTGCCCCCACACACGGTGACTCGGCGCTTGATTTGGTGGGCTCCCGCTACTTTTGAGATTGTGGCGCTTGTTTTGGATACAGTGGGGGTAGAGACATATGAGGAGGAGGAGGACCTATGCAAAGTTTTGCACCAACGGGATGTGTGGCAGGTGTTCATATGTCGCCTCAAGCACGTGGTACCCAAGCGTCCGGTGTCTTTCCCACGCTTCAGCCTCATCTGACATAGATTACAAATAGCAACGGTACGCTCTGCTGCACATTTCTTAAAGAACTCCCAGACAGCAGAGTTCCTGCATGTGTGCTTTGAGACAACAGCGCTCTGCACCTGAGCAACTCTGACATCTGATGCCTTGGACTTGCTAGTGCTACGGTTGGTCATAGAGGATGTTGTGCCTTGTGTTTGCTGTGCCTCCTCCTCCCCCTCCTCACTTGATTCCTCTGTTCGATCAGGCACCCAGGTGGAGTCAGTGACCTCATCATCATTGTTATCATCACCCCCTATCTCCTCGTCACTGGAGCCAACTTGGCAGCATTCTGCAGCTGCTGGGGCAACCTGAGTGCCAGTTATTTGTGTGTCATCACTGGCATCCCCTTCCTCTAGGTTGATTATACTCCCTTCCTCAACCTCAGAGATTGAATCAGAGCGCTGTACTTGCTGCGCATCCTCAAGCAGCATGTCACTGTCATTGTAGTCAAACAATTCAGCTGACTCCTCTGTGTGTGATAGCGAGGCTACGGCAGGAGTAGCTGTGGACATGGAGACTGCATTAGATGCTTTGGCAGCTGAGGTGTACTGTAAACCACTAGAAGCCTGGCTGGCAGAGAACTCGGAGGATGAGGATGGCCTGGTTAGCCAATCCACCAAATTCTCTGTATGTTGCTGCTGCTTAAGACGACCAGCACCAGTTAGAAAGGACAAGCGTGCCCCTGCAGAGTATGCACCACGTCCACCACGACCAGAGGCACAGCCTCCCGACACAGGAGCTGCTTGCCCTCTTATCTGTGTCTGGGAGCGTCTGCCTGTCCTTTTTGTTCTTTCAGACATGGTGAGTGATATATAGATTAAATATATACAGAACTCTGATTCAACTCTGGTATAAAGATTAAAGATTTACAGAACTCTTGTATAACTCAGTGAGACACCCTGATAGCTGGCAGCCAGTGACAAGACACAGATTACAATTCCCTCCTAAAAATCAGTGTGACCCCCTGATGGGTGGCAGTGAGAAGACACAAATTAAAAGTCTCAGAAACCTCCTATAAATCAGTGTGACCCCCTGATAGCTGGCAGTGAGAAGACACAAATTACAATTCACATAAATCTGCTAGAAGTATGTGGGACCCCCTGATAGCTGGCAGTGAGAAGACACAGATTACATGTCTCAGAAACCTCCTATAAATCAGTGTGACCCCCTGATGGGTGGCAGTGAGAAGCCACAGAATAAAATTCGCATAAATCTGCTAGAAGTATGTGGGACCCCCTGATGGGTGGCAGTGAGAAGCCACAGATTACAAGTCTCAGAAACCTCCTATAAATCAGTGAGACCCCTTGATGGGTGGCAGTGAGAAGCCACAGATTACAAATCTCAGAAACCTCCTATAAATCAGTGTGACCCCCTGATAGCTGGCAGTGAGAAGACACAAATTACAATTCGCATATATCTGCTAGAAGTATGTGGGACCCCCTGATAGCTGGCAGTGAGAAGACACAGATTACAAATCTCAGAAACCTCCTATAAATCAGTGTGACCCCCTGATGGGTGGCAGTGAGAAGCCACAGATTACAATTCGCATAAATCTGATAGAAGTATGTGGGACCCCCTGATGGGTGGCAGTGAGAAGCCACAGATTACAATTCGCATAAATCTGATAGAAGTATGTGGGACCCCCTGATAGCTGGCAGTGAGAAGCCACAGATTACAAGTCTCAGAAACCTCCTATAAATCAGTGAGACCCCCTGATGGGTGGCAGCCAGTGAGAACACACGGATTATAACAATTCCCAAATATTTTGTAGAAATTTGTGACCCCCAAAATACTTGCTGGCAGTGACAAGAGACAGATCACCTCAATTCCCAGATATTTTGTAAAAATTAGCGACCCCCCAAAATACTGCGTGGCACTGGCTGTGTGACAAGACACAGATCACCTCATTTCCCAAATGTTTTGTAGAAATTTGTGACCCTCAAAATACTTGCTGGCAGTGACAAGAGACAGATCACCTCAATTCCCAGATATTTTGTAAAAATTAGGGACCCCCAAAATACTTGCTGGCAGTGACAAGACACAGATCACCTCAATTCCCAAATATTTTGTAAAAATTTGTGACCCCCAAAATACTTGCTGGCAGTGACAAGACACAGATCACCTCAATTCCCAAATGTTTTGTAGAAATTTGTGACCCCCAAAATACTTGCTGGCAATGACAAGACACAGGTCACCTCAATTCCCAAATGTTTTGTAAAAATTAGTGACCCCCCAAAATACTGCGTGGTACTGGCAGTGAGTCACAAGACACAGATCACCTCAATTCCCAAATGTTTTGTAGAAATTCGTGACCCCAAAATACTTGCTGGCAGTGACACGACACAGATCACCTCAATTCCCAGATATTTGGTAGAAATGAGACCCCCCAGTAGTGTGGCAGACCGGCAGTAAGAACACACAACAACAACCGTATCTCCTATGAAATCTCCTCTCAAATGTGTGCAGAAGCGCTGCGTGGAAACCTTATATAGTGTGCTGCGGGACTTAGCTCTGTGAGCCCATGATTGGGCAAAATGTGCCCAATCAGGACTCTGAGCCGTGATTGGCATAGTGTTGAACCTGTCTTGCACCAGACCTGTGGTCAGGTGCAAGGCTGTAGCCAATTACGAGCTTCAGGCCTGTGGGAAAGTGCATTGTGGTCCATTGTGGTGCATTGTGGGCGAACACGCGGCGAACACCCGGAAATGTTCGTAGTTCGCGAACAAACGAACAGGCTATGTTCGATGCGAACTCCGAACCGATCGAGCCGAACAGCTCATCCCTAGTGATGATGTCGGAAATACAGAGACAGTGCTTTTCCCCACCCAGCATTGAAATCCCATAGCAGGAGACAGAGGTTCTCTGGACAACCTGTATCTCTGGCAATTTACATCATACATAATTATATGAGATGTCACAGTGCCTAGAGTGGCCCTTTAACATGAAACAAACAACAAAAAACAACATACGTTTCCCTCTTACGTTCAAGATGAAGAAGAATGAATTAGATTTCCTTGGTACCAATTGCGCATTTTAGTAAATGTTCTATTCCGTAGCTTTTGTAACAAAAAGTTGTACGCACGCATTGTCTGTTCGGGAGCGCATTGTCTGTTCGGGACCTTCGCTTAAAATCTGTTTTGAGGAGTGTATGGCTATTATTCTAGATGTTTTGCTCAAAGAATATTTAGAGGAGATTTCTTTATTTCTTTTGTTTTATGAGAAGCAATCTCATCAAAATGCTTTAAAGATCCGTGTCACACTAACCAAGCTTTTCTTGTGGCCTTGTAACCACGTTTATTGCTTCTACATTTTCCAACTGTTCCATCCTTGAACAACAATTTTAAAAAAATGAAATCAAATATCTGTATCAAATTATCTAGTCTCAGAAGAACTGTAGCACAAAGAGCCATGAAAGAATTGTCTGTGATACTTACAGTGTGTCCCGGAGCAAACCACGGAGCAGACGACAAGTGTCTTACAGGGTTATTCAAAGACCGCCGAATTTCCACCGGAATATCGGTGCTTATTTGTTTTCCGCACTTTGGGAAGGCAAATTTGTCCACCCTGCAGTAAATTCAGCATTCACTGCAGGGTCCCCAAAGTGCAGGGAAAAGCAGCTGAATGCACCCAGAAAACCGCAGCAAAACCGCTGAATCGAACAGAAAAAAACTCCTCATAACCGACTGAAAAAACTTTATATTGATCAGAGAAGCCATTGAAAAAATGCCGAATGCACCCGACAATCCACCGCAAAACCTCCAAACGCATATGAAAAAAGACGACGATCCGCCAAACAGAGCGCCGACCAGCCGCAGGAAAAACTCGACAAGCCGCCGAACGGCCTTAAAAAAACAAAACATTTAAAACGCTTTTGCAAAAAATTGACTGGATGAAAATGCCTGTAAATAATATATCAGGGACTATGAATAATAATAAAAAAGTCTGTTACAGAATAAAAAAAAAGCTATTTAAAAAATCTGATAAAAAAATCATTAGAAATAAAAAAATAAAGAGACTTTTTGCTGCAAATGAAAAGAATAAAAGGTTTTATAAATATTTACTAAAAACAGGAAGAATTTTTTACATTGAAACCTATGGGATTCACCTGATTAAACCTGTCCAATGAAACCACCGAAAAGCAGGGCACTTCACTAACATTTCAATGCTGTTCGGTGCTCACTGAATAGACCTCTATGGGGATCTCACTGCTGCCAAACAGCACCGTATTTCGCTGGCAGTTCGCAAATATTTTTCTAACTGCCTGCTTTTTGAATTGCCGAATGGCTCCGAAATTGCACCGTTCGGCCAATTTGGCTCTCTTTGATTAACCCCTTTTAGTGTTTGTACTAGTGAGAAGAGACTCTCCCTTTGAGGGGTTTCTATTTTACATTCATATACATACATGCTGTGATATCCGCTGGACGTGATATACATTTCTTCCACCAAGCCTATCGTATGTTTCAAGTTCATTATACTGTAGTACAACTATCCTTAAGGCTAGGGTTAGACTAACGCAGTATGAACGTGCATTTAGCAGCACTAAATCACGGCCGTGCTAGCAGCAAATGACGTCCAATGCCGGGCAGCATACGAAGAACGGCCGCACAAAAGTCCGGCTGCGCAACGCAAGTGGCAAACGAACGCATTTTTTCGAGAACGTCAAACCGCTAGTACTGACGTACAGAGTGCGCTGCGTCCGCTAGCGGCGTGTGTGCGTGATTTGGAGATGTCAGAGGCTGCTAATGTCCGGCCAACAGAACGTCCAGACACAAAAAGTGTTTTATTGATGATCCGTACAAAATCACGGACGAAAATGCGCATCGTATGACCGCTATCGCGTATTCCGTGAAAAAATGCGTCCATTCGTTCAAACGCACTTTTTCACGGACAACGCGAAAAATGCGTTAGTCTGACCCTAGCCTTAGTTGCAGTGTTTCTCAACCCTGGTCCTCAGGTAAAAGAACAGGCCAGGTTTGCCAGATATCCAAAGCACAGCACAGGTGATATGATTTGCTGCTCATTGATTGCAGGATTCAGTCTGCATTTCTCCTGGCCTGGTAGAAGCACTTGAGGAGGACCAGAGTTGGGAACCACTGCATTAGTGTGTTTTTCTAGGGTGGTCCATAAGTCTACTTTCTGCCCAGTTTTGAAAATGTGCTTCCAAGCTGAGAGACATCCAACCATATGAAAACAGTATCAGGATGGAGAATATCAAAGGATTCATCTGTATTCTGTCTTTCTGAAAGTGCAGATGATATCCATAAAATGCTTTTATTGTCCCTAGAGTCCAGATATTCTCTAGAACACAAGCCGTTGAATGCTATTTTCATCTCATAGGAGTGGACAACAGAGAACTTTAAGCTTTCTTTGACATGTATGGAGTTTCTTGAAAAACGTAACAATACAAAGAACGTTTCAAAAGAAAAAAAACACAAGCGGAAGCAGATAAGGATATTGAAAACATGGAATTGCCCAGGGAAGACAAAACTTTAAATTCCTTATGATGCTTTATTGTATTAGACTTGCTAATGACTTTTCCACTTGGATATAACTTAAGGGAAAAGTTACAAATTAAAACATTTTTTAATCTGTCAAATTCCATTAGAAGTCTCCTTTTCAAGAGATTCTCTTCTTAACATTTAGCCAAAAGCAAACTGTGCAAACTATCAGACCGTTTTACTATATTACAGTTTCACTAAATATCTATTTGCTGAATGTTATAACAAATGAGTGCTAAACACAAAGCGCCTTTTTTATTAATTGCCTTCGTGCGTAATTTTTTTATATATTATAATATAATAAAAAAAATATTAATTGCGCTTGAAAATGTTTTATAGAAGAATTAGATATTGCGTGCTGACAATCATCTGTAGCAAATCACTTAATACCCTGTGACGGAACCTACCGTCACTAGGGCATCTGGAGGGGGCTGTGGGCTAGCCTCCTGCCCAGCGACTATGGCCCGTGAAAAAGACTATTGGGGAATTGGTGGACCTTTTAAAAATATTTGTCTTTTTACTGTTTTAAATATCCGCCAGTTAACTAAAGATTACTAATGTCTGTGTGTTATTCCCTTGTGTATTTATTGTATAGTCTCCTGTTGTGTATATGATGTACAATCCCTCTATTATGTATCCTATCTCTGTATTAGTACCCGCTCTCTATTGTGTACATTCTCTCTATAGGAAATTCCTTTTGTTTTACCTGCTTTCTCCCTCCCCCTTCTCCTCCCATGAAATCCCATTGTCCATTGTTTGAAGGTCCTGCGCAGTTATTTGATCTGTGATGTTATCTGTTTGGTTGTCGGAAAAGGGGGTTGGTCCTTGACTGTATCTGTGTGTCTGTGTGAATAAACTAGCATTCTGCTGTTTGATTTCCAACGGTGAGCCTATTTCTTTAAACTGCGGTTAAAGTTTTGGGGAGCTGTTAGGAAAGATTGCTCCGGCGATTGTTACATTGGAAGAGAGTCCGCGGACGGAGGTACTCAGGGTACAGTCGCTCCGTCACATACCCAAAGGTTGCCTAAAATGAATTAAAAAACAACAGAAAAACATCTACCTGACAGATCCAAACACTCCAGATGGCATCTTGTCGGCTGTAGACTATATTTAAATGTAATTTTGCATTCTGTAAGTATGTATACCGCAGTTAAGTCATCTGTAAGATTTTAAATTTGTACTTTGTAAAATTTCTTCAGCCTTGTTGTCAGCACATGAAATGTTACATTGATATTGGATACATGGATGCATCAGAATATGGTGAGACTTTGATGTGCCTACATGTTTTACTGTTACTTAATAGAGACAGAGAACATCAGAGCTGAATCACCAGTATATTGACGTAGACAGGGATTCATCTGAAAGAATCTGATTAAAAGATGCATCTTTGATGTTAACAGGTAGAACGTGCTTTTCAGAGGAATCTGTATATCTGTTTGTCAGGCATGTTGGTTTAACCCGATAGTGACCGGGCGGTTTTACAAAAGTCTGGCCGAAAGTGCCCGCTGCTGTTTTTACTTTTCTGCGCTGTTTGTGTTTTGGTCAAATTTTCCTATTAGTCGTTTATGCAACCCACACATATTATATCCGAAATTTCGGAGCGATTTGATTCGGCGATTCAGATCATTTCGGCGATTCGTATCATTTCGGGTGATTCGGATCAGTTGGTTATTTGCTATTTTATGAGTTATTTAGTTTTTTATTTCTTATTTAAGAATGGGAAGTAAATTACTACCAATAGAATGAAAGTTTCTTTACTTATTTTTTCTTTTAGGATTTTTAGACATTTTTGGGGGAAATTTTAGGTTTCCTGACTTTTTTTAAAGAAACAAGGCTTTTTAACCCATAGGTTTCAATGTAGCTTATGAATCCACACACTGCTGGGAAGTTCCCAGCAGTGTGCGGATTCATATGCAGCATTAATTATACTGAAGAGAGAGTGCTGCCCGGCAGTGTGCGGATTCATATGCTTAATTATACTGCAGAGAGGCGCTGCCCGGCAGTGTGCGTATTTATATGCTGAATTATACTGCAGAGATGTACTGCCCGGCAGTGTGCGGTTTCATATGCTGCATTGAAACCTAAGCCTTGTTTCTTTAAAAAAAATGTAGGAAACCTAAAATTTCACCCAAAAAATGCCTAAAAAATCCTAGAATAATTAAGTAAAGAAACTTACATTCTATTGGTAATAATCTACTTCCCATTCTTAAATAAGCAATAAAAGATGAAATAACTCATGAAAAAGCAAAAAATACAACTGATCCGAATCACCCAAAATGATCCGAATTGCCAAATCGATCCAAATCGCCGAATCAATCCAAATCACTGAAATGATCCGAATCACCGAATCGAAATGATCCGAAACGAAAGAAAAACTGTCCGAAATGATCCGAAACTTAAAAAAAATACCGGGAAAAAACCCGAAACTAAACGAAAAAAAAGTCATGCACATTCCTAATTTTTAGTTAAAAAAAATATTCTTTTCAAATTCAGCGGAAAGCCATATTTCCTTTTTTCGAACACCTTTTTGCATTTTTTATATTTAGACAAAATTTTTATTTCCCAATTTTTTTACCAGGCTTTTTTTTTTAAATTCTGTGACAGACCTTTTTATTATTTTTTAAAGGGCCTTTTTATTACTTACAAATGATTATTGCATTTTTATTGGTTTAAACACCTATTAGGAGAGTTCAGCTTTTTTCTTCTTTTTTTGCAGTTTGGTGGAAATTGTCAAGGCCACATCGGTGGTTTTCGGTCCTCTTTGGCAAAGTTTTCCAATTTTTTCATGAGGCTTCAGTGACTCCATCTTTGGCGCAATATGGTGACCATCCAGTAAAAGGAGGATTCATCGTACTGTCGGCAAAGTGGAAAGGCCAAAGTGCACCAAAGTGCACCGAAGAGAAAAGCATTGATCTTTCGCTGAAATTATGGTACTTAGGGAATAGACCATCCAATCCTTTTTTAAACATCATATTTTTCTAATAGGCATGTTTAAAAGCAAAAATCTGTATGATGTTGGTCGAAAATAACTTTTTTTGTCTGTTTTGGCAGCCAGTTCTTTTCAGATCAGTAGCATTTTAAAAGTATCCACTCTGGCTGATTTTTCTCAATTGAATTAACCAATATTTTGAAAAAAATATCAGCCGAACGCAGATCATATTTTTTCCGATACATCGTCTGATGGAATGAAATCGAGCCTTTCATTTTAAAAGTTGGCCTTGAAAAACATAAGATAATAAAAAAGCTAAGAGATATACAATAACACATTGCTTTCATTATTGGTTGGGCTACAAAGAAATGCATGACTGTTTGAATGAAGAATTTAATGGCTATCGTGCTAAGAACACAACAATGGTTTGGAAAATAAAAGTAATGGCAGCAATTCAATACTCGTTTTGTAACAGATTTTTTTTCTCTTTTTTCGAAAACTTGTATCCTCCCATTTCATTATCCGCATAAGGTTTATTGTTCACGGATACTTACAAATAATCTCAGTGCCATCTGGAGCCTTTATAATGGATATCTGGGTATTTGGAGTTTGAAGTCAAGCTGGATTTGCAGTTTACTCAATCTGAAAAAAAAGAAAGAGAAAAGGTCCAAAAAAATATTTTAGGAAACACAAGTCATAAACATAATTTACGCATCAGTTTCAAATGAACAATGATGTTGTAGTGCTTGTGACTAAAACCATAGGATTGTTGGATTTTTTTAGTTTATGTTTAATTACAATAAAAATAACCTCTGGCTCAACTTTCTGGTATTTCCATATTGTCTGAGGTTCGAACAATTTCCAGGCAAAACGCGTTGGATGTTGTACCATCATTACTGATAAGCTATTTTATGTTTCTACTCTGTGAGTTCATGTAGAGGAGACTTTTTTGTATTATTTGTTTAATATATTGGTGTTTATATGTTGTCTGCTACATGTCCTTGGCTCTCTTTTTAAAATTTATCTTACTTTCCCGGTATCTAAAAGAGTTAGTAAAGGACGAATTCTATAGTCTGCCTTTAATGTTATATCACATTTCATCTTGCGGGAAATGCTGGTCCAGTATTAAATATAATTAAAAACTGAAGTTCCTAAGAACTGTAAAAATCTGTGTAATTTAGTATTGCAGGTCGAGCACCCCTTATCCAGAATGCTCGGCCGGTAACTTTGCCTTTTACCATATTTTATTTAAAGGAATGAATTTGTAATTTCATAAAAACTTTAGAAAACAAGCATTTGCACCATTATACTGTATATGGAATCACTGTGATCATTTGTAGGCAAACTAGAGACAACACAGAAAATGAAAACAAATTTAAAAATATCTCGGTTCCCCTACACCCAAATTTCCAAATTTTTGATCCTGAGATGTCATGGGAGGTTTAAAAATAAAAAAATAACACTTGCAGGATTATTCAAAGAGAATCGAAAAGCCACTTCACATTCGGTGACTTTTCGTTCTATTCAATTCGGTACGATTTGGCGATCCCATTTCGGCGACCCTGCGGTGTATTCAGCAAGCACCACAGGGCCGCCGTGATGCAGGGAAAAGTCGCCGCAAACCCGACGAAAACTCACCGCAAAACCTGGAGAACGCACGCCTAAACCCGCAAAAACATCTGGATTAACCCGCCGAAGATGCCGGAGAAACCCGAGCAGGAGCCAATCACAGTGCAGAGCAGCCGCCGGAAAAACCCGACCCCGCAGACGAAGGAGGTGAAGAAAAAAAAAACCAGTATGTTTGAAAAGTGAAACGCTGTTTGCAAACAAACTATTGAGCGAAAATGTCTGAAATTTACATATGAGGTCAAATGAATAATAATAAAAAGGGCTGTAACAGAATAAATAAGTAAAGTTATAAAATAAAGAAAAAAAATGGAAAAAAGTTTTTGCAAAAAAATCCCAAAAAATGCTTAAAAGATCCTAAAAAATCTATAAATAAAGAGACTTTTTACTGCAGAATATTATAATCAACGGTTTATTAGATATTGAATTAAAACGGGAATATTTTTAACATTGAAGCCTATAGGAATCGCTTGAATAAACCTGTCGAATGAAGCAACCAAATGGCAGGGCAATTCGGCAACTTTTCACTGCTGGTTTTTGTTCTCTGAATAGACGAAGCTATGGGGATTTCACTGCCCTCAAACAGGCACCGAACAGGCACCGCATGTGCAGGCAATTCGCCAACATTTGGCGAACTGCCTGCTCTCTGGATAGCCGAATGGCCAAGTAAGTTAACCGAAAGCTGATTTTCAGCTTTCGGTTACCTTTTGGCAGCCATTCGGATCTCTTTGAATAACCCTGTTGGTAATTTTCCAGAAGTCTTTTCTCTATCTTATGTGTAGTAGATGGTAGGCAGAAGCCAACCGTTATTATATACCTCATTCCTACAATTTATGGAGTGAATGAATGATTAGGACCATTCACTATGCTCATTCTTATACAATTAATCTACTTCCCACAAGTCATGGAATGGTAAGGGCTAATCCTATACCTATTAATCCTTGCATTCTGGAAACATTTTTAAATTATTTTTAATCATAAATGAATGAGCACTTACTGTAAGTTTAAAAGCCCCACTTGTTAATGTTTGTTGCTCCTGTCCTATTTCAGTTGAGCCACTGGAAAAGAAAAATTAGCACAGGTTTAGCACCCCGTACCCAGAATGATCTTGGACCCCGAGTCTTCAGGATCTTGGATTCATCTGAACTTCGGAATCCAGAACTGTCCAAAATTGGAGGGAGGTGGGACGTGGCAATGGACCTGCACTGTATTTCACAAGCTGGAGTTGCATAGAGTCTCCCAGCATGTTCCTCATGGTGCTGCATCCCTCAGATAGGCATTGACGAGCAGCAGGACCTGTCTGGAGCTTCAGGGAGTTGAGTAAGACTCCAAAAATTCAAGATTTGGAAGTGTTCTGGATTTCTGAATTTCAGATATGGAGTGTTCAATCCGTACTCACATCTGGTTTCTTTGCTGCAGAGGTGGGTACCATCCAATGCCTTTTCACATTGCAAACTGAAGGACTCAGAGAACAGAAGTTCTCTGGGGATCCTCCCCAGAACATCACAAGAAACATGCAGATGAGATCTCACTCTGGTCTCTGGAGTTCTATAGATTCCAGGAGAGGATAAAATTGGTAGCGCATGGCATTGCTGGTATCCTTTAACGGCTCCCAATAACTAAGAGATGAGCCACCAATATAGACCCTGGCACTTACGTGAGGTGGTAACGGGGATTATCTTACACGTATCCTCCAATGGCAACATTTTGTATTAGCGGCTCCCGTCCATACTACCGGCTTGTCTGGGACAATGCCCAGTTTGTGGCCCATAACCAAAGACTTCCATGATGTTTTCTCCCACTGTTGCCTTAAAGTCATTAAATAAACAGACTTTTTGAGATAGTTTAATGAAATACTATGAAAATGTAGATTGACTTCTTCAGTAATTGATGCTGGTAGATAAAGCTATAAGAATATGCAGGTGTTTTATCATTCTATTTATCTGACTTGCTACATGAACCTCTTCAGGTTTGGTCATTGTTCCGCCATAGTATTATAGTTTAAGTAGGTAAGATTTATTTAAGACTTATATAATTATATATTCATTTTATTTGTTTGAAGAAAATTTAACTTCTCTATACTTTTTTTCCCCCATTTAATAGAACATGGTATTGCAGAATAACCTGCAAATTACCTCTAACTAAGCAAGGAAAATGATCTGTAGCGCAATCTAATTAAGTGTGACACAGACATCTAAGGTAAGATAATTTGCTACATTTATGTATCATTGTGTTCAAGCTTCAGTTTTTATCCGCGGTGTGTAAGAACATTATTATGTTATTGGGAGATGCTGTATAGCAGGCATATATGATAGAAGTTCAGGTTTAATTTTTCTACTAAAGGCAATACACCTTGAAATATTTAATTAATAAAGGGAAATTAACTATTAACTCAGTATGTTTGACTGTCTGACTTTCCCTTTAATCTCAATGTTCTTCTTTTTAAAGCATCTATTAATACTGTGCCGACTTTGCCTACAATATGTGAAAACATATACATTGGCTCGATAGAATTAATGCACCGCTAATTAATGTTTTTGTCTCCTGTTGACAAAAATACATTTTAGAAACTATTCTAAGTATTACAGGGAGGGTTTAGGTTATCGTTTCGGCAGAACGTTTTGGGAAAAACAAAATTATAGGTGTCTGAAGCATACATAAATTTTTTGTGGCATAACTAACAGTTGCTCTTCGGCTTTTATTGACTTTGAGATTCAGTGTTTTAAACATGTCGCTAATTTGTAAGCAATGAATATTCATAAATTAATGTGCTGTTAATTTGTGACTGAAACTGTGTAAATGGAAATTACAGGCAGGCAGCAGCCAGAAAAATTCCAAACCCGAGTACACACGACTTCTTAGTTTAGCTACTATAATATGTAGTAAAGTTTTGTGTTACCAGGTTTTTTTTATTATAAATATACCGAAGAATATTGCATGGTAAAAGAAGATCATCAGGGTTATTCAGACAGAGCCGATCTGGCGTTGAAATGGCACCGAACAGCGAATTTGCCCATACGGTGCAATTTCATAGCCATTTGGCTATTCAGAAAGCAGGCGAATTGCCAGCAAAATACGGTGTCTCTTTGACGGCAGTGAAATCCCCATAGAGAAGCAATGGTTAACCTATTCAGAACACGAACAGCAAAGAAATGCCAGGAAAATGCCCTGATGTTCAGTGGTTTCATTCGGCAGGTTTAATCAGGCAAATTCTATTGTTTCAATGTAAAAAATATTTTGTTTTTTATTCAATATTTCTTAAACCGTTTATTCTTTTAATCTGCAACAAAAAGACTCTTTAATTATTTTTGTTTACAGTTTTTTAGGCTTTTTTTGGGATTTATTTCGCAAAAAAACAGACTTTAATAACTCTGGTAACTAGTGCTCTGGTTACACTCACATCTGGCTTGGAATAGAGTCCTAGGTGTTTAATTTTGGTGATATCTTTCTGCAAGCCAGATGAGCACCCATGAGAATCAGATGGTTGCTGATCAGGGAAGAATGACCTGCTCAATCCTTTGACAGCTGGTTGCATTCCCTAACCTGCTTCGACATTCAGATGGACTGGGTTAAAAAGGTGTTTGTGTGCTCAATAGACCCAAATCTATCCTTTGGCCCCATATCGAAAAACTCTCCTCTAAACTTTACCCAAAACTAGGTGCTGTACAGAAACAAATCCTGCCTGAGCTCCACGGTAAGAAAGCAGATTGTACAACAAATGCATATGCCAGTCATTGAATACGGAGATGTAGTTTATGCAGCTGCCCCACAAACGCATCTTCATAAGCTTACTACATTGTATAACTCATTCTGCCACTTTGTGCTACAATGTCACTACATGACCCACCATTGAGACATGTTAAAAGAGCTAAACTGGCCGTCGCTGGAATCTAGACGCACCCTTCACCTTTCCAACCTGGTGTTTAAGAGCTTTTCTGGGAAGCTACCACCCTACCTGAATAGACTGCTTCCCGCAGCAGTTCCCTCATCCAATAACCTCCGATCAAGGACCTGCACCTTACTTATAACACAAAAAGAAACTGTCTCGACCCTCATTTTTCTACAAAGCACTGCAAATTTGGAATAACCTTCGAGACACAATCAAATCATCCCCAAGTCTAAAGTCTCTTAAGAGAAATCTATTAATATACCTCGATACAAAATGCACCTGTAAACATGTAACATAGTGACTATATTTTTTACATATTTTCTGTGTATATCTCTACATTTGTGTTATTTTTAATATCTTGCATTTTATTACTTTGTATTTCTGTAACGACTGTAACAACTCAATGTTCTTGAACCCGGGACATACTTGAAAATGAGAGAAATCTCAATGTATCCTTCCTGGTAAAATACTTTATAAATAAATTTCTAAAATTACAGCCGGGTAAAAATAAATCAATTTCAAAGAAAAGAAAATTAGGGATTACAAGTCAACAAGACGAAGATGCTGACATTGATTTTGAAAGCCCTTAGACTGTTCTTTCATAAAGATTTTGGCATCTTCTTTTTTTTGTGTACTACATTAGCTAAAATGTCACCAAAAAGATGTTTTTATTACTTTAGCTTCTTATATTTGAGAACATAATTGTTACAAAGAGTGCGAAAATAAACATAATCAAAATTCCATCAAAATGTACCTTTTTCTACAGTTGCAAGAATGACCCCTTCAAGTCGAATGTAAGTCTGGAATGTAAAGTTTTATAATAATGAGATACTTTTTTCATGTTACTTGGCTGCCTCGACTTTTCAGAGACTGTTACCAGGCAACTCTCATAATGACATTTCTACATTTCCTAACCTAACATTTAGCTTTGTAAAGTACTTCCATTTTGGTCAATACCTACATTACGTACATAACCTTCTAACTGCCATTCGCCCATTTCACTCACTGTATTCAAAAAACAACAGAAAAGCATATAATACAATTTTTCAATTTATATCATCTTTTTACTTTAGAAATCATTTTGAAAAACAAAAAAGTCATCAATGCATTTGCTTTCTTTTAACAGTTTGTCTGGAAAATATTATCCTTTTGGAGTATGCAAAAAACAAAAAATATATTTTTTTTTGAGTGAGAACTTGATGTTTTTTTCATGTAAAATATTAAAATAATGTGTTAGCTCACGAATCCCCGCTTACATATTATTTTAAAACAGGATTCGTGTTTTTCCTGTAGAGAAACAATTATTTTTCTTTAGACGCTACTTCTTTCACCCTGTATTATAGCAAAAGAGCTGGCAAAAGGAGTCACCATCCTCACTATAACAAAAAAGTCAACAAACATAAACGGTTATTCAGTAACCTCTGAATTTGCCACTGAATAAATTCAACCGAACACTGAATTTCACCGATCGGTGCAATTTCAGGCCAATTTGTCTATTCACTAAACTGTCAATTCAAATACTGGAGAATTGATAGCAGACTATGGTGCAATTAGCCACAGTTCACTGCAATTTGACTGCATTCTGTGGCATTCGGCAGCACCGAAATTGCTCCATAGAAGACTATTGTGTCTTTTATTCACAGAATGTTGAACTGCACCAAAATTCCAGTGAAATGTCCTGATTTTCAGTGTTCCAGATCTTCAGGTTTAAACAGGTAAAACGTTATATCTTTTTCAAAAGCCTTTTTTATTTTTAAGCTTTTAGAACATCTTTTTGAATTTTTATATATTTTTTTAGACCAAATTTTTGTCTAAAAAGGTTTATGATAGGATAGGTTTATGAATAGTTATTTTTATTTGAAGTTCATATTTTCTTTTGAGGGGGAACAACAGAATATAGAGCGCCTGAGGCAGCTCTGAGCCTAAATAAATCCCTGAAAACAAATCAACATATATATATTTATATATAAAGCAATGCAATCCTCGCACACCCACTGCACAGTCGATTGCTCCGGTGCTGGAAAATAGTATAGCTCAAAACATTCCTCCAGAAATTCCACAACTCACAGTCTTGATATATGAGTAAAATAAATGTAATATATTGAAAGGGGTCGACGTTTCAGTCCGTTAGGACTTTCATCAGGACAATATCTATCACACAAGGGAAAACAAACCTATATACACACACGTAATTGGAAATCACGCACAGGTGAAAGATCGGGAGGAGCGTCAAAAGAAATTCTCTCGGCCCTACCTTCCCAGATATATGCAAAACATTGTGCAAACAATAGGAACTGTCTAAATAGAAACAATTTCAAAGTCTTATCAATAACAAATAATTAATCTGCAAATCCTATGTGAGCTACTAATGTGTAACTTAAAAACAGGGCTGACAGAGGACCAAAATCTTAACGAGGGTTGAGGTAGCAATAAAAATTGTTCTTCTCATTTAACCCTCAAGGGTTAATGGTGTCCAACGTGTAGATCCAGAAAGATTCCCTTTTCAACAGTTCAAGTGCTCGATCTCCTCCCCTAGTTAGGGGGGGGTATGATCTATACCCATTACACGAAGGGATGAAAGTGGATGTTGTAGATCCTGAAAGTGACGTGCTACTGGTTGTAAATTGTCCTTTCCGGCTAGTGCCCCCCAGGTTACTGCAGCTCGATGGTTGGCAAAGCATACACGTAAATAATTTTTTGTTTTGCCAATATAGGCAAGTCCACATGGACACGAAATCCGGTATATGACAAATTCCGTTGTGCACGTAATCCGGTGTCTAATCAGATACTTTTTGCCACTATGTGGAAAAAATAATTTATGTGTACGCTTTGCCAACCATCGAGCTGCAATAAGGTGAGCACTAGCCGGATAGGACAATTTACAACCAGTAGCACGTCACTTTCAGGATCTACAACATCCACTTTTGTCCCTTCGTGTAATGGGTATAGATCATATCCCCCCTAACTAGGGGAGGAGATCGAGCACTTGAACTGTTAAAAAGGGAATCTTTCTGGATCTACATGTTGGACACCATAAGACTGCTTTGAAATTGTTTATATTTAGACAGTTCCTATTGTTTGCACAATGTTTTGCATATATCTGGGAAGGTAGGGTCGAGAGAATTTCTTTTGACGCTCCTCCCGATCTTTCACCTGTGCGTGATTTCCAATTACGTGTGTGTATATAGGTTTGTCCGGAAGAACTGAAACGTCGACCCCTTTCAATAAATTACATTTATTTTACTCATATATCAAGACTCTGAGTTGCAGAATTTCTGGAGGAATATATATATATATATATATATATATGTAGAGTTTTCTTAAGAATAGACACGTATTCATTGACCTTAGAGGGATATCACCCAACATCCTGCTGTGACCTGGTGAGTAGAAACCATCTTCGGGGGTTGATGCATCTCTAGTGTAGAGAACCTTTTACGTGGCTTTTTGGCCTAATGGACAGCCTTTGTAGGTGGATCAGACTGATGTAAAGAGTGTAATGGTTTTCTCTTTAATGGCTTGAGTGGCTTGAGTGAGATGGAAATACTTTAGGCTTAAGAGAATACTCCATGAAAAGGTTTTATATATATTATTCACCCCTATGAGGATGTCCATATGTAGGGCACTGCTGACGGCCTTGATACAGTTGATGGTCGCTACACGTTTAAGATGGTGGCGATTGATGCATCTCATGCTGGAACACAGAAGTGAACCCTTTTGTTTTCATTGGAAGGCAAGGGAATGGACGCAATGACGTTACTTGTCTATTCGCGACATTGACACGGCCAGAAACACACGGATGCTGGCGTGTTCGAACTTTAATTTGATCTCAAGATATAAATATGATCCTTTATGGGGGGCATTTTCCTCTACTCTACTACTACCTCCAACTGATGAAACCCATGAATGCGTGAAATGCATTTGGGGCCGGTTTGTTTTATTTTGTGCTGTTAATACCAATAACAGTTTGTTTTATTTTGTGCAGTTATTACCAATAAAAACTTCCTCTTCATGGTAAATTGGGTTGTTTTTTATGGTGATTACACTCCAATCCTGAGCAGTATCCAAAACACGGTGTGACGTTCTGGGTCTCTGGCGCCCCCTCTGGCAATACTGGACATTGCTTTTAGTTCTGGACATTTGGTTCACGTCCAAGCCTGATCAGTACCTGGACTCCATTGGTTCACCCTGGACCATTTTGTATAAATGGAGACCACTCCCTTAGTAGGGTGCGGTCTCATTCATCCTGGATCAGTCATTCAGCTCATGTCTGGTTTGCCTTGCTCTAGATTCATCCTGAATCTTCTATTCAGTTCAGTCTGTCTTCAAGCTCCTGTCTGGTTTACCTTGGTCTAATTTTATCCTGTTCAGTCTGTCTGTCTTCCAGCTCGCTCATGTCTGGTCTTTCCCTGGTCTAGATTTATCCTGTTAAAGCCTGTTTTCCTGGTCATTCTGTTTACAGGCTCATGTCTGGTTTGCACTGTTTTTCTTGCCTTCTTGTATCATGTTTAATTCTGCCTCCCATGTTTAGTTGCCTATTTTGTTTATACCTGGTTTTCTTTATATTTCTTGCCGTGAGGTTAAAGGCTCTGTTTATTGTATTTAAGTTCTTGGTTCCCAGAATAAATTATATATATTTACTTTTCTAGTTCAGGCTCATGGTCTATTTTCACTGCTCATTAGGCTCACACCCCTCTCTGTCAGGTCAGGTCCCTGACCCCCATCGTGACATAATGAGACCGCCTGTAACAAGTGAGCTAGCAGTGATTCTTGGTCTGTTGGAGAACCTGCAAAAGGTTAATAAAGCTGCAGAACAGCACCTGGAGCGGCTGAGTGCTATACTGCGGAAAACTCCCAGGGACGCCTTCCAAAGGAACCTGTTCCAGTGAAAGATTCCAGAGGACCCCTGACCCTGGAGGAAAGGGTATGGAGGAAAACCCATGGCTTATGTTTCTACTGTGGTTCCTGCCTGCACAGAGTGGCAACCTGCCAGGTGCGCCCACAGAAGGCCTTCACGGTCCAGCCTTACCAAACTTCCTTGACCAAGCCATGCCAGGCCGCAGTATCCATGTCCGCTGCCCTGCAACCCGCAGGATTTCCAGAGTCCGCTGCCCTGCAACCCGCAGGATTTCCAGAGTCCGCTGCCCTGCAACCCGCAGGATTTCCAGAGTCCGCTGCCCTGCAACCCGCAGGATTTCCAGAGTCCGCTGCCCTGCAACCCGCAGGATTTCCAGAGTCCGCTGCCCTGCAACCCGCAGGATTTCCAGAGTCCGCTGCCCTGCAACCCGCAGGATTTCCAGAGTCCGCTGCCCTGCAACCCGCAGGATTTCCAGAGTCCGCTGCCCTGCAACCCGCAGGATTTCCAGAGTCCGCTGCCCTGCAACCCGCAGGATTTCCAGAGTCCGCTGCCCTGCAACCCGCAGGATTTCCAGAGTCCGCTGCCCTGCAACCCGCAGGATTTCCAGAGTCCGCTGCCCTGCAACCCGCAGGATTTCCAGAGTCCGCTGCCCTGCAACCCGCAGGATTTCCAGAGTCCGCTGCCCTGCAACCCGCAGGATTTCCAGAGTCCGCTGCCTGCAACCCGCAGGATTTCCAGAGTCCGCTGCCCTGCAACCCGCAGGATTTCCAGAGTCCGCTGCCCTGCAACCCGCAGGATTTCCAGAGTCCGCTGCCCTGCAACCCGCAGGATTTCCAGAGTCCGCTGCCCTGCAACCCGCAGGATTTCCAGAGTCCGCTGCCCTGCAACCCGCAGGATTTCCAGAGTCCGCTGCCCTGCAACCCGCAGGATTTCCAGAGTCCGCTGCCCTGCAACCCGCAGGGTTTCCAGAGTCCGCTGCCCTGCAACCCGCAGGGTTTCCAGAGTCCGCTGCCCTGCAACCCGCAGGGTTTCCAGAGTCCGCTGCCCTGCAACCCGCAGGGTTCCAGAGTCCGCTGCCCTGCAACCCGCAGGGTTTCCAGAGTCCGCTGCCCTGCAACCCGCAGGGTTTCCAGAGTCCGCTGCCCAACAGGGAGAGACCAGGTGTAAGCCAGCAGTTCCAGTCAAGAGTGCTGCCCTGCAGTGCGAACAAATCGGGGTCACCCCTCCACAGTGCCAAGCCAAGGTGGTTCCCAAGCACTGTGAGACCAAGATAGCAGCTTCCAAGCCACGCTCACCCGAGCTGGTAGCTTCCAAGCCACGCTCACCCGAGCTGGTAGCTTCCAAGCCACGCTCACCCGAGCTGGTAGCTTCCAAGCCACGCTCACCCGAGCCGGTAATGACCGAGTCGCCGCAGATCCGTGCTGCCGCCGCTAGGACCGAGTCGCCGCAGAGCCGTGCCGAGGTCGCTGACCCACAGAGCCGTGCCGGGGTCGCTGACCCACAGAGCCGTGCCGGGGTCGCTGACCCACAGAGCCGTGCCGGGGTCGCTGACCCACAGAGCCGTGCCGGGGTCGCTGACCCACAGAGCCGTGCCGGGGTCGCTGACCCACAGAGCCGTGCCGGGGTCGCTGACCCACAGAGCCGTGCTGCCGCCGCCAAGACCGAGTCGCCGCAGAGCCGTGCCGAGGTCGCTGACCCACAGACCCGTGCTGCCGCCGCCAAGACCGAGTCGCCGCAGAGCCGTGCCGAGGTCGCTGACCCACAGACCCGTGCTGCCGCCGCCAAGACCGAGTCGCCGCAGAGCCGTGCCGAGGTCGCTGACCCACAGACCCGTGCTGCCGCCGCCATGACCGAGTCGCCGCAGAGCCGAGATGAGGTCGCTGACCCACAGAGCCGTGCTGCTGCCGCCGCCAAGACCGAGTCGCCGCAGAGCCGTGCCGAGGTCGCTGACCCACAGAGCCGTGCTGCTGCCGCCATGTCTGAGTCGCCGCAGAGCCGTGCAGTTGCTGCTGTGTCCAAGTCACCACAGAGTCGTGCTAAAGGCGCTGCCCCTCCTGTCCTTGCCAAGGGTGCTACCCAACCGGTCCACACCAAGGGCGCTGCCCCACCGAGCCCAGCTGTCCCGGTGTCTTCGAGCCCAGTGGTTCCAGTCCAGTCGCTGCAGAGCCGTGCCAAGGTCACCAACCTACGGAGCCGTGCTGCTGCTGTCCCAGTCACATTACCACAGAACCGGATCGCCACTGGTGCCATGTTCCTGTTGCCGCAGAGCCGGGAGGACACTGTTGCTGTCCATTTCACGTCCCGTACCAGGGGGAGGAGACACAAAAGGACTGGTGCCAGTGACTTCAAACCTGGACCCAGTTTTGGCTCCCAAGGGGTCTATACCTCAGGTCCTCCAGCCCGTGAGTCGAGTCCTGTCCCTGCTGGATGTTTCCGAGCTTCTAATGGTGCTATAATATGCCTTGAGGACCGAGAGGTGTACGAGCGCGCTCTACGTGCCTACAGGACCCATTGACTTTTTATTTTCATTTCTATTGTCTTCTTTTGAGCATCCGGGGTCTGCTCGTGGAGGGGGGATATGTGACGTTCTGGGTCTCTGGCGCCCCCTCTGGCAATACTGGACATTGCTTTTAGTTCTGGACATTTGGTTCACGTCCAAGCCTGATCAGTACCTGGACTCCATTGGTTCACCCTGGACCATTTTGTATAAATGGAGACCACTCCCTTAGTAGGGTGCGGTCTCATTCATCCTGGATCAGTCATTCAGCTCATGTCTGGTTTGCCTTGCTCTAGATTCATCCTGAATCTTCTATTCAGTTCAGTCTGTCTTCAAGCTCCTGTCTGGTTTACCTTGGTCTAATTTTATCCTGTTCAGTCTGTCTGTCTTCCAGCTCGCTCATGTCTGGTCTTTCCCTGGTCTAGATTTATCCTGTTAAAGCCTGTTTTCCTGGTCATTCTGTTTACAGGCTCATGTCTGGTTTGCACTGTTTTTCTTGCCTTCTTGTATCATGTTTAATTCTGCCTCCCATGTTTAGTTGCCTATTTTGTTTATACCTGGTTTTCTTTATATTTCTTGCCGTGAGGTTAAAGGCTCTGTTTATTGTATTTAAGTTCTTGGTTCCTAGAATAAATTATATATATTTACTTTTCTAGTTCAGGCTCATGGTCTATTTTCACTGCTCATTAGGCTCACACCCCTCTCTGTCAGGTCAGGTCCCTGACCCCCATCGTGACACACGGAATTCCACAGGAATTACCAGCTTATACGGATCCGGACCAAGTAATACCATCCTGGTCTCCAAGGATTGCTGGATCGTTTTGGGCTAGTGGGTGAGCTATTTAATACACCCATAGGCGCCATCATCGAGCCTGGATAGGCTCTGAAAAGTGTGAGTTTAATCATCCATTCTCAACATTTCATATGTGTTAATTGGACTTCACTATTGTGTCTATTCATTTTTTTGTCTCCTAGAACATATATGGACGTATAACACTGTACACATTATTTGGGTAATACCAACATCTTCAAATATCTTTTGTACGTAAGGAGCTTATTTTTTATGGCACGCGAGCGCTGGGCACCTCATTTTTTTTAAGAGAATACTCATCGATGGACCAACTACTGAGTTTTTCAAAACATTCCATTGTGCACAGTGTTCTCATAAATGTGGTTGCGGATCAATATGTAAGAGTCTATTATTTATTAACACAAACTTTATAGGTCTACTGTATGTTTTTGAACTTATTAGCTACCACCTATATGGAAGGGTCTAAATTTTGTTTCTATTGGATAAACCTTTTCATTTCTTATTTTGAGTAACACAGCTCACTGTCCTTTAACATGATGTCATTTATTATGCCCATCTGAAATACCTCCTCCGGAAAATGTTAATAAAGACTGTCAATGGAAGCTCTATAGCCATTGTGCTATATGTCACCTTTGTGCTCTTTGTGACTACGACTTATTCTATTACATCTTTCAATTGTATAATTGTTCCTTTTCTTGCTTTTCAATTTCTTTGTTATTCGTTGCATTTTATTTTTTTACCATTGATGGATTCTCTTTATCCTTGATATTATTATTCTGATAATGGGTCCTCTTGGGATCATAAAGGCCTATTACGTAAACAACTCAATGCTATTTAAAATCATTTCGTGTGCATTGTACAGTATTGTGGTATGTTTATAAAAATCAATAAAAAAATATAAAAAATTTAATTTATCCTGGTGAGATAACTTAGCAGTTAGGAGCCCCTCTGCTGTTTGTTGGAATTGTAAGTTTGATTCGTGGCAAGGTCAAGCCGTCAGTTCATCCCTACATGGTCAGTAAAATAGTATACGTGAAGTTATATAGTAATAAGACCGTGACTCCAGGAAGCACTTGAAACCTAGTGAAAGGCATTGTTCCTGGTAAAGCAATTTTATATTACCGTAGATACTCGAGTATAGCACGACCTGAATAAAACGCGATTTATTATGGAAATGAGAGAATACTCAAGACTCAAATATAACGTGAGGAACAAAATGTTACTGTACCTATAAGCAATTAAAATCCTTCCGGTTTCTCGTAACACAGTCAGGCTACCCCTCAGGCCTGGGTGCTCTGCTCTAGAATGATTGCAGTTGTTACCAAGTATGAAGCCACCTGCCATCCGTCTTCTTTAGGCTAGGGTCAGACTGAGGCAGTGCGAACGCGCGTGCAGCCGCACATAATCACGGCCGTGCTAGCAGCAGATGCCGGGCAATGACGGCCAATATACGAAGTACGGTCGCACAAAAGTGCGGCCGCGCAACGCAAGCGGCAAACAAACGCATTTTTTCGAGAACGTGAAACCACTAGTACTGACGTACAGAGTGCGCTGCGTCCGCTAGCGGCGTGTGTGCGTGATTAGGAGACGTCAGACGCTGCTAATGTCCGGCCAACATAACGTCCAGACCCAAAAAGTGTTTTATTGATGATCCGTACAAAATCACGGATGAAACTGCGCATCGTATGACCGCTATTGCGTATTCCGTGAAAAAATACGTCCATTCGTTCGAACGCACTTTTTCACGGACAACGTGAAAAATGCGTTAGTCTGACCCTAGCCTTACTAGTAATTAGATGGCCGGCGGAGGCAAGCGAGGTTAATGATTGGCTTAATCCAAGCGTGCCCTCTGGCCGTGATGGATCCCACCTCTCCCAAATCCGAGAGTTCCTGAAGTATTTGCAAGCATCAGGGAGCCTGCATTCACTTCAGCAAGACTACCGGAACTTCCGGGAGACTTGGAATCCAGAGCAGGGCAAGTTTTTTTCTTTTTTTTTATACACGCAATGCATGTGTCTCGAATATAACGCTACCCCTGCAATTTTAAGGTACATTTTGTCACCAAAATCTAGCGGTATACTCGAATATCTACAGTACTAAGAAAAAGTAATAATCAAATCAATAGTTTAACAGAGAACTATAGAACTTCCGCAGAAGAACAAGTCACAATCTATTCAGCAGCACACAATCAATCCTCTCCCAAAAATATATTAATAAAATACAAGCATAAAAATGTATTGCCAACAATACAAGATGTAAAAAAATCAAAAGTTATTGCAGATCATTCATTTATATAAATATATTTTAAAAGTGGTGCAAGAACATATAATATGCTCATTGGGACATATTGGGACACCTGACCATTACACCAACAGGGGACTAAATTACGATCCTAGCGCAAAAACGTGGGAGGTAGGGAGGAAATACTGCGCCCGCAGTTTTCCCCTAGCGCCTGCGTTTTAGCGCTAGATTACAATGCAGGTGCTAAAAAAGCTGCCTGCATTGTTTGCGGGCGCTAAGCCCCGGGATGCGTGCGGCAGTGCTAAGCGCAGCCGCGAGCATCCTCTCAATGGAGTCCATAGGACTCCATTGAAGCAGACGCCGGCGGTCACATGACCAGCCAGATCTCGCCTTGCGAGATCCAGCCAGTCAGCATAGTGATACGCAGGGGGAGACTGGGGGGACTTTTCCCCCCAGTCTTTCCCTGCTCCCGCTGGACTGAGGAGGCGGACAGAGCAGCGGTCCTCACCGTGGGACAGGAGGTGAGTATCTTGACATTTGTGGGTGGTTTCTGGATGGTGCTAACGGATTCTGCAGAAGCAGAATCCGTTAGCACCATGTCCGGGCTCTGGTTAACTTTTTGTTAACCGGAGCCGGACATTAATCAGCGTTAAGACTTTGTAATCCTAACGCTGATTAACACTTTGCGCTCCCCATTTTAAGTATAGGGAGCGCAAAGTACAGTTACCTCACGCTGAAAAGTGCAAAATACCAAACACAAACGGGTTACTTAACCCGTTCGCGTTTGGATTGAAATATGCAATAAATACTTGGGCTAACCTTAACGCTCACGCAGGCGAGCGCTACCGTTAGCACCAAGTATATAATTTGGCCCAGGGACTTTTATGACATCAAATTAATATGGAGTTGATACCCCCTTTGCAGCTATATCAGCTTCCACTCTTTTAGGATGGCTTTCCACACTGAATAAGGATCTAGTGATCTGAACCCAAGTCTCAGCACACCCTGGCTGCATGTGATGAGATTTGCAACCTAAGTTTACCTGTGATCCAGTCATGGTACTTCAGTCTCCAGCAGATGAGGCAGATTATTATTGAGGTGTATAGAAATCAGGATATTTCAAATCCTGATGGTTTAACATCATTTGATTTAAACAAGCGTACTGAAAAAAAATATATATATATAGAGTTAGGTCCAGAAATATTGGGACATCGTCACAATTCTAACATCTTTGGCTCTATACACCACCACAATGGAGTTGGAATGAAACAAACACAATGTGCTTTAACTGCAGACTGTCAGATTTAATTTGAGGGTATGTACATCCAACTCAGGTGAACGGTGTAGGACTTACAGCAGTTTGCAGATATGCCTCCCACTTGCTAAGGGACCAAAGGTAATGGGACAATCTTCCCTCATTACCCCAATTATAATGTGCAGATAAAAGGCCCAGAGTTCATTTCAAGAGTGCTATTTGCATTTGGAATTTGTTGCTGTCAACTCTCAAGATGAGATCCAAAGAGCTGTCACTATCGGTGAAGCAAGCCATCATTAGGCTGAAGAAACAAAACACACCCATGAGAGAGATAGCAAGAACATTAGGCGTGGCCAAAACAACTGTTTGGAACATTCTCAAAAAGAAGGAACGCAACGGTGAGCTCAGCAACACCAAAAGACCCGGGAGACCACGGAAAACAACTGTGGTGGATGACCGAAGAATTCTTTCCCTGGTGAAGAAAACACCCTTCACAACAGTTGGCCAGATCAAGAACACTCTCCAGGAGGTAGGTGAATGTGTGTTAAAGTCAACAATCAAGAGAAGATTTCACCAGAGTGAATACAGAGGGTTCACCACAAGATGTAAACCATTGGTGAGCCTCAAAAACAGGAAGGCCAGATTAGAGTTTGCCAAACAACACCTAACAAAGCCTACACAG
The DNA here is from genome assembly GCA_009667805.1 of Leptobrachium leishanense. Classification (NCBI taxonomy): domain Eukaryota; kingdom Metazoa; phylum Chordata; class Amphibia; order Anura; family Megophryidae; genus Leptobrachium; species Leptobrachium leishanense. Next base: position 137,661,658 of record CM019070.1, read on the forward strand.
TTCTGGAACAATATCCTATGGACAGATGAGACCAAGATCAACTTGTACCAGAGTGATGGGAAGAGAAGAGTATGGAGAAGGAAAGGAACGGCTCATGATCCTAAGCATACCACCACATCAGTGAAGCATGGTGGTGGTAGTGTCATGGCGTGGGCATGTATGGCTGCCAATGGAACTAGTTCTCTTATATTTATTGATGATGTGACTGCTGACAAAAGCAGCAGGATGATTTCTGAAGTGTTTCGGACAATATCATCTGCTCACATTCAGCCAAATGCTGCAGAACTCATTGGACGGCGCTTCACAGTGCAGATGGACAATGACCCAAAGAATACTGCAAAAGAAACCAAAGAGTTTTGGAAGAGACAGAAGTGGAATGTTATGCAATGGTCAAGTCAATCACCTGACATGAATCCCATTGAGCATGCATTTGACTTGCTGAAGACAAAACTGAAGGGAAAATGCCCCAAGAACAAGCAGGAACTGAAGACAGTTGCAATAGAGGCCTGGCAGAGCATCACCAGGGATGAAACCCAGCGTCTGATGATGTCTATGCGTTCCAGAATTCAGGCTGTGATTGACTGCAAAGGATTTGCAACCAAGTATTAAGAAGGGAAAGTTTGATTTATGATTATTATTCTGTCCCATTACTTTTGGTCCCTTAACCCTTTCGCTGCTGAGGCTTTTCCCGCCCCTATGCTGAGGTCATTTTTACCGGTTTTGCGCATCATGTTTAAACGTGTTTTGAAGGCTTATTTTAGTATATGACCCAGACATATTATATATCGTTCTTTCCGTCAGACTCGGTAGATTCATAATATGTCATTATTATATGTATACGTTATGTCATGTCTGTATAGTATAACAAAAAATGCAATAAAATATGTATTTTCAATAATTTACAATGTGTAAAGTGTTTTTTTCCACATTTTAACATGCGAGCAATTGCGGTTATATTTTGTATGGGGTGCGCTTGTTAAAAAAATTAGAGATGGGGTCTCATTACATTTTTTTTTGGGGAAAATGACACTATTTTTAACAAACGCACCGCATACAAAAATCGTTAGTGCAGCATCATTGTTCACATTATAATTGAAATGGGAACAATATTGCTGCATTAACAAACCAAAAAAAAAAAAAAAAGTGTTTTTTTTTTTTTTAATTTTGTTTTTTTAATTTTTTTTTATTTTTATTTTTCATTTTTTTTTTTTTTTACAACATTTTTCACTGTAGTGTTTGGTATCGTTGGAACGGCCATGCTCTGATTTTTAACCCCTAGCTGCCACGGATCGGGAGATAGGGAGTTCATTGGAACTCCCTATCTCCACAGTTGGTGGCAGTTAGGGGTTAACGCACGATGACGCCAGTCCTCTGGGGGAGTTCCCGGAGGCTTGGCCGACATCCAAGATGTCGGCCAGCTCCGGGAAAGGATCGCGAACCGGCGCTTTTCAGCGCCGATTCGCGATCCAGCTCCCCAGGGGTTAATGCCAGGCATCATTTGGAAGGGCAGGCTGTGCCCTTCCAAATGATGCCTGGGTTAACCCCCTGTGCGCCGCCGATCGGGAGGGAGAGAGGTCCGAAGGACCTCCCCCCCTCCCTTTCAGGCGCCTCCTCCGCACATGCGGGGGGGGCGCCTGAATTAGGTGTCATCGCGCCCCCGCGATGACACCTAATTCTGGCGGCTGCTGGTCCGGATGCCGGGCTGACATCCAGGATGTCAGCCCGCACCGGAGGGGCCAGCGATCGGCCGGAACCCGGCCGAACGCTGACCCCAATGTGAGGACGCGCTCAGCGCGTCCTCAGCACACCAGCGGGACTGCTGAGGACGCGCTGAGCGCGTCCTCAGCAGCGAAGTGGTTAACAAGTGGGAGGCACATCTGCAAACTGCTGTAAGTCCTACACCGTTCACCTGAGTTGGATGTACATACCCTCAAATTAAAGCTGACAGTCTGCAGTTAAAGCACTTTGTGTTTGTTTCATTCCAACTCCATTGTGGTGGTGTATAGAGCCAAAGATGTTAGAATTGTGTCGATGCCCCAATATTTCTGGACCTGACTGTATATTTAGAATATAAATTGATATTGGAATTTTGAAACTTTTTCCCTTTCTTTCTTTTGTTCTTTCAAACTTTCCCATTAAAAGATGGGTTTTTTTCCATCCAAAGAAGAAAATATCTTTCTTACAGGGCCACGCTCTATTTTTTTTTACTGTTTTTGTACAGATTCCTGACCTATCATAAGATTACCATGCATATTAATATAAATGCATGGGACGTGCCACCCTCATAAATAAAATATATTGAAAAATATTAAAATTTAATTATAAGCCAGCTCACCTTTGACAGCATCGAATGAGATCTTTATTTGAGCATATGTGGCTTTTGAACTCCACAATATAATTGGCTCACTCATTTTTATCGTCTTGTTCCTTTATTCCCTAAAGTAAGATATCGTTTTCAAGCCAGAAATAAAGTACAAAAATATTTTTTGTGAAATATTTAGAAACTTACAACTTGAGCTGCTAGAAACAATTTTACCTGGCCTTTATAAAACAATACTTTAGAGCTTTCTGCATCCGGATCATTGATTACAGGTATATTCCAATACTTGTTAAACCTATACACATCCTGATTTAGTAGCAAGCAGGGGTCAAATCGAGCAGGAACAAATGGGAATTCCGTTTTTCCACAATTTTTTTCAGAAGGAACGGAGTTCCCTTTTTTGCCCACACACTGAAAAGATTTTATACGGTGTCAATCATATTTAATATTTATTACCATTATCATTATGATTCCCTAAAATCCAGCTCATCATCAATATATTTAAACAATAATATCAAATTTAGTCTGGGGTTGCAGGTTAAGTGTGACATGTCAATGGTTAATTGGGGAATAGAACTCTTGGAGTTTTCCCACTCTTATTATTTTAGGTCTAGACCCCTGGTAGCAGCTCATTGTAATATATTACTAAACCCAAATACAAGAAAAGATCCTCGTCATACTGTATGTAATGGTAAACCCCATCGAGGTGCTCAGAATGGATTTAAGCATGCTATCTGTTGAGTATAGTCAGTTCAAATGGGTCTCATCTCAAGCCTGGTGCTTTAGGCTGGGCGTCCACTGGCACCGTATTTGTGCGATGGTGCAATCATTCGATATTGTCTGTGTGATTCAACAACATGCAGGTGAATGGACCATCGTCCATTGTGTCCGATGTCTGACATCCGACTTCTGGCGACGGGTAAAGATGGCATCAGATGGGCGACCACTTCTTTTTCACTCTTTTGTGTCGCAGTTATTTCAGCAGATCACAGAAGATGGATGGGGAGAATCTGATCAGGTGAGTTATAAAAGCATTTAAAATAAACTCTTTTGTTAAAGGTATGTATGTGAGATGTGTGGGACTAGCCCTGTTTCCGTAGGGACAGGGGTAAGGCAGGGTAGTCTCCTTGGTAGATTGTAAACCCTTGGGTCCTCTCTCCTATTGTTCTGTCATTCATTCTGTCATATCCATTCTCTTACACCAAAGGACTGCACTGGTTCCAAAAGCAGAATGAGCTGTGTTTTATATGTAAAACAGTTCATTCTGGTTTTGACAGCCTCTGCACTCCACCTCTGAAATCTGATCTATCTGGATCATCCATAAGTTGTTCCGACGGATCATTTGCATTGGACGACCCTCGTCGGACCTAGTCGGACGTCCAATGTCGTCCATGGTCTGACGAAGGTGTCGGTTGTCTGACTACAGTGTCAGTGGATCCTCTGCCTTAATGTCACAATACCTGTGGGTTTGCTGTCCTAGTTGATCCATTGATAGGTAGAACATACAGCAGGTGTTCCATGGGCGTTCATTGGTTTTTGTAGGATGTTAACTGGATTGATCCTAGTATTCACTAGAGTCTGCATATGCCTTATGAAGGGACATAGTCGATATTTGGCACTTTGGAGTTGGTGATGAGACCAGTTTTTAGTGGAATTGTCAATATTCTAAACTGTTGACTTTTTTATGCTTCCAGGTGCGTTTTGAGAAATTAGTTTTGATACATACCTTCTGTTTCAGTTGGCTGGTTTACTTTTTGGATTTTGACCACAAATCTGTTTAAGGTGGCACAAACGTTGACTTGAACTCATTGACAAATGTGGATTCATTTACTTATAATGACAAGGAGAATATGGCTCTGATAGGCTGCAGCACATCAAAGTGACTTTAGGATTCTTCAAGCTGGGATTTCAACAAGAAGTTTATTACTCACATCATTACAATTTAATGCACAAAAACAAACCCCACCCAACACGGTAAGGTGTATTTTTTGTATCATTACCATTTAATGCCTTAGCAATTCTAGGGCATTGATGTTTCACTTTCAAGGCAAGACACCTCACGATACATACTTGCCAACCACAAAATATCGGCTTTGTAGTGTACCGGCAACACCTGTCCAGCTACGTGGGTGAGCTGAAGGAGAGGCCTGCTGCAGCACCCGGTGGCGTCGGCGTTAGCCCCCTCCCACCGGTCGCCACCCACCGGCATTAAGTGGTTAAAAAAGAATAGTTGGTCAGTGTTTTTTTAGAAAATATTTTACCAGGAAGGATACATTGAGATTTCTCTCATTTTCAAGTATGTCCTGGGTGGTGAGTATGTGCCGTTAGGTGTCTTACCCAAGGACACTTACTGGAGAGGTGCTCTGGCCAGGATTCGAACCTGTGTCTCCACAGTCTCCACGGTTATAGAGCAGTGATGTTACCTCTACTCCATTCAGCCGGTTAAGTTAAGACATATCAAAATCAATAGTAAACAACTGAAAGTTAGATAAAAACAAGAAATAAGCAGATATTGATGTCTTCTTAATGTTTTTCAGTTCTACTTACTTCGCTACATTGTGTTTATACATAACAAATTTATTTTGCTCACTAAATTAAATAGTCATATTAAAAGACTGACAAACGACACCCTCCTAATGATGACACATAACAGAAAGCATGATGCAATAACCAGAGAGCCGTGCTCCGTTGTAGTACAATAACCTCTGTGCATTTTCATTATTTTGCTCGCAAACAGTTATGGAATAAAAAGTGACTGATACCGCATACGGTTCTCCTCCACTGTACTTTATTCCCCTTTCTCATTGTTTATTGCGCTCGCGGCGTGCGGACCAATGTACAGATAAATCTTTTCTATGTTTCCTGCACGCCTTAGTAAATTCAACTCTTCCCCGTGACACAATCCCGACTGTTATTTTATAAATCTGCCTCGCCGCATGCTGTCAGTTTCCAACGGAAAGACTTTGCCTTATTTAATGTTACACGGGGATATTTTAATGGCAAACGAATTATAATCATTTGTATTGTAAAGGGTGCATTGTATATATAACCACAGGGCATAGAAAGGCTCATCACTTGGCGAATGTGTGATAAAAGGAACACTATAAATTAGCAGTGGCTATTCTTAAAGGTACACTCTAGGCCAGGTGTGGGCAACTATGGCCCTCCAGATGTTTTGTAACTACATTTCCCGTGATGCTCGGCTGCTCATTAGGTTTGCAGAGCCTCAAGGGAAATATAGTTTCAAAATATTTGGAGGACCAGGGTTGCTGACCCCTGATTTATAGGAATATTTAATATTACAATATGTGATTTTGTTGCCCTGTCCTGGGATACTTGTAATTAATAGAAATCCTGGTGTAATTTGTTTCTGATAAACTTTTTATAAATATCTATCAACCCCGGCCCTCCAAATGTTTTGGAACTATATTTCCCTTGAGGCTCTGCAAACCTAATGAGCTGCCGAGCATCACGGGAAATGTAGTTTCATACCATCAGGAGGGCCAAAGTTGCCCACACCTCCTCCAGGCACCGTGATCACTAAATGTTATCTGAGTGGTCAGAGTGCATTTAGCATCGTTTCCCCACTAAGGCTAAGGTCAGACTAACGCAGTATTAACGTGCGTTTAGCCGCACTAAATCACGGCCGCGCTAGCAGCAAATTACGTCCAATGCCGGGCAGCATATGAAGAACGGCTGCACAAAAGTGCGGCCGCACAGCGCAAGTGGCAATCGAACGCATTTTTTCGAGAACGTCAAACTGCTAGTACTGACGTACAGAGTGCGCTACGGCGGCATAGCGGCGTGTTTGCGTGATTAGGAGATGTCAGACGCTGCTAATGTCCGGCCAACATAACGTCCATATGCAAAAAGTGTTTTATTGATGATCCGTACAAAATCACGGACGAAAATGCGCATCGTATGACCGCTATCGCGTATTCCGTGAAAAAATGCGTCCATTCGTTCGAACGCACTTTTTCACGGACAACGCGAAAATGCGTTAGTCTGACCCTAGCCTAAAAGGTTAAGACTGGAGGGGGTCAGGAGCAGAGCTGTGTTGTAATTTACATCTCGGGAGCCTGTAGGCACAGAAATCTGGAACGTCCCCGTCCCCGCATCATAAAGGAAACATTTACAATTGGGGGAGACATTTTTGGGAGGCACTTTACATATTTTAACAGTAAGATAAAATATTGTTCTCTCTGAGTGAGAATAAATCTTTAATACGTCATTTAAAATAAAAACGACTCTAATAAAATATAATACAATAAAAGATCTGTTAAGTGGTCAGCGCACGTGGAACGTCGAGAAACATTTCACCATTCCGGCTTTTTCAAATCATAGAGAGGTAGACAATAGACAGATGATCCAATAGCAAAGGTCCATCTGAAATGGTCACTGTCGTGACGTGCCCTTTTAAAGATTTATTTGTATGTTTGAGATAGATATATATATATATATGATGTGATGTGCAAGTGGCATCTACAATAATAAACTTATATATATCTACACACTGCTTGGCCAAAAAAGAATCACTACCTGGATTTTACTAAGCCAATTGGTGTGAGCCTTCCATTGGGTAATTACTGCATTGATTAATACTGTATGTTATAGCTGCAAAAAATGATGTCATGTGACTACCTGAATATACTGAATGAGCAGGTTTTTGCATCAATGAGTTTTTCCTTTACCCATCGCTGTGACTCTCCCATCATCAATACAAGATCTTGGCCACATATTATGGATGAGCTTATCAAAACTATACCACGGTGGTCGCATGACGTAATCACAGCATAAGGAGGTCTAATGAATTATTAGAGTGTTACTTTTTAAATTGGTCAGGCAGATATATATATATATCAGTTTCTTTTCAACTATACTGTATAAAACATACAATTAAACGATAGCTGGGAATTCAACCAGATTATATTATTAAATTATAAGCGATATATGTTTTCCTAATGCCGACATCTATTCATTTCTGTATCATTAAAATAAATTATTTCAAGTTAAGGTGTCTGAGCTTGCACTATGTCACCTTTTTCTGAAAGCTACTTGGGACCTGGTTTGTAATGCAGATGCAGTGATAATGGCAGAGACGTAGGTTAATATATTTTTCAGAGCTTTTACTGTCTTGACCTTTAATTAATTCCAGGTTATGTAAATATGTCATTATGGCAGGACTAATATGCAGAAACCTTCACTTGGTATTCATGATTGTTATATGTTTAATCCAAACGTACTTAATTACACATAGTTCGCGGAATGTAATGGTTGAGGTGTACTGAGACAATTTTTTTCCCATCGCAAGGATAAATAAAAGACAATAATTTCAATTGTAATTCAGCAACATTTGTCTCGTTTTACAAGCTGATTTATAAATCATAATAATAACCTTTTCTGTTAAATCAAAACCATATTTTACTCAAAATAAATCTTTCTAGCAGATGTATAATAGGTGAATGCGTAAAGTATAATTTGGATGAAGTAGAGGTTTGTTTGAATAAGATAATGGCACGTGGTGAGGTTTTACACAATGCCACACTTTATCAAGCACCCAAAGGGCAAGAAAACAGGTAAATTGGTATGGTACTTCAAGAACGTTTTTAAAGGGTGAACTGAGCATGTCTAAAGTGGCCTCAGACAGGACTGATTCCAAAAACCGCCCGCATAGCCAGTGGCGTAACTAGAAACCTGAGGGCCCCGGTGCAAGAATCCACGAAGGGCCCCCCCCAAAAAAATCTATGTATTTTTACTTATTTTTCACTGCAAAATAAAACAAAGATAGTATTGCCTAGGGATGCACCGATACCACTATTTTAAGACCGAGTACCGATACTTTTTAAAAGTACTCACCGATACCAAGTACCGATACTTTTCTTTAATGTCATGTGACGCTTTCCAATAAGAACAGACCATATAAAAATGCCCCCAGCTCACATGTATATCCCCCCGATATATATATATTCATACTGCCCCAGATCATGGATTTGCCCCAGCTCACACATGGATTTGCCCCAGCTCATGGATATGCCCCCCAGCTCTCACATGGGTATGCCCCCCAGCTCATGGATATGCCCCCCAGCTCATGGATATGCCCCCCAGCTCTCACATGGGTATGCCCCCCAGCTCATGGATATGCCCCCCAGCTCATGGGTATAAGGGCCCCCCAGCTCATGGGTATAAGGGCCCCCAGCTCATGGGTATAAGGGCCCCCAGCTCTCATGGGTATTTGGGTCCCCCAGCTCTTACCTCTGCTGGCCCCAGGACAGGCTCCGCCGGCGTTGTTCTTCTCCTTGGCGAGCGGCCGCTGGAAGCATGCGTCTTGGCCGCTCGCCGGAAACCACCTGATCAGCGCAGAGGTCTCGCGAGAGGATCTCGTGCGCTGGTCAGGTGGTTCCTATCCCACGTGAGCGGCCAAGCTGCATGTCAGTGGCCGCTCGCAGGGAGAGGGACGGCCAGCGCGCGGCTCCCAGATTCCGGCACTGATTGCCGGAATCTGGCGGGCGGCGCTGGGCCCCCCTCCAGTGGCGGAATGCCAGGGCCCGGTCGCTACTGCGACCGCTGCGACCCTGGTACTTCCGCCACTGCGCATAGCTACAAGTGCACTCATCTGATACTAGACGGTCATCAGCCCATGGAACCTCATTGGAAAACAACTACTACTTGTATTCTTTGCAATGACATTTTTGTTTAACCCCTTCACGACCATGTCATTTTCCATAAAACCTATGCCTAGTGAATTTATAAAAAAACAAGTTTCCATTGCAGGCAGTTTAAAACAGAATGAACCCTCCATATAAAACATTTTTGATTCAATTTAAAGACGATAATCTTATTTGACTGGTATTATGCACAAGGTACTAACAGTTTTTAAAATCATCTGGGGAATGTCTCTGATGGACGATTCCCCAGCTGATCCTGCATGGAGTCCTGAACTTCTGTAATTCCATTTGGCCACCAGATGAATATTCTCAAATATTTCTTACTGTATAATTAATTAAAAATGATTTTGCAAAAAAAACACTGGTTCCTGTAATTGATTTTCTGGAAAATCCTTTGGCAGTGAAAGAGTTAATAGCCATGCATGTGTTTTTGGACTCAGCAATATTCGTGCGGTCTAACAAATGACAGTAATATCAATCTTTTTGCCTGGAATTGCTTGTAGTGGGCTGGCCAAAACACACTCTTCTTATTAAGGTAATTTTCCTTACTTATTGCTGTTCTCAGTTTCAAACTCATATCTTCTATTATTTAGTTGTAAACAACATATTTTACAAAGTGCACTCGGTTTTATTATTCGGGAATAAAACATTCCATGTGGTGGATCAACATAAAAATATATTCTTTATATCCTACCTCGCTTTTGTTTTCCTATAATTTTTTTCCACCGCCGATGTCTTTTAATTTAGTGTTAACAATGTCTTTTAAACTCTATAGGGTATTTATTATGGAAAATATTTGAGAGTATTCTACCATATATTAATATGTTTAATGCATTGAATTTAAATTCCATTCGATAAATTTTATAATGAATTAATTAAATGGTGAAAACATGTAAAAACGTAATAATTTGTACAGCTAATTAAGCAAACACAATGTTACACATAATATACATTGTTCTTTATAACCTGATTTTCGACCACTTCTAGGTATGTGTACCATAACTGATGTATTGCTCAGCATTACCTCTCCTTTGAGGAAAATTGAATCGCCACACTGGTACTTTTATAAACCGACAGGTGCAACTCGTCTCATTTCGATGCATCGATTGCAATTCGAACAAATTAAATTATTGCAAAGGAAATTTATTTGCCAATGAGCTCCCAAATGCGCCTCCACAGTTCTGGCACCTTGGACATGGCACCCTTGGTGTTAAAACAGTTTGGAAGTCTGTTTTTTTCTCCCGCAATTAAAAATGGACCCCAAGCTGTATTAAGGAGGTGTGGTGGCACTTTTTGACCAGCAGATGGTGAAATCTGACTATCAAATAGTGCATCCTGTTTGAAAATGTGCTTTTGATCATTTCAAACACAAGTTTTATTTTCCATAAAACCACTGGACCCAGGCAGCAGTTTTATGGAAAACAACACAGTACCGTAGGAGTTATATAAATTTATTTTTATTAGTATAATTTTTAAACACCATCAATGGTTTCTAGAAAAGTAATTCCAAGATCACCACAACCTAAAAAAAAACAAAAAGCATAAGTGTCACAGGGGCAGCCCAGCGTGAGCCAAGGTGCAGCCGTTATGCAATATAGCTAACCATTTAGGCAGGGTATCCGCTGGCCGCATATTACACAGAACCAGACCACAGGATACAGAGAACAGGACAACAATATACTGACACCCAGCAGCACACACAAGAAAACTTTAATCTAAGATACAGGCCTTAGAATTTCTGTCTATTCTAAGGAAGGGGACCACACTGCTGGGTGACACACAAAAAATAGAGACAGGACAAGAGGGTCAAATCCAGAGAGTTATAAACAAGAGCCAGAGTTAGAAACCAGAATGTATAGTCATACAGAAACCAGAGATCAGAAACCAGAGAGAGATATCAGACATGCTATAAGTCAGTACACAGGAGATCAAAGAGCATAAGGGATAACACGCTAGAATAGTCAGAACCAGGCCATGGTCATAGACAGTACATTAGATAACACAGAAACACACAGATCAAAATAAACCTAAATAAAACAGACACGGCAACTGGAGGGACAGACAGACTAAGGAAGTAAGAAATCAGAAAATAAACTGAACAATGGAAAACAAGGAAAAATAACAGACTATTTTACACGGGAATAGATACCAGGCAGGACCACAGGGAGCAATGAGACTCCTGCAAGAGCCCTGAGCATATGGTGTGAGTGGGGCAGAACAGGCAGGACCTGTGATCTCAGGGCAGACCGGCTACACAGGGATCAAGGAGTGGAGGGAGAGGACGGGATAGCCCAGACAGAGTCGGCTCGGATTGGCTCACAGTAGGGACCGGGTCTAGAGATGTGACAAGAAAATGTTTCAACCCTAACAACATCTAGGTTTTTATTTTGAGAAAGTATCCTACCTGGAAGGATTCATTAAGATTTCTCTAGTGTTCAAGTATGTCCTGTGTGGCGAGAATGTACCGTTAGGTGTCTTGCTCAAGGACACTTACAGGAGAGGGATTCAAACCTATGTCTCTACGGTTTTAGAGCAGTGATGTTACATCTACTCCACCCAGCCGGTTACACCCCTGCATAACAAGTTGACTATTACCATTTGTTGTATCTATGTTAATCCAATATGGGATGTGTTGTTAGGTAGAAATAGGTGATTTTTTCCAGCTGAACTGTATATTAGTGACTAGACAAATTGGAGATTTTTTCAACATCTTTTATACAGAGCAAACGCACTGCAGGCTTTATGAGTCCCCTTCTATTATTTATAGATTTAGATATATAAGTGTGTATAGATATATCAAAAGTAGTAAAATCTTTACATCAGTGATCTCTTTGCTTCTCTTTTAACACAAACAACCAATCTTCCTGGCGCCTTCTCTTCAACCCAATCCAATTTACATCAGTCACAAACAGAGGTGTGACTTATTACTTTCGCTGTGCTATTAACATCAATATAGACAGGTACCAATTAGTCTCCAGGCCATGCATGCACGCGGTGCAAAAACACAGAGAACAATAGTGAGAAAGTCTTGTAAATAGACTGGTAAATCTATGGACATAGACAACTGTAAAGGTAGCTGATTTGTTATAATCAAATAATCCTGAAAAACTCTTTTTATCCCTTAAAAACGCCATTTACAAAAGTCAGAGCTTTTTAAATTACAGATTTCAATGTGTCCATTTTGTCAATAAGAAAACAGACACATAAATAGAAATATTTCAATGTGGCTAAAAAGTACATTTTCATTTGGGATTTAGAGGACGCATAATGGTGATTTATATCGTACATGAATCGAAAGTTTTATATTTGCGGAAACATTATATAAATAATTGACGGCACTGTGCAATTACTTTTTAATATAAATACCTAAATACAATGCCAAAGATAAACTTGCAAAAACACAAATATTAACCCGTTAACGCCACGGGATATGCTATGATGTCCGCGTGGCGGGTGGGCCTTGATGACGCGAGGCGTAGAGGTCCGCCCCGCTGACTACAATGGGTCTCCTCAGTCCCTGCCCACAGCCAGGCCTCAGGCTGTCGCCCTGCAGCCTAGGACACACATCGTGCATTGACTGCATGGGCGGGCCCAGTCAGAGGTCAGCGGTGGCACCTGACAGCGAGGCGTACCTGTACACCTTGCTGGTGTTAACCCCAGCCCAACGGGAGATGGCTGCTCGTCTTTAAGGGGTTAATGCTGTCCAAGTGACGCAGTGATTAGGAGTGCAACCACACACAAAGTGAGGTTTGGATGAAATGGGGACATGGCAGTGAGCAGGAATAGGATGTATATGAGTATAACCTGCTATGTGGGAGAAGAAAAAAAAGAAGATGTTCATATAGACCTATATGTACATACAGATATATTAAAAAGGGATGGCTGAAGCCGACAGCCCATCACAGTTGTTCCCTGCTAATGGGTATATTTGTACATGAAATTTTTTTAAAAAACATACCAAATCTTGTTTGTAATATTTAGGTTTTGAGGCGATGACATGTTCCATATTATTCTATTTGCTCTACTTGTCCTTCACTGTACAGAGAGGATCATCCCCTGTTCTTCAGTGAAGGACCAGATGTGAGTATGGAATATTTTTATATTATAGTTTTATTATATTACTAGGTGGAAAGCCTGCCCAGAGGGCAGTCTATTGTTGTTGTCGCCAGCTCAGAATTCACGTCCATAGGTTTTTTTTCAATGTCCTATCCAAGAGTATCTCTCTATATAAATACGTTTGTATTGCGCCCATCGCCATCCCATCCGCAACAGGAGGGCCAACTGAGCAGTTGTGATGGGTGGGCGCACAGCTGACAGCGCATTACAAAGGCATTTATATATTAGAGCAGGTTCCTCTTCCCTCTTAGAGTGTAAGCGCACGGGAACAGGACCCTCAGATTGTAACGTCATGGGACCCCTTAGATTGTAAGCTCGTGGGGCCCCTTAGATTGTAAGCTCGTGGGGCCCCGTAGATTGTAAGCTCGTGGGGCCCCTTAGATTGTAAGCCCATGGGGCCCCTTAGATTGTGTTGGGCTTGGGCGGGCATTTTTTTTGTAGCGTATACATTATGCGTATATTTAATGGAACATGGTATGCATGGCATGGCAGGCTAGTATTTAGGCACACTGGTATTTTGAGACACTGGTATTATGCATGGCAGACTGGTAATATGGCTGGCAGACTGGTATTATGCATTGCAGACTGGTATTGTGCATGGCAGACTGGTATTGTGCATGGCAATGTGCATGGCAGACTGGTATTGTGCATGGCAGACTGGTATTGTGCATGACAGACTGGTATTGTGCATAGCAATGTGCATGGCAGACTGGTATTGTGCATGGCAGACTGGTATTGTGCATGGCAATGTGCATGGCAGACTGGTATTGTGCATGGCAGGCTGGTATTATGCATGGCAATGTGCATGGCAGACTGGTATTGTGCATGGCAGACTGGCAATGTGCATGGCAGACTGGTATTGTGCACGGCAGACTGGTATTGTGCATGGCAATGTGCATGGCAGACTGATATTGTGCATGGCAATGTGCATGGCAGACTGGTATTGTGCATGGCAGACTGGTATTGTGCATGACAATGTGCATGGCAGACTGGTATTGTGCATGGCAGACTGGTATTGTGCATGGCAGACTGGCAATATGGCTGGCAGACTGGTTTTGTGCATGGGAGACTGGTATTGTGCATGGCAGACTGGTATTGTGCATGGCAATGTGCATGGCAGACTGGTATTGTGCATGGCAGACTGGTATTGTGCATGGCAATGTGCATGGCAGACTGGTAATATGGCTGGCAGGCCGGGCGCCGAGGAGATGGAGGCCAGGCACCGAGGAGACGGAGGCCGGGTGCCGAGGAGACGGAGGCCGGGTGCCGAGGAGACGGAGGCCAGGCACCGAGGAGATAGACAAATCCGATCCATTGGAGAGGCGCTGTGCTGTGCGCCTCTGCAATGGATCGGATTTGTTTTGTCCCTCGCGCACGCCGGCTGTGCGCCTGCCGCGGCCGTTGGATGCACGCGCAGCCAACCGCCGCAGGTTGTGTGCGCATGCGCAGTCCGTTTTTTTGGCGACGGACACGCCGGAGCTTATTGTATTATGATATAGATATATATATATTATATTATTTTTATATACTTAAATATTTTGTGTTAAGTATAACAAGTTTACATTATAAGTATGCAAAGCATAAGAAGTGTTAATGTACAGTAACCTGGCACAGAAACCGTGCTGCAATAGACGTTTGTGTCTCAGCTAGAATAAGATGACAGCCTTTAGCATTTACAAGTATGGCTGTTATAGATAACAACTTACTTGTAAATGTTGACAATTGGAGTGCAATAAAGCCATGGGTCTTGAATGAGGAAGAGATTCAAAACCCTAGTAAATTTCTGGAAGACGTGATTCCACCATGTTTAAGTATACACACAGTCCCATCATAAGAGGCTACCCCACCATGTGAGGTCAAGAAGATGCCATCAGTTGAGTCACCAATAAGATTTGGTGAGCGTCATAGAATTTTCTATAATTGAATTTCATTCTTGGTGAGATGTAGACTGACCGAAGTCTCTTTCCAACAGGGTATGAAAAGATCATAGTTTGGTGCCATCAGGTGGAGAGAGGAAGAAATAACAAGTTAGGGAGATGGAGCCTCAAAAATGGCCACACATTTTATTGTGGGTTATCAGAAGGACCGTGGGTCTGATTGGTAGATAGGAAAATATAAAAATAATAAAGGAAAGACTCTGACTACGGCAATTCATATAATTCTCTCAAGTACAGTACTGGTGGAGTCTTCCTTTGCTTAAGAACAGCAAAGCCTGTGGTGAGTGCTTTAGCCATCCATAAAAGAGTTTGGTTTCACCACCTATTTATCAAGCCACAAATTTGGGATTATAAATTAAAGGGTACGTGGTAGTGGTAAGACTCTCGGGAAGGCTTATATTATGGACCTCCAATTTAGAAATGAGACAGACGATATGAATTATTGCAGAGGAATGTAAATTAGGAGGTGGGGTCAAGACAGATTATAGTAAAAACTACCACTTGCAAAGAGGTCCAGTTTGTATCCATGATCCTCCTGTTGGACTCTGTAGACCTTTCCACAGAAAGGGTGAAAAAGGTGACAGATCTTCCGTTCTGGATTGGGATTTGAGAGAAGCAAGTGGACAATATCGAAGTGAACTGGGAAAATTACAGCAACTAAGCTATAGCTTGGCTACAAGGAAGGTCCCACTTCAAATTTCTGAAGCACTTCATAATAAATTATTGGTATGGAGCTGTTTTAGAGGGATCCATCCTTATTGGGATAGTATGTACAAATTGGGCACTCCTTATCTAAACCTCCGAAATCCAAAAAACTCAGAGATCCAAAATTTACAGTTCTGACGGGACCAAAATTTTACTTACCTCCTTGACGTTGCAGATGAATCCTACTGCTCGCTGATGCTTCCCCGGTGGCTGCAACACCACAGAGAACATGCTGGGAAACTCTATGCATCTACAAAGTATGACATGCTGAACAGAAACATGCTGACTCTGTGCAGTATGTCCCTCAAAAAAGCATGCTTAGCATCTCCCAGTGTGTATACACACTGTTATTGCAGCAGGAAGTGTGTCATGGTTCCCATTTCTCCAACTTTTATCCTTTTGTATTCATAAATCTGAAAGAATCCAAAATCCGTAATGCTATAGGTCCTGAACAGTCTGGATAAGGGGCACACAACATGTATCACTTTGGGGAGGAACCTGCCTCATCTCTAGAGTATAATCAAGTATAATGGATGATAATAACTAAAATGAGAGGCATCTTTCTCTGGGTAACAAATTAGCCTCAAGCATTTCCGTTGGGGTACTTCAGGAAACTATTGGCTAAATTGGATATTGTCTAACTTAGGAGGTAAAATGTCTCTAATCTTGTTCATGTTGTCAATAGCCGTGAAACCACCGGGATCCTGAGATTTGACCATCTGAGAAATTTGAGGACAGCTATAACTTATTCTGTTGATATATTATTTTTTTCAGAAGACGTCCTGGAAAGTAAACAAAGAAAGGTAGCTGAGAGGAGCTGAGGAAGATAGTGGGAAAGACGCCTAATTTTGAGAAGTCAAGCGCCATCACAATTTACCGCATGGCCGTTATATTGCGTGGGATAGGAGTAGAAGATTTAATTAGCAACGAACTCTGGGTCATTGATTCCCTTGTGCAAAATATTCACACTAGAGATGTGCATTCATTTCTGAAAAATTCGGAATTTGTAACGAAATTTGATCATTCGTATTTCGGAAGTACTTCCAAATAAAGAATCAATATGATGCGAATTTGAAACGTAATGAAATGGTATATAACAAATTTATTTTGTTTTACACTGTCATCATAAAAGAAAAATTTGAATAATTGATATCAACTATTGATTTCGAAATGAACTATCAAATAGATATCAACTATCGAATTGATCTTAAAATACAAGTAATAGTCAGCAAAGGACTTTATGAGACAAATTAAATTTGGTTCACTGTTTAAATTGACTCAAATACTAAATCTATGACACAACTTAAAATTTAAGCCTAGCTTTTCTTTTAAAATCAAAATTTGATTAATTGGGGTTTTATTTAGTGATCCAAAATTCGAATTGATATCAACTATTGAATTGATATATGAAAATCGAATCGAAATATCAAATCGATTCAAAAATTTCAAATCGATCTGAAACGAAACGAAACGAATTACGAAACAAAATTAGTTACGAAATTCCGAAAATGAAATTATTTAAAAACGAAACTAAACAAAAAAAAATTTCAGCCATGCACATCCCTAATACATCTTCCTTTTCTATTAATATATCAAATATCTTTACAATTATTTGACCATTTATTTATTATTATAGTTTGTTTGGTAATTCCCGCCAGGAAAAAAATACATTAAAGGGAATTAAGAATGGGCTTTGAAAGAAATTAAATTGATGCAGGACCTAATCAGAGTACATATTCATTGTCATTTTGTTGGAAGGGAATATGTGAGAATAAAGAGTGTGATAGCGTTGATTTGAATCACAAGAACACAAGCTTTATTATTGTTAATTCAATGCCATGGCGAGACAACGGCCGCAGCTTCATTCTCAAGCAGCTACTACAATTAGCTGTTAGCAACATCTGTGGCAACGGGAAAGTGTTCTCCAAGAGAGACTTAGATGGTGGAATTAAATAAAAAAGAATGATCATTAAACTTTTAAAACATTTAGGAGCCAGCTCACAACTTAAACTTTAAGGGAAAGGCTGAAGCGAAAACTTGTGCGTCAACTGTTTATTGCTTTAACGTCTGTATTACGGCCGAGCCGCTTTGCCAGCAAATTATGTGGTAAAACTTTCAAGCTACAGGATGACAGCACAGCTGAATCCTGCGGTGTTATCAGCTTCAGAAGTCCATAGAACTCCAAAAAGACAGACGAGAGCTTGTGTGAATGAGGACCGTCCGCAACCATGGAAGCATACTTGGAGGGACACCGGGAACTAGTTCTCCCCAATGTTCCTTTGCCCGTGGAGGGCAGAAATAATGGATCGTGCCGTTCTGTCTACCTAGGTATCTAAGATGAGCATGGGGTTTTTTGGTGGCTTTAGATTCTTGTGTCTATTCCAGTCAGTTTACCTCAGAGGCAGTTCAGTAAGCATTTGTCTGTACTGGGTGATTGCATCCTGTTTTTATCGTCCCCCCATACCAAGGTACACCTGAGAAGCCCTCTTTGTCTATAAAGCCACCTTTTGTTTGCTGTTACTTTCCTAATAAAGTGAAGACAGTACAAAGGACTTGTTAGCTTTCAAAAGGGGATAAGTTAAGCTATCTGACTTCAATCATATCCTGCATGTGACATTCATTTTTCGCCTATGACCCTGGGGTTCCAGAATATTTCCCATACAAAGTATAGGAGACGTTAATGTACACTAACAAGGTGCTATATACTATATTCTGAAATGCCAAAGAAGTCATCCCTGCATTAGAGGTGCAACAACCCCCGATGATCGTTTCGGCCTTGTTAGACTTGAGCGGGCACCCACTGTGAAGCAGGCCACTTGTGCCGTTGCTTGTTCTCAGGACCCTCACAAACCTCTCTGTTTATCACTTTAAGTTTACACGGTAATCAGACGTGGACTCCTTGCTTGATGTGCCTAGAGGGTGTCAGATATACCCTGCTGACGAGGCCTAACAAGGCCGAAACGATCATCGGGGGTTGCTGCACCTCTAGTGCAGGGATGAAGTCCTTGGCATTCAGTACTGGCCACCCTTTCTGGGTGATAGCATCTAATTTGCATATGGAGCAGGTGTCCCTGTAATGGCACAATCGAGTTAAAACCTTGTGAGACCTGAGCATGCCCCACTGTAGAGCAGACCCCTAGTGCCATTGCTTGTTCTCAAGACCCTCACAAACCTCTCTGTTTCTCACTTTAGGTAGTGGATTCAGCAGCAACGCAATCCGATACCTGCACCTCTGAGCTGGTGGTAGCTTTTTAGTTAGGACCAACTGATCCTAACGCTAGTTAATCTGTGCTTTAGGGATGTGCGTTTCGGGTTTCGGAATTTCGGAATTTTCACGAAATTTCCCGATTCGTGTTTTCGGATGAGGCCGATTTTCCGAAAATTTTTAGATCCGAAAATGGCAGATCCGAAAAGTTTTCCGAGCCGAAACGAAATATTTTCGGAATTTTCGAATGGACTTGAAATGTGTCAAATCGAAATTTATTGCTTTGAAACGAGGAGAACAGACGTTCCGAAAAAACGAAAATTTCCGAAAATACGAAAAGTCGATACAAAAAACGAGCTAAGTGACACGAAAATACGAAAAATGGTCGATATTCCGAGACCATTTACAATTCCGAAAAATGAAAATTTCCGAAAATATGAAAAGTCGATACAGAAAACGAGCTAAGTGACACGAAAATACGAAAAATGGTCTAAATTCCGAAAAAAAATGTACACGAAAAACGAGTCGAGCCGAACCGAATCGAAACAGAAATCGGTCGAAACGAGCCGAATCGAAAAGTTTAAAAATCCAAAAAATCAAATCGAATCGAACCGAAAAAAAAATCGGTGCACAAGTCTACTGTGCTTACACTTTGCGCTCCCCGTGTTAGGCAAAGTACAGTAAACTCATCCTACTAATCGCTAATTAAGGTGCGATAACAGGTGTTTTTAACCCGTTAGCGATTCAAAGACGATGTGGGTGCAGCGCTATGACCTCCTTTAAGCTAGCGCTAACGCTAGTGTTAGCTTGAAGGAGGTGATGGAGCCCAGAGACAGCATATCTGATTCCAGGAAGATCTTGCTGTGCAATACAATAGACTAGCAGCTCTGATTTAAAAGTACTTCTTCCCAGCACATTCACATTAGCTCTGAGAGACGTTGGCTTCCATTAGCCGAGTATACAAAATAAACAGTATTTAGAGCACTGTGAGCATGATTTTTCGACGCTGTAACTCTGCCTTCACGTCTGTTTTTAGGACCTCTGATCTTTATAATACATTGAAACTCACGTGGAAACAGGATAATATGTGACCTCGTTCTTCTTTAAGGTTACAGAAAATACAAAAATAATGTTGTTGTGTTATTAGAACAAAAATAGCACGGTGGTATTGCCGTGAATGTAAAATAGATTTAGCTACTAATACTGAGTTATGCTTTGAGAGCAGGATTATGTCAAGGTTCAAAAAATCGAGAGAATCAGCAAGAAGAACCAACGAGAGCTGATTGCTACACTTATAGATGCTCGCCATTGAATTGTTATTAACACGGGTTTCTGCTGTTTAACCCCCTTCACTACCAAGTGATTTTCAAAAAAAAAAAAAACCACTTTCAGAAACTTGTGTTTTTTTTGGGGGGGGGGGTCATTTTTCATTAATTATGCAGTAAGAAATATTTGGGACTGTTCCCAATGTATTCCTCCCTTTAGTAATTTATTTGCCGCCATCTGCTGGTCAAACTGAGTTATTGCACTTCAGATCTCCATGCAGGATCAACTGGAAAAAAAGTCCACTAGAGACATTCTCCAGCTGGTTTTAAAAGTTGTTAGCACCTCCGACATCATGCCCATGGTGCTAAAACTTTGGGGCATGTTCTGGAGCCTAAATGCAAACAAAATTTGCTTGCAACAAATGAATTTAATTTGCAATGATACCGCATAGCACCAGTTTGTGTTATCACGATCCTATTACGATCTTGGACTGCTGTGTCTGCTACTGATGATCGTGTATACACAATCACGATAGTGAAGGGGTTAAAGTGGAACCTCTTTTCAATGTCATATTAGCATGGGATTATTAGAGCCAGGTCTCCAGGCCTTCATGTTAGGTCTAGAGTAGACTCTAGACAAAAATAACCTCTTTAACACTAAAAGTTGGAGATGGTCAGGACAATGGAACAATGGGTGTGATAATGATGGGACAAAGGTCTATTGAATTAACCC
This sequence comes from Leptobrachium leishanense, assembly GCA_009667805.1. NCBI lineage: Eukaryota > Metazoa > Chordata > Amphibia > Anura > Megophryidae > Leptobrachium > Leptobrachium leishanense. The sequence continues at coordinate 137,682,604 of CM019070.1, forward strand.
CTTCCTGATGAAAGGAGAACCTTGTACATTGCCGTCCCCTCACAATCAAGATACCATGCGTAAGGTATGACAGCCATTCCCATCGACCACACGGCTGTGGTGACACCGATTAGTCAGCAGCAGCTGTCTCTGAATGAACCCAATGAGAGAGGCTAGTGAAGCCCTCTACAGCTTATCACATGCTATGACAGTCAGTTGTCCTTTGGGATGTTTTTTTTAGGTTACTGTCATAGAACATCCCTCAGCATTAATGGGTTAATCCAGACCAGCCTTTTTTGTTGGTGGATTTTAGGCTTGCGCACCGATTTTTTTTTCGGTTCGATTCGGTTCGATTTGTTCGGATGTTTAAACTTTTCGATTCGGCTCGTTTCGACCGATTTCTGTTTCGATTCGGTTCGGTTCGGTTCGGTTTTCGTGTACATTTTTTTTCGGAATATCGACCATTTTTCGTATTTTCGTGTCACTTTGCTCGTTTTTTGTATCGACTTTTCGGAAATTTCGGAAATTTTCGTTTTTTCGGAACGTCTGTTCTCCTCGTTTCAAAGTGTCTACGATAATTCTGGCGATTCTATCGTGTTTTTTTTTATTAAATAAAGATCCTTTTTTTCTTATGAATAATTGAATATACATTTCACAACTTTATTTAATCATATTAAAATGGTATGAAAGCCAAGGAACAAAAAAAATGAACAAAACGATTTAAAAAACGCTAAACTGACCCGAATGCCACAAGAAACAAGTGATACGCATTTACAACTACAAAATTTACAGAATCAGCGATATAACCGATAATAGTTAAATATACGATTTCCAGAATTACCGAAATGGAACCGAAATCATGAATAGAGCAAAAATAAATTTCGATTTGACACATTTCAAGTCCATTCGAAAAATCCGAAAATTTTTCGTTTCGGCTCGGAAAACTTTTTGGATCTATCGGTTTTCGGGTCCGATCCGATTTGGAAATTCGGCCGAATCCGAAGACACGAATCGGGAAATTTCGTGAAAATTCCAAAATTCCGAAACCCGAAACGCACATCCCTAGTGGATTTTGAACTGTTGCTAGGCGAACCTTTCTAAGAATGGTGGTACAAGAGATGTGGGCAGAGATGTTCGCACCTTGAAGATTCCTTTTCTCATTTGTCCTTAGTGACCTAATGATAACAATAAATATGATAGGTTTTATCTTGAAGCTATAGCTGTTTATGGGGCATCACTTGTATGTACCCAAATAAATGGGCAATGTGTTATTTGTGTGCACCAAGTCATACCAGCGGACAAGAATGACCTCAGAGCATTGTAAAGTTGTCAAAATGTTACAATATTTATATCATGAGACAGCATACAAATGATTTTGTATATCTTTCAACACACACACCTACACACATGCACACAAACAGAGACACTCCTACACACTCACAGACACATACACAGAGGCACACACACGTACACATACAGACAAATGTCTACACGCATATGGACACATGGCTATACACACAATCCCACCCCTACACAAACAGACAAACACCTACACACAGACTAGGCTTGTGCACCGATTTTTTTTTCGGTTCGATTCGGTTCGATTTTTCGGATTTTTAAACTTTTCGATTCGGCTCGTTTCAACCGGTTTCTGTTTCGATTCGGTTCGGCTCGATTCGTTTTTCGTGTACATTTTTTTTCGGAATATCGGCCATTTTTCGTATTTTCGTGTCACTTAGCTCGTTTTTTGTATCGGCTTTTCGTGATTTCGGAAGTTTTCGTTTTTCGGAATTGTACATGTTTTCGGAATTTCAACCATTTTTCGTATTTTCATGTCACTTTGCTCGTTTTTGTATCGACTTTTCGTAAGTTCGGAAATTTTCGTTTTTTCGGAACATCTGTTCTCGTTTCAAAGCAATAAATTTCGATTTGACACATTTCAAGTCCATTCGAAAATTCCGAAAATATTTCGTTTCGGCTCGGAAAACGTTTCGGATCTTCCATTTTCGGATCAAAATTTTTTCGGAAATTCGGCCGCATCCGAAAACACGAATCGGGAAATTTCGTGAAAATTCCGAAATTCCGAAACCCGAAACGCACATCCCTAACACAGACACATACCTACACACATTCCTTCACAGGCACACACACACCTACGCATGCACACGCAGACAGACACCACACCTACGCACATTCAATCACAGGCACACACACCTACACATACACACACAGACACACACATACAAGTGACTATAAACACACGCAGACACATAAATAAAGACACAAGTCTATGAACACACACCTACACAAACACACACCTGCACAAACAAACCAACAGACATGTGCTCGTGTTTTTTTTAAAAAAAAATGTATTTTTTTACTGAAAAATGACTTTTTCGACGCAGTAACTGAAAGAGAAAAGTTTTTTTCTTAGTCCAGGAAATGATATTTTTCAACATGTTCGTAGCATTACAGAGGGATATCAATAGGAACATAAACCATTCATAACAAGCATAATTTACATGCAATTATAACGGCCTTGGAATATTGAAGTGCAGCACAATTCCTTGGAAGAAAACGTACACAGATACATTAATGGGACATTATGCTTGGCATTTCTGAGGAGGCGCTCGCACTGAAAGGATGACAAAACAGGAGACTCAGCCTCGTCCTTAGGTAGAAATCCCTAATAGACCACATTGAATACCTTTAATAGCGCAAAAATGCTCATACTGCCCAACGACGTCGCACAAATAATATATTCTGCCTTTATGCTGTTTATGATGAAGAATAATAGTAGGCAACAGTATCTTCAGATTATGCGTTTGCCATTTCAGTTCCCAAGGTCTTTCTCTATTTTCGTTTCTCGGATTCCAACACCATTCACCAAAGAACATAATTGTAAAGAACACGCGTGGTCACGTGGATAACCTTCAACCTTGATTACCACTGAGTGTCTCGGTAATTGACTTTCAGAAGAGTGTTGGTTTGCGAAGCGATTCCAAGCGAAGGCGACATTTAGACGGTGAAGGGTTAAAAGGGGTTGTAGATGATTTTCGACCAGAGTGCCTTTGGATGATACTTTAGAAAAGCAGGCTTTTTGAAGGATACTGGGGAAGGGGAATTGTTTGGAATTGAAGGGGAAGGGATTTGTCCATTTACATGTGGTGAAATAGTGACCATGGAGACATTTCCACCTCTTAGGCTCGGGTCAGACCAGCGCAGTATTCACGTCCGTGTTGCCGCACATTTTAACGTCCGTGGTAGCATACAATTATGATCAATAGAGACCACACACGAAGTACGTCCACACAGAAGTGCGGACGCACAACGGACGCGGCAAACGGACGCAAGTTAGGCATGAACGTAAATCCTCTAGAACGGATGCACAGAGTGCGCTGCGTCTGCAAAATCCGCACAGCTTTGTGTGTGAGTGATGGAACGTAGTCGGACGGACTGCATTTTTGACGTGCATCATTTTGACGGACAAAACGGTTTTCATATTAATTTATTTTCATACATATTATGTATCTTGTACATCGGTCAAAAAAAACATCAGTCACAAAAACGGACAGTGTGGCCACTACCTTGTCGTCAGTCAGAAAGTACATCTGTTGTGCACGGACGCACAGTCTGCACAGAATGCGCTCGTCTGACCCTAGCCTAAAAAGGCTCAAAGGGTCAACACATCTACCTGTATTTTCAATGGCTTGGCTTATTAAGAAACACACAGGGTTATTCAGAGAGCGTGAAAAGCAGGAGAATGACTGGAGAATGAAAAATTCTAGGTCAAAATAGCCGATTTGGAATGTGAGATGAAAGGGAGAATTTTTCTGGTTTGGCTATTTTGTCCTAGAATTTTTCATTCTCCAGTCATTCTCCTGCTTTTCACGCTCTCTGAATAACCCTGACAGTTTTTCTTTATAGTAGACATTGTGTTCATCCATACTTTTCGGAGATATAAATATAAATAAATATATATATATATGTATCAGAGCTCACAAATCACTGGACTAGCTGCCTGGAGCAAGTGATATTTGACCCCTATCGAGTTTTAACCTGAAGCTCAGAGTGTTTTTTTCTGAGTACTTCCAGATGCAATACCCAACTTGGCCACAGTGGTGCTGTTCTGAAGTTGTCACTTAGGCCGGGTGCACACTAGACTAGAGTAGACGTTTTTTGTAACGCACTAACGCGCGTTAAAAAAAAAAAACATCGTACCCGACGCTCGTCCACGCCCCCTTGCGTTATCTTCCATAGGAGGATAGCGGAGCACCCGTCGACGTGAATCCTAGCGTTCTAGAATGGCGATGCGCTAGGATTCGCGTCGACGGGTGCTCCGCTATCCTCCTATGGAAGATAACGCAAGGGGGGGTAGACGAGTGTCGAGTACGATGATTTTTTTTTTAACGCGCGTTAGTGCGTTAAAAAAAACGTCTAGTGTGCAGCCGGTCTTAGGCCCCCGGCACACAAGCGTATTTACGGCTCATGTGCGCCCGCAATTCCCTGCGTCCGTGCGTTTTTGACGGGGAAAGCCATCCACCGGACGTGAAAAAGCCCTCCCCGTCAAAAAGCTAAACGGACGCTGACAGGATACAAAGCGCGATTCTCCATAGGAGGATCGCGCTTTGTACGCTGAGCGCAAAGAGTGGAAGGAACGCCCACTTTCACGAACGTTCCTTCCTCTCTCTGTTAACGCTCGTGTGCCGCCAGCCTGAAAGAGCCAAGACGAAGGCTTTCTGTGTAAAACAGAGAGGGAAGCAAGAGGGGAGCAGGGACAATCATACTTACAATTGACAGGTTTAGTAGTGTAGGGACAACCATAGGGGAAATAGACAGGTTTAGGAGTACGACAGTGTTAGGAAAGCGATTTAACCTCCCTGGTGGTGATCACCAGTGCATCTCGGGGTTAAATTTCACCGCTCAGAGCAGTAACCCCGAGACACACTCGGGTTGTATACATTACCTCTCCGTGCGCTCCCTCGCTGATCTCTGCAGCCTCCCCCAGCGATCGCAGCGTTTTACTTCCTCAGCCCCGTTCAATACCTCAGAGCTGCTGAATTGATGCAGCGCAGCAATCCAGTTTGCTGCAGCAGTGTCATTGAAAGCTTTGGATGCGAATTTTGAATCCAAAATGGCTGACGATTTCTCAATGAAACATTCAGATTGTTTTTCGTATGACTCGGACAACAGTTGATAAAGGAAAGCAGTCGGCACAATTCCGTTTTGTATGCACACACCACAAATGATAGTTTTTATTAAATAAACGTTATATTTACTTCTGAAACAAAATATAAATTGAACTGTAATACATGTCTATGTGCATGGGGTAAATAATAAATAAATATTTTGTGCTTTGGTGAACAAAAACCTCAAAATTAACATTGCCGTACGGAATTGTTACTTGCAAGTGCTAAGTTAGCAGTGCTGAGCGATAGAACGGCGTTCAATGGCAAGTTGCTAATTTAGCACTTGCAGCGGCTGAGGTATTGAACGCGCCTCTCGATTCCTTCTCACGAGGAGGAAACCAGGAAGTAATGAGGTCGCTGGAGGAGGCCGCTGGGGACTTTGAGGGAGCGCAGGGAGAGGTAATGTATCCAGCGGCATCCCGAGTGTTGCTCAGGGTTATCGCTTCCAACATAGGAATTTAACCCCGAGCAACACTCGGGATGCCGCTAGGGGGGGCAAAAAAAAATAATAAATAGAGCGCTTTCAGCAAAGATTTTGCTGCAGAAATAGAACACCATGGAAGTTAAGAGTGCTGTGACAAGAGAGGAACTGGAACATACTTAAAGTTCCGAAAGAGGAACGGGGTGACAGTGAATGGCTGACAGTTGAAAATCATACATGCAGGACTGGGATAACAGTGTCAGGGTCCTGACCGTGCATTGTGTGCAGGTGGGGTTGGTGTGAGCCCAACATGCAGTAACCGAGGATCAGACAAGTTACAGGAACACGAACGGGGTTTATTTAAGTAACATAACAGACAGGAGACAAAACAATGGCAAAAGTATAACAAAAAGAAACCGAAACATTGAAAACAATGGAGGAGGCTGGGCAAGATAGGAGCAGACCAGAGCAGGGAGGAGATGCAGGAAAAAGGGCCGAGGCAAATAGAAGGATGGCTGAGAGTAGTGAAAGTGGGAGAACTGAATATGGGTGTAGATAGGCAGGAGAAACAAGGGGTAGCAAGAGGAGAATGGAATACTAGGAGCGAGAGAAGCTGTAGACAGAGGGAAACTAATAGTACATAAGGTCAGACACTGAATATACCAAATACCAATAAACACAGATATACAGCTCACGGTATCTGATAAGGAGCAGGCAAATAGAATGGTCAGATAAACGAAGCAAGGGACTGGTACACAAATAATCCGATATAAGGGGGCACAGGGAGCAAAGGAGGACACAGCTGGGTAGTGGTGGCAAAGTCCAGAAAGTTCAGCAGAGGAAAATCTATGGTGAATGAGATGTTTCATGCAAAGTCTCAGGAGATTGATCTGCACTGATGCAAGGTCCAGACTTCAATGAGGAAGCAAAGTCTTCAGGGCGACGCTTCCTTTTAAGCAGGTTTAATTAATCAGAAAGAGTTCAGGTGAGGCTCCAAGGCAAGAGTGCAAATCCTTCAGGGCAGAAAGTCCCGGAACCTGCATATGCCATGCAGGTTATGGCAAATTTTCAGGGTTTAAGGGGCTGCCAGGGCTCAGAATGTCCAGGGCATGACAAGCAGGTTTAGAGGTCAGTGAAAAAATTACAAGAGTAGGGACAGGTTTAGGGTACAGACACAGGGTTAGGAGTGTCGTACCTAGTGTAGGAGTGCAGCGGCTTCTTCAGGAGTGCAGTGATAAGTACAGGCTTACAGGAGCATTTCTGGGGGTTTAGAACCAGAATTGGGAGTAGATGGACAGGTCTGCTTCCCAGATTCAGCATTAGGAGTGCATGGATGGATTTTTGGGTGTAATTTAAGGTACAGAGACAAGAGTAAGGCTGGCCGTCCACTGGCATAGTATTTGTGCATTGGTGCAATCATCCGATATCCTCTGAAGTCATCCGACCAATCCTACAAGATGCAGGTGAATCAGTCCTCTTCAACTGCATCCGACCACCATCTGATAATTTCAGCCAATTTTTTGCGACTACAAGAGACCAGCGATCTTTCCAAATTTATTTTGAATTATCGGGCGATGCCAGGAGACGATATCATACAAGTTTACATGAAAAAGATGCATTGTAACTGCCAATGTATAGTTAAACTGCCATGCCGCAGCAGGGAAACGTTAAAAAAGATGCATTATATAGTAAAACCGCTGTGCTTCAGGGAAACGTAAAGATGCATTGTATAGCAAAACTGCTGTGCGCAAAGCCCATAGGATTCAATGTAAACATTTTTTTTTTTCGTTTTTATTCTTTTTTTTTAATAACTATTTATTTTTTTAATCCCCAGCAAAAATACTTTTTATTTATTAAACTTTTAGAATTTGTTAGGTATTTTTCTGGATTTTTTAGGCAGACTCTTGGGTTCCGATTTTTTTTTATTAAAAAAAGATAATCCTCTTTTTTTTTTCCTTTTCGAGCCGGCTACATTCAGTGTTGCTCTTCCTGGTGCTGAGCTTAAACTTGAGTCTCAGCATCAGAGATATCTTTTTTCTACCCGCAGCAGCGACAGTGTTTTTTTTCCCCCTGCAGCAGGGTCTTTCTTTTTTTTTTTTGGCTGGCCTGTTCATCGGCCGATCTGGGTCATCCACAGACGCTTACAGTGGACGACCCTGATCGGGCGATGGCATTGTCCGTAGTCGGGTGACCAAGTTGGACGTTAGACTATGGTGCCAGTGGAAGGCCAGCCTTATGGCTGGAAAAGACTTGATGAGAAAACCTTGAGGGTGCATAGATAGTGGTAGCAGGTAGTTTGATGGGGAAAGGGTAGGGTTGGTGAGCGTGTAGGGCCACATTAAAGATTGCACAAATAGGACTGAGATAGGAACAGGTGAATTAGAGAAAGAGGGACAGTTTATGAGAGCAGGACCAGAACTAGGTGGAGGAGCAACAAACAATGAGGCCCATGTCAGACGAACGCAGTGATCACGTCCGTGTTGCCGCACATTTTAACGTCCGTTGTAGCATAAAATTATGTTCAATAGAGACCCACACACGACGTCCAACATTTTTGACGGACAACATGGTTTTTCATATCATGTATCAATTTTTTTCATTTTACATATTAATTTTATTTCCCATCTACATCAGTCAAAAAAGTCAGTCGAAAAAAACGGACCGTGTGGTGTCTACAGTATCATCAGTCAGAAAGTACGTCAGTTGTGCATGGACGCACAGTGTGCTCAGAATGCGTTCGTCTGACATTAGCCTGATAGGCATGACCTTGTGGGTTTCGTTAAAATAAAGGGTGGTGTCATTAGTGGTGAGTAAGTTTGATATGGCTAATAATATATAACTCAAAATGTTAAGTCCTGAGATATAAAGATATATTTTATTTCACATTTTTTTTCTTATATTTCTGGGTGTTTCTGCAGCATATTTTCTCATCAGAACCATCTTTTTAAGTCTGTTTTTTATTTTTTTGGGGGGTGTGAGGCTCAATTTCACTGCGGTGCTGGGAGCCAATAATTTGATGTTCCTGGTTGTTCTTTGATAGAATCTTCGGACATGCTTTCTGAATTTTCGGAAATTAAAGCAGAAGATAAAGTTATAGGAAGAGAACGTTCTTCAGAGATGAAGAATCTCGAGACTGAGAGAGAAATGCACTTTACACTTGAGTTGGCTAGAAAAGTTTCAATCTAGGGATTCAATTAAAGAGCAATATATCACATGTTACATGCTTCAAACTACAGGACGTGCTGTGTAAAACCATATACAAAATGACATTGGAAAGGACCGCTGAATATTTTACCCATTGTGCTAACGTTGTTTTGTTTATAACTTATACTGTCATGACTTACTCAAGGCAAGGCTCTTACATTGACTTTAATTTCTACTGATCAATTCCTGCCTTGGTTATTGTATATAAATGTCAAAAAGTCTGTGTTTTCCCTGTTAGGCATGGGTCAGACGAGCGCATTCTGTACGGACTGTGCATCCGTGCACAACAGACGTACTTTCTGACTGACGACAAGGTAGTGGCCACATGGTCCGTTTTTGACTGACTTTTTTTGACGGATGTAGCAGGGAAAATAAATTAATCTGAAAAAACATTTTGTCCGTCAAAAATGCTGGACGCATAAATGCAGTCCGTCAGACCTCGTTCCATCACTCACACACAAAGCTATGTGGACGTTGCGGACGCAGCGCACTTTGTGCATCCATTCTAGCGGATTTATGTTCTTGCCTAACCTGCATCCGTTTGCAGCGTCCATTATGCGTCCGCAGTCCGGTGCGGACGTACTTTGTGTGTGGGGCTCCATTGGTTATAATTATGTGCTATAACGGACATACAAATGTGCGGCAACACGGACGTGATCAGTGCGCTCGTCTGACATGAGCCTTAGACTTGGCATGCCACACATTCTTTGACTGACTCGACGTCCTTCTCTTAACCAGACTTTGGCTCACCTTCATTTGGCTCTCTTCTATTTTGAAATCAATGTGATCCTATTACGGAGCTTTTACCACTTCTGCTATTTCGCAATATTATTTGTGTTCCTTATTTTGGCCAGCATTTTTTTTATCTTTCATTTTTGGTAAAGGGGTGGTTCTCTGGCGTAGAGTATGTCCTGTACTCTTGCTTTGTGACCTGTCAACCAAGCTTTAGGATGAGCAAAAACAAGATCACGTATTACAACCAAGACATTAAGCTATCATCTAGAGACCATGGACAAAACCGCTCCAGGTGTTAGCTTAAAGGAACATTCCATTGAAAAGTGGAGGTCCCTTTTTTCCCCCTTAAATAATTGAGCAGAGGCTGCTGAAAGCTTCTGCCCAATTATTATTAGTAGTATTTTCTTGCCCCATTTTACTCACCTTTTGTCTCACCAGGTGCAGCTGCTCCTCTTCGGCTCAGGGACTCCCGAACCCAGACATCCCTGAGGCTTTTCTGCACAATTTTCACTCCCTGCACTACTGGCATAGCATAGGAAATGCAAATTGCTCAACAGGACTTGCAAACTGTACGTACGCAAGTCCCTGTCAGGATGTCCCTCGCTGACTGTGTCGTGCCTACTTCATGTATCCAGACAGTGCATGTAAAGTGCTGCCCTCATACCAAACCAGCACTGAAAGGGTTAAAGAGTTAACCCTTTCACAGCTGAGGACGTGTGGGGAACATCCTCATTGACTCTTAGGCTGGGGTCAGACCAGCGCACTTTTAACGTGCGTTCTGGCGCACATAATTACGGCCGCACTAGCAGCAGATGACGGGCAATGACGGCCAATATACGATGTACGGCCGCACAAAAGTCCGGCCGTGCAACGCAAGTGGAATTTGAACGCATTTTTCTGAGAACGCTGAACCGCTAGTACTGACTTACAGAGTGCGCAGCTGCGGCATAGCGGCGTGTTTGCGTGATTAGGAGACGTCAGACGCTGCTAATGTCCAGCCTACATAACGTCCAGACGCAAAAAGAGTTTTATTGACGATCCGTACAAAATCACGCGCCGAAAATGCGCGTCGTCTGACCGTTTTTGCGCATTCCGTGAAAAAATACGTCAATGCGTTCGGACGCACTTTTTCACGTTCGCGGGGAAAAATGGTTTCGTCTGACCCTAGCCTAAAGGGAAGATAGGGGTGGAGATAAGGGTTCCTTTGAAACCCAATATCTTCCGACTGTTTTCAGCTAGCAGGGTCATATTTGGTATCATTAGAAAGACCAGAGCATGGCCTTTCTAATGATACCAAACAAGACCATGTTTAAAGTAAGGAAAAAAAATAATAACAATAATACAAAAAAGAAAAATGTGTTTTTTTAAGCCGTGAAATGGCTCAGCAGTGAAGGGGTTAAAGCACAGCTCACACACACCACACCCTCCTTTCTGCTAATAAAAGATCCACACCTCCTCTCTACACTGGTTCAGCATTAGAATCTAAACCTGAGTGAATACAGACCTGTTCTATGCTCCATTCTGCTATACCGTGTACCAGACCCTCTGCTGTCCACTGATAACGACACTTCGCCAGCCTCTCAACCTCAAATCGCCCCTTGACCATTCGACCTTGGATAATCCCTTTTTACCTTTGCCTGGAGCTTCCCTATATTTGTTTGCCCTCCTTCACCCTCAGTGTGCGTATACCTGCATATTGGGCTCAAACACGCTGTACCTGTGGTGCCACCCTGGTACCATCCCTGACAGTCCCGTAGCAACTGCACACATGTGCAGCTTCGATCCATCGCAGCCTCTCTGAGTTGAGACTGATCGCTAGCGCGATTGGTCTCAGAGGTAGTGACATCGGCATGCTCCTTGCGTGCCAACATCACTAGTAAACGAGTAGTAACCATCAGCCATCAAATTCAAATTCCCCGGCTCCTGGTGAGGCTGGGTGACATAGAGCAAACTCCTCTACTGCACCCAATGTTTTAGCCAAAACAGGGAGCTGAGGCAGGGAAAGAAAGAGGGGGAAATCTTCAAATGCTCACCATTTTAAAAATATAAAGCGGCCAGGATGAGTAGAGTGTTCTGCTCTGCAGCTGATATCACAACTGAGCCTCATGTATTGCTTGCGACTTGGAGGTTGCTTACTGTGAAGTCACGCCTCCTATACTTTGTACAGGAGATGTTAAATTGCTCCTTTCTAGAGGAGAACAAGTAGCTACTCTAACCTCACTCGTCCTCTAGATGAGATACAGGGTTATTCAAAGAGAGCCGAATGGCTGCCGAAAGTTAATGGCTGCCGAATGGCTGGCGAAAAAAAACCTTTCCTGTCCATTCGGCTATCCAGAGAGCAGGCAAATCGCCAAATGTTGGTGAATTGCTTGCACATACGGTGCCTGTTCAAGAGCAGTGAAATCCCCATAGGGAAGCACTGCTTCAGCTATTCAGAGAACAAAACCCAGCACTGAAAAGTTGCCGAATTGCCCTGCCATTCGGGGGTTTAATTCAGCAAGTTTATTCAGGCGAATCCCATAGGCTTCAATGTTAAAAATATTCCCGTTTTAATTCAATATCTAATAAACCGTTGATTATAATATTCTGCAGTAAAAAGTCTCTTTATTTTTTAGATTTTTTAAGGACCTTTTCGGCATTTTTTGGGATTTTTTTGCCAACATTTTTTTAAATCTTTTTCTTTTTTCTGTAACAGCCCTTTTTATTATCATTCCTTGGACCTCATATGTAAGTTTCAGACATTTTTGCTCAGTAGTTTCTTTGCAAACAGCGTTTCACTTTTCAAACATTCAAGCAAACTGTTTTATTTTTTCTTCACCTCCTTCATCTGCGGTGTCGGCTTTTTCTGGCGCCTGCTCTGCGCTCTGATCGGCTCCTGCTCGGGTTTCTCCAGAGTTTTCGACGGGTTAATCCAGATATTTTTACAGGTTTCGGTGTGCGTTCGCCCTCATTTTGCGGTGAGTTTTCGGCGGGTTTGCGGCAACTTTTCCCTGCATTACGGCGGCCCTGTGGTGCTTGCTGAATACACCGCAGGGTGGCCGAAATGGGATCGCCAAATCAAGCTGAATTGAAGAGAACGAAAAGTCACCGAACGTGCGGTGACTTTTCAATTCTCTTTGAATAACCCTGATAGTATTTTGTAGATGAATACCAAATTTGGTGTGAAGTGATTTTGCTTTTGCGGTGCAGCTGAGAAAATGCATTATTTAGGAGTTTACCTTGTACCACATCAGCTCTTTTCAATCCTGATCCACCATGGAATTTGAAAACCATGCCTGCACCATCCATACAGGGTTATCCAAAGACCTCCGAATTGCTTGAGAAAGGTAACCGAACGCTGAAAATAGGCATTCGGTTACCTTTCCTGGCCATTCGGCTATCCAGAGAGCAGGCAATTCGCCGAGTAGAGGTAATGTCACCGCTCTGCATGGAGAGAGCCTGTGGAGTCATGGGTTCGATCCCAGCGAGCAACCTCTCCAGTAAGTGTCCTTGGCAAGACACCTAACGGTACATACTCGCCACCCAGGACATACTTGAAAACGAGAGATATCTCAATGTATCCTTCCTGGTAAAATCCTTTCACAAAAAAAAAAAATCCTGGCGAATTGCCTGCTCATTCGGTGCCTGTTCGGTGCCTGTTCGAGGGCAGTGAAATCCCCATGAAAAAGCACTGCTTCAGCTATTCAGAGAACACAAACCAGCAGTGAAAGGTTCCCGAAATGCCCTGCCATTCGGTGGTTTAATTCGGCAGGTTTATTCAGGAGAATCCCATAGACTTCAATGTTAAAAAAATTCCCGTTTTAATTCAATATCTAATAAACCGTTCATTATAAAATTCTGCAGTAAAGAGTCTCTTTATTTATAGATTTTTTTAAGATATTTTAAGCATTTTTCTGATTTTTTTTTTTTTTAAAGTCCGATTTTTTTTTTTCTTTAACCCTTTCGCTGCTGAGGCTTTTCCCGCCCCTGTGCTGAGGTCATTTTTACTGGTTTTGCTCATCATGTTTAAACGTGTTTTGAAGGCTTATTTTAGTATATGACCCAGACATATTATATATTGTTCTTTCCGTCAGACTCGGCAGATTCATAATATGTCATTATTATATGTATACGTCATGACCTGTCTGTATATTATAACAAAAAATGCAATAAAATATGATTTTTCAATAATTTACAATGTGTAAAGTGTTTTTTTTTTCACATTTTAACATGCGAGCAATTGCGGTTATATTTTGTATGGGGTGCGCTTGTTAAAAAAATTAGAGATGGGGTCTCGTTACATTTTTTTTTGGGGAAAATTACACGATTTTTAACAAACGCACCGCATACAAAAATCGTTTGTGCAGCATCATTGTTCACATTATAATTGAAATGGGAACAATATTGCTGCATTAACAAACCAAAATTGTTTATTTTTTTTATAATTTTTTTTAAAAATATTTTTTAATTTTTATTTTTAATTTTTTTTTTTTTTTACAAACTTTTTCACTTTTGTGTTTGGAATCGTTGGAACGGCCATGCTCTGGCCGATCCAACAATACCAAACTTTAACCCCTAGCTGCCACGGATCGGGAGATAGGGAGTTCATTGGAACTCCCTATCTCCACCATTGGTGGCAGCTAGGGGTTAACTCCAGGACTGGCGTCATCGTGCTATGCACGATGACGCCAGTCCTCAGGGGGAGTTCCCGGAGGCTTGGCCGACATCCAAGATGTCGGCCAGCTCTGGGAAAGGATCACGAACCGGCGCTTTTCAGCGCCGATTCGTGATCCGGCTCCCCAGGGATTAATGCCAGGTACCATTTGGAAGGGCAGGCTGTGCCCTTCCAAATGGTGCCTGGGTTAACCCCCGCAACACCGCCGATCGGGAGGGAGAGAGGTCCGAAGGACCTCCCCCCCTCCCTTTCAGACGCCTCCTCCGCACATGCGGGGGGGGGGGCGCCTGAATTAGGTGTCATCGCGCCCCCGCGATGACACCTAATTAGCCCGGCGGCGGTTCCGGATGCTGCTGGGCTGACATCGAGGATGTCAGCCCGCACCGGGGGGGCCAGCGATCGGCCGGAACCCGGCCGAACGCTGACCCCAAAGGCTGGACGCGCTCAGCGCGTCCACCGCATGGAACGTGACATGCGGTTGGACGCGCTAGCTGAGCGCGTCAACCGCAGCGAAGTGGTTAAGTTTACTTATTTTTTCTGTAACAGCCCTTTTTATTATCATTCCCTGGACTTCATGTGTAAATTTCAGACATTTTCGCTCAGTAGTTTCTTTGCAAACAGTGTTTCATTTTCACAGATTCACACAAACTATTTTGCTAATTTAGTCACCTCCCTCGTCTGCGGTCTCAGCTGCTTCGGCTGCTTTGGCTGTGTTCGCCTCCTGCTCGGGCTTGGTTTTCGGCAGGTTAATCCAGATGTTTTTGAGGGTTTTCGGCGTGCATTCGGTGGGTTTTGCGGTTAGTTTTCGTCAGGTTTGCGGCAGCTTTTCCCTGCAATTCGGGGACCCTGTGATGTTTGCTGAATACACCGCAGGGTCACCGAAATGGAATCGGCAAAAGGAACTGAATTGAAGAGAACGAAAAGTCACCGAACGTGCGGTGACTTTTCGAATCTCTTTATATTTTTGGTTATTTAATAATGCAGGTACGGGTATATCTAACCAGGCAGATACTATGTGATTAATTTGTCATTCAGATTTCAATCATTTAAAGAGTGTAATTTTTTTTTTACCCATTTTATCATCTAAACCTTTGTGGTTATATAGTCTATAGGGCATTCTAATTTAAAAAAAATGTGAAATGGGAACCTGTTATTGCATTAAACTGACAAAATATACAATTTTAACCAAAAAATGAAAAAGAAAATGAAATATTTCCCTTATGTTTTGGAACATTTTTTTTACGAATAATATGACTATGTTTAAAACACTGACCTTGCTCCCAGCGTGGGAAATGAGAAGGTAATGGCAGTGGTATTGCTCATTTTATACGTGACAAATGGACAATTTGGAACTAAAAATAAATAAATAAAAAATAGTTTTCTTTGCTTTTAGATTTTACATGGTCAGGTTTGGTATTAATGCAAAGGCCAGACTCTGCCCTGTCCAATGACACCTCACTTGACCTTGTGAGGTGTAAAGATTAGTGACGCCGGGGTCCAACGTTCCCAGCAGTGCTCTTCGCTGCAGTGCGGCGGTTTAGGTTTTTGATGTAACATTTCGTAACAATGGATTGTACCATCACCCATCACCTCCACACTTGTTGGTGACATTAAAAATGTGATGGTTAGTTAGTGCAGCATCATTATTTACTTTATAATTGAAAAGTGAAAAATATTACTGTTGGAAGGAAAAGAAAAAGTAAATATTTATGATTAGTTTTGTTACCGAAAACCTGGTCATGTTTGGCATCATTGGAAAGGCCATGCTCCGGCCTTTCCAGTGATACCTCACATGACCCTGTAGCTGCTATGAAGTTGGGGATACATGGGTCCAAATACAGACATAGTTGTCCTATCTCTGGGCCTATTCTGAGGCATGGGCCAGGAGCTGGTGCTCCATCTGCCCCTATGTTAATCCGGCCCTGATCGGAATTTGATGGTGCCTTTGAAGTCCCGAGTTATCTCAATCTCGGCATTGAAGGGGTTAACACTTTCCTTGCTGGACTGTATCTCATTCAGCATAATATACGCAGCAAGTATTAACTCGAAGGCCACTTCGTTTCTCTAAAAGTTATTTAACCTGAAATAATTCGCCCCGATTTCTGCCGTAATATTTGCAGAACAATTGGTATCCCTGGAAATATGTTACGTGAGCAAAAATCCCTTACTCATGTGATGGCTTTTTTGTATAATTGCAGAAACAGAAAAATGCTGTTTTAGTCCTTTTCCAGCAAGAACTCCGTTTAATGTACTTATTTGCAGAATGCCACTTTATCTCCATTACCATGTAACAAGCAGTTTCTTAAAATAATGCGTTGAATTATAGATTATGGGAGGACAAATGCATTGATATAGTTCACTTGAAATAACAGAGTAAAGAGTTTATGTTGAAAAAAACAAAAGAAAACATTTTACAAATCTTAAGGCGCAGGTTGCCATCATTATGAAGGATTGCTAAACTTAAACAGGGTTATTCAAAGAGATTCGAAAAGTCACTGCACCTTCGGTGACTTTTCATTCTCTTCAATTCGGTGCAAATCGGCTTTCCCATTTCGGCCACCCTGCGGTGTATTCAGCAAACACCACAGGGCTGTCGAAGTGCAGGGAAAAGCTGTTGAAAACCCGCCGAAAACTCACCGAAAACTCACCAAAAACCCGCAAAAACATCTGGATTAATCCATCGAAGACGCCTGAAAAACCCGAGCAGGAGCCAATCACACGCAGCGAAGCCTCCGGAAAAAGCCGACACCGCTGAAGAAGGCAGTGAATAAATTCGAAAAACAGTTTGCATGAATGATTGAAAAGTGAAACTCTGTTTGCAAAGAAACTACCGAGCGAAAATGTCTGAAATTTACATATGAGGTCCAGGGAATGATAATAAAAAGGGCTGTTACAGAAAATAGAAGTAAAGTTAAAAAAAAAAAAAAAATCGGACTTTAAAAAAAAAAATGCTTAAAATATCCTAAAAAATCTATAAATAAAGAGACTCTTTACTGCAGAATTTTATAATGAACGGTTTATTAGATATTGAATTAAAACGGGAATATTTTTAACATTGAAGCCTATGGGATTCTCCTGAATAAACTTGTCGAATGAAACCACCGAATGGCAGGGCATTAGGGGAACCTTTCACTGCTGGTTTGTGTTCTCTGAATAGCCGAAGCAGTGCTTTTTTATGGGGATTTCACTGCCCTCAAACAGGCACCGAACAGGCACCGTATGTGCAGACAATTTGCCAGGATTTGGCGAACTGCCTGCTCTCTGGATAGCCGAATGGCCAAGAAAGGTAACCGAACGCTGATTTTCAGCGTTCAGTTACCTTTCTCCAGCCATTCGGATCTCTTTGAATACCCTGCAAGAATAATTGAAAACGTCCTGAAAGTTGATTGTTCTGTTTATTATTAGAAATTCATCTATAAAGTTAGATTTAAGGGGTTATTCAAAGATCTGGCCCCAAAATGTAACCGGACACCGAAATTCAGCGTACGGTGCCATTTCGTGGCTGTTCGGCTATTCAGAGAGCAGGCACTTCGCCAAATTTTGCCGAATTGCCTGCACGTACGGTGCTGTTCGACAGTAGTGAAATCCCCCATAGAGAAGCAATGCTTAATCTATTCAGAGAACACCGAACAGTAGAGAAAAGTTCCTGAAATCCCCTGATGTTCGGTGGTTTCATTCAGCAGGTTTATTCAGGCGAATCCCATAGGCTTCCATGTTAAAAATATTCCCGTTTTAATTCAATATCTAATAAAGCATTTATTATTTTATTCTGCAGTAAAAAGTCTCTTTATCTATACATTTTTTCTGTAACAGACCTTTTTATTATCATTCATAGGAGCTTATACAGGATGTAAATTCCAGGCATTTTCGTTGAGTAGTTTTTTTTGCAAACAGCGTTTGGATTTTGAAACTTTCAAGAGTACTGTTGTTTTGTTTTTTTACCCTGTTCATCAGCTTAATGGCTTTATCCGATGGCTCGTCTGCGCTATGATCGGCGGCTTGTCGGCTTTTTCCAATGTGTTCGGCGTGATTCTTCCAGCGGGTTTTCGGCAGGTGTTCAGCGGGATTGCGGAGGGTTTGCGGCGGGTTTTCCCTGCACTCCGGGGACACTGCGGTGAATGCTGAATTCATCGCAGGGTGGGGAACTTTGATTCCCCAAAGTGCCGGGAAGTGCGGGGAACGAGAGAGCAACGAAATGTCGGCGACATTTCAGTGCTCTCTGAATAACCTCTCTTGCGAGATCTGAGCAAGGATCTACTGTAGGGCAAATCAATTATGCTGATGCCCGTTCTCAGTACACTCACTAACTTGTTTTTTTGCAAAAAAGCGTTTAAATTTTGAAAATTTAAAGCGTACTGTCTTTTTGGTGTTTTTTTTTACCCCGTTCGTCAGCTTGTTGGCTTTTTCCGGTGGCTGCTCTGCGCTGTGATCGGCGACTCGGTGACTTTTTCCAGTGTGCTAATTTTTGCAGCAGTTTCTATGGGTTTTCGGTGGGTTTTCTGCATGTGTACGACGAGTGTTCGTCGGGTTTGCGGCGGGCTTTTCCTTTATTCCGCGGGCCCTGCGGTAAATGCTGAATTCACCGCAGGGTGGGGAACATTGATTCCCTGAAGTGCAAGGAAGCGCGGGGAACGAGAGAGCACCTAAATTTCGGCGACATTGAAATGATTTTAATGATTTAACACATTTTTATGTTTGATATAGATTATATATATATATATGTATACATTGCCTGTTGAAAAGAAGTACTATGCTCTAATATTTCACTGGCCCTTCTATTTTTTTGATTCTGGGATTCATTCACCGTGGCATCGTTTCGATAAGCTCATGCAATGTCTCAGCATTTATTTACGTCCAGAGTCGCATTAATTTGTGGCCGAGATCTTGTATTGATGGGAGAGTTGCAGCGCTGCGTAAAGTCGTCTCCAGCACATTATCCCAAAGATTCTCAATGGGGTTAAAGTAGAGTTGCCAGATCTGCCATGTTTTCCAGAACACTTATAATTTATGCATTGTGGAGGGCAATGCATGAAAATGCAACCCTGCAACAGGTAGAGTATATAAGAAATCATAAAAAAGGAACCCCTGCTGAACTGCCTTGAATTCCTTCCTGCAGCATGAATTATACATGTTGCAGGGCAGCACTTTTCCCCATGCTCCCCTCTGCATGAAATATTGATATGTGCCATGGCCGATCTGGCAACCCTAGGTTAAGGTCTGAACTGTGCGGTGGTCAATCCATGTGTGAAAATGATGTCTCATGCTCCCTGAACCATTTTTGCACAATTTGAGCCCGATGAATCCTGGCATTGCCATCTTGGAATATGCCCGCTGTGCCAATCGGGTAGAAAATATCCATTGATGGAAAACCTGCTCATATATTATATTCAGGGAGTGTCGTGACCTAATTTCTTTCCAGCTGGAACATATTAATCACTGCAGTAATTATCCAATGGAAGGCTCGAACCAATTGCTTAGTTAAATTCAGGTGGCAACTTTTTCTTTGGCCAGGCAGTATATATATAGTGGAGGGCAAAAAATGAGATTAAAAGCCTCATACAGCAAATAATAAAGTTTATTATTGCAGAAGTAATTTACACTCATCCCAGCAGTTCAGCCCAAACCAGCTGTACAGGAGTGACTGTGACTTGTTGCATAAACCTGACCTTTGCTAAATAAAAATGAGGGTTCTGCGTTACAACAGACCCAGGATGCAAAAAAATGAGAAATTGGAGACGTCATTGCATGTCTTACCCAGAGTTCCTTGTTGCATATGGGGAATGTAACACATGAGCTCTGTGAAGGGGTGCTGGACAAAATCCCTACAGCCAAGTTCCCTAATGCCAACATCCCAACAGCCAACTTCCAGACAGAACTAGTGCTGGACATCCCAACTTCCCTACACTGCCAACTTCCAGACAGAACTACTGCCGGACATCCCAACTTCCCTACATGGCCAACTTCCAGGCAGAACTAGTGACGGACATCCCAACTTCCCTACACGGCCAACTTCCAGACAGAACTAGTGCCAGACATCCCAACTTCCCTAAACGGGCAACTTCCAGACAGAACTAGTGCCGGACATCCCAACTTCCCTAAACGGGCAACTTCCAGACAGAACTAGTGACGGACATGCCAAGTTCCCTACACGGCCAACTTCCAGACAGAACTAGTGCCAGACATCCCAACTTCCCTAAACGGGCAACTTCCAGACAGAACTAGTGCCGGACATCCCAACTTCCCTAAACGGGCAACTTCCAGACAGAACTAGTGACGGACATGCCAAGTTCCCTACACGGCCAACTTCCCGACATCCAAAATCCCAGCGGCTAACCCTAAAACTAACACCCTAACCCTAGGTTTAAGCCTGTTAGGGATAGGTTTAGGGGGTTAGGGTTAGGGCCAGGTTTAGGGAGGATAGGGCTATGGCTACTTTTAGGGTGTTAGGGCTAGGGCTAGGATTAGGGGTTAGGGCTAGGTTTAGGGGGTTAGGGCCAGGTTTAGGGGGTTAGGGCTAGGTTTAGTGAGGTTAGGGTTAGGGGGTTAGGGCTAGGTTTAGGGGGTTAGGGCCAGGTTTAGGGGGGCTAGGGTTAGGGCTAGGTTTTGGGGGTAAGGGCTAGTTTTAGGGGGTTGGGGTTAGGGCTAGGTTTAGGGGGTTGGGTTTAGGGCTAGGGTTAGGGGGTTAGGGTTATGGGGTTAGGGCTAGGTTTAGGGGGTTAAGGCTAGGTTTAGGGGTTAGGGTTAGGGGGTTAGGGCTAGGTTTAGGGGGTCAGGGTTAGGGCTAGGTTTAGGGGGTAAGGGCTAGGTTTAGGGGGTTGGGGTTAGGGCTAGGTTTAGGGGGGTTATGGTTAGGGCTACGTTTAGGGGGTTAGGGTTAGGTCTAGGTTTAGGGGTGTTAGGGTCAGGGGGTTAGGGCTAGGTTTAGGGGTGTTAGGGTTAGGGGGTTAGGGCTAGGTTTTGGGGGGTTAGGGAGTAGGGTTAGTGTTAGCTGATGGGATTTTGGATGTCTGGAAGTTGGCCGTCAGGGAATTGTCTGTGTAGGGAAGTTGGTCGTGTAGGGAAGTTGGCCGTGTAGGGAAGTTGGCCGTGTAAGGAAGTTGGCCGTGTAAGGAAGTTGGCCGTCAGGGAATTGTCTGTGTAGGGAAGTTGGTCGTGTAGGGAAGTTGGCCGTGTAGGGAAGTTGGCCGTGTAAGGAAGTTGGCCGTGTAAGGAAGTTGGCCGTCAGGGAATTGTCTGTGTAGGGAAGTTGGTCGTGTAGGGAAGTTGGCCGTGTAGGGAAGTTGGCCGTGTAAGGAAGTTGGCCGTGTAAGGAAGTTGGCCGTCAGGGAGTTGTCTGTGTAGGGAAGTTGGCCGTCGGGATTTTGGTATTAGGGAACCTGGTTGTAGGGATTTCGACTCAAACCCCTGTGAAGCAGTTTCCTGAATTGCTGGGATGTGTAAATGACTTCTGCAATAATTAACTTTAATATATATATATTATATTTTTTATAATTTGAATATATTATACAGTATTATACACTGATTAAACATACTAATATACTTATATACTACTTAAGCATGCCAAGTGAAGTAGGAGACAGAATAAAACAAGGTGACATAATGTGAAAAATAAAAACGCATTTAGAGCGATATAAGGCGCTTTAAGGAGGAGAAATGAATACACTGCGTTTGTTACTGTACTAAGATAAAAGCATCTGAAAGAACTTTCTGAGAAAAATGTATGTATGACGACACTGATTTTTAAGCTACAAAACATTAATGATACGATGGAAATCTTATATATGAGAATTACATGGCAAACTATACGGTAATGGAAAAGATTTACCTACTGTCATCTATCCTCATCTTGCTATGTATTGATTTGCCCCAGCATGTCACATTTGTTTTTGCAGAGCATTTATATAAAAGATGTGAGGATGATAATAAAACCGATGATGTGCCTCAGCAATGATAAATATTTCCTACAAGGTAAGGGGGGGCCTTTGAAATGCAGCGGGATTTGCACTGGGAGCTTAACGAACGGACTCGGAGGCAGAGGGAAGAAGGGGGTCATCAGCTTGAGAGTTATTAAAAGTCGACGAACCTTCAAAACTGAAAAATACAGCACGGAGATTTGGGATGGAAAACATATGACACATTTTTTGGTTTGGCATCTCGAAAAATCAACTTCGTCTTCCGTTGTTGACATTTTGTTCACCGGATAGCCGAAGTTCATTGTAATGGCCGTGATTTTCACTGTTATTTGCGACTGAGGTGACTTTCGGTGCCACAGTGTCACTAATGATTAACCTCTACATACTGTGTCAAAGCAGCAGATATAGCAACATGTCAGATGTGGGTAGTGCAGGCAGTGTTTCCCAACCCTGGTCATCAGGGCCCACTAACAGGCCAGGCTTTAAGGGTTACCTTGGGGAAATGCAGACTGAATTCTGCAATCACTGAGCAGCAAATCATAACACCTGTGCTGTGCTTCAGATATCTGGCAAACCTGGACCACTGGTATAGAGGGTAGGATGGTGGAGCTCAAGGGTTAGTCCCAGAGAGGTTGAACGAAAAACGCAGTATCAAGAAGGCAAGTCCAAAAAGAGTGGTCAAGAAGTCCATACTCAGGCAGGTGGGTGCCTATGTTTCAAAAGTAGGAAGACAAGCTAAGAAAACTGGTATATAAGAGGGGGAATGGAGGCTTCAAAATAGCAGACCTAAAATCAGTGGATGCTGCACAAAGCGAGAAGAGACTGCCTGTCTGGCAGTATATATAATGCGGCAGGGGTGGGGAAATTCCTTCAGCCATTGGAGGATCCAGCCAAACCAACAGAAATTACCCCTCCAGGCTGCACCTCACCCCCCATGCCTCTCGATCCATCAACAGCCAAGCTGTGGCTCAATGACATCTTGGATTCCCCGGGATGGGTGAGTGTTTGTTCCCATGCTCTGTCGTACCCAGCCGCTGGAAAAAACGCTGGTTGGAGGTGCTGCAGGTGCTGCTACTTGCTGCCCCATGCCAAGGGGAGGACTTGCACTGCCCATCTGGAGCCCAGACCTAGGTCGCTGAGGGAGGGAAGAGTATCCAAGCTTGCCACTCTTCATGGAAGCCAGCGTAGAGTCCAGGTGGAGGAGCAACAAGGTGGTGGCCAGGTGGAGAACCGACCTCCCAGTGGTAGAATGTAACACAACAATTGATAGAAGTGGATACTTTAGATAGCATCATTGCAGTAGAAGAGGGTCAGGGAAAGAATTTATCCCCAGACAGTAGAAACATGGGCCTTCCAAGACATATTTTAAGTGTTTGATAATGTTATTCAATTAAATTTTGATTGAAAAAGAAAACAAATCCCAATTGCATAAATGCTGGAACATCACAGGATTATAAGAATAATGTATGTTTATATGGTCATATTATGTCCTTAGAAGCATTGTAATGGTAATATGTTGCGCTGTACAATGACTGAAGTGGCATTTGATTACATTTGCCAATTATTATTGCATTTTGATTGCTGTATTGTTCATAATGATTTCCTATTAACAATGAGAAGCGACTTCATTGTTATTTGCTGAAGCACATTTAAACACAATCCATATGTCCTTGCAGTTACTGTTTGGTAACTAAATGAAGATAACATTGACAGATTTCTTAAGAGCAGAAAAGAACATGTTTGTCTATAATATGTAATGCGTTTGCTGCTATATGACTTTATTCACCACTAAAAGCACAGCATATGGTTGAGTGTTACAAAGTTAACAAGGCAGTATCCTGAAGGACCAATCTAAATCCATAGGGGACCCCAACCTTCTTTATAAAGATGTTCCCTCAATAAGATAGCTACAGGTATATTCTTCAAAGTGTTACAGAATTAGGGGATTTCTTACGTCTGACACCACAAAGCAACTCATCCACGCCCTTTTAATCTCTTGATTTGACTATTGTAATAATCTTCTAGGTGGCCAACAGCTCTCCTACCTCTCCCCCCTACAATCCATTCTAAATGCCTCTGCCAGGCTCATCCACCTTACCCGCTGCTTTGTCTCTGCCGCTCCTCTCTACGAGTCCCTTCACTGGCTCCCCATCCACTGCAGAATTAAATTCAAAATCCTCCCCCTGACCTACAAAGCTCTCACTAACTCAGCACCCCACTACCTGTCCTCACTAATCACCAAATACACCGCAGCCGCTCCCTAAGATCAAACAGTGACCTGTGCCTAGCTTCTCCCTGCATCACCTCTTCCCATGATAGACTGCAGGATTTCTCGCGCGCAGCCACCATCCTCTGGAACGCTGGGGTTCCTTCAAACGCTCCCCTAAGACATTCCTATTTAGGGAGGCCTACCACCCGACTCATTGATACAACCAGTCCATCGCTACCACCAGTCCATCACTCTCATCACTCTCACCAGTCCATCACTCCCACCAGTCCATCACTCTCACCAGTCCATCACTCCCACCAGTCCATCACTTCCACCAGTCCATCACTCTCTCACCACCAGTCCATCACTCCCACCAGTCCATCACTCTCACCAGTCCATTACTCTCACCAGTCCATCACTCCCACCAGTCCATCACTCTCACCAGTCCATCACTCCCACCTTGCAGTCCATCACTCTCACCTTGTAGTCCTATCCTCCTCTTTCCACCACCAACCCTTCTAGATTGTACGTTCCCACAGGAATAGGGCCTTGTTTCCTCCTGTACTGGTTTATCAAAATGTTGCTCAATGTATTGTAACCCTGTCTGTGGTGTGTCCATTGCACAGCGCTGCAGAATATGCTGGTGCTTTATAAATAAAGAATAATAATAATAATATTAAAAGTTTTCAATTGTACCATAAACATGTAGCGCTCTATTCCATAGTTGGTGGTAATGTAGCATCTCAATATACCTGTATAAGCATTAGCGCCAGCATTACTGTAGTAAGTTTAACGTCTGGCATCAATATTCCGATCTTGATGCTAAACTGCGATGAAAAAGTTTTGCAGCTTACGAGAACTTACTGTACTTTGCACTCCCCATGTTAAGGATAGGAAAAGCAATCGATTATTTTTGCGTCTCGATAAGTGAGGAAAATCCCGTAGGCTTCAATGTTAAAAATATTCCCGTTTTTATTCAATATCTAATAAAGCATTTATTATTTTAATCTGCAGTAAAAAGTCTATTTTTAGAAAAAAATTTAGGATCTTTAAGGCATTTTTCAAGATTTTTTCAAGCAAATTTTTTTTAACCTCCCTGGCGGTCTGTTTTTTTGACATTTTCATGTGAAAAAGCACTCTATTTATTATCCACCCCGCCCCCCTAGCGGCATCCCGAGTGTGGCTCAGGGTTACATTTCTATGCTGGAAGCGGTAACCCTGAGCAACGCTCGGGATGCCGCTGGATACATTACTTCTCCCTGCGCTCCCTCGAAGTCACCGCAGTCTCCTCCAGCGACCGCGACCTCATACTTCCTGGTTCCATGCTTGCGAGTAGGAAACCAGGAAGTAAAACGCAGTGATCGCCGGAGGAGACTGCAGAGATCAGCAAGGGATCGCAGGGAGAGGTGATGTATACAGCCCGAGTGTGTCGAGGGGTTACCGCTCTAAGCAGTGACATTCAAGCCCGAGACACACTCAGGAAAACCGTCAGGCAGGTTAAAAGCAGTTTTTCTTTTTGCTGTAACAGACCTTTTTATTATCATTCAATGGATCTTACAGTTGTGTTCAAAATTATTCAACCCCCAATGCTGTAAAGGGTTTTAGGGAATTTAGTGTACATTTGTAATTGTATTCAGAATGAAATCCTACAAGGACTTTTTAAAGAACCATATGCAACTAAAATGACATCAATTGGTTTTGTAATACAGTAGTAAATGTTTATTTTGTGAATTCTTCATTGAAACAATTATTCAACCCCTTAAAGACTACCACTCTGAAGAACAGAGGTTCATTCAAGTGTTTTCATTCAGGTATTGAAAACACCTGTGGATGTCACGGAGCAGCAATAAAGCATAATAAGCACCAATTAGGCAGCTTTAAAATGACTGTGATACTCAGCTCCTTCTAGACATTTACTGGTGTGGTTACAAACATGGTGAAGTCAAGAGAATGGTCCAGGAAGACAAGAGAAGAGGTGATTACTCTTCACAGGAAGGGCAATGGCTATAAGAAGATTGCAAAGATGTTAAACATACCAAGAGAGACCATAGGAAGCATCATTCGCAAATTCAAGGCAAAGGGCACTGTTGAAATGCTACCTGGTCGTGGCAGAAAGAAGATGCTGACTTCGACTGCTGTGCGCTACCTGAAGCGTAGAGTGGAGAAAAGTCCCTGTGTGACTGCTGAGGAACTGAGAAAAGATTTGTCAGATGTGGGTACTGAAGTTTCAGCTCAGACAATACGGCGCACACTGCGTAAGGAAGGCCTCCATGCCAGAACTCCCAGGCGCACCCCTTGCTGTCTCCAAAGAATAAGAAGAGTCGACTGCAGTATGCCAAAAGTCATGTGGACAAACCACAGAAGTTTTGGGATAGTGTTCTGTGGACTGATGAAACAAAATTAGAACTGTTTGGGCCCATGGATCAACGCTATGTTTGGAGGAGGAAGAACAAGGCCTATGAAGAAAAGAACACCTTGACTACTGTGAAGCATGGCGGGGGGTCAATCATGCTTTGGGGCTGTTTTGCTTCTGCAGGTACAGGGAAGCTTCAGCGTGTGCAAGGTACCATGAATTCTCTTCAGTACCAGGAGATATTGGATGACAATGTGATGCAGTCCGTCACAAACCTGAGGCTTGGGAGACGTTGGACCTTTCAACAGGACAATGATCCCAAGCATACCTCCAAGTCCACTAGAGCATGGTTGCAGATTAAAGGCTGGAACATTTTGGAGTGGCCATCGCAGTCACCTGATTTAAATCCGATTGAGAACCTCTGGTGGGACTTAAAGAAAGCAGTTGCAGTGCGCAAGCCTAAGAATGTGACTGAACTGGAGGCTTTTGCCAATGACGAATGGGCGAAGATACCCGTAGATCGCTGCAAGACACTTGTGTCAAGCTATGCTTCACGTTTAAAAGCTGTTATAACTGTAAAAGGATGTTGTACTAAGTACTAAGATTGAATGTCACTTGGGGGTTGAATAAAACTGATAATGATGTGAGCACAGAAAAGACATTTGTGGTTATTTCATTATAAATGTTATGTTATATTTGTCTGACCTACACGTGCCTCTTTGATTTAATTGTAAGCAAGATGACTGAATGATCAAAATCAATGTCAAACTGGCCAAAACACTCAATTTCAGTGGGGGTTGAATAATTTTGAACACAACTGTATATGTAAATTCCAGGCATTTTCATTCAGTAGTTTTTTTGTAAACAGCGTTTCAATTCTGACACTTTCAAGCATACTTTTTTAAAAAATATTTTTACCCCATTCATAAGCTTGTTGGCTTTTTCTGGCAGCTGGTCTGCGCTGTGATCGGCAGCTCATCTGCTTTTTCCGATGTATTTGGCATGTTTTTTGCAGCGGTTCCAGCGGGTTTTTGGCAGGTTTGCGGCGGGTTTTCCCTGCACTCTGGAGATCCTGCATTGAATGAATTGCATTGAATTCACAGCAGGGTGGGGAACTTAGATTCCTCCATGTGCAGGGAAGTGCGGGGAATGTTGGCGACATTTTAGTGCTCTCTGAATAAACCCCATAATAAAATAGACCTGGACTTCTTTATTGTGAAAAAGTCGCCAACGTTTACACTACATTGTATTTTTTACGTCAACTACAGCACTGGGTCAAATGAACTGAGTAACCCTTGGAGCACAGGAATTGCAGTATAAAGTATATATATATCTAGTATACACTTTCATTTTTTAGGAACAATGCATATCTTTCAAAACAGCATTAACAAGGTTATTCAAAGAGAATCGAAAAGTCACCGCACGTTCGGGGACTTTTCGTTATCTTCAAATCGGTGCGATTCGGCAATCCCATTCCGGCGACCCTGCGGTGTATTCAGCAAGCACCAAAGGGCCGCCGTAGTGCAGGGAAAAGTCGCCGCAAACCTGCCGAACACTCACCGCAAAACCCAGGTGAATGCAAACCGAAACCGGCAAAAACATCTGGATTAACCCCGCCGAACACGCTGGAGAAACCCAAGCAGGAGCCGATCACAGCACAGAGCAGCCGCCGGAAAAACCCGACACCGCAGACGAATGGAGTGAACAAAAAAAACAGTACGCTTGAATGTTTGAAAAGTGAAATGCTGTTTGCAAAGAAACTACTGAGCGAAAATGTCTGAAAATGACATATAAGATCCAAGGAATGATAATAAAAAAAGGCTGTTACAGAAAAAAGAAAAAATTATTAAAAAAAAAACGAAAAAAAAGATTTCGCAAAAAATCCTGAAAAATGCCTAAAAGATCTATAAATAAAGAGACTCTTTACTGCAGAATATTATAATCAACGATTTATTAGATAATGAACTAAAACGGGAATATTTTTAACATTGAAGCCTATGGGATTCGCCTGAATAAACTTGCCGAATTAAACCACCGAATGGCAGGGCATTTCGGGAACCTTTCACTGCTGGTTTGTGTTCTCTGAATAGCCGAAGCAGTGCTTTTTCATGGGGATTTCCCTGCCCTCGAACAGGCACCGAACAGGCACCGAATGTGCAGGCAATTCGCCAGGATTTGGCGAATTGCCTGCTCTCTGAATAGCCGAATGGCCATGAAAGGTAACCGTATACTGAATTTCAGCGTTCGGTTACCTTTCGGCCACAAATCGGAGCTCTTTGAATAACCCTGTAAAACTTCAAAACCAAAATTACTTTGAAGAACCCTAATACAGATTTTTTTTGAATGTGTTTTATTTTTAAGAAATCTAGTTTGACCGAAGTTCACCACATCCGCGCTGTTGCTCGATAAACGGGGGCGATATAAAATATCTCCTCCTATCGACCCCGCCGTTCACCAGGTGTTGGTTTTCTTTATTGTTATATTAAGAAAAAAAAAATCGATTGGAGGAAACAACTTCAATAAAACCAGAAATAAAATAAAATACGGATGAGTTAACGCGCTCTATCTGCGCTCTGCGATTGCACGCTTCTAGACGGCATTGATTAAGCAAGTGCGCCGCCGCGTATAAAAAAAAAGTAGAATCGCTCAATTAAGCGTTACAGATTTGCACCTATCTACACCCAGCAGAAGGTTAATTGAGAGAAGGAAGAGAGTCTAATCTTCCTGAAAGGTGAAATACGACAGCTCCGGCGTGTGTTTGGCTCGAAAAAAAAAAAAAAAACGCATAAAAAAAAAAAAAAAAGCGCGTCTTTCTCTATCTTCAAAAATCAGGTATAAATGACATGGAATCTCTAGTCAAGTGCCACATTGATATTGTCTTGTCAGTAAACGTGGTCAGTATCAGTAAACGGGCTGTCATCCTAGATTCATCCGGCCATCCCGAGACGATTTTTTTCTTTTTTTACCTTCAATTACTTATGACTCCTGAATGTCAAAGAAAGATAGACAGTATTAGAAAGGTATTATACAGCGCGCACTTCAAATGTGATTACCTCTTCTCTCCATCAATCACCCTAAGAGAATTGTTCAGGCATATTTCATGCTCCTATTTTTGCAGGAAAAAAAAAAGTAAAAAAAAGAAGAAAATCAGGCGGCAGCTTTTTTATTTTTTTCAGTGCGTGAACTGAATTCCAATAACGTTATAAACATTTTTGCACGGTTCATTAGGTGGGATTTATATCCGCTAATGGGTAGAATTGCTTGATTTTGCACACTATTTTTTTTTATTTTATCACGACGCCAGCGAGAAAATCACCGTGAGATGTGTAACACTGGGCTACATAATCAGCGGTAAACTTAATGCTTCATCTCGCGGCTAAAAGGAGGCTATTGTTATATTTATATATATATATTTTTCTTTAATAATATATATGTAAATTAGACTTGTGCACCGATTTTTTTTTCGGTTCGATTCGGTTCGGTTCGTTCGTATTTTGTAAATTTTCGTTTCGGCTCGTTTCGGACGATTTCTGTTTCGGTTCGTTTCGTTTTCGTTTATTTTTCCGTATCGACTTTTTTTCGTAATTTCGGAAATTTTCATGTTTTTCGGAACGTCTGTTCTCCTCGTTTCAAAGTGTCTATTCGTTTTGACGTAAACTAATGGTTTTTCGGATCCGATATTTCTGTCGATACGATAATTCTGTCGATACGATAATTCTGCCATTGAGATTTCTCATGTTTTACAAGAAGGATACATTGAGATGGGAATGATACAAAATTACAGAATCAGCGATATAACCAAAAAATACGTTGTCCGAAATTACTGAAATGGAACCGAAATCAGGAATGGAGCCGAAATTACGAATGGAACGAAAATGATTTTCGATTTTACACATTTCTAGCCCATTCGAAAATTCCGACCAAATTTTCGTTTCGTTTCGCAAATTTTTTTCGTTTTCTGAAAATTCAGATCTGAAAATTTTCGTAAAATCAGCTGAATCCGAATGCACGAATCGGGAAATTTCATGAAAATTCCGAAATTCCGAAACCCGAAACGCACATCCCTAATGTAAATTATGCTGCACTTTTTTGTTTTAGGCTGGGGTCAGACTAACGCATTTTTAACGTGCGTTTAGGCGCACTTAATCACGGCCGCAGTAGCAGCAAATGACGGGCAATGACGCCCAATATACAAAGTACGACCGCACGAACGTCCGGCCGCGCAACGCAAGTGGAAAATGAACGTATTTTTTCGAGAATGCAGAACTGATAGTACTGACGTACAGAGTGCGCTGCGTCCGCTAGCGGCGTGTTTGCGTGATTAGGAGACGTCAGACGCTGCTAATGTCCGGCCTACATAACGTCCAGACGCAAAAAAAGTTTTGCCGATCCGTAAAAAATCACACATGCAAATGCGCATCGTATGACCGTTTTCGCGCATTCCGTGAAAAAATACGTCAATGCGTTCGGACGCCCTTTTTGTCGGTTGATGCGAATAATGCGTTCGTTTGACCCTAGCCTTAATGTTCCTCCAAAAATTAAGTAGAATATAGAGAACGAAAATTATGGATACAATTAAATAGACGTTGGGCACTATTCCGTAGCTCATGTTAACATGGGGATGCTAACGTGGAAAATCTGCACCTGCAGTGTCCCCATGTTAGCGTGATATTCCAGGATAGGCGCTACCTGAGCACCTCGCCCCGGAACGCAGAGCCAAGCACAGTGATACTCACAGTAGCGCTCCGCGCCGCAGCAAGTATCACCTCCTGCAGTCCATAGGACTCCATGGAGAACTGAGCTTCCGGACTGCGAGAGCGAGATCGCTTAGCGCCGCTTAGTGATCGTGAAGGGAGACTGGAACTATTTGTTTCCAGTCTCCCTCTGCTTGAGGCCAGAAGTAGCGGCGGATCGGGCCACCCGATGAGAGATGAGTATGGGATTTAATGAGGAGGTTTTGGGGGTGCTAAATGATTTTGCATTTACAGAACCATTTAACACCAGCTCTTAGAATGTGCTGTAACTGTGCCTTGCTCGTCCCGATGGTACTTAGCGCAAGCACTTTGTAATATCTTACTCGAACATCTAACTAATGATTGCGCACCCCATGTTAAGTATAGGATTCGCAAAGTACAGTAAGCGCGCGGAAGCCAGCGCAAAAACTGATGGGCAAAGGGATTACTAACAGGGGTAGCATCAGGAATGTAATATGGAGGGCATGCGTTAAACACACGTATCCTGGCGGTAACGCAGACATATCGAGGCGCTAACGTTAGCGCCAACTTGTCATGCCCGTCGCCGCAGACACTGCAAAAGGCCTTGATATGGGTCTGAACTACCATCTTCCCTGTTCTGTCCCATTCCAGATTTCCCATCTAGCCCTTGCTTTGATCCAGTTCCCCATCCTCCAGCCCAGTATTTCCCATATGTTTGTCCCTGAGTTTAATTACCCCTCACCTGCCCAGGTCTCCATATAGGGAGACTACGCCCAATGCTCGGGACTTCAGCATTAACGTCTGACCACTGAGTCACACGCTGTGTGAACCTGCCTGTACCTGGATTCCAGACCCCCTTGTCTTCCCTACTGGACTTTTCGTTGCTATTTGGATTATCCCCTCATTTTGCCAAAAGGACTTCTGTTTATTTCAAGGACTTCCACCATTCATATGGACTCCTGCTGACCCCTGTACCAAGACCTCTTTGTTGCCACCTCCACCATAGACCCTCTGCTATTTGTGTATCTGTCCCTGTGTCCTGTAATCTGCCTCTGTTATTATCCTGCTTCTGTGGTAGTACCCCTCTGTATCCAGCCTGTGTCTAGTTCATGTCGTGCCCCTCTGTATCCAGCCTGCGTCTAGTTCATGTCATACCCCTCTGTATCCAGCCTGTGTCTAGTTCATGTCGTGCCCCTCTGTATCCAGCCTGTGTCTAGTTCATGACATGCCCCTCTGTATCCAGCCTGTGTCTAGTTCATGTCATGCCCCTCTGTATCCAGCCTGTGTCTAGTTCATGTCATGCCCCTCTGTATCCAGCCTGTGTCTAGTTCATGTCATGCCCCTCTGTATCCAGCCTGTGTCTAGTTCATGACGTGCCCCTCTGTATCCAGCCTGTGTCTAGTTCATGACGTGCCCCTCTGTATCCAGCCTGTGTCTAGTTCATGACGTGCCCCTCTGTATCCAGCCTGCGTCTAGTTCATGACGTGCCCCTCTGTATCCAGCCTGTGTCTGGTTCATGACATGCCCCTCTGTATCCAGCCTGTGTCTGGTTCATGACATGCCCCTCTGTATCCAGCCTGTGTCTAGTTCATGTCATGCCCCTCTGTATCCAGCCTGTGTCTAGTTCATGTCATGCCCCTCTGTATCCAGCCTGTGTCTAGTTCATGTCATGCCCCTCTGTATCCAGCCTGTGTCTAGTTCATGACGTGCCCCTCTGTATCCAGCCTGTGTCTAGTTCATGTCATGCCCCTCTGTATCCAGCCTGTGTCTAGTTCATGACGTGCCCCTCTGTATCCAGCCTGCGTCTAGTTCATGACATGCCCCTCTGTATCCAGCCTGTGTCTGGTTCATGACATGCCCCTCTGTATCCAGCCTGTGTCTAGTTCATGTCATGCCCCTCTGTATCCAGCCTGTGTCTAGTTCATGTCATGCCCCTCTGTATCCAGCCTGTGTCTAGTTCATGTCATGCCCCTCTGTATCCAGCCTGTGTCTAGTTCATGTCATGCCCCTCTGTATCCAGCCTGTGTCTAGTTTATTCATTTTTCTTAGTCCTCTATGTCAGCTCCTTTCTTGTGTCTAGTCATTTAGTTCTAGTCCTGTATATTCCTTTTGTCCTGCCGGTGCATAAAATAAACTAAACCGTGCCTTTCAACCTGTATGGTCTCCTGCATTTGCTGCAAACCGGACTCCCCTGCTCCTCACACACAGCGACGCATGACACAACTATGGAATAGAGCCCCTTTCGTTTTATAAATACTCACAGTTTAATGGCAGGAAAGTGCACTGGCGGAGATGTCTGAACCCAGCAGAATGCCAAGTTGCAGGGGACCCTCATGGAACTTCTCCAAAGGGCAAGGCCTGAAGGCCGAATGGATGTGTTTTGTTTACTGAGCATATGAATTAACCCTTTCGCTGCTGAGGCTTTTCCCGCCCCTGTGCTGAGGTCATTTTTTACCTGTTTTGCGCATCATGTTTAAACGTGTTTTGAAGGCTTATTTTAGTATATGACATCGACATATTATATATCGTTCTTTCCGTCAGACTCGGTAGATTCATAATATGTCATTATTATATGTATACGTTATGTCATGTTTGTATATTATAACAAAAAATGCAATAAAATATGTATTTTCAATAATTTACAGCGTGTAAAGTGTTTTTTTCCACATTTTAACATGCGAGCAATTGCGGTTATATTTTGTATGGGGTGCGCTTGTTAAAAAAATTAGAGATGGGGTCTCGTTACATTTTTTTTTGGGGAAAATGACACCATTTTTAACAAACGCACCGCATACAAAAATCGTTAATGCAGCATCATTGTTCACATTATAATTGAAATGGGAACAATATTGCTGCATTAACAAAACAAAAAAAATAAAAAAAAAGTGTTTATTTTTTTTTTTTTAATTTTTTTTTTATTTTCATGTTTGGTATCGTTGGAACGGCCATGCTCTGGCCGATCCAACGATATCAAAATTTAACCCCTAACTGCCACGGATCGGGAGATAGGGAGTTCATTGGAACTCCCATCTCCACACTTCGTGGCAGTTAGGGGTTAATGCTAGGACTGGCGTCATCGTGCTGCGCACGATGACGCCAGTCCTCTGGGGGAGTTCCCGGAAGCTTGGCCGACATCCAAGATGTCGGCCAGCTCCCGGGAAGGATCGCAAATCGGCGCTTTTCAGCGCCGATTTGCGATCCAGCTCCCCAGGGGTTAATGCCAGGCATCATTTGGAAGGGCAGGCTGTGCCCTTCCAAATGATGCCTGGGTTAAGCCCCTGTGAGCCGCCGATCGGGAGGGAGAGAGGTCCGAAGGACCTCCCCCCCTCCCTTTCAGGCGCCTCCTCCGCACATGCGGGGGGGGCGCCTGAATTATGTGTCATCGCGGGGGCGCGATGACACATAATAATGGCGGCCACTGCTCCGGATGCCGGGCTGACATCCAGGATGTCAGCCCGCACCGGAGGGGCCAGCGATCGGCCGGTACCCGCCGAACGCTGACCCCAATGCGAGGACGCGCTCAGCGCGTCCTCCGCATACCAGCGGGAATGCTGAGGACGCGCTGAGCGCGTCCTTAGCATTCAAGTGGTTAATTGAAGGAAATGTCATCCCCCAAACTGATGTCACTCCACCCCTCTCCCACCACTCCTGTAATATTATTGTTCCTATGTACGTCTATAGGCTTTGTTTTAGGAAATCATTATAATAATCATATCAAACACGCCCCCCCATAGAATGGCACAATCTACTGAGAGCCAAACTGAGATAGAGATTTGAGCGGCAGGTCTATTTTCTTCTATTTCTCGATGCATCGGCTGCTGACAGCTCAATATTTCAGAGCTTTGAACAGCGGATTTTACAGTTTTAGCTCTTTGGGCATTATGCCCACAGGGCTAAAACTTTGGGGGCACCTTCTGCAGCCCAAAAGCAAACGAATTTCATTCGCTGTTGGGCTGAAGATCAGCATACCGAGATATCTCGATATCGAGGCACCAGATGTTGCCTTTGAAGCCTGAAATATCTTGATATCGGGGCACTAGATGTTGCCTTTGAAGCCCGAGATAACTTAATATCAGGACACCTGATGTTTCCTTTGAAGTCGAGATATCTCGATATCAGGGCACCAGACGTTGCCTTTTAAGCCTGAGATATCTCTATATAGGGGCACCAGACGGTGCCTTTGAAGCCCGAGATATCTCGAAATCAGGGCACCAGATGGTGACTTTGAAGCCCAAGATATCTCAATATCGGGGCACCGGATGTTGCCTTTGAATCCTGAGATATCTCGATATCTGGGCACCAGATGTTGCCTTTGAAGCCTGAGATATCTCAATATTGGGGCACCAGATGGTGCCTTGGAAGCCCAAGATACCTCGATATCTGGGCACCAGTTGTTGCCTTCGAAGCCTGGGATATCTCGATATCGGGGCACCAGATGTTGCCTTTGAAGCCTGAGATATCTTGCTATCGGGGCATCAGATGTTGCCTTTGAAGCCTGAGATATCTCTATATCGGGGCACTAGATGTTGCCTTTGAAGCCTGGGATATCTCTATCGGGGCACCAGATGTTGCCTTTGAAGCCTGGGATATCTCTATCGGGGCACCAGATGTTGCCTTTGAAGCCTGAGATATCTTGATATCGGGGCATCAGATGTTGCCTTTGAAGCCTGAGATATCTCTATCGGGGCACCAGATGTTGCCTTTGAAGCCTGGGATATCTCGATATCGGGGCACCAGATGTTGCCTTTGAAGCCTGAGATATCTTGATATCGGGGCACCAGATGTTGCCTTTGAAGCCTGAGATATCTTGATATCGGGGCATCAGATGTTGCCTTTGAAGCCTGAGATATCTCGATATCGGGGCACCAGATGTTGCCTTTGAAGCCTGAGATATCTCGATATCGGGGCACCAGATGGTGCCTTTGAAGCCTGAGGTATCTCTATTGGTAGTGAATGGGGTTAATGTTGTGGCTGATCAGTATATATGTAGGAACTTCAGAAGAGATATTCATTATGTGGCAATTAACTCCCTCCTAAACAAACCTGTCTTGTTTCCCCTTAATTGTATTCCATCTGATACATTCATTTCTCCAGGAGAGAAAATAGCACCGATTTACATTTACACATCATCGAAGACAAACTCCGGAGACGGTTTCATCCCTCTTCCCCTTAATAATCCTGATGGGCTTCCGTAACGCATCTACAGTCATTGTTTTTTCTAACGGCAGCGATCTCTAAAGTACAATTTTATATCATGGGAATTCATGAGAGCCTCACATTTTAGCAAGCGCGCAATGATATGATTATGCTGATTAAACGCAGCCACAAAGGATGGTGTCATGTGATGTCTGATTGCATGTTTTTTCCATTTTATTCCGTAATTAAAATCTATTTTTTTTTTTTCTGTTTGCGCGCATTCTGGTAGTTTGGAGTTTAATGA
Source organism: Leptobrachium leishanense (assembly GCA_009667805.1). NCBI lineage: Eukaryota > Metazoa > Chordata > Amphibia > Anura > Megophryidae > Leptobrachium > Leptobrachium leishanense. The sequence continues at coordinate 137,719,416 of CM019070.1, forward strand.
GAAATCATGTAAACTTATGCCAGAATATTTTTATGTTGTTGTTGCTAAATAACACATTTGGGAATTAACCCAGATTGTATTATCAACATAATATATCATTAAAATAATGACAGTAAATGATAGTGTGCTCAGCTAAAAACACATTGAAGTGGAAATATAATTAGCGTTTTCCATCCAGCGGCTCTTTCTCGATCAGTTCGCAAGGCTCACGCTCTTTAGAGACCATAAATCAAAGAGGATGTCAGGATATATGATGCCGTAACGCGAAACGCGAGATTTTCTCTTCCTTCTCGTGATTTCTGATGCTATAAATGAAATAAAGCATGGAATTTTTATTTATTAATTAACGTGACAACTTATGCGGATTTGAGTCAGGATACACACCATGGAGCTTTAAATTTTTCAGCTCGCGGATTATTTTCACGTTTGCGCACAGAACAGCGCTTTGCATATCAGGCTGTTTTAAGGGACGTAGTGTTACTACTGTAGATTACGTGTGCAATAAAGACATAACCACATTATGAAACACATTAATTCCATGTTAAAAAAAGAAAATAAAGTTAGGGTTTTTTTTAACTCCTGTTTCCTTTTTTTGTTGATTTTTTTTTCTCCATGATGCAACAGTTACCAAAATCTTAGAGCAAGTCTCACTTTCCAGCTGTGGAAAAGGATGAAAAAAATAGGGAGAAGTCAATGGGGTGGTAGAGGGAATGTTTAGACAAGGCTGCAGGGGATTTATTGTGTTAGCTGTGCTACCCGAGATAACAGGTGAATGGGATCTGATAGTGGGCTAATAACACTAGGGGGTTATTCAGAGAGCACTGAAATGTTTCTGACATTTCATTGCTCTCTCGTTCCCCACGCTTCACTGCACTTCTGGGAATCAATGTTCCCCACCCTTCGGTGAATTCAGTATTCACTGCAGGGTTCCTAGTAGGGATGTGCGTTTCGGGTTTCGGAATTTCGGAATTTTCACGAAATTTCCTGATTCGTGTTTTCGGATTCGGCCGAATTTCCGAATCGGATCGGACCCGATAACCGACAGATCCGAAAAGTTTTCCTAGCCGAAACTAAATATTTTCGGAATTTTCGAATGGACTTGAAATGTGTCAAATCGAAATTTATTTTCGTCTATTCATGATTTCGGTTCCGTTCGTGATTTCGGTTCCATTTCGGTAATTCTGGACATTGTAAATTTAACTATTATCGGTTATATCGCTGATTCTGTAAATTTTGTATTTGTAAATGCGTATCACTTGTTTTTTTTGTTTCCAATGATCCGATAATTCTGTCGATACGATAATTCCTTCGTATTCGGGTCGGATCCGATTTGTCCGCGGGTCGCGCATGCGCACGCGCGGATGTCGTAACTTTATTGAGCCAGTTTTTTGACAACTTTTTGGACAGGCCAAAAAATATTGTTTTTATTATTCATCATGGCTGCAAGAGACGAGTGCCATTCAGACACCTCCTCATCTTCTTGCACCCATGAAACACCACCCAGGAAGAAGCGGGCCAGCAACATGGCATTTGACGAGATGCTGGAGCTGGTCCGCCTCTTTGATAAACGAGATTACGATTGCCGTAAGGGCCCTTACGGCAGGAAGAATAATGCAAGAAAGGACCGTATCCTCGATAAGGTTCGCACCACCATCCTGGAGCTGTTCAGGAAGGACCGGACGAAGGACCAGCTCTGAAAATGCTGGTCCGACCTCAAGGTGCGCGAGGAGGAGCAGCTGAGGCACATCCGTCGCGTCATAGCCAAACGTAAGTGTCATGTTATATTGTAAAGCGCTGCGCAAACTGTTGGCGCTATATAAATCCTGTATAATAATAATAATGTGCTTGCATGTGCTAATGTGCACAGAAATACGTTGATTTATCTAGTCCTTTTTTCATGCAATGTGATTGTGTATAGCTTTGCGTTTTCACGACTCGTCATACACGCATTTTTGCCATAGCTCTTCTTTTTTGTGATTTTACGTATTGGTGAAAATTGTGACATTTGATGTATGTAGATGAAATTACAATGCTGGATTTATTTTGGCACTGTGTGTACTGTGAAAGGAAAAAAGGGGGGTGAAGCGCCCACCGGAATGGTGTCTATCCCACTCGCTGAATGCTGTGTATGGGGGTTTCTCTAAATACCCAAGTAACAATTATGCAAACAGGAAAACAACACAGCGCTTTAAGAGACCTAGGTCCAAAAAAGACAGTGGGGTAGACACTCAATATGTCCATAAACAGAAGTCGCTTGTCTTTAGGAGTGGATCTTCTCAAAAATGCAGATGAAGTGTGCACTGTAGGGAGGAAACACAAAAACAAGGGACCAAAATTGCGCAGTAAGTCAGCACCCAAGATGAGTGTAATGTATATTGATTATTAACTCACATTCTGTGGAGCCTACAACCGGCTCTTAGGAATAAGGCGAGCAAGGACTTTATATTAGGTGCCCATAGGACCTTCAAGCGACCTCTCAGACCAAAGACCAGGACGCATTTCGCCAACAAAGGCTTCCTCAGCTGGTTAAAATATGTCTGCTCTTGCTGCTGCCTTTATATACAATACACATTTTGTTAACAATTAAGAAATCAATCACTTAAAAATCATTATACTTGAACACAGGTGTGCTCAAGTGGCACCCGCCATTTTGCGCATGTTTGGAGGCTCTACGTATCACCCCGGAACGCGGAAGTGATAGATTAACACGGCAAAGGAAAGGAATTTACTCGTTATGTTGTAAGCGTTGCGCCCGCCATTTTGCGCATGCGCAATCGTCCTGCGTTTCAAGCTGAAACGCGGAATCTCCAAAATACCGCGCAACTCCAAACATAGCCTCAAATATAACCATCCCTGATCAAATCAGGGACACAGACCCAACGGCCACCACAACAAAGGGCCCATTAATCCTGTAGCTTATATTGTATAAGGTTGTTTTGATCCACCTGAAACAAGAGTTTATAGATAAAGGTTATGATAAGATTGAACTGGAAGGGTTAATAAGAGATTTGAAAATGGTGGATCAAAACAACCTTATACAATATAAAACCAGGAAAGAAGCGATGAAAGGAGTCCCTTTCCTTTGTGATTTTAACGAAAATAGTGTTTTAATTAAAAAGGTTTTTAGAAAACATTGGCTTTTTTAAAGAAAGACAAGGATCTCCACTCGATCATAGGGGATAAACCCAGAATTATTTTCCGAGGGGCGAAAAATATAAAAAAGAGATTGGTTAAGAGTAAATTTGTTGACAAAAAAACAATCAATCATTTTCATGTAAAAGAAGGCTATTATGGTTGTGGCCAGTGTCTGGCCTGTAGATCTACAGGGAATAAGAAGCGATATAATGAGAGCTTCACTAATAAAAAAACAGGGAAAACGGTCAAGATTAATAAGATCTTGACCTGTTATTCTAAAAACGTATTGTATCTTTTGGAGTGCCCGTGTGGACTCCAATATGTGGGCCGTACGAGCCGAGCCCTGAACGTGAGAATTTCAGAGCACGTTAGGAACATTAATAAACAATATGAGAAGCATTCTGTATCTCAACATTTTAAATTATTCCATAATGGATGCCCAAGAGGTCTTAAGTTTTCTGCCGTAAAAAAAGTGAGATGCACCAATAGGGGAGTGAGTGAAACTACGGCATTGGGGAGAGAGGAGATGAGACTGATTTTTGATCTTGGGACCTTGATGCCGGGAGGCTTAAATAATGATTTCGAATTGGTCCATTTCCTTTAGATTTAGGTCCCCCTTTTTGTACATTTTTATATTTATATATATATTTATATGGATAGCAATGGTATTATAAGGATCTATTTTTCAGCCCTTATGGACACTAAGAGATATGCACATTTAAATACTGGTAACCCTTAGGTTATGTGAACACCTTCTATTACACATTAGTTTTATGGAGTGATGCACTTTATCACTTTAGTTAGTTTACACATGCATTAATTTGCTATATACGCAATTAGCCCCTAGAGGTTCTTTAGTGTACATTGATCACACTATATGTATTATATTTAATATTCACAATTATATACAATTGCACATATGACAGTATAGAGACCTTCAGTCTCTTATAGGTATTTAGGAATAATATCCTAAAGTTACGAACACTTTGGGGTGTACGTAAATGATGGGTTAATAGCACTATTTATGCATATACTAAAGCACATTAGTTGCACTTTATTTACTATACATTAATATATTTTATTTATATATTTTAATACATCATATGCATCTCACTAGTTTCAATATTATATATTGTTCACGTATATAGCGTTTTGTCACTGAATATTGCCAATATATTTATTATTATTTATCAATTTATCACAATAATGTGAGTATACACTTAGTTTTTAGATTACATCAATTTCTTGGAGTTTTTTCATTCACTTTATCACATTTTTATGGACAATATTTTTATGATACCCCTAAATTCTATCATTTTATTATTATAGAGTATTTTTATTATACAGTACCACATAATAACCTATTGTCTATGGGTATATCGGGTTTTATTTCTATTTCAATGTTATTTAGATTATTTATGGTTACATCCCTAATGCCTTCTTAGCCCAGTGTACTTGAACGTTTTAGGTATTATGTTATTTATGGTAAATTTATGTATTGGTCATATACCCACATAGCCTGTAGCTCGACAACACCAGTAGCTACAGGATATTATGCCTCATTAATGTGCTCTGTAGTACTGTGGCATCATGTAAATAGCTACCCCTCATTCCCATAAATATATAGAGTTTGTAAAACAGTCACTTTATATATGGATTTGTGATTTTTCGATTAATGGGCCCTTTGTTGTGGTGGCCGTTGGGTCTGTGTCCCTGATTTGATCAGGGATGGTTATATTTGAGGCTATGTTCGGAGTTGCGCGGTATTTTGGAGATTCCGCGTTTCAGCTTGAAACGCAGGACGATTGCGCATGCGCAAAATGGCGGGCGCAACGCTTACAACATAACGAGTAAATTCCTTTCCTTTGCCGTGTTAATCTATCACTTCCGCGTTCCGGGGTGATACGTAGAGCCTCCAAACATGCGCAAAATGGCGGGTGCCACTTGAGCACACCTGTGTTCAAGTATAATGATTTTTAAGTGATTGATTTCTTAATTGTTAACAAAATGTGTATTGTATATAAAGGCATCAGCAAGAGCAGACATATGATAACCAGCTGAGGAAGCCTTTGTTGGCGAAACGCATCCTGGTCTTTGGTCTGAGAGGTCGCTTGAAGGTCCTATGGGCACATAATATAAAGTCCCTGCTCGCCTTATTCCTAAGAGCCGGTTGTAGGCTCCACAGAATGTGAGTTAATAATCAATATACATTACTCTCATCTTGGGTGCTGACTTACTGCGCAATTTTGGTCCCTTGTTTTTGTGTTTCCTCCCTACAGTGCACACTTCATCTGCATTTTTGAGAAGATCCACTCCTAAAGACAAGCGACTTCTGTTTATGGACATATTGAGTGTCTACCCCACTGTCTTTTTTGGACCTAGGTCTCTTAAAGCGCTGTGTTGTTTTCCTGTTTGCACTGTGTGTACTGTAGTGTGCTGGGGGGGTTGTTGTGATTGAGTGATGCATACAAGATGACCCCCAGCTTGCCCAATATTGGCTCCCACCTGCGCATCAACAAAAATCTCTGCGTCTCTGCTAAGTGGTAGGATGGGACATGTAGTTCTTCTGAAAGTGCATCCAAACAGAGCCACGTTCAATACGTCCTCAGCAGCTGCTGAATTGTTGCAGCGCAGCAATTCAGTTTGCTGCAGCAGTGTCATTATTGAACGCTTTAGATGCAAATTTCAAAACAAAATGGCGGATTTCTGTTGTTTCTGCAATATCCAGTTTTATTAGCAGAAACTGAAAGTGAAACTGAGGCTGATGCCTTCTATAAAATAACTAAAAGCAGTCAGCACAATGCGTTTTGTACGCACACAACACAAATAATAGTTTTTATTGAATAAATGTAATGTTTACTTCTGAAAAAAATATATAATTGAACGGTAATATATGTCTATGTGCAGAGGAAATCAATAAATATTTTGTGACTTTAGACCTATGAGATGGGAGTAGTGGTGGGTCAAGCTGGTAGTGCTAGTGGGTAGTGGAGGGGTGTCGCAATACTTTCGGCAATATATTGTATAGATATACCATTTTTTCCAGTCTGCATTATTTACGTGTTATTTTTGGGATTTGGCAGAAGACAGGAAGAAGGCAGCATCTGCCCCGGCGGGCACCAGTGCCCCAGTGGAGGAGGAGGAGGAGCCACAGGCGACCACCAGCGCTGGTATATACTGTTTTATTTTGCAACGACTTTTGGTCAAAAACAGAAACATTTTTTGTTTACTGTATTTTAATTTAATTTTTTTATGTATAGCACAAGAGGAGCAGGAGGAGGAAGAGGAGGAGCAGGAGGAGGAGCAGGAGGAGGGCAATGGAGAGAGGGAGCTGGAGCCGCAGCAGGAGGCCGCGAGTCCAGGTTTTTTTTTACTGTTGTATTTTGCATCGACTTTTGTTCAAAAATAAATCAGTTTTGTTGTTTACTGTATTTTTTATTTCTTTAATTTCTTAGATATAGCACCGGATGAGATGGTGACGGTGGTGGTGGAGGAGGAGTCGTCGGAGGAGTCGGAGGAGGAGTCGGAGCCTCAGGAGGCCGCCAGCACTGGTATATACTACTGTTATATTTTTTCAAGACTTTCAGTCAAAAATAGAAACCTGCTTTACTTACTGTATTTTCCTTCTTTCATTTATTGGATATATAGAAGGAGAAGCCAGACCGGACACGTCCTCCAGTGTCAGGGTGATAAATCGGGAGGCGATCGGCGAGCTACGCCTGGCTGTTATGACCATCGATGCCATCCAGGAACTGCTCCAGGAATTGCGGGAGCATATAAGCAATGCCGCTGACATCCTGGAGCGGCAGTGAGACCAGCCTCCTCCCGAAATGTAACCGGAATCTGCAGGTTCACTCAAGACGAGGCCGGAACGGACACGAGCAAGGATTATCTGAACACGAGTCTCTTCAGGAAAGGCAAACTTTATTGTGATATCACAACAGATGCTCAAACAGGATTCAATCGCAAAGAATGAGCAGCAATTTTCACAGTGACATGAGATTTTATACCTCAAAATACATGATTAGGTACATCCCAATTAGCCCACCTCCCGGTTACGCTATCCCACCCCACGTGGGTTAGTACCTCCCTTTGGCTAATACAAAAGACATTTCATTAATTTGGCTGTAAATTGGCAAACTTCATGTTAGTTTCAGTGAAACATAATTAGTTGCTCCCACTGTTCCGGGCTGCGCCCCGTTCCCTAGCGTCTTCACTCATTTGTTACAAAAGGCACCTGGTCTGATCTCTATACTCCTTTGTATTTCTGCAGGCCCCAACGACCTTGATGTATCCTTTCTCTGTGTCGAAAACAGCAGAGACCTTTCTCAGCGCTTTGATTGTTTTTCTTCCAATTTCAGCACATTCCTAAATTTCTATGTTTGCCTGCTTCTAATTTCAGCTAAAAACTGCCTAATTATCTCAAGTGAACCAATATTCTGAACAAGATGGTCACCTGGCTTACAATGGCGGCCATCTTCCAGTCTATTTCCACTACACTATGTTTGTTTGTGTTGTTTGTGCCCCCGTTGGGCAGTTTGCCATCCTTGGCATGTTCCCTTCCCTTCCCCATGTTGTAAATAAATTTTCTATTTTTTCTATATTTTCCTGTTTGTGTGCGTTGCTTTTCCTTACTTAATAAGTTAATATGTATTGCTTGGTTTCCACACTGTTAAAATTATATGTACATAAATGTATTGACATTTCTATGGACCCTTTGTCATAAATTTGTCAACATATTTGTGGCCATGAATGTGACTGTGCACATTCTACACTTCCTGCCTGGCCAAAAAATGTCACACACTAACACAACCTTGTTGTACTGCCTTGAGATTTGATTACCGACGTGGCCTTGTTTTGTTAAGCTTAGGCGATGTCACAACAACACGGATTTTTGTCCACAGTCACATTCATTGTATAACCAAGAATTTATCAAAAAATATTGATGGCAGCACTGCGTGAAGTCTTCTCCAACACAACCCAAAGATCCTTAGTGCGGCTCAGGTCTAGTTAATTTTTCCTTGTTTGTAGCTTCACGCAACACCTCCTCCCAGCTATGAGCGCTCTCCCTCCCACCGCTGCCCGCTAAGATGCTGCCCGCCAACATGGTCACGTCTTTGCAGGAAGACAACAGCGTGGGGGAATGGCAGCTGCCGACAGTCCCAAGACCTCGTCACAATGACGTCAGTTCTGGAGTTAACCCCTAACTGCAACCAATGGTGGAGATAGGGGGTTCATTGGAACCCCCTATCTCCCGATCCGCGGCAGCTATCGGTTGTTTAATGTTTGGTATCTTTGGATCGACCAAAGGCATGGCCTTTCCAACAATACCAAACATGACAATGTTAAAAATTATAAAAAATTAAAATATAAAAGAAAATAAACAGGTTTTTTGTTTTGTTTTGTTAATGCAGCAATATTGTTCCCATTTCAATTATAATGTGAACAATGATGCTGCACTAAGGATTTTTGTATGGGGTGCGTTTGTTAAAAATAGTGTAATTTTCACCCAAAAAAATATAACAAGTCCCCATTTCAATTTTTTTTAACAAACGCAACTCATAAAATATAACCGCAAACACTCGCATGTTAAAATGTGAAAAAAACAATTTACACCTTGTAAAACAAACATTGAAAATTCTAATTTTATTGCATTTTTGTTATAATATACAGACAGGACATGACGCATACATATGATAATGATATATTATGAATCATCTGCCGAGTCTGCCGGAAAGAAAGATATATAACATGTCTGGATCATATTATAAAATAAGGCTTCAAAAAATGCGTTTAAACAAGAGGAGCGAAACTGTTAAAAATTAGCTCAGCAGCAGGCCGCAGTGCCGCCCACAGGCGTGAAGGGAAGCCGTGAAATGCCTCAGCAGCGAAAGGGTTAATTTTTTTTTGTCTGTTTTAAATCATTTTTTATTTTTTTTTCGTTTCAGATCATTTTGATCAACTATTTTTCCGTTTTAAAACCTTTTTGTTCTGGTTTTTATTTTTAAAGTCAGACCATTCGGGTCAGTTTAGCATTTTTTAAATCGTTTTGTTCTTTTTTTTTTGTTCCTTGGCTTTCATACCATTTTTTAATGTGATTAAATAAAGTTGTGAAATGTATATTCATAAGAAAAAAAGGATCTTTATTTAATTAAAAAAAAACACGAGAGAATTGCCAGAATTATCGTATCGACAGAATGAATTATCGGATCCGAAAAACAAACCAAAAATTTATTATAAAAAAATATATAAAGTATAAAAAAGTAAACCATAGTAGTTTACGTCGAAACGAATAGAGTTAGATAGCTTTGAAACGAGGAGAACAGACGTTCCGAAAAAACGAAAATTTCCGAAATCACGAAAAGTCGATACAAAAAACGAGCAAAGTGACACGAAAATACGAAAAATGGTCGATATTCCGAAAAAATAATGTACACGAAAAACGAGTCGAGCCGAACCGAATCGAAACAGAAATCGGTCGAAATGAGCCGAATCGAAAAGTTTAAACATCCGAACAAATCGAACCGAATCAAACCGAAAAAAAAATCGGTGCACAAGCCTAGTTCCCAGAGTGCGGGGAAAACCCACAGCACACCCACTGACATCCCACCAAAAACCTGCCAGAACGTCACAAAAAGCACACCGAGCACGCAAGAAAAAGCCAGGGAGCCACCGGAAAAAGCCGACAAGCTGACGAACAGGGTAAAAAAAACAAAAAAACGATACAATTGGAAGCGTCACAAAATTGAAAACACTGTCTGCAAGAAACTACTGAATGAAAATGCCTGGAATTTACATATAAGGTCCTATGAATGATAATAAAACGGTCTGTTACAGAAAAAAGAAAAAACGCTTTAAAAACAAAACGGAAAAAACTTTTGTCTAAAAAATCCTGAAAAATGCCTAAAAAAAATCATTGAATGAAGAGACTTTTTGCTGCAGATTAAAATAATAAATGTTTTTTAGATATTGAATAAAAACAGGATTATTGTTAACATTGAAACCTATGGGATTCGTCTGAATAAACCTGCCGAATGAAACCACCGAACAGCAGGGCATTTCAGCAACTTTTCTCTGCTGTTCGGTGTCTGTGAATAGATTAACCATTGCTTCTCTATGAGGGATTTCACTGCCCTCAAACAGGCACCGTACTTTCTGGCAGTTCGCCAAAATTTGGCAAACTGCCGGCTCTCTGAATAGCCGAATGGGCACGAATTTTCATTGCACGGGATAAATTCACTGTTCGGCGCCATTTCGGGGTGAAATCCTCTCTCTCTGAGTAACCCTTTAAATTTACATACATTCCACACAATGCAAGTCAATAGGATGGTTTTCTGGAATTCTGACCCACAGAGTCCATTCTATGGCCAATGCCACACAGTGAGGAGAAAGTGATGGAAAGATACTGTGGGGGGTGTTTACAACTCAAAATAGGAGGGGGGAGAATGGGCGGTACTCCTCACATCCTGACCCCTTTAAAACACTATAAGGTCTGGTCAAAGAAAGGTGAAACTCAGGAGAATGACTGGAGAAGTGAAAATTCTAGGTCAAAATAGCCAAACAAGAAAAATTCTTCCATTTTTTTTATCTTGCTTTCCAAATCCGCTATTTGTTCTAGATTGTTCTCTTCTCCTGCCAATTCTCCGGAGTTTCACCTTTCTTTGAATAGACCTGTGTTTGTTTAAATCTTTACACTATTTATTAATGATAACTCCACATACCATGACATCTGATCGAAAGAGCTCGAGGGAGTTCCTTATCCACAAAGTAAATCTCCATATATTTTTATAACATGTTTGTTTCAGAATATAACAATTTAACAGTAAAACGCGTTTCTTTACTAGAAATAGCAATCAAGAAATCCGGTGGAATTATTGTCAAGTCAAAACGTCTGAAGATGCAAATCCTGTTTCTGGTTCTCCTCCAGCAGCTTGTAGAAGAGTCTTAATTCTCTATAATGAGCTGCAAATCTTAATTGAGCAAATATTGGAAAATGAAGATAAGCTTTTTAGACTCGTGGCAGCCAAAACATCCATAGAAGAAATAATCATATGTAACAATATTTTGAGGAAGGTCAAAAACCATAGCAACAGTGAAATAAAAAAAAATAGTCGTAAAAAGGGAGAAAGTAAATTAAATGAGGAAAAAAGTGAAGGAATGAAAGGATAAAAATAAAACATAATTATTTACTAGTCAAAACAGAGACATCTACTCTCATGGTGTAGTAACATATACACTACCTGGCCAAAAAAAGGTGAGACACTTTGATATTTAGTTGGATGCCTTTTGCTAGGTTTATGGCCCGCATTCGCCGTGGCATCATTTAGAAAAGCTCATGCAATGTCACAGCATTTATTCCCGTCCAGAGTCGCATTAATTCGTGGCCAAGATCTTGTATTGATGATGGTAGAGTCGCACCGCTGCGTAAAGTCTTCTCCAGGACATTATCCCAAAGATTTTCAATGGGGTTAAGGTCTGGACTGTGCGGTGGCCAATCCACGTGTGAAAATAATGTCTCGTGCTGCCTGAACCACTCTTGCACAATTTGAGCCCGATGAATCCTGGCATTGCCATCTTAGAATATGCCCGCTGTGCCATCAGGGGAGAAAAAAAACATTGATGAAAAAACCTGCTCATTCAGTATATTCAGGGAGTCACATGACTTCGTTTTTTGGGCACATAATGTAGCTGAACCTAGACCTACCAGGCCTGTATGGTGGGTGGTGATTTTTCTGTAACCAGGCAGTGTATTTATTTATTTATTTGCAAAGTATTTTACCTGGAAGGATACATTGAGATTTCTCTCGTTTTCAAGTATGTCCTGGGTTCAAGAGCATTGAAATTTTACAGTCATTACAGAAATACAAAGTAATAAATGCAAGATATTAAAAACAAAACAAAATATACAGATTAACACAGAAAATAAATATGTAAGTAATATAGTCACTATGTTACATGTTTACAGGTGCATTCTGTATATAGTCACTGTTACATGTTTACAGGTGCATTCTGTATATAGTCACTATGTTACATGTTTACAGGTGCATTCTGTATATAGTCACTATGTTACATGTTTACAGGTGCATTCTGTATATAGTCACTGTTACATGTTTACAGGTGCATTCTGTATATAGTCACTATGTTACATGTTTACAGGTGCATTCTGTATATAGTCACTGTTACATGTTTACAGGTGCATTCCGTATCAAGGTATGTTAATAGGGAGCTCTTGAGGGACTTAAGAATGGAGGAAGATTTGATGGTGTCTGGGAGGTTATTTCATAATTGTGGTGCTCTGTAGGAAAATGATGATCGAGCCACGGTCTTTTTGTATTGTGGTATTGCAAGTAAGGTGCTGGTCCTGGATCAGAGGTTATAGGATGAGGGAACTGCTTAAGGAAGCAGCCTATTCAGGTAGGGTGGCAGCTTCCCAGAAAATCTCTTAAACACCAGGTTGGAAAGGTGAAGGGTACGTCTAGATTCCAGCGACGGCCAGTTTAGCTCTTTTAACATGTCACAATGGTGGGTCATGTAGTTACATTGTATCTTATTCATAGTTATATATTGCACTGTGGAATATGGTGCTCAAGTTGTGTAAGGCAGCCATGTTTGCCAGATATCTGAAGCACAGCACAGGTGATATCATTTTCTGCTCAGTGATTGCAGGATTCAGTCTGCATTTCCTCAAGGTGATCCTTAAAACCTGCCCTGTTAGCGGGTCCTGAGGACAGGTTTGGGAAACACTGGTGCAAGGGATTGATTCTTCCAGCAAGAACCAATCAGTTGTGTGGTCCAGCACCAAGATGACTGATTCAGAACTAATTCTGTTATAGGTGACAGGGATAACTATACAGTATGTTGGGTCTATTCATTCTATTCTATTCTTTCATTTTTGCTGTATTTTGACGCACTCAACAATCCTATTTCGCCGAAAAAACTGAGTGAATTCACTATTTAGCAAATGGTTATAGTATTTAGCCTAAATCGGAGTAGCCAAAGCAGTTATCGGATGCCAGTTAAAACTGTCGAACTGTGCGGAATTGGCATCGTTAAATTGCAACGAACAGCAAAAATAAAAAACAGAAATTCTCCGAATAGGTGTTCAAACCAATAAAAATGTATTAAAATGTGTCTAAATAGAAAAAGGTTCTTTAAAAAAATAAGACCGTACGTTACTCTATAAATAAAAACGGCTTTTTGAAGAATTGCAAAACTTCAAAAATTTAATAGGTGTTAAGAAATACAAAAAATGATAAATAAAATTGCTAAAAAGGAAAAGAATAAATGGTTTTAAGAAACATTTAAAAAGATATTATGGTTTTACATTGAATCCTATGGGATTCGCCTGTTTAAGCCCTACGAACTGAAACACCGAAAATATGTATTTTTAGCAGGCACACCAGCGCAGTTCTGCGTTCTGTGAATAGATTAACCATTACTTCTCTATGGGGCAATTTCAATGCCACCAAAGATTGATGAACTGCAGCATAAAGCAGCAGGTTTTGTCGTCAATTCGCCTGTGTTTGGCGAATTGACAGCTTAGTGAATAGATGAACTGCTCCGAAATTCAGCGTTCGGTACAATTTGGTGGCAAGTTCAGATTGCATGGGAAGGACCAGAAGCTTGGGCTTGGTAAGGGTAATCAGAGAGAAAAGTGGAAGCAGCTGGAAAGGAAAGCAGAATTTTAGGACTGGGTCTGGGTGGGAGGGTTGAGGGACAACATAGTGAAAAAACGGAGTACAGTCTGTGAGTGTGAGGAAGATCTGATTGCTGTACAGAGAAAGTAAAACATTGAGGTTTAGCAAGAGTGGCCTGGTTGAATTGGAGATATTTACGGCATTGGAAGTGGAGGGAGAAGCAGAGGGGAATATTCTAATATAAAGAGAGGGAAAATTAAAAGACAACTAATCAGCCATAAATTAATTAATGCAGACAATAAATAGAATTGCAAGGCTAGAACAGTCTAGAGCAGGGATGTCCAAACTCCGGCCCTACAGATGTTCCTGAACTACAACTCCCAGAAATCTCTGACTGCTTTAGATGGATGGAGAAGCATGGGAGTTGTAGTTCAGGGAAAACTGGGGGGCCAAGGTTTGGCCATTCCTGGTCTAGAGTATAGTGGTGGGCAACATGTTGAATCATGGATACCTTGTTACTTCTTTCTGGTGGAAAAACTGCTAGTGTTCCTTGAAATACCATTTTAGGTTTGTACACTGTGAAGCTTCTCCTACTCTTTGGATGAATCCCCCGCAATTTTCGCTGTGGTGTGTAACTTTAAGAAACATCAGCGTTTATAGAATAACCCCCCCTACATCAACATCTACATACACGTTAATAATTTTTCAATAGATATGTTGAATCCCCTTGTTCAATGATTTGATTCAAAGTGCTTTCCAAGTAAATAAAAAAGTAATAATTCCCCGTATAGCGTTATTGTGTTTTACTATGTGAATTTAAAATGCATCATTGTCATTTTCTATGCAAATTATAGTTATTTCAGACAAACATTTTTCAACATATGGCCTTGACATATGAAAAAAAAAATACAATTATCTGAAATACATTATCTGAAATCAGGTGCCCTTGAATTATTCATCAAATCAGTAATATGAATGCAGAATTAGTTTCTACCAGAATATCTTAACAACAGAATGCAAGATAATATTATTAATAATACTATAAAAAAGAAGGTCATTGGGGATATTAATGATGCTGTAGAATATTAAAAAAGGGAATAGAGAGTCAGGGCGAAATAACACGCTTTGTAAATGTTGAAGTATTCTTGTATATTGATTAAGTTTACATTCTAGTTTTTAAGATGCTTTTCCACAAATCATATTTGCAATTTATTTATTTATTTATAAAGTATTTTACCAGGAAGGATACATTGAGATTTCTCACGTTTTCAAGAATGTCCTGGGTTCAGGAACATTGAATTGTTACAGTTGTTACAGAAATACAAAGTAATAAATGCAAGATATTAAAACCAAAACACAAATATACAGATTAACAGAAAATAAATATGTAGGAAATATAGTCACTATGTTACATGTTTACAGGTGCATTCTGTATATAGTGACTGTGTTACATGTTTACAGGTGCATTCTGTATGGAGGTATGTTAATAGGGAGCTCTTGAGTGACTTTAGACTGGGGGAAGATTTGATGGCGTCTGGGAGGTTATTCCATAATTGCTGTACTCCATAGGAAAATGATGATCGAGCCACTTTCTTTTTGTATTGTGGTTTTGTAAGTAAGGTGCAGGTCCTGGATCGGAGGTTATAAAATGAGTCAACTGTTGGGGAAGCAGCCTTTTCAGATAGAGTGGTAACTTCCCAGAAAAGCTCTTAAACACCAGGTTGGAAAGGTGAAGGGTGCGTCTAGATTCCAGCGACGGCCAGTTTAGCTCTTTTAACATGTCACAATGGTGGGTCATGTAGTTACGTTGTAGCACAAAGCAACATAATAAGTTATACAACGTAGTAAGTTTGTGAAGGAGCATTTGCGGGGCAGCTGCATACACTACATCTCCGTATTTAATAGCCGGCATAAGCGCTTGTTGTAAAATCTGCTTTCTTACCGCGGAGCTCAGGCAGGACTTGTTTCTGTACACGGCACCTAGTTTGGGGCAAAGTTTAGATGAGAGTTTTTCGATGTGGGGGCCAAAGGATAGGTTTGGGTCTAACCACATACCTAGATATTTGAGAGAAGTGACTGTGGTCAGCGTGCCATTTGATCTTGTCCTGACGCATAGATGGGGAGTTTGCAATTTATGTAGTTTAGGTGCTGTACCAAAGAGCATCATTACAGTTTTGTCAGTATTTAGAAAAAGTTTGTTATCTGTGATCCACTTTTCTACCTCTGTGAATTGTTCTTGCAGCACGGCCTCCAGCTGCAGGAGATTTGATTTGATTTGCTGGTATAGATTACGGTGTCATCTGCGTACATGTGTAGAATTGAGGCTTTGCAGACATTGGGCAGATCATTTATGAATATTGTGAATAGCAGGGGGCCGAGTATCGAGTCTTGGGGTACACCGCACGTGACTGGAAGGGGGAGGGAAGCGTTGTCAGAAATGGACACATATTGTATGAAATGTTCTGCTGCAAGACAAATTAAGAAAGACCCATGCATCAGAACAAAAAAAACGAGGGGTTATTCAATAAGCTCCAACCGTGCCTCCGAATTGCACCGAACTGTGAATATCACTGTACGGTCCAATTTTGTGGCAGTTTGACTATTCAGAAAGGTGTCAATTTGCCAAATACTTTGCCAGTGAAATACGGTGCAGCTCGCTGCAGACCAACGCAGTTCGGCACTCTTCGCGGCAGTGAAATTGTACAATAGAGAAGGTGTCATAGACACAGCTTTTATTTTGGTTCTTATCTGTTTTTGTAAAGTGCTCACGGTTTGCAGAATGCTATTTGTGGTTAGTGTTACCTGACAGAAGACCCCCTAAAGCCAACAAATACCCTCTGTTTGTTAGGTGATTATATTCCCATGGCGTACCTTTTGATCTGATTGATATTCAGATGTCAGGATCAATACGTGTTTGCATTATTGTTTGACCTACTAGAGGTTTTCCGCTTACTTTGCAATATATTAACGAGAATCAAACTGACATTATTGAAAACCTTTTAAACGTTGAGAACCATCAATCTGCTGTCAGGTGGTGTAAGCGATGGGTTTAGCAAATTACACCATAGCCGCATTCTGTTTGATACTATGTAATTATTCACAGATTATATTTAGCTGATCTTAACCTTGTCATCGAGGCTCCTCTTCAGAGAGCAGTTTTGTTTATTTCTTAGGTTATCGCTACCGAAGGAGCACTATGATTCCTGAAATATAGTAAAAAGAACTACTATTTAAAAAAAAAACACCAATGGGTCAAAATTATTGGAAAGAATCAGAATGGTCAAAAACAGAAAAAGGTCAAAACATAAAAGAAAAATAGTATAGATTGCACTGATACGTAAAGAAACCACGACAGGGCAACTACCCAGAAAAGAATGAAGTCTTAAATAGCTTCAGGAGTGTTCTGATTGGTGGATGGAAGAGGTGTGCATCAGAAAATATTGGAAATCACGCATATATCTATCACTAGTATGACGCGGGCTACTTGGAGAAAGATGGAAGCATGGGGCGGCGTTGCTGGATTGAAGCAGGGCAAGGATTGAAGCAGAGCAAGCATCCTTTGGATCATTGCTTCTCAACTCCAGTCCTCAGGACCCAATAACAGGCCATATTTTGCAGATCACCTTGGGGAAATGCAGACTGAATCCTGAAATCACTGAGCAGCTAATTATATCACCTGTGCTGTGCTCCAGCTATCTGGAAAACCTGGCCTGTATTGGGTTCTGAGGATTGGAGTTGAGAACCACTGCTTGGATGACACATGTCTGTACAAGTGATGCCTGGATAACACATGTCAGTGCAAGTGATGGCTGGTTGACTATGCAGGGCAAGCGTCTCTAGTATCATTAGTATGAAGTGGGCTACTTGGATAAAGATGCAAGCATGGGCAGGTATTGCTGGATTGAAGTAGTGCTAGGATTGAAGCAGGGATAGCAGCAGGGCAAGCATCCTTTGGATGACACAAGTCAGTGCAAGTGATGGCTGGTTGACACACTATAGGGCAAGCCACACTTGAATGATGCAAGTCAGGAGCGTTTTTGGGATGGGCTACCTGAGACACATTAAGATTAGGGATGAGCCGAACACCCCCGTGTTCGGTTCGCATTCGAACTCGAACAATTTCAAAAGTTCGAGTTCGAACACGAACCGAACTCAATGCAAGTCAATGGGACCCGAAAGTTAGATTTTTAGAGTGCCCTCCAAGAGCGCATATATGCAAGATATTTGCCATAAAAGGTGTATGGGGGTCCGGGCAGTGCCCTGGGGGACAGGAGACCAGGACAAAAAGTTTTTTAAAAAACGGCCATATTACATAGTTGGTGCTAACTTAACCAGAGCTGTTGTAAACTTCCAAGAGCCATTATAGCCTATGGAGGTTTTCAGTTTACAACAGCTCTGGTTAAGTTAGCACCAGCATTGTAATATAGCCCGATGTTTTTCAAGGAACAGTGAGTTTTCCATGAAATAAAGGTTAAGAATAAAAACAAAAAATTCCTTCAAATGTCGTGCCTAGGAGGACCCCATAACCTGCCCGTGAAGTGGCAGATTTGTAGGATGTATAGAAACATTTAAAAACAAAAGATGACATTTCAAAATGACGGTAAATGTTTTTCCTTTAATCTATTCATAAAAAACTGCTTGGGGCGGCAGCCTGTATGAAAAGAGGAGACATTTTAGGACACGCAGAACAAGTCTAGTGATTTTTTGGGCTAAATTATGGTGAAACTTATGCAGGCTTTGGATGAAAGTAACAATAGGTGCTTTAAAATTGGGCCTTTAGTGTCGGCAACAGTGCCTTCACACCGTAACCCCTCTGTGGTATTGTGGAAGAGTGAAGTGGTGGACCCTGCGGTCCAATATTAAAATGATATGAATCTGGTATATAGGCGTCAGTGGCAGCGCACCCAAATATTTTGCCTTTGGTGGCAGCAAGTGCCTTCACACCGTAAACCCTCTGAGGTATTGTGGAAGAGTGCATGCAGTAGTGGAGATTTTGGTAATGCAGCAGAGATCCTCAATCTATTCAGTTACATCAGCAGCTATAACAAAACCGGGTCAGCAAAGTTTAGGCACTTGTACTGCGCTACTGTATATGGTGAGAATCGGCACACACCAGTAGCAACAGGAAGCAAACAGAACAGGCAGGGAATACACAGAGAGAATAGTCAAATGGCAGGCAAAGTCGGCAACAGATCAGGTCCTCAGAACAAGCAGGGTCAGTAACAAGTATACAAACTGATTCGGTAAGCTAGCGATGCGGGAATAAAGGCTGAGACACACTGAGCGTGTAGCGACGCACAGCGTAGCGAAGTGAAGAGAAGCAAACATTTTGTAGGCTTGACTTCACTCCGCTCCGCCTCACAGCGTGTCTACACTGCATTACGTTTGCTTCTCACTGCACTGGACAGGAATCCACTAACTAAATTAAAATGTACACAAAACCGTTTTACAAATCGCTACCAGAATGGTAGAGCGTAACAATTTTAACGAATACCAGAAAAGGATCACAAATTTAAAGAGTTGGAAATTGGAAGGGGAAATGAGAGACGAAAGGGTCTACCCCCAATATAATTGAAATGAACTTCATTTACTCTGATAGGGAATATCAGAGTACTAATGTCTCTCAGAGACCAATTAATAATTAACTTTTATTGAACTCAATTTAAAAATAAAAACAGACAAAATAAACATAAGTAAACAGTGCTCACAAAAAACAAATGTCATAAAAACAAATTCTGCAGAAAGGTAATGGTGGCGGCAGATAATGGTCAATAAACAATACAATAAGTAACCTTCGAGGGTCACTTCAAGGTATTGGTAGGAAGTGAAATACAATTGGAAAACTGGGACCATAAGGTACTGCAAATATTGAGGCAGAGCAGACAAAAGCAAGATTCTTGTATTGAGGGGAATTGGCTCAAATAGCCCAATATAAACGTACTGCAATTATTACACAAGTTCCCATAGTGAAAAAGGCACAGAATGAAAATGAATATTCAATTTGCAAAAATACGAATTCCCCAGGTAAAGACAGAGAATTCTTGCCTGCCAAGTGCACCCGACGCGCGTTTCGCCGGAATGGCTCGTCAGGAGTGCTTACGGACTAAGATAGAGGCAGGGCTATTAACAGATACGTGGATACTGCCCACAACGCTAAATTAACCAATGGGACTGGAATATGGCGAACAACCAGATTATTCGTCCGCCAAGAAGATTGACACATCAAGCGTCCAATGGTAATCAATGTTTAAAGTGGTTGCCAGGGTAAATGGCGGAGCGAAGAAATCTCATAGTTCGTTTGAGTGTAAATCCAGGAGAAAAGAAAAGAGGGTATTGAAATAAATAACAGTATAATTAGAATTGTGTTAATGCTGGATGGTGAATATGGCTGAGACAAACTAATCACTCAACCAGGTGGATAGAAATTTACCGTCATGATAAGAGAAAAGAAAAAAAGGGGGGGAGGGATAAAAAATAAATTAATAAAAAATAGAAGGCATGAATCAGCAACCTCATTGTTTGGATTGCTGTTAAAGCAATGGCAGTATATATAGCGCAAAATTAACAATAAGCATGATAAATTCAATAGATAATGTATGATAAACTGGAGAGGTTAATATGATAACAGGTCGAACCAGATAGAATAATAATATAGAAATAATTGAGGGATCGGTGACCCGAATAAGGGTGCTTATAGAACCAAAAGGAACATCAAAAAGAGGAAATATATTAGAGCCGCGGCTATAATGATCGGGATGGTGAAAAAATGCCGGACATGTAATGAAGCAGCAATAATAATCGGGTCACCGATCCCTCAATTATTTCTTTATTATTCTATCTGGTTCGACCTGTTATCATATTAACCTCTCCAGTTTATCATACATTATCTATTGAATTTATCATGCTTATTGTTAATTTTGCGCTATATATACTGCCATTGCTTTAACAGCAATCCAAACAATGAGGTTGCTGATTCATGCCTTCTATTTTTTATTAATTTATTTGTTATCCCTCCCCCCCCTTTTTTTCTTTTCTCTTATCATGACGGTAAATTTCTATCCACCTGGCTGAGTGATTAGTTTGTCTCAGCCATATTCACCATCCAGCATTAACACAATTCTAATTATACTGTTATTTATTTCAATACCCTCTTTTCTTTTCTCCTGGATTTACACTCAAACGAACTATGAGATTTCTTCGCTCCACCATTTACCCTGGCAACCACTTTAAACATTGATTACCATTGGACGCTTGATGCGTCAATCTTCTTGGCGGACGAATAATCTGGTTGTTCGCCATATTCCAGTCCCATTGGTTAATTTAGCGTTGTGGGCAGTATCCACGTATCTGTTAATAGCCCTGCCTCTATCTTAGTCCGTAAGCACTCCTGACGAGCCATTCCGGCGAAACGCACGTCGGGTGCACTTGGCAGGCAAGAATTCTCTGTCTTTACCTGGGGAATTCATATTTTTGCAAATTGAATATTCATTTTCATTCTGTGCCTTTTTCACTATGGGAACTTGTGTAATAATTGCAGTACGTTTATATTGGGCTATTTGAGCCAATTCCCCTCAATACAAGAATCTTGCTTTTGTCTGCTCTGCCTCAATATTTGCAGTACCTTATGGTCCCAGTTTTCCAATTGTATTTCACTTCCTACCAATACCTTGAAGTGACCCTCGAAGGTTACTTATTGTATTGTTTATTGACCATTATCTGCCGCCACCATTACCTTTCTGCAGAATTTGTTTTTATGACATTTGTTTTTTGTGAGCACTGTTTACTTATGTTTATTTTGTCTGTTTTTATTTTTAAATTGAGTTCAATAAAAGTTAATTATTAATTGGTCTCCGAGAGACATTAGTACTCTGATATTCCCTATCAGAGTAATTGAAGTTCACAAAACCGTTTTATTTTCACAAAGCACATGTTATATAGGCAAAAAAAAGTTTCTACTGAATAAAATACATCACAAATTACTGTTAATTTAATAGGAATAGTATAAAAATATAAAAAAGGTAACCCCTGATCATATATATTATAGGGACATGGAGCGCTGTGTATAGAGTAGGGATGCATTGATACCACACACACACACATATACGTATATATCAACACGCAGACCTATATATACGTATATATCAACACGCAGATATATATATACAACCACCCACAGACCTCAGACCATGTACACACATACGCACATGGGGGGGTGGCATGTGGACAATCTCAACTAAATGCACCCCCCCCCCCATTTGGCTGATCCCTCCAGAAGAAATGTTGAACCCGACAGAGCAGAGAATATATATATTATTCTCTGCTCTATCGGGTTCAACATTTCTTCTGGAGGTATCAGCCAAATGGGGGGGGGGGCAATTAGTTGCCAAAATGTGTGTGTGTAATACAAGTCTGGATATATATATTTATACGAATATTGATATACAGTTGTGTTCAAAATTATTCAACCCCCAATGCTGTAAAGGGTTTTAGGGAATTTAGTGTACATTTGTAATTGTATTCAGAATGAAATCCTACAAGGACTTTTTAAAGAACCATATGCAACTAAAATGACATCAATTGGTTTTGTAATACAGTAGTAAATGTTTCTTTTGTGAATTCTTCATTGACACAATTATTCAACCCCTTAAAGACTAGCACTCTGAAGAACAGAGGTTCATTCAAGTGTTTTCAATCAGGTATTGAAAACACCTGTGGATGTCACGGAGCAGCAATAAAGCATAATAAGCACCAATTAGGCAGCTTTAAAATGACTGTGATACTCAGCTCCTTCTAGACATTTACTGGTGTGGTTACAAACATGGTGAAGTCAAGAGAATGGTCCAGGAAGACAAGAGAAGAGGTGATTACTCTTCACAGGAAGGGCAATGGCTATAAGAAGATTGCAAAGATGTTAAACATACCAAGAGAGACCATAGGAAGCATCATTCGCAAATTTAAGGCAAAGGGCACTGTTGAAATGCTACCTGGTCGTGGCAGAAAGAAGATGCTGACTTCGACTGCTGTGCGCTACCTGAAGCGTAGAGTGGAGAAAAGTCCCCGTGTGACTGCTGAGGAACTGAGAAAAGATTTGTCAGATGTGGGTACTGAAGTTTCAGCTCAGACAATACGGCGCACACTGCGTAATGAAGGCCTCCATGCCAGAACTCCCAGGCGCACCCCCTTGCTGTCTCCAAAGAATAAGAAGAGTCGACTGCAGTATGCCAAAAGTCATGTGGACAAACCACAGAAGTTTTGGATAGTGTTCTGTGGACTGATGAAAACAAATTAGAACTGTTTGGGCCCATGGATCAACGCTATGTTTGGAGGAGGAAGAACAAGGCCTATGAAGAAAAGAACACCTTGCCTACTGTGAAGCATGGCGGTGGGTCAATCATGCTTTGGGGCTGTTTTGCTTCTGCAGGTACAGGGAAGCTTCAGCGTGTGCAAGGTACCATGAATTCTCTTCAGTACCAGGAGATATTGGATGACAATGTGATGCAGTCCGTCACAAACCTGAGGCTTGGGAGACGTTGGACCTTTCAACAGGACAATGATCCCAAGCATACCTCCAAGTCCACTAGAGCATGGTTGCAGATTAAAGGCTGGAACGTTTTGGAGTGGCCATCGCAGTCACCTGGCTTAAATCCGATTGAGAACCTCTGGTGGGACTTAAAGAAAGCAGTTGCAGTGCGCAAGCCTAAGAATGTGACTGAACTGGAGGCTTTTGCCCATGACGAATGGGCGAAGATACCCGTAGATCGCTGCAAGACACTTGTGTCAAGCTATGCTTCACGTTTAAAAGCTGTTATAACTGTAAAAGGATGTTGTACTAAGTACTAAGATTGAATGTCACTTGGGGTTGAATAAAACTGATAATGATGTGAGCACAGAAAAGACATTTGTGGTTATTTCATTATAAATGTTATGTTATATTTGTCTGACCTACACGTGCCTCTTTGATTTAATTGTAAGCAAGATGACTGAATGATCAAAATCAATGTCAAACTGGCCAAAACACTCAATTTCAGTGGGGGTTGAATAATTTTGAACACAACTGTATATCTTATCTATATATATATGTCATACCTGCCCTTACCTTCCCCTATAAATTTGCTAAAAATATACACACAAATAACCAAACCACTGCCTGAGACCCCGCGCAGCCCACATGTCTCCCCCCTCTACCTGGCTGAATGTATCTAATATATATAATTCAATACATTCAGCCAGGTAGAGAAAGAGAAAAAAAAGGTTTTATTTTATGTTCCCGGGGACATTTAAAAATGTCCTCGATTTTATTTTAAAATTTATTTATTTTAGAAATGTGTCACCTTACCTTAGCCTGGTGGTCAGTGGGGGCTCCCTGGATCCTGGTTGTGGGGGGGGTCTGCCGTGGCCGTAGGTGCAGTGGCTCCCTCCCTGCGCCGCCTGTCTCTGCCACATGCACCTGGGCGGCTAGCCCGCACAGTCGCAGCTCTTTCATCCGGCAGCCGCATGCTCCTCAAGGGGATCCTTGGGAGGCCCCGGCAGGCTGCCCTCTACAGTGCCTGATTAGAGGACCGTGTCTGTCTGATGTTTGAGTACCAACAATGTTTTATCCCATAGGCTTCAATGTTAAAAATATTCCCGTTTTAATTCAATATCTAATAAACCGCTGCTTATAATATTCTGCAGTAAAGAGTCTCTTTATTTCTAGATTTTGTTTGTATTTTTTAAGCAATCTTTAGATTTTTTTTAAAAAAAAAACAATTCGAACTTTTGGCGAACGTCCCAAAAAGTTCGAAGTTCACGAATTTTCGAACGGCCGATGTTCGAATCGAACTCTGAACTGATCGAATCAAACAGCTCATCCCTAAATAAGATACAATATTATAGAGTTGATCTTTATCAGCATAATATTTTTCCTGACACAAACATACAGTATACACACACACACACACACAGAGTGGGCGAGAGGTAGAAAGTACTAAGTGCCTGTGCACAATGGCACGTTATCACAATGTATCACAATGGCATCTTACCAATGCTTTCTTTAGCAATTCTCTATACGTTAAGATGTCTTCCCCATAAACATATCATCTGTATGAGATATATCAGCTTGACTGTTCTTTCTATCTCCACCGGGCTCCAACGGTGTGATGTGGACTTTGTTTCATAGCTAGACACCTCTTTCTTGACATCATGCCAAACCTTGATGAAAAAATAATAATATAAGCACAGTCTATCCCAGCTTGACACTTTGCCATTTACTCTATTCAAAGGAAGATATTATAGTGCAGTTTGAATGAATATCATGAGTTCTTTAATCTCCAGAATATGGCAGACATGTACTTTAACTCCTGGAGTTGGTGATAAGGCAATTCTTGCATGTTCAAGGAAGCCCCATGGAATAGTCATGGAGACACCACCAGCATGCTGGGTTTTAATGGCCTCGGTGACTAATAAAAAATGAAATAGTACATAATTGTTGAGTTTCTAAAACAAGGAAACCCCTGGAACAGGCATATTGGAAAAGTGTCCTTATTTCATGCTTTTTGCATTTTAAAGTCTAGTGGCCACCCCTACCTGTAGCATTATGTAAAAATAAATAAATAATTATATATATAAAATCACGAGTATAGCAGTACGTAGTGATTGGGAAAATAAACACCTGAGAGATCTTTGGCCCATAAAACAACAGTGATAAGATCATGACAACTTGAAACTTGAATTTTTCCCATTTTGAACATATCATATGACTCTCACTATTTACGACATCTAACCCCCCACCCATGTGCCACTTAATGTCTTAAAGTTCAATTCTAGGATACTGATTAGTAAAGCTTCCAGACCTGAAGAAGGGAGGAATCCTCTCGAAAGCTTGTCTTTTAAATGCAACATTAGGCATCACTACGTACTGGTAAATAATAAAGAATGGGGTGGATCTGGAAAACAAATTAGACCATAATTGTGCAATATTTTTATACATTAGTGTAAAATCTCTGGCCCCCTAGGACCTGACTCACAAGATATAGATGAATGTTAGGCCCATCAAAAAATCACTCCACATGACCGCCGATCACCCAGGATACAATCAGCAGACTCCAGAAATAAAGATTCCGGTAGTGGATAAGTGATTTATTCAGTAAAATAAAATTCTAATGCGTTTCGTCCTTCATATAAACTGGATTTCATCAGGGAATATCAAATACAATTAAACATAGAACATTTATTGAGCTCGGTTTCGTGGGCTTTTGACACTTGGCTAACGTCGTCCCGGCAAGGTCCTTCCGGATACTCCCTGCACCACAGACGGCCCAATCACCTCCAGGATGGACCTTGCCGGGACAACGTTAGTCACATGTCAAAAGCCTGCGAAACCGAGCTCTATAAATGTTCTATGTTTAATTGTATTTGATATTCCCTGATGAAGTCCTGATTATATGAAGGGCGAAACTCAATTTATTTTACTGAATAAATCACTTATCCACTACCGGAATCTTTATTTCTGGAGTCTGCTGGGAGATCGGCGGTCATGTGGAGCGATGTTTTGATGGGCCTAACATTCATCTATATCTTGTGAGTCAGGTCCTAGAGATTTTACACTATTGTATAAAAATATTGCACAATTATGGTCTAATTTGTTTTCCAGATCCACCCCATTCTTTTATTACTTACCAGTATTTCATAGACCTCTATAGGAGGAGACGTCTGGGTGAGGTCAGGTACTTTTAATCACTCACTTTTTGTGTTTTGAATCACTACGCACTGCTATACTCGTGATTTTGGTATCTGAACTAACACGGCCTATCCGATATATATATATATTTTTATTTATTTATAAAGTATTTTACCAGGAAGGATACATTGAGATTTCTCTTGTTTTCAAGTGTGTCCTGGGTATATATATATATTATAGATGCCTGTAAGAATGTCTTTTTGGCAGCCTAATGTTATAATCAATGAACACTTGTCATTCTATGAATTTGCTAAACCGCGGAATCGTTCATAAGAATGAAACTGAATGTTTAATGCAATCACTAATCCTAATTTTCTGATGTGATTGCACACTGCCCTCTCCTAATACCCTTCTATTTAAAACATATATGAGCTATTACAATGCATCTGATTAGCCATGCATAGAAATGAATGTAAAAACTGCTCGGAGAAATGAAAGTTTAGATATTTGCAGAGTTATAAATTTGATTTTTTTTCCCTTACTCTGTTATTATGTATTAGGCTTTGTATTGTTTTATAATTTTCGCTTTCAGCTTCAGAGCTCTACCTGTTTCTTGATCTGCAAACTTAGGTTTTCATGGTGTAAACGCACATGTTTAAAGGTCAAACACAAATATGTGCATTAAAAGGTCAGAAAAACTGTAAGGCAAATCATTGTATTGACCTTACATAATGATGGTGTTCCGTACCTATGTTTGTGATGCTAAACTTCCACAGTACAAAATAATATTCATATGGAAGTGGAGTTACATCTTTAATACGTTGAACATTAAACGATTGTTTATCTCTTTCTTATTCTATTATAAATAACCTTTCGCAATGCATTTGCAGAATATGCTGTGATGATACGGAAACTAAATTGCAAATTCTGCACAACATGTTTCCTTTGCTCTGTTACACCTTCTTGATAAGGAGTCAGAAACCTTGGGCCTCCAGATGTTTTGGAACTACATCACCCATCATGCTTGATCATGATCACTCATTATGTTGGCTGAGCCTCATGAGAAATGTAGTCCCAAAACATCAGGGGCCCTATTACATTCTTCACGCAAAAATGCACGGTAAACGCGTGAAGTTTTGAGCGAAGTGTCAAACAACACTGGTATTACAATCCTCGTGCATATTTTTCATCCGCCAAAAAATAGGGCACGTAAAAAGGACCCGCAAAAACACGTTGCGCTCAGAAATCAGTGTGCGGACTGTTTTTTTCACGCGATTCAGCCAATCAGAATTAAGAACCTTAATTGTCTCACGTTAAGTTGTTGCGCCTGTCAAAGTCAATCTGCGCATATATGCTGTATAAAAAAAGAAAAAACAAACAACTTCGCAAATTTATTGGTTTGGGTATGTGTAGAATGTGTAACTATACTTTGCTGTATTTTTTTTTTGGGCTGGTGTATTTGGGTTCGGCCAGGACGTTCAGATTTGCTGTTACCGCCAGCTTTTAAAAGACATTAAAATTATGCGCGCAAGCGCTGTGCATTAAATTTTGCGCATAGATTGTAATACCATCCGCGTACCAATGCACAAACGCATTTGCTCTCACAATGTTAAGTATAGGACGCGCAACGTACAGTAAGCTCGCACAGCTTTCGCGCAGGTTCAACCGTGGTAGACGTATACACGCGTTTGTTGCGCTGACATTGTAATACAACATTTTTGCGTGCGCCCAAACGTTTGCATGAAGATTGTAATAGGGCCCCAGGTTGGCCATGTAACTGAAGCAGCCTCCATATCTGTGCCCCCATCCCCGGGGGCACCCTTGCCCACACTATACATAGCCTTGGTGCCCAGTGTTGGAGAAGAGGGGATGCTGGTCTCCTGCCAAGGGATCATGGATCAATGTGTCAAAACGAACTCTCAAAGACAATTGGGCATAAGTGGGCACCTAAGTGTTAACGTGTTAAGTGTCTTGGTAAACTGATTTTTTTTTCGGAGTTTAGTTTGTGTAAGTAATCAAATGTAGATCTATTGTCAGTACTGTTTATAACTGACTGTGTAGTTGTTTGCCCTTAGATTGGGTTGATGTTGTTTATTTGCTGATCTTGTCTAGTGTGTACTAATCAGTTTTCTGTTGATTGTGTCATTTTACCCATATTTCCCATAGAAACTCCATTTCAGATTAAAGATCATTCTTCTTCTCTGCACTAAACTGTGTCTGGAATTTTGGGGGGATACATAGAATAATACAGCACTCCCTCACGTTCTGGCTGAGGGTGGCGAGAGAAGGAAAGCTGCTGTGGATCTGCTTGACTGGAGAGAAAGGATGGACGCTGTCAATGGTTTGAGTCTGGTCCACAAGCCGGAGACCAGTAAACCCCAGATGTTGTTACAGGCCATTGTTGCCAAACGCT
The DNA here is from genome assembly GCA_009667805.1 of Leptobrachium leishanense. Lineage (NCBI taxonomy): Eukaryota > Metazoa > Chordata > Amphibia > Anura > Megophryidae > Leptobrachium > Leptobrachium leishanense. Next base: position 137,748,259 of record CM019070.1, read on the forward strand.
TTTCTAGATCTTTTGATGTTTTGAGTTGAAAAACCTGGAGAAATGTAGCTCCAACATATTTGGGTGCTGATGTTGCGGACTCTAGACAAGGTTAGGTTTCTATTTGTGCATGTTTTATGGTTGCTTTTGAGGGTTAGGATTAACTGTAACCATATAATTAACCCTAACCCTGAAATATGTCTTCAGTAGTAGCTAGTAGGCACGATCCAATAAAATAGTGTGGGGGATAGCGTGCTCCCTCTAAACAGGGGTTGGACTAAATCAATATTAATAAACCTCTCGTTTTCATTTGTACCAAGGACTCCCAATTGCAGGAAAGCAAGACAATTGTAGCACTTTGAATACCAAGCAAGGAACGACACATATGTTCCACTCCAGAGAGGGAAGAAATAAGGACAGTCAGGAGGAGAACCGAGGGAAAAAGCCAAAGTAATAAGAGAAACAGCAATAATAATAACAATGAAGGCCAATAAACCATGATAGGGAAGCAGAAAAGTGAAGTAGAAGGACTTATATCTTCTTAATACCTATTCACTGGTCGGGACAAGAGATGGTGGAACATAAGGATCCTGCCACTAGCAGAATTACAGAAGGTGTGCACCATTGCCATAGAATGGTGTGTTGGTGCTACTAGTGTTCCATTGGACAGATGTAAAATAGGAGATATAGGGCCCTATTACATTCTTCGCGCAAACGTTAACGCGCGCGCAAAAACTCATTAACGAGAGGGGCAAAACCCTTTGCGATGATCTTCGTATTACAATGTCCGCTCAAAAAATGTGCGTTAACGTCACCGCAGGTGGACGTGCGCGAACCCTGCGCCAGCTTAATGTACTGCGTGCGTCCTATACTTAACATTGTGAGCGCAAATACATTTGTGCGCTGGTACCCGAATGGTATTACAATCTATGCGCAAAATTTAATGCACAGCGTTTGCGCACAGAATTTTAACGTCTTTTAAAAGCTGGTGGTAACAGCAAAGCTGAACGACCTGGCCGAAACCAAATACACCAGCCCAAAAAAAACAATACAGCACAGTATAGTTACACATTCTACACATACCCAAACAATAAAATTGAGAGGTTGTGCGTGTTTTTTTTATTGCTGCAGCATATATGCTCAGATTGCCTTTGACAGGCGCAAAAACTTAAGGGGAGATAATTGTGGTTCTGATTGGCTGAATCGCGTGAAAAAACAGTCCGCACACCGATTTCTGCGCGCAACGTTAATGCACGTGCATTTTTGCTCGTCTTTTTTACGCACGTTATTTTTTGACGGATGAAATAATGCACGAGTATTGTAATACCAGCGTTAATTTACGCGCGTTAACGTTTAACGCTTCGCGCAAAAATTCACGCGTTTACCGTGCATTATTGCGTGAAGAATATAATAGGGCCTGTAAATTTTTAACCCGTTAGTGAATCGGAGGCAATCTGTGCGGCGCGCTATCACCTTCTTTAAGCTAGCACTAATGTGAGCACTATCGCTAGCTTGAAGGAGGTGATAGAGCCCTCAGCTGGCCACCCCACACTAGAATTTGATACCAATGGACTTATTTGATAATACGCTCGGTTTTAGGGAATAATTATGATAATTGTAATAAATATCACATATTTCCAGGTAATTAATACGGAAATATATGATTAAAACCTAGTAAAAAATTTACAGTGATCTTCAACATTTCCCCTGGAAAAATAGTGGAGGAACTGAATTCTCACACATTCCTACTCAACATGACCCCTGCGTAGAATCATCTATACTCAATACATCCAACTTAATAACATTTGCTAAATCCATACTAATAAATTGATATATCAGTAGTAATATCACAGGTAGGTCTAATTAACCTAAAAAAGTTGATGACCTTCATAGGAACATGAGTCCACAACCACTGCACTGCAAAAAATACTATGCAGAACCATTCGGTACGTCTGGAGAACGATGGTGCTCAGAGTATTGTGGTGGAGTTTTTGATATACAGCATAAAATACAATTATTCATCAAGCATAAAAGACCCTGCAATTTATTGTTGTATGACCGTGGAGGACGTAATAACATGTTTCTGTCACTAATGGATAGATGCACTTTGCTTTCATAACAAATTAGTGACTCGGTGGACAATAATGAAAGCAAACGAGGAATAGTTAAACGTTGATATCACAGTACTTTAAGCAGTAACAGTGTGTGGGCGCAGGACCTCTTGCAGAGCTGTTCAGACATGGAGTTTTTGTCCAGAGATAAAAATGATAGAGTGTTCAAGTTATTTCCTGAATTTTTGATTTGAGGTATAGAGTTGAGACCTGCCAAGTCACACCGCTTTGACTATGGGTTTCACTCTGTCCTACCGATCACCGACAGCCCTAGGCTACCACCTAGTTTTCGTGAGGAAAAGGCATCAAGAGCACCTGTTTGAATAGATAAAAATCAGGGCTTTCATTCTTGCCAACCGTCAGTGTTCTTGGTGGGTTCCTGGGTTAATGCTCAGTGTACCAGCGGTTAATTGTCACGTACCACTTAACTTAACTCATCCACTACAAGGCTCATATCCAGCGGCAGAGTCTTAGGACAATTAAACTAAGAGGACACCAAGCACAAACCCAAGCCTGTCTCTAGATCATTGGGACTGTGGCCAACTATGGGCTTTGTAAGCCAATGCAGCATTTGTGTATTAGCAGTCCTGATTGGCTGCACAACTAGACAGCTGGTCATCCTGGTACACCTGCACGTGAGAATGACATGACCATTTTGGGGCCTGGTTGTTCTTCCTCAATGACACAACTTGCATCACACCCATGCCTATGGAGACCACGCCCAATCTCATACAAGCCATTGCTGGCAGGTGTGTGTTGTTGTGTATAAGCTAGGCAAGATAGGACACAGCCGTGCTACAAATTTGGATACAGTGAGTTGAATGTCAATGGATTTTACAAGTTGATGAACGTTGCATTGCTTGCCCTCGTCATCTATAGTAATATCGTATAACGTAAGTTATAATAAGAACTTCTTTCTAGATTTCCATATGGTGTTAGAGAAATGCCATTTAGACCATGGCTCCTTTTTGATGACATTGGAAACAAGAATATTTAAGCATCACACGTGCCATCAAAGAAACGAGGAACAGTTCACCCGGGAAGCGTGATTCTTATTTCATAGCAAGTGTGACACTCAAATATTGCCTCAATATGTTATGCTGTTATCCAGATGAGGGCTCTTTACCCCTCACGGCGCATTCTTGTCCAATTTAGTCTTGCTTCAAGCCGGCAGGTGTCCAAATTCTTATGATAAGGTGATCGGGGGAAGAGAGACATGATCACCGTAAACAAACTTTGAAATGACAGGAGGAAGGCTAGTCCCTGCCCCAAGGTTGGAGAGCTTGGGAAGGGGACTCTATCAGGGTTATTCAGAGAGAGGTGAAAACCAGGATAATTGGCAAGAGAAGAGCAGAATCTAGACCAAATTGCCGATATGGAAAGTGAGATAAATGGGAGAATTTTTGTGTTTTGGTTATTTTGAGCTAGAATTTTCAGTTCTCCAGTTATTCTCCTGAGGTTCACCTTTCTTTCAATAGACCTGTTTGTCTCTGTTGCGTGTATGTTGTGCACGCACTGATAGTTAACACATGGGCACGATTTAGTAGATCGTCCCCACAATGTTACATATCGTGCCCACGTGTTAACTTTTTTTCCCTTGATTACAGTGGCGGAGCTCCGTAATACAGTTGTCGTACCAGTACATTACACACGTTTTGTCACTCACACCCCCATGAATAGCTCTTCAGGTCTACTACCTTGCCTTGGAACTGTTACATAGTTACATACCTACTGCTGTTGATCCAAAAGAAGGCAAAAAACCCAGTCTGAAATGCTCGCCAATATGTAACAAACTGGGAAAAAATTCCTTGACCCCAGAAAGACGTCAGATTTCTCCTTGGATTAAGAAGTTTACCCACATATTAAATATTAGAACCCTTAATATTCTGTGTCTGCAGGAAGTCATCCAGTCGTTTTTTAAAAGACTGTACAGTCTCTGACCCAACCACCTCAACAGGCAGAGAATTCCACAGCTTTATTGTTCTCACCGTAAAATAACCCTTCCTATGCTTTAGGCTGAATTTCCTTTCGTCCAGTATAAATGGGTGACATTGTGTCCAGTGTATAGTCCTGATAATGAATAGGATTCCCGACAATGGTTGATAATGGCCCCGTATATATTTATATAAGGTTATCAGATCCCCTCTAAGGCGCCGTTTCTCTAAACTAAACAGGTTTAAGCTTGTTAGTCTTGCCTCATAACTTAAACCTTCCATACCTATTAATTTAGTTGCCCATCTCTGCAATTTTCTAGCGCTATAATATCCCTTCTTAGGACAGGTGCCCAAAATTGCACGGCATATTCAAGATGCGTCTCACCATTGATTTATACAGAGGCAAAATTATGCTTTCATCCCGAGTGAACTTCCCTTTTAATGCATGCCAATACCTTGCTGGCCTTGGCGGCTGCTGTTTGACATGGCACATTGTTACTTAGTTTGAAGCCTATGATTATTCCCAAGTCCTTCTCCTGCTTGGCTTTCCCTAACTCCATACCATTTAGGGCATAAGTTGCTTGTGTGTTCTTCACTCCAAAGTGCATAACTTTGCATTTATCTACATTAAATTTCATCTGCCATTTAAATGCCCAGTCCCCCAATCTATCTAAATCCCTCTGCAGCGAAGTAACATCCTGCTCACATTGTATTACTTTTCCTAGTTTTGTGTCATCTACTAACACTGATACATGACTTTCAATGCCTATCTCAAGGTCATTTATAAATAAATTGAATAGTATTGGTTCCCTTTAAATATTCCACATAGGCATGGTGGATGCAATCTCATATTTCTCCCTTTATTTCATACAAAGTTTTGTCTCTTTTATCAAGTATAAACAAATAATTTAATAACAGTGTTTATATGTACAGTATGCAACAATAAGCTCGCCTAATGAAAGAAAGTGACGCCCTCGAGTTGCAGTGTGACAGACAGTCACTCCATCATTACATTCAGAGCAAAGAGCACAAAACATGTTACTAAGCAACAAAGTTACACATCATGCTGTTGGTTTTCCCATATGTGATTCATAACATACATACATGTACATGAAGCATACATATACATATATATATATTAGCAATATCCAGTAAGTGTCCTTGGCAAGACACCTAACGGTACATACTCGCCACCCAGGACATACTTGAAAACGAGAGAAATCTCAATGTATCCTTCCTGGTAAAATCCTTTCACAAAAAAAAAAATATCCATCTTAACTACAAACCATATTAAAAACAATTGGCTTATAATGGGAGAGGAGTATCATTAACCAATCCAGTAAATCCCAATCACCTAAACATGGGGGGGGGTCCAAAAGTATGGTTAAAATCAAATGAAGCTCTGATGCTAACTTAACATTTTTTTCCAAAGAAAGTTTGTTTATTCAGCATTTCCCGAAATAATTGGCATCTATGTCCATACTTTTTTTTTCAAACGGTGCATCCATGTTTCAAAACGACAACGAAAATCATCCTATGTCAAAGTAGCTTCGTTTACAGAGACAATTGCCTTGAAGTTGGCCTTCTTCCCATTTTCGAACGTCACAAGGAACTTTTTAGCAAAATCGCCCGCGCAGTATTTTGTTCTGCGTTCAACGAACATTGAGCCCCGTGGGCGCACCTCATGGTAAAGTCCAGCTCGTCATGAAAAATCCTTACCATGCTTGTTTTTAGAATGTCGAGCTCTTCCACAAGCTTTTTGGGAATGGTCTGAGGATTCGAGCCCAGAAATTCCTTCATCTTGGCCACCATGGTCTCATCCGTGGACATGAAGGGATATCTCTCACTTGGTTCAATACGGACATCAAGATGTGCAGATTTTGATCTGCTAATCCACTTTTGGAGTTTAGGGAGATTTTGGGTTTCATCACTAAGATGGATTTTGAGGTCTTCTCTTCAAAGTTTCCGAAGCACTCGTTCTCAGAGCAACCACAATGAAAGTGATAGCGCAATTCTGCACACCGACCACCGCCACTTTTTAAGTCACCTCGTATCGCTATGATCGTCTTTGGGGGATATACATTTTATAGAAGGATTTGGCTTTATAAAAAAATGAGTTAGCATCATTATTTCATTGATTCAACCTTACTTTTCGACCTCCGCTTGTATACACTAAAAGGGCCACTACCACCAAGCAATGAAATGTTCTTATTGTGTTTATTTGATATTGCTTACGTGTGCTTTGTTTTTCTCTTGTATGTTAAGTAAATATTCTCGTCTATAGGTGTCACTGGGTGCCTCCATTGTGTGATATTTTGTGTTGTAAACTGCGCCCCCCCCCCCGTATCTGCCCATCGCTTGCTCCTCACTGTGTGGCTTTGGCCATAGAATGGAGAGAATGAAGGCCTGAAGCAACTCAGACGTAGGGGACTTATTTTCTATTAATCATATAGATACTAGAGATGTTGTATAAAACATATTCTAATATTCAGGTTAAAATATTATATATATTCTAATATAATTACCACTAATCAATTTAATAGTTAAACTCAAATATAGTTTCCTGTAACAATTCTTTACATTAGTTGAGATATGTGTCCATTATCATTTATACTAATAACTAAAATAACTGAGTTATACAGATATAAATAATTAAAAAGAACCTGAAGCAAAAGTGTCCAGAAACCTAATGCTCATTTAATAATGAAATATAGGATCTCTCTGACAGATTTCAATGAAATAAAACGATGATTCATGATTGAGCAGAGATCAGAAGTCCCTAAATTAATAAAACGACAGGTTCAGATTCAGATCGTGTTCTGCGGTTAACCCTTTGTGTATAATAACGAATCACCTTACAGGGAGCAACAAAGTTCAACCAGAAGCCTATCTGAAAGAAGACAATAATAATCAAAAACGCGTCGCTGCGTGAAGGTTAACGGATAAGACAACCATCCCGCCACAGACCGTAGGATTAAATTCAAGGTTTGTATTGTGTTTTGCTAAATTGTATAGTCACTTAGTATATTTGCCTCCCGTTGTGAGTGGAGAGTGAACCAATAATGAAGCCAAAGCAATTGTCTGGGCTACGATAACCTCAGGCAACAGTAACTGGTTCACAAAACTACCAAGCCACGAATAGACGCAGGAGTGAAATCAATGGAAAACCTAGATAATCCAGGCTTGACAATAAGCAATTGTTCAAATTAGTATGGGCGTGATTCAAAACAGTGACAAATTTACCAGATCTGTAGACATTAATGGTCTTGAAAGTTTATTAGAGCTTAGCTTATGTTCACACCTGACTCGAAATCAAACCCATCATCCAGTGAGCTCTGGAATGACTGGTTCTGAACGATACTGGTCATGTTTGGGGGACTTTTATAGTTGAACGTGATTAGGATTTGACGAGTGTTCCCCATTCTTCCATTGTCCTCCCAGTTGCCCCGGTGAAACCACTGGGTGAAGTGGAGGAGTTTCCTCCACCCCTACCATTGTCACCTGCGGTCAGGGCCGCTGGCCCGTCGGCGCCTGGCGCGGCTACCTCACCGAGTTCCCAGCGTTTTCGCCCGGTCTTGGTGAGGCGGTCTGCGCGAGCGTCCGGTGGTGCTGTGCGGGCCAGGGCCTTACCTCCTCTTGGCGCTCCGGGGTCCCGGGTGGCTCGGGTACTGGCTCCTTCAGGGGCAGCGGTGCCGCCACCGGGCAGCGGCCTCCGCCGCAGTGATAGGCTTCAGGTCTTGTCTAGGCCTCTGACAGGGTGCGCACATGGTTGGGCTCCAACAAGATGGCGCCCGGGGCGTGGCGCGCACTGATGACATCATGGGGTTCCAATTGGTACACAGGGAGATACAGGGTTTAAAAGGCCAGAATGCCAATACATCCTAGCTCCAGTATTGAGATAGTACTCTTTTCTCCTAGCTCTGAGTTCTTGCGGATTTACCTGTGTTTGACCCAAATGTGTGACCACGACCACTGTTTCCTGCCTGATCCTTTCTTGCTCCTTGCCTTAATACGACGTCCCTTGAGTTGTTCACCATCACCTGAGGGGCAACCTGACACCTGCATAAACACAATCGTGAGATCACACAAAGAATATATAATACGTATCTTTCGAGTAGTTCTCCCCCAGCGTTTCCTCCCAAAGACGCTGATAACAGGTATACAAAAAATCAACAAATAGGGGGAGTAAACTCTATAAAGAGATACATCATAGTGCAGTAAAACACTTTTTAGTGAGAAGAAAGCCCCCTCCTTTAGATCACACTCACAAAATGTACAGAATTATAAGGCACATCAGTGATTACCACTCCCCTGGATAGGCACAGCCGGAAATGGTTACCCCACCGTCACAGGAAAATGCACGTCAAACTGGCACCAGTGACAGTAAAAAGATGTTTATTTAAAGCAAATAGTAAAAAAGCCAACGTGTTTTGTCCGTAGATAAAGCGGACTTCATCAGGGCAAAAGAAATAATACAGATACATCTCATACAATACATTTATATAGTGTCCGAAATCAAGAAATCCTGCAGTCCGGTGTCCAATTCTGTCCCTCACATCCGGTTTCCCTCAACTCCGTCCCCGGAAATGATATCGCAAAGCAGTTCAGATGACTATAGCAAAACACGCAGAAGCGAAAATGGAAGACCTGCGTATGCTTCTGGGAGATGTAGTGCTTCTGACAAAAAACTCCCAAAACTCCTAAGTAAGGTGCACAGATCCGGAAGTGAAGAACCTCCAAACGGCGGATACCGTGCTTATTGCTGGGAGATGTAGTCCACCTAGATAAAAATAATTATCAGAAGCCGAAATCGCTAATCTTAATTAACAACATATTAAAATAATAGAAGGATCAGCCAAGTGGAGAGACAAAATAAATATAAAGGGAGGATCAGCCAGGTAGAGAGACCGAGCGGAGACACAAAATGTAAGTCTATAAACAACCCCTTATGTCCAGATCAACAGTAAGACCTCTAGTCTTCCAAGTACCCATTCTGTAAATCCCCTCGGTCTCTCTCCTGTCCAAAACTTTCAGAAAGTCTTCCCCTCTCCAATCCTTAACAATCAAATCAGTATTGATTATAATACTTATACTATAATTATAATAGTTATAGTATATAATTATTTTTTCTTTCTTCAAAATGTATCATGTTTGGTATCATTGCCATGCTCTGACCTTTAAATGGACAGTAACCATGACCCTCTAGCTGCCACCATTCAGGAGATATGGGGGTTCAAAGGAACCCCCATATCTCCACCATGGGATTTCCTTGGGAAATCCCCGGGCATCTAGGGGTTCCCCTGCTAACTGACATCATCGCACCATGCGCAATGATGTCAAATGAAGAGGGGGACCCGGAAGTGGAGCTGCCATCTAAGATGGCGGCCCCCACCAGAACTAGGCCACGATCCGGCGCCAAATGGCACCGGATCGTGGTCCGGCACCTCAGGGGTTAAAGACAGGCATCGCTTGAAATGGCAGACACTGCCCTTCCAAGCAATGCCTGTCTTGAGCTTCTAGGTCCTCCTGATCGGGTGGGAAAGGGATCCGAATGGATCCTCCCTCCCTTCAGGCAATCTCCCGGCTTTGCCGGGGGGTCGCCTGAAAATTACTACATCGCGTCCGACGCGATAATGTCATTACGGAGGAAGGGTCCATAAAGGATGCGTCTGACTTCTAGGAAGTCAGAACGCTGCGGGACCCTGGACCAGAGAGGTGAGTATATCTCTGGCTCCCACCAAGCAAATGACATGTGGGGAACGTCCTCCGCATACAGCGGGTGTCAATGAGGACGTTCCCCACATGTCACCCGCAGTCAAGAGATTAATAATAAAATGATTGTATGAGGATAAGTACTGGAGTCACCTGAGTAGTCGGAGGAAATAGAGTGTTCCAATAAACCCCCTATCTCCCGATCCGTGGCAGCTAGTGGTTAATGTTTGGTGTGGTTGGATCGGCCAGAGCATGGTCTTTCCAATGATAGCAAACATGACCATGTTGAAAGGTAGGAAAAAAAAAATGAAAATAAAAAAAATATTTAAAGAATAATAATAATAAAAAAAGTAAACAAGTTTTTTTGTTTTGTTTTGTTAATGCAGCAATATTGTTCCCATTTCATTTATAATGTGAACAATGATGCTGCACTAACGGTTTTTGTCTGGGGTGCGTTTGTTAAAAATCGTGTAATTGTCCCCAAAAAAATGTAACAAGTCTCCCATTTCTAATTTTTTTATCAAGCATAACTCATATAAAATATAACCGCAAATGCTCTCATGTTAAAGTGTGAAAAAAAAAAAACTTTACACGTTGAAAATTATTGAAAATTCTAATATTATAGCATTTTTTGTTATAATATACAGACAGGACATGACGTATACATATCATAATGATATTTTATGAATCTGCTGAGTCTGCCGGAAAGAACGATATATAATATGTCTGGGTCATATAATAAAATAAGGCTTCAAAATGCGTTTAAACATGATGCGCAAAACCGGTAAAAATGAGCTCAGCACACAGGAGTGAAATGGCTCAGCAGCGAAAGGGTTAATGACAAAGCTGGGATGGAATGATGTTGACTTCTTTTAAAAAGCAGCACCATTTCAATGTCAGTCTAAAGACCATCACGGTTAAAATACACTGCTTCAATGTCAGCATTAAAAGGCAAAACAAAAAGAGCCAAGCTATTACTCAATCTATAACTAAGGCAATTAGCACAACCCAATAATTTTAACATGCAAGTTGTAAATGTACAAAATTCCCATTTCCAGTCCGAAATTATATGCTTTTAATCCGGAAAAGAAAAAAAGCCAAGAGTGATTTGCCTTAAGTGAGAAATGACATATCGGGTGATGTCTGTATCTGACGAGCCACCCTAGGTTTCACAATCAGAACATTTCAACAAATAAAATCATTATAAACCAGGTCTCTTTTTCGAATAATTATTGTAATTTTTTTTTAAATAAACCCATAAAAATATTTATAATTTTTCACTAATTAGAGATGCCACGAACATCACGGACACACGGCTTCCCATCTAATGTGGGAGAAATGGTCTTTATTTGTAAATTCTATAAACTGTATTTATCATTTACTAAAAATATCAAAACATTATCAGGTATTTTGATTTGCCGTGGTGTGTATTATCAGGATTGTGTTTTTGTAATAGATTTATAAAGTTACGTCGCGGAGCTTTTCAAGACGTCAAGGACATGCTATGGAGACAATATGACAGCTAGAGTGAAGACGTGACGTTTCACTTATGAAAGTTGCAGCACATTGTAGAGGATGGAAGGAGTTTGTCATTCAGAGTCCTTGCAGTGAAAATGCGTAAAGCCTGGGTGGACAAAATAATTCAAAACGCAATAATAAATGCATGAAATGTCCATACAGGTTGATTAGAAAGAAGGGGTTAAACATCTGAATTTTCCTAGAAATGATTGAAGACCCTTTGCACTGAACGTCGTATTACAATGTCAGCGCAAACAATGCGCGTTAACGTCTACTGCGGGTGGACCTACGCGAACCTTTCGTACTGTACTGCGCGCGTCCTATACGTAACATTGTGAGCGCGAATGCGTTTGTGCGCTGGTACGAGGATGGTTTTACAATCTATGCGCAAAATTTAACGCACAGCGTTTGCGTGCGTAATTTTACCGTCTTTTAATAGCTGGTGTTAATGGCAAATCTGAACGTCCTGGCCGAACCCAAATACACCAGCCAAAAAAATAATACAGCACAGTATAGTTACACATTCTACACATACCCAAACAATAAAATGGAGAAGTTGTGTGTGTTTTTATTATTGCTGCAGCATATATACTCTGACTTTGACAGGTGCAAAAACTTAACGGGACACAATTGTGGTGGTTAATTCTGATTGGCTGAATCGCGTGAAAAAACAATCCGCCCACCTATTTCTGCTCGCAATGTTAAAACGGCGCGCGCGTTTTTGAAAGTCTTTTTTACATGCTTTATTTTTTGACGCATGAAAAAATGCGCGAGGTTTGTAATAAGAGTGTTAATCTTTGCGCGTTAAAGTATAACAAGTAGGGCCCAAAGTAGTTTACCAGGAAGGATACATTGAGATTTCTCTCATTTTCAAGTATGTCCTGGGTTCAGCAACATTAAATTGTTACAGTGTTACAAATACAAAGTAATAAAATGCAACATATTTAAAAAATTGCACCATAACAACCAACACCGATCAGCACCTGGTGTTACACCAAAAATGAATGTACTGATATACTTTGCACCCCTTGAGGGTTAGCTGGTACAATAGTGAGGGTTCTTGTCTGCGTAATGAGTCAACCTCAAAAAGTGCAGAGAACAATATATAGTGCAATACAGTCCATGGAGTCTATAACTATAAGGCACACACGATGAAGATATACTTACACAAACTGCAGGCCTTAATTCTTGTCGTATCACTTGTGGTTAGTTATTCAGCCTGCCCAAACGCCTACTCTCTCCTGATCCTGGAACAGGTGGACCTCAGAGGGAAGAGAAAAGGACAACCAATTTGGTATGTACAGTATATAATAGGTACCGTAGAGCTGGATAGGGGACCAATGGCTAGACACTAATCACCCTCTTCTGGTTCTGGGTCTCAACCTGACCCTTGTCTTCTCGTCCAAAGGTTGTCCGATACAGGGCACAAGCTTCGAAAAGCCCCTCTGGGTTTGTAGCTCCTGCCTCGTGTAGAACCAAAGAATTGGAACCACCCAAGTAGGATACAATCCAAAAAGATATTTATTAATAAAATAATTGCATATAAAATCAAATGAGCAAACAATCATGAATTGGCAAAAATCGAGAACATTATGAATCAAAAAGAAGGGGCCAAATGCATTTCACCTTAACATGGCTTCATCAGTGGCTAGTTGTGATACTGTAAGATGCTTATGCGGAAATTACCCTAACACAGACTCGTTTGCGGAGGAAGACATTTTAATCTCACTTTCTCAGATTATCTCAGATTATCGTTTTTGAGAACACAGCCCCTATTCCGACCCATCCTTTAAATCATTGACTAGGACCGTTAGGCTAGGATACTTAACAGCTCCACTCGTTAACTTGATTGCTCCAGTCACCATTGAGATCTGGAAACTTGGCTTTATCAGCAGACTACTGTAAAATAATAACTCATATACTTTTTATGGTAGCCAGTAACAATGTGTCAACTGGAGATTAACACATTATTCCAACCTCACTCATTATTCTCGGCTGTAGACTTGGGATGAGCTGTTCGGTTCGATCTGTTCGGAGTTCGCATCGAACACCGGCCGTTCGACAGTTCGCGAACTTCAAATATTTTGGGACGTTCGCCAAAAGTTCGAAAAAATAAATAAATTTGAAAAAAGTATAAAAATTCTTAAAAAATACTAAAAAGTCTAGAAATAAAGAGACTCTTTACTGCAGAATATTATAAGCAATGGTTTATTAGATATTGAATTAAAACGGGAATATTATATATATTCTCTGCTCTGTCGGGTTCAACATTTCTTCTGGAGGGATCTGCCAAATGGGGGGGTGCATTTAGTTGAGATTGTCCACATGCCACCCCCCATGTGCGTATGTGTATATATGGTCTGAGGTCTGTGGGTGGGTGTATATATATATCTGCATGTTGATACATACGTATATATAGGTCTGCGTGTTGATATATATACGTATATGTCTGTGTGTGGTATCAATGCATCCCTACTCTATACACAGCGCTCCATGTCCCTATAATATATATGATAGGGGTTACCTTTTTTATATTTTTATACTATTCCTATTAAATTAACAGTAATTTTTGATGTATTTTATTCAGTAGAAACTTTTTTTGCCTATATAACATGTGCTTTGTAAAACAAAAAAAAAGGTTTTGTGTGTACATTTTAATTTAGTTAGTGGATTCCTGTCCAGTGTGGTGAGAAACAAACGTAATGCAGTGTAGACACACTGTGAGGTGGAGCGGAGTGAAGTCAAGCCTACAAAATGTTTGCTTCTCTTCACTTCGCTACGCTGTGCATCGCTACACGCTCAGTGTGTCTCAGCCTTTATTCCCGCATCGCTAGCTTACCGAATCAGTTTGTATACTTGTTACTGACCCTGCTTGTTCTGAGGACCCGATCTGTTGCCGACTTTGCATGCCATTTGACTATTCTCTCTGTGTATTCCCTGCCTGTTCTGTTTGCTTCCTGTTGCTACTGGTGTGCGCGAATCTCACCATATACAGTAGCGCAGTACAAGTGCCTAAACATTGCTGTCCCGGTTTTGTTATAGCTGCTGATGTAACTGAATAGATCGGGGATCTGCATTACCAAAAACTCCACCACTGCACTCTTCCACAATACCGCAGAGGGGTTACGGTGTGAAGGCACTTGCTGCCACCAAAGGCAAAATATTTGGGTGCACTGACGCCTGTACCAGATTCATATAATTTTAATATTTGACTGCAGGGTCCAACCCTGCACTCTTCCACAATACCTCAGAGGGGTTACGGTGTGAAGGCACTTGCTGCCACCAAAGGCACAATATTTGGGTGCACTGCCACTGACGCCTATACGAGATTCATATCATTGTAATGTTGGACCGCAGGGTCCCCCACTGCACTCTTCCACAATACCACAGAGGGGTTACGATGTGACGGCACTGTTGCCGACACTAAAGGCCCAATTTTAAAGCACCTATTGTTACTTTCATCCAAAGCCTGCATAAGTTTCACCATAATTTAGCCAAAAAATCACTAAACTTGTTCTGCGTGTCCTAAAATGTCTCCTCTTTTCATACAGGCTGCCGCCCCAAGCAGTTGTTTATGAATAGATGAAAGGAAAACCATTTACCGTCATTTGAAATGTCATTTTTTTGCTTTTAAATGTTTGTATACATCCTACAAATCCGCCACTTCACAGTCAGGTTATGGGGACCTCCTAGGCACGATATTTGAAGGAATTTTTTGTTTTTTTTCTTAACCTTTATTTCATGGAAAACTCACTGTTCCTTTAAAAACATTTTTTTTTTACTTTTTGTCTTTGTTTCCTGTCCCCCAGGGCACTACCTGGACCCCCATACATCGTTTATGGCAAATATCTTGCATATATGCCCTTCTGGAGGGCACTCTAAAAATCGAACTTTCGAGTCCCATTGACTTCCATTGAGTTTGGTTCGAGTTGAGTTCGAACTCAAACTTTTGAAATTGTTCTCGTTCGAATGCGAACCGAACACGGGGGTGTTCGGCTCATCACTACTGTATACACTATACAGTCATATGTAGTAGAATACTGGGCACAAATAGATCCCACTGTACTCCCCTGGCCCTGAAGTTACCTGCTTTAAGTAACCTTTTTTTTTTGTAAATATCTGTTTATTGGTTTATCAAACAAAGACAAGCAACATGGAACACGTAGGTTCATTAAAGCATTTTGAAAATCGACAGAGGGACGCGCAGGACCCTTATAATGTTGCAGTATAGACATAAAGATATAAACATAGTCATGGGGAAAGTGGAGAAGGAACATAGGGAATGAGGATAAGTGCTGCAAAACGACCTGACAGGTATTGCAATAAGTGTCTGGGTTTCATTGCTGAGCGTGTTTATGTCATGTGGGGACAGTAAGTAACGCTTGAAAAGCTTGGGACGAGGATTGAAGTATCCAGCTGGACCAGATCGCCGTGTATTGGGGTAATCTATCGGAGGCACTAAAGACCAGCTGTTCCACTGTGTGCAACTCTTCCATGCGAGTAAACCACAGTGAAAGAGGCGGTGGTGTGAGCTGTAGCCAGTAGAGTGGCACCAGCGCCTTGGCAATGTTCAGTATGCGAATGGCCATAGTGCGTTTATATGCTGCAACAGAGTATGTATTATGGTGTAAGAGGAACGCGGCCGGTGTAAACTCTGGGGGAGGGTCCGTGAACACCTTAAGTATATCATGAATCCTTGACCAGAAAGGTTGTAATTTCGGGCACTCCCACCAGATATGTAGCATGTCTCCCCGTGCCCCATTACATCTCCAACATTGAGCTGGAACTTGAGGATCGTAACGATTAATCTTATCTGGGGTGCGGTACCATAGGCTGAGGACTTTATATGCAGTTTCCTGCGTTTTGGAAGAGACCGAACAGTGATGTATCAGTTCACAAATCTTGGACCATTGTGCATCGGAAAGAACCACATCCAGCATGTTTTCCCACTTTCCCATATACGGCGGAGGCACATCCGAGGCCGCCTCCCTTAGCAGAGAATAAAGCAGGGATAAACCGTGTGAGAGAGGTCCCTTGATGCAGCAAAGTTTCTCGAAAGACCGTAGCGGGCGCCCCAGTTGGTGTTTCTGAGGTAAGCTGTCGAGATAATGTCGGAGCTGTGCATAGTGAAACGTGTGGAGGAACGAGATGGGACTATCTCCCATCAGGTCCGCCAGAGGCCGGCAGGTCGAGTCGTGGACAAAGTGTAGAATGCGCGGTGTGGGGGACCTGGACCAGTCTCCGTATCGAGTGGGGATCTAGTCCAGGAAGGTATTCTTCATTGTGCACCACCGGTGACATAGGAGAAGGGAAAGATGTGAGGCCGAATTTCGTAGCTGACCTTCGCCATATCCCGAAAGTCGCCTGCGTGTGTGGCGATGAACCAGCCAATCTCCGGCCCTCCCTCAAAGTGAGCCAGGGAAGGACGGTCAACGGTCTGCCCACCAGCTCTTGTTCCACTGCCCTCCACAGCTTAACTGACCCCTCTCTCGACCATTCCACCACCCGTTGAAGGTGGCATGCCTGGTGATAGAGGCTGAAATTGGGTAAGGCTAAGCCTCCCATCGCTCTGGATCTGGTAAGGACTTCGTAACTCAGTCTAGGGCGTTTACCTCTCCAGATGTAGGTGGCCACCATGGATCTAAGAGAGGTGAAAAACGCCCTGGGGAGATCAATAGGTATTGTTTGCATGAGGTATAGGAGTCTAGGCTGGACATTCATTTTGACCACTGCAATGCGGCCGAGCCACGCGATGTGTGGGTAATTCCAGTTGGCTAGGTCGCGTTGCAGGGCTCCTAGAAGCGGTGGGAAGTTATCCTGGTAGAGGGAGTGATGTGACGGCAGCCATATGCCCAGGTATTTGATTTTATCTGTCATCCATTTAAAGGCGAAGTGTGGTCTCAGTGCCTGGGCTCTAGGTTCTGGCACTGTGACATTGAGGATATTTGATTTTAAAAAATTTATTTTCAGGTTAGAGAGTCTGCCGTACTCCTCAAAAGCCGCCATTACCCCCGGTAGGGAGATCTCCGGTCTAGTTACAAAAAACAAGAGGTCATCCGCATATGCCGCTACTTTGTGCTGTTGAGTTCCCACCATGACCCCCGAGATATCAGGATTGGATCTTATAGCCTCCAGGAATGGTTCTAAAGTCACCACAAACAGCAGCGGTGATAGAGGGCATCCCTGCCGTGTGCCATTGCGGATGTCAAACGGGGTCGTAAACACCCCATTAACACATACGCGCGCAGTCGTGTTCCCATATAGGGCACCGATCCAGGTGCAGAGATGAGGGCCCAGGCCTATATGTGTCAAAGAGAGGGAGATAAAGTCCCAGTCCACTCGGTCAAAGGCCTTCTCCGCATCTGTGGACAGGAGCGCCAATGCCTGAGAGGAGCGTCGTGCATGATGCATGAGCTGCAGGGTCCGCATGGTGTTATCCCGGGCCTCTCGGCCGGGGACGAACCCCACTTGGTCCGCGTGGACAAGCGCCGGAAGGAATGGTTTCAGCCTGTCCGCCAAAATTTTGGAGAAGAGCTTCAGATCGCAGTTTAAGAGGGAGATGGGTCTGTAGCTTGTGCACATTTCAGGATCTTTGCCTTCCTTCGGCAATATCGTAATGTTTGCACTGAGGGTCTGTGTGGGAAGTTGCAGTCCGTCCGTCAAGTCATTCAGAGCCGTTAAGAGATGGGGAAAGGATCGCGGCATAGCTTTTATAGTACCTGATCGGGAGACCATCTGGGCCGGGACTTTTGCCAGTCTTAGAGGTTTTGAGTGCAAGAGCCAGTTCGTCTATAGTCAAGGGGCGGTCAAGGAGGTCAGATGTTTGGCGAGAGACTTTTTTGGTGGAGTACTTGGTCAGATAGGATAGAATGTCAGAGCGCTTGCGTGCCCGATCTAGAGGGTTAGTGGTCCCCTGCAAATCATATAGTGCAGCATAATAGTCACGGACTATCTGAAGCAATTTTATTGGTAGCCGCTGCAGTGCGCCCTGTTTATCTCGCAATTTAGCAATATAGGCAGCTGATCTTTTTTTGGCTAACATCCGAGCAAGCAGTCTCCCACTCTTGTCTCCATGGGAGTGGAAGAAGGCCTTTGAGCGTAGGTATGTCCTATGATAACGCGTATTTAAGAGTTCAGCTAGGGACCTGCGCAGTTCAGTCAATAGGGCCATGGTATTGGGATCGCCATCTCGCTTGTGGTCCGAGGAGACCTGAGATATTTGTTGTTGGAGATCGCGTATGTCAGCCGAACAGCGTTTAGCTCGTTCAGCGCCTTTACGGATAAAGTAGCCTCTGACCACACATTTATGTGCCTCCCAAACCATAGGTGAGGACACGTCCCCTTTTGCGTTCCTCTCAAAGTAGTCAGTAAGGACCTGTCGGCCTTCCTCAGCCACAAGCGGATCAGATAGGAGGGAGTCATTTAGGCGCCAGTTTGGTGCAGTGGGTTTAAACATGGGTGAGCGAAGGGTAATGGTCACCGGGGCGTGGTCGGACCAGGTGGCTGTGCCTATCGTGGCAGAGCGCAAAGCGGAGAGGTAGTACTGGGGGACGAAGAGATAGTCAATTCTAGAATATGATTGGGAGGAGTGTGCGTAAAAGGAAAAATCTTTACCCGTAGGATGTAGTGTGCGCCAGCAGTCCGCAAATCTATCATTATGTAAAGAGCTCCGGCAGGAGCGCAAGATATGTGGAGGGATAGAGGAGCGGCCTGCGGAAGTGTCCCAGTGAGGTTCTAGAGGTAGGTTAAAGTCCCCCCCCAATACCACGAGTCCCTCCGCGAAATCCCGTAGCGCCCGCAGAGTTGTGGAGAGGAACTTGTGTTGTGCTTTGTTAGGGGCGTAGCAATTAGCGAAGGTGTAAGTTTGGTTCATGATCTGCCCTTTCACGAAAATGAAACGTCCCCCCGCATCAGTCACGGAATCAAGCAGTTGAAACGGGGTTCGCTTATGAAACAGAATTGCCGTCCCCTTGGACCTGGCCTCAGTATTATGACTAAAGAACCCAACTGGATAATGGGAGTTAATGAGAGAAGGTGCCCTCCCCTCTTGAAAGTGAGTCTCCTGTATATACACGACCGAGGCCCTCTGGGAGCGGAAGTCACGCATGGCATGAGAGCGTTTCTCCGGGCTATTTAGTCCATTAGCGTTGATAGAGACAATGAGTAAATCAGCAGGTGTCAGTGGTGCGTTACATTCAGTTAGCATTTCTATCTCCTCCTAAGGGAACAGGGGGAAGGGAAAAGGAACAGAAAATCAGGGGTAACTATATACAAGCACAAAGAGGTGACGAGCGGCGGGCACGGCGATAATCCCAGTGAAAACACGGAACTACAACCGTACTCTGTGGAACCGCTAACCTCAACGGGGTCGTGGTCGAGCCCCACCCGGGACCGCCAACTAAAGTGTTTACAGAAAAACTAAACTTTTGCAGAGCAATAATACGACTCTTGAATTAGCATAAGAAAACATTGTGGGCAAACAAACATGTCAAAGGCCCTAGGCCAACTTGTTGAAGGGATCAAAACGAACCTGACCTGGGTTGGGGCGCCGGCGGAGGCTTTCCGGCTGGGCCCAAAAGAGAGATAATAAAAATAATAATAGTCCCTGCGCAAGGCCTATTGTGCAGCAATGTATAATGAGATGTCTCGTCCAGATTGGTCTTAAGGTTTCATCGCCATTAAGGTAGCGAAGAGCGGGCCCTCATTGCTCGGATGTAAAGAAATCTGACAGCTGCTCCAGAGGGCTTCCTTGCCCATGTGGAGTAACGATGCCTTCCATTCCCACTAGAATGAGGCCGCGGAGGTGTTCCAAAATGTGTGGAGGTCCCTGCCGGTGTCGTTCCCGATAAGCATGCTCGTGGAAGGCCAGCTTAAAAGACAGGGCAAAGTCCCAGATAAATCCGGAAGAAAGAGAATCCACTGTAAACCGCTTGTGGAGGGACCTGTCGAGGGCATCTTCCTAATCCGCTCGTCGCCCTGTGATTACGAAAAAAGAAAAAAGAAGGGGGGCAAGCAGCCGTGGCACAGGGAATACCGCTGATGAGAGGTCTCGTTGTAAAGTATGCTTTCAGCGGGTCAGAAATGAAAAATTAGATCCTGAGGGTTTGCAGGCAAGGCAGATGATCATCGATTCACGACTGCGAGCCCGCACGTCTCCCCGCTTGACCGCGGCTTTTCCCCGTGCGCGGGGGGAGGGGGGTCTGGCGTGAGCCCCGTGCCGCCTGGTTATACAAGGCAAGAGGGTCCGGCCACTCAAACTGCAGGGGGGTAGTTGTAGGTCTGCCGATAAGGCCTCGACATCCTCCGGACTTTGCAGGATACGTGTGCCCTGTTCAGAGATGACTGCTAGGCCTGTTGGGGTATGCCACCGATAGCGGAGTTGCTGATCCCGCAAGAGCGAGGTAAGGGGCTTCAAGGCACGCCTGTAAGCTAGCGTGGCTGGTGACAGGTCAGGGTATAATTGAAGCTCGGACCCTTCATAAGAAAACTGCGTGGCTTCTCGTGCTTTGCGTAATATATCTTCCTTGAGGTTAAAGTCATATAGACAGCATATCGCATCTCGAGGCGGGCTACCCGGCGGGCCTTTCGGTCTGAGGGCTCTATGGGCCCGGACAAAGTCTATAACTGATGATTCGGGCCTGTCCAGCAAGGAATTAAAAATGGAGGAGAGCATACCCTTAAGTTGTTCCGCAGACAGCTCCGTTTCAGGTAATCCCCGCAGCCTAAGGTTGTTGCGACGTCCTCTGTTGTCCAGGTCAGCCAGATGTAGGGCCATGTTACGCAGTTGACTGGAACGCAGGTGTAAAACTGATGTTGTCACTTCGTGGGCTAGTCGCAATGAATCTGAGCCCTGTTCCAACGTGTCTACCTGAAGCGCTAGGCCCTGGATGTCTTGGCGCACGTGCTGTAACTCGGCCATGATAGAAGAGCGCAATTCTGTGTTGGCGTCTTTTAAATCACTTTTGGTGGGTAGATTGCGCAGCAGAGGAAGCCATGTCGCCGGATCCATTGAAACCGCATCTGCAGCGTGTGCCGACGGAGTTGAGGAGATCCCAGGCTCCGATGGTATCCTTGTCCCGGCCGCCATCTTGTCCGGCGGACCCTCCGGGGAATCTGCAGGCCCCACCAGAAATCGGCGCAGGGAGGGGTGTCACTCACCCGGTCAGTTCCCTGAGGTTTCTGGGTGCCGGGGGTTTTATTAGATTTCCCCATCGCCAGTCAGGAAGTGCAAGGGAGCCCAATATAGCCGGAGTCTGGACGGAGCTCTGCACTCACGCGGCCATCCCGAATGGCGCCCAAACCACCCTGCTTAGTAAACTTGTGCAGTGTTGCTCTTCTCTCTATGGAGTCCTCTGGATTCCAAGAGCCAATACCAGCAGTAGTGCATGTCTCTGCTGCTGGTACATTGCAGTGGTTCATAGCTACAGGGTGATTCATGTAGACCCGAACCCAAAGTTTTTAATATAAATTAAAAAAGAATAAAAGGGAATTAGTGAGAGATTCAGGAAGCATACCCCCTCTTATGTTGAGCACATCCCATCACAGAATGTTCATTAGATGGCAGTACAGTTGTGGGAATAGTACTCCCACGTAACAGAAGGTCTTATTTGGAACTGACACAGGGTTCCTGCCAGCAAGATGACACAACATGCCACACATCGCATCAGTCAATGATGATAATCCAGTTTTTAGAGGGCCATGCATTTCCAAGAATCGGTGGCCATCCTGATCTTACAGGCTTAGACGTCTATTCATGGGTTTTTGGAAGGAATGCGTGCACCTTAGCAAGCATTATCAGATAATATTAGGAATGAGATACCAAACATTTATGATGCAATATTGAGATGCAGTAGCAACAACAAGTAGTGGCACATTGACAAGTGCCTAACAGAAAACAGTGGCCTCTTCCGGGACTTGTTGAGATGGGATGTGCTCAACATAAGAGGAGGTATGTCTCCTGAATCTCTCATTAATTTTGTTTCATTTGTTAAAGCTCTATAATATAATTCTGGGTTTGGCTTTGTATGAATCACCCTCTTTCATGACACAAGCCTCGAATACAGAGTCTTGAAGATAAGAGAGCCGGTAACAGGGAGCTGCTAAAGGTTACGATTATTGCTTTAGCAGCTCCCTGTTACCGGTTACATTGGAATAGATTCCAGGATGCGTAAAAGATTAACAAGACAGGTTGATCAACGGACAGAAACAAAGATAAAAAAAATAATGAGAAATTGTCACCACAAAGGATGGTAGATTTTCTGTTACAGTATATAAATTATAGCAGACATACATTATTTAAGATTTCTTCTCGTTATATCTCCTTTACTTGTCTGGACACAGTATATAAAGTAAGCGAGAGTTAAAAGCTGTTCGAGACAATCTGCTGAGAATCGTGTTTATTTTATGACCCAAGTCTGTTACAAATGTTGTCCTGCATTACCGGAGCTTCCTTGCATTGCCACGCTGTCTGTCAACCATAAATAAGTGTGAGCATCTCGATCCTTTTAACACATTGAGATAGAATGCCTGCTGAAGCAGAGAATGCCAATTTAAAACCTGTTTAGGATCAGAATGTAACGTGTTTACTGGTTACAGCTATACTTTTTTAAGACAAGAATATGTTGTGCAAATTCCGGACGTAAAAAATAAACCGCTGAAAAAATGCATGGCAAAAGATGAATTTTAAAATCATTGTTCCAATACATTAAGGGCTACATTACATTGTTCGCAGTAAAATGGGGACGCAAAGGAGAAAAATCTGCGCCTGCAGGTTTCTCCTGTGCGTCCCCGTTTTACCGCGATATTACAATGCAGATGCTTAAAAAGCTGCCTGTATTGTTACCGGGCGCTAAGCCCCAGGATGCGCGCGGCAGCGCTAAGTGCCGCCGCGTGCATCCACTCGATGGAGTCCATAGGACTCCATTGAGTTTCTCCTCTGCCGGTCACATGACCTGCCGGATCTCGCCTCGCAGGTCGGCATAGTGATCTGCAGGGAGAGACTGGGGGACTTTTCCTCCAGTCTCTCCCTGCTCCCGCCGGACGGAGGAGGCGGACAGAGCCACGGTCCTCACCGCGGGATAGGAGGTGAGTATCTAAATATTTTTGGGGGGTTTCTGGGAATCCGTTAGCACCACGTCCTGGCTGTGGTTAACTTTTCGCTAACCAGAGCCGGACGTTAATCAGCGTTAGGACTTTGTAATCCTAACGCTGATTAACACTTAACCCGTTAGCGTTTGGATTGTAATATGTGGTGGCCACCAGGGCTAACATTAACGCTCACTCAGGTGAGCACTAACATTAGCACCAACAATGTAATGTAGCCCTAAATCTTTAATCCCTTCCCTACCGTGATCATGTATACACAATCAGTGGGAACAGAAACAGCAGCCCGAGGTCGTGTTAATATGATCTGGGGTTGTGCTTTATGACTGCATAGGAAATTTGTTTGCTGCAAACTAATTTCATTTGCTTTTGGGCTCCAGATGGTGCCACCAAAGGTTTAGCGCTTTAAACATAATGCCGAAGGTGCTAAAACTGGTTTAAATCAGTTGGGGCACATCCCCTGACATTTGGGACACTCCCCGGCCAACAAGGAGACATGGGCTGCAGTTCTAACTGCAGGAACTCTGTTTGGCCAGTAGATGGCGACATCTGCCTGCAACCTACGTTATTACAGTAATAAATACATTGGGAATAATCCCAAATATTTCTTACTGTATAATCAATTAAAAATCATTTTCCAAAAGTCCACTGGTTCCTGGCAGTGGATTTTTGGAAAATCACTTGGTAGTGAAGGGGTTAAGCTACTATGTGCATTTAAAATCTATCAATTATATTTATTATTATTTTTATTATAGAAACATAGAAACATAGAAAAATTTCGGCAGATAAGAACCTTTCGGCCCATCTAGTCTGCCCAATTACATGGATACTTAACCTGGATTTATCTTTTGTTTAGGATAGCCTTATGCCTATCCCATGCTTGCTTAAATTCAATTACTGTTTTGGCCTCTACCACTTCTACTGGAAGGATGTTCCATGTATCCACCACCCTCTCAGTAAAATAATGCTTCCTGATGTTACTTTTAAACCTTTGCCCCTCTAATCTAATTATTCTTTATTTATAAAGCGCCAGCATATTCCACAGCGCTGAATCAATCTCTCATAAGCCAGAATCCAGTGTTTTAGGAGGCAGAGAAAAAAAAAGGTGCTCTCTGGTAAGACTGTAAAGGAGCTTTATTACATAAATGCCTTCACAACGTTTAAGCACAGGCACGAGGAGCACAGATTTACATCATTACAAGCTACTACTTTTTAATTTTTGTTTTGGGGAAAACTAAAAACAAAAACCCCCCAAAAGCTGAAAACCAGTCACTTGCTGCGCTCACATTAAAAGAAGTCGCAGAATCTGTTCCCTTAAAGTGAAGCAAATATGGAGAATGTTAGGGCTTGGCTTAAGCCTAAAACATACACAAATAGTAACCTAACCCTAATTTCGAAGTCTAACCCTAGCTATGGAAAACGATGCTCCATTTCCGCCTGGAGCTTCCAAAATTCTAGGCATCAAAATAAAGCTACGGCTGAGGGTCTTTTTCAAGACATGACTTTTTTACCACTTCATTTTTTGATGCTGCTTTATTTTTGACAATTTTTCAATAGGATATCAAAACTTGCTTTGCTTTGGATTAAAAAGGGGGGGTGCTTTTTCCTTTTTTTTCGTGTGTTTGTTTATTTTTTACATTTTACACGGTCGTGTTTGGTATCATTAGAAAGGCCAGACCCGTCCAATTCCACCTAATATGAACTTTTGGTGTATAAAGGGACCCCCGCTCTTCTTGCAGGAGAGCTTGTGTTTTAGATGAGCCAATGTGTAATAACGCATTGCGCCATCACCTCCACATTAAGGGCCTGTTCACACCTCAGCATTTTACAGCGCTTTCCTGCGCACTGTAAAACGCTCAACCCCGGAAATCCCATGATTTCCTATGGGGCTGGTTCACACCTGGACGTTTTACAGAGCGCAGGAAAGCGCTGTAAAACGTCCGAAGCTCAAAGAAGTATGGGAGCTTCTTTGGGGCGTATAGCAGCGCGTTCCCGGCCATAGACATAGGCGCGAACGCGCTGCAATGCGCTTTCGCACGTTTTTTCGTACGCACGATACGCGCGTTAAAAAAACAGCATATTGCACACATTTGAAAAATGCTGAGGTGTGAACCCAGCCTTACTCCTAGAGTGGGAAATGAGAAGGTGAGTTAGTGCAGTGGCATTGTTTGCTATATACGTAAAATGTATGTATGTAGAAATGAGAAAAAAGTAAGTTTTGCATTTAATTTTTTTCAGTTTACATGGTCATGTTTGGTATTGCTGATCAGACACTAACCTTTCCAATGACAACACACTTGACCTTGCGCGCTGTAACAATCTGAGACGCAGGGTTCCAAAGTCCCCCTGTCTCTCGTCACTTCAGTGCCACGGTCTAGGTTGTCGATGAAACGATACATTGTGCCATCGTCTCCACACTTGCTGGCAGTGTGGGAAATGACAAGGTGAGTTAGCGCAGCATCACTGTTCACTTTATAATTGTAAAGCGAATAATAGTGCCGTGTTAGAAAAAAAACTATTTTATTTGTTATTATATTATTATTATACTTTATTTATATAGCGCCAGCATATTCCGCACCGCTGAACAATAGGCATGTTATAGACAGGGTTCATTACACTGAGACTGCAATACACTGAGACTGAACAACATTTTGACAAACCAGTACAGGAGGAAACTAGGGACCTATTCCCGTGGAAACTTACAATTTTTACATAAACCAGATCATGTTTGGTATCACAGGAAAGGCCATAATCCGACCTTTCCAATGATACGTTATATGTCCCTCTAGCCTGTATGGCTCAAGTTTAAAGGGGCCCTCGTGGCAGGCACCTGTAGGCACATGCCTCCTCTGTCTAATTATAAATCTGGCCGTGGACGAGCCTTTGTCAAATCTTGAAATGCAAGAGGGGTGGGTCTTGGGAGCAAAAAATGTGTTACAAAAAATACATGTATTTAAGGTCATTTTTAGTGTTAGAGTACAATGGAAATGACAATTTCTCTGTTGTTACCAAAGGAATGACATTCTCATACATAAAGAAGAGCACTGCAGCTTGTCTGAGCAGTATATCTCTTGTTCTGAGTTCTGAAATGTGTCATTTTTACTTTTTTAAGTGTAAAGAAATGCAAAATGTGTTTATGTCTTAAAATCATTTTAATAACACTGCTTTATCTACTTCAGGGCCGTCAAACTCCGGCCCCCCCAGATGCTTCTGAACTACAACTCCTTGATTCCCTGGTCATCTATTGCAATAAAGGAATTCTGGGATTTGTAGGTCTCAACATCTAGGGGGGGTCATCATGAGTTTGTCATCCCTGATTTACTTCAAGCAAAATATTTATTGCGTATATTTGTGTCTAGGATAAGGAATGCTTCACATTTGCAAGGTGACGCTTGCGTTCCTCCTGCCTGTGAGATGTTGCAAATCAAACTCGAAGGGAAACTTAGTTGCAGGGGAAGACGGATCATCGCATGAATAAAGTACGATGGGATGGCAGGTATTTCAGTCGCTGACAATGTACAGATCTGACAACACTGTCAGCGTAAACAATGTTTACCAGGCATCCTCTCATTCTGCTGTTTGTTACTACAAGAAAGCAACATCGGTTCAACATTCTATTTTCAAAAGCAGAAGAAAAACGAACAAAAAAAAAATCAATCCACTACTGCTATTACAGCCTAGAATGATAAAACATACATGGGGGGGGGGTATTCAGCAAGCGCCAGCGTTTGCCATAGTTAAAATCACTGGAGAAGATCGCCATTTTTGTAACGGAGGCAAATGCATGCGTTTCACAAAAGGGGAATCCAAACAGCCGTAGAAAAGGCTTTGCTGTGAAGCTTCTCCTGCAGTAATTTGGATTATTCTTTTGCGAAGCACCATTTTTGGAGATTTTTTTTGTCATTTTTGCCAGTGTTTGCAGCATTGGCAAACAAGGGCACTTAAATGCTGAATAACCCCATTTTATTTGTTTTAGAAGTTAAAGCATGTTAACATTTGAATCTGATCATTTGCAATAATCAATGGATTGATTGACCAATGTGCTAAAAAAAAAGATATGAGCTGAAAATAATCTGTTATATGAATTTATTGTGTGTTCTTTATTTTGCTTTAGCAACTTGAATAATATTTATTTGTATTTTTTCAGCACAGAACGTACTGAAACGTGTGCCTTGATAGATCTAACTTAGCGCTTTGTTATGCTTTTATTATAATTACCACTTTCACACTTTAAAAAGACGCTTCTCTTCACCCTCGAGCTTCTTTAGCAGAATATTCATAGGTGTCTGACTAGTGACTAACTTTCTCAGCTCCAGCTTTGACCCGTGTCAATCAAGCCTGCTCTAAACTATAGAGCCGATTTATCTTTTTGATTCTGTTCAATGCTTTGGACACTTTTGATAGAAGAGAGAACCCATTTATTTTTCTTATACCTCTGTTTTCCTATGATTCTTAATTTTTTTCTACTGTTTTCTTTCTACCAACTTTCCAGTAAAGGTTCTAGAATATACTGTATATATACAACCCTTGTAGATATTGATTGCCCTATGGGTCCCAAGCATCCACTGCAACTGGTCATGCCTACCTCCTAGCTGATGAGGGTCCAACAAACCCGAAACAGCGCTGTCCTAGGAGTGGCTTTGACCAGTTGCATAAACCTTATCTCTCCTACAAAGCCACGGTGTGGCATAGCATTGATTTTAGGGCTCTGTGTAATGACAGATCCAGGATGCATAAAAGTGAGACAGATGTAATTTGCATATCCTACCCAGAATTCCTTGCTGCATATGGGGAATGTGGCACAGGAGCTCTGGGATGCAATTCATCAAATTGCTGTGATGTGCAAGTGGCTTCTGCAATAATAAACACTATATCTATATATAATCTCTTGGTAGGATATGCAAATGACATCTGTCTCTCTTTTATGCATCATGGATAGGGATGAGCTGTTCGGTTCGATGTGTTCGGAGTTCGATTCGAACATCGCCAGTTCGGATGTTCGCGAACTACAAACATTTCCGCGTGTTCGCCGCATGTTCGCCCACAATGCACCACAATGGACCACAATGCACTTTTTCCACTGGCCTGAAGCTTGTAATTGGCTACAGCCGGCACCTGACCACAGTTTAGGTGCAAGACAGGTGCAAGACTATGCCAATCACGGCTCAGTGTCCTGATTGGGCAAATTTTGCCCAATCATGGGCTCACAGAGCTAAGTCCCGCAGCACACTATATAAGGCTTGAACCCAGCCCAGCCAGCACGTGTTTTTCTGCAGGAGTGAGAGGAGATTGTTCTGTCAGTGTGTCTTCTCACTGCCAGTGACAGCTATGGGGGGGGGGTCTCACTTGTTGCAGATATATGGGAATTGGTGGAAAGTGTGTCTTCTCAGTCACTGACAGTCAGCTATCAGGGGGTGTCACATACTTCCATAAAATTTCTGTGAATTGTAATCCGTGTCTTCTCAGTCACTGACAGTCAGCTATCAGGGGGTGTCACATACTTCCATAAAATTTCTGTGAATTGTAATCCGTGTCTTCTCAGTGTCTTCTATCCATCCTACAAATCCGCCACTTCACAGGCAGGTTATGGGGACCTCCTAGGCACGATATTTGAAGGAATTTTTTGTTTTTATTATTTTTAACCCTTATTTCATTGAATACTCACTGTCCCTTTAAAAACTTTTTTATTTTAACTTTTTGTCCTTGTTTCCTGTCCCCAGGGCACTACCGGGACCCACATACACCTTTTATGGCAAATATCTTGCATATATGCCCTCTTAGAGGGCACTCAAAAATTCGAACTTTCGAGTCCTATTGACTTGCATTGAGTTTGGTTCGTGTTGGCGTTCGAACTCGAACTTTTGAAATTGTTCGAGTTCGAATGTGAACCGAACACGGGGGTGTTCGGCTCATCCCTAATCCTGGATCTGTTATTACACAGAGCCCTAAAATCAATGCTATGCCACACTATATATATATATAATATAACTAGATAAGCTGTGTTAGTCCGGATGCCAAAATCACAAATATAGCAGTACATAGGGATACCTTTTTTATTGGACTGACTTTACATTTAAAAGACAAGCTTTCGAGAGTATTCCTCGTCTCTTCTTAAGGTCTGGAGCTATTGTGAGCAAAATCATAGAAATGAACATTAAGGGGCACAAGGGTGGGGGGTTAGATGTTGTAAATAGTGAGAGTAAAATACAACAGAGAGTCAACATGGCAAATAAACACATGAGAGATCTTAGGCCCATAAGGCCGGGGTCAGACGAGCATTTTGCAGAGCAGAAGGAACATCATTGAGAGTGGACGTTCCTTCCACTCTGACGCCCATATGGCCACCTCGCTGTGTGCAGTTAGTGCGCTCAACGCTGCAAGGTTCGATCCTCCTATGGAAGATTGTGTTTTTCAGCCCCGCCAAACACGCGTCGTAGCGCTTCGACGGGGTGGCTTTCAGCACGGCTGCAGCATGTCCACTGTTGCACACGCAATTCGTGTGTGCGCTACAGTGTGTGTCTGGCCCCGTCGAAGCATCACATCGCTGCGACAGACACCGAGAGGCACGTCAGTACGGGTGCACATAGTGTGCTCGTCTTACCCCGGCCTAAAACAACAGTGATAAGATCATGACAACTTGAAAGAAAAAAAAAGAAACCAGGGAAGGCAGAAAAAGAAAAAGAAACTAGAAAAGGCAAAACACAAGCCAGAATTCTGAATGTTTAGGTGACGTTATGATAATGGGTTAAAAAGCCAGAGTCTACATTAAGGCCCTCCTTTATGGTGTTAAAATAAGTAATCATTTTTATTTCAAAGGTCTTACGTTCATGGGAGTCTTTAAAATTTCCTTTGAGTTTTTTCATTTTAAAGTTTTGGATGGAGTGGCCTCTTAGATTAAAGTGGTATCACTACGTACTGCTATACTCGTGATATTTTTTATATATAAGATTGCTACTGAGAATAATGAATGCAGCATACAATATACAGTGCACTCTGCTTATATATAATTTAAGTGATGTTAACCCCTTCAGTACCAAGCAATTTTTGTTGAATTTTTTTATCATAACATTTATTTGAAACATGGGAACATGTGACGTTAACAAAAAATGTAGGGTAAAATTGAAGGTTTGGTCAAGAATTGTTATTCTGAGAAATTTCAAATAATGTCCATTTACTCATTTTTAATTTTTCAGGTATTTGTTTATTCTTCACAGAAATATTGTTGAAATGTAAGATTCTGAGCTCTAGATGGTGTCCTTTATCTTACACAATTTCAAATGGGCTCTACATTGTGATTGTACAGACAGAAAAAACATTTGTGTTAGACACAGTAACTGTGATAAAGATATATAATAAAATGGCCATATATCCTACTTATGGGGGTTTGTAGTGAAGATAATGAGGTTATTAGCAATGCAGCTTCCAACAAATACCAATAGACTATAAAAATATTAATTATATGTGACTTAATGCCTGTATATGAAGGTTACAGTAACACCTTGTATCTGTACTGTACAGGGATTTTAAGTCGTTATAACCCTTTGAATCTTATCCCTGCACAGAAGTGAGTGACCCCAGAACTCTCCCTGTATTCTGCCAAATCCCTTGCAGCTGTAATGCAGCAGTAATCAATTTAAACCTTTTGTTACAGTGAGATTTAGGGCTCGAGGGTGCTTGGAGAGACATAAAACAAAGGATTTTGTTTCTCTACAGGGGACACACTAATCTTGCTCTGTGTCTCACCTCTATTTTTTAATCTATTTAAATGTGTTTGCTATTATTAACAATTGATCTAGTTGTAAGAATTATGCAGAGATAGATTTACAAAAATCATATATATATATATATATATATATGTGTGTGTGTATTAGAATTTATGTATGTGTACTTGTGTGTTCATGCATGTGTAAATATATTTATATAAATGTAGGAAAAGGAACATATGCAGAAATCATCTCTTCTCAGTACTTTGAAGGCTTTATTGATGGCTAAACTTTTCAGTCCATGAGAGACTTTTGTCAAGAGTCTCCAAGGGGACTGTCATGCTCTCCTCTTATTACATTTACACACTGGCTGGATGGCACAGACAGAAGTCAGTTTGTGAGATATTCCATTCTAGTTGTTCTATGTTACATATAGTAGTGTATATATATATATTTATTATACTATGAGTACTACTACTGTGCAAACATTTAGGGCTCTATCCCAGCATAGTTGGTGCTAATGTAGCGTCTAGATATGTAATCATTAGTGCTAGCATTAATAAGTTTAACGTCTGGCATCGATATTACAATCTTGACTCTAAACTGGGGTGAAAGTTTTGCAGCTCACAGCTTGCGCATGCTCACTGTACATAGCGTCTCCTATACTTAACATGTGGTGCGCAAAGTTCTGGTGCAAATTACCGTCGGGGCTCGCAAGCCAAACTTTTTCCACCTCCTAAAAGCTGCTATTAAATGATTCTGCAAGTGCAAAATCATTTAACACACTCTAAAACCCCCCAATAAATCCCATACTCACTTCCCATCCCGTGGTGAAAAGGGTGGCCCGAGCAACCGCTTCTTCTTGCTGGGAGTAGAGTGAATAAAAAACAATCGTGAGATCACAAGAAGAATATAAAATACAAAATACGTATCTGTCGAGTAAATCTCCCCCAGCGTTTCCTCCCGTAGACGCTAGTACCAATAAAGAAGACAAAATATTGGGGGAGTAGACTCTATAAAGAGATACAAAGATATATCATGGTGCAGTACAATAATTAATAAGAAGGAAACCCCCTCCTTTAGATTGCACTCACAGGATGCAAAGAATTTAAAGACACATTGTCACGGATCCCCCTGGTTACCAAGATGGTGGTCCCTTTACGCAGACCGCTCACTACCCTTCCGATCCTTAGAGTGGTCGGCACGTCTAGACAGATACAGAATACGTCAAGATAGGTATACACAAAGAACGATACTAGAGGGTACACAAGACCTAGAATGGTTGGCTCTTCCCAAGACCTAAACAATAGAAGAGGTAGTCTGATGCGTGCTTAGGATGCCACACAGACTGACCTCAATACTAAGATAGAAGAGTAAACGCCAATACCAGGGGTTATGCACAGAATAGTTTGTTTGCCAATGCCAGGGGTCGGTACCAGAATGGTTCGTTTGCCAATGCCAGGGGTCGGTACACAGAATGGTTCGTTTGCCAATGCCAGGGGTCGGTACACAGAATGGTTCGTTTGCCAATGCCAGGGGTCGGTACACAGAATGGTTTGTTTGCCAATGCCAGGGGTCGGTACACAGAATGGTTCGTTTGCCAATGCCAGGGGTCGGTACACAGAATGGTTCGTTTGCCAATGCCAGGGGTCGGTACACAGAATGGTTCGTTTGCCAATGCCAGGGGTCGGTACACAGAATGGTCAGTTTGCCAAATGCCAAGGGTCAATACACAGAATAGCCAATAATTACAACAGAATACAAGAGCTCTGCGGGAAGTAACTACCACGTCAGGGCACCAGTGAGAATGAGAAGCCGGGCTTTAAACTCTGCGGGTCCGCGTCATACGCCTGGCCCCGCCCCCGGCGTCCCACGTGTGCGGAAGCGTTCCGCGATATCACTCGGCGCCTGGCCAGCGAGCAGCGAGGAAGCCGCTGCCAGGCGCCGGGAGGGGGGCCGCGGACAACCGTCACAGAACCCCCCCTCTACGGGCGGCCACTGGACGACCCCCAGGGGCACAGGGATGAGCCAAATAGAAGGCCTTCACCAAGCGAGGGGCATGAACCTCAGTAGCCGGAAGCCAAGAGCGGTCCTCCGGACCGTAGCCCACCCAGTCCACTAAGTACTGAAGGACCCCCCTAGAAACCCTGGCGTCCAGAATGGCCTTAACTTCAAACTCCTCCTCGCCCTCCACAGAGACCGGAGGAGGAGGGACACGGGCCCTGGTGTACCGATTACACAAAAGCGGTTTTAAAAAGCTCACGTGGAACACGTTGTGTATCCTGATATGGGAGGGCAGTGCCAAGGCATAGGAGACCGGGCTGAGTCGCCGCAGTATCTTGTAAGGGCCTATGTATCTGGGGGCTAGTTTCATCGATGGCACTAAGAGCTTAATGTTCCGCGAAGAAAGCCAAACCCTGTCCCCGACTTGATACACAGGTGCTGGTCCCCTACGTCTATCGGCCTTCGTTTTCTGGACAATACTGCTCCTCTCCAGTGCCTGTTTAACCCTCCCCCAGGTCTCAGTCAATGACGCCAAGTGCTCATCCAGAGCAGGAATCGCGGTATCAGGAAATGCAGTGGGAAGCACGGGAGGATCAAATCCGTAAACCGTGAAGAAAGGGGAATGACCACTGGCTTCACTCACGGCACTGTTTAGGGCATACTCGGCCCAAGGTAGCAGGTCTGACCATTATCCTGTCGTTCAGATATGAAACACCTGAGATACTTCTCAACATTTTGATTGGCCCTTTCTGCTGCCCCGTTCGTTTGGGGGTGATAGGCCGAGGAGAAGGACAGGTCTATTCCCACATTCTTGCAGAACCCCCTCCAGAATCTGGAGACAAACTGGGTCCCCCTATCAGAAACAATCCCAAGAGGGATACCGTGTATGCGGACCACGTTGGCGATGAAAATGGGCACCAGCTCGGCTGCTGACGGTAGCTTCCGAAGAGGAACATAGTGACCCATTTTGGAAAAGCGATCTATAATCGTGAGTATAACAGTATTCCCTTTGGACTCGGGTAACTCTACTATAAAATCCATGGCTATCTGCGACCATGGTCGTTCGGGGATAGGCAGGGGCTGGAGTAAACCAATGGGCGCTGTCTTAGGACTCTTATTTCTTGTGCATACCTCGCACACGGCTATGTAATCTTTAATATCCCGGCGCATCGTGGGCCACCATAGCAGTTTTCGGATGCTAGCCACTGTTTTGGTGATCCCCATATGCCCAGAGGTTTTATTGTCATGGTAAATCTTAAGGACTTCTTCTCTTTCCTTCTCAGGTACAAAGAGCTTCGCGGAGGCCTCCCCCCGGAGCCTTATCTTGGACAGTCTGCAATCGGATCATCAGAGGGGATGAGACACTAATCGTGGTAGAGGCTATAATCCTCTCCTGAGGTACAATGGGATGTTGATCCTGCACGTTATGTTCATAGGATTCATACTGTCTAGATAACGCATCTGCTTTAATGTTTCTTGACCCAGGTCTATATGTGAGGACGAAATTAAAACTTGAAAGAAACAAAGACCATCTCGCTTGTCTGGCGTTCAATCGTTTCGCGTCTCCAATGTACGTGAGATTCTTATGATCAGTTATGATAACGATTGGGTCCGTAGATCCCTCTAATAAGTATCTCCACTCTGCCAAGGCTGCGATAACTGCTAACAACTCTCTATTACCGATGTCATAGTTTCTCTCGGCCGGAGACAACTTCCGGGAATAGAAGCCGCATGGATGCAAAGGTTTATCGGGTGCCCGCCTTTGGGACAAGACTGCTCCAAGACCGAGTTCGGAGGCGTCAACCTCGAGTTGGAAGGGCAGAGCTGGATCAGGATGTCGGAGAACAGGGGCAGTCGTGAATGCCTGTTTGAGGGCCTCGAAGGCTTGCCTGGCCTGGGGTGTCCATTTCTGATTTCCCACCCCTTTCCTAGTCATGGCCGTGAGAGGAGCTACCAAGGCCGAAAAGTCTTTAATGAACCTTCGATAATAGTTGGTAAAACCTAGAAACCTCTGAATGGCTTTAAGCCCTTGGGGTAGGGGCCAGTCGAGGATTGCCGACAATTTACCAGGATCCATCTGAAACCCCTCAGGGGTTATGATATACCCAAGGAAGTGCACTTCTCTATATCAAATAGGCACTTTTCTAATTTGCAGTATAAGCCGGCCTTCAATAGTCTCCTTAACACTTGTTGCACATGGGCGTGATGGGTCTCCTTATCTGGAGAGTATATCAGGATGTCATCGAGATACACTATGACGAATGTTTGCAGAAAATCCCTTAGGGTGTCATTTATGAGATCCTGAAACACAGCTGGCGCGTTACATAAGCCAAAGGGCATTACCAGGTATTCGTAATGCCCGCTACGCGTATTAAAAGCCGTCTTCCACTCGTGCCCCTTTTTCACCCTTATCAGATTGTAGGCCCCGCGTAAATCGAGCTTCGTGTATATACGGGCCCCTTTCAGTCGGTCGAACAACTCTGTTATAAGGGGTATGGGATATGCATTTCTTATGGTTATTCTGTTTAAACCTCTATAATCTATGCATGGTCGCAAGTCTCCCTCTTTCTTGGAGACGAAAAAGAAACCAGCTCCTGCTGGGGAGGAGGACCGTCTAATGAATCCACGCTCGAGATTCTCTTTTATATACTCCTCCATAATGTCGTTCTCCTTTTGCGACAAGGGGTATACATGTCCTCTGGGAGGCATAGTACCGGGGAGTAACTCTATGGCACAGTCATACGGGCGATGTGGTGGTAAAACCTCAGTCCTGGCCTTCGAAAAAACCTCCTTTAATGCCTGATAACAGTCAGGGACTACTGTGGATAAAGGAGGTGCTGTGGCGATATTAAGGCTACCAATAACAGTGACCCTGCCCATGCATTTCAACTGGCAACTGGGACCCCAACATTTTATGTCTCTCTGGACCCAATCAATCACTGGGTTATGCTCAGTCAACCATGGAAACCCTAGGACGACGGGGCATGAGGGAGAGTCAATAATCTGGAATCGTATGGTTTCCCGGTGCAAAACCCCTGTGTTCATGCATACCTCTATAGTGTCGTGGGTGATATGGGGACATGACAAGGGTTTCCCGTCTATGGCCTCCACCATTAGAGGTCTTTCTTTGAGAACTAGAGGCATGAGGTTCTTGGAGGCAAACACTCTATCCATAAAGTTACCTGAGGCTCCAGAGTCTAGGAACGCCTCAGTCTCGAGGTGCACCCCCTCCCAGGTTAAGGAGATGGGCACCAGAATCCGGGTTTTTTTTTTTTTCGTTATCAACAAAGGAGGCATAGAGCGAACCGATTACCTGGCTAGTAGGTGTTCTCTGGCCCGGCTTGCCAGTGTCACCCCTGCCACCCCTGGGTCTTTGAGGACATTGAAGACGAAAATGCCCTGCCCCGGCACAGTAAAAACAGAGCCCCCTTTCCCTTCTGTAAGTTCTCTCAGCCTCTGAAATACCTGTTCTACCTATCTGCATGGGTTCTACGACCGGTAGATCGGTTCTTTCTGGCTCTGAAGTACCTGACGTATTGGTGTGTCTGGGTACCAAGGGTAAAGGAGGCAAAACCCTTCTGGGTCTGTCTCTAGAATGCCTCCTGTCCCTAATTTGGTCGTCCATGGCAATACAGAAATCAACCAAATGGTCCAGATGTTCTGGCAACTTCAAGGGAGCCAGCTCAAACATCAAAGCCTCGTTCAGGCCTTCGGTAAACGCCAAGGTTAAAACGTCGTTAGGCCAGTGTACCTCAGAAGTCAAGGTCTTAAATTCTATGGCATAGTCGGAGACTCTCCTATTACCTTGCTTAATGTGGAATAAGGACCTGCCTGCATTGGTGGCCCTTCTAGAGGGATCAAACGTACGTTTTAGTTCAGAGGTAAAGCCCTCATAGTCATATATGATGGTTTTTGTTTTCCCACAATGGCGTGGCCCACAGTAACGCTTTATCAGTTAAATGGTTAATTAGGTAGCCTACTTTGGCTTTATCGGATACACAGGAGCCTGGATTGTTCTCGAATAGAATCTCTAGTTGGGTCAAAAAACCCCGACACAAGTTAGGCGTACCATCATAGCGTACGGGTGCCTTCATACTGAGCCTACACCCCTCGGGTGAGGCCGAACTGGCCCTAGGCAATACTGGTTCTGGAGGACTTGCAGTACCAGTAGTGGATCGATTCAACAGGGTTTGCAGAGCAAGAGCAATTTGGTCCATCCTGTGGTCCTGCTCTTCTTGTCGGGCTGCAATTCTTGTCAACTGAGAAGAGAGGTCTGCGGGATCCATTGGCCCTGACGTAATGTCACGGATCCCCCTGGTTACCAAGATGGTGGTCCCTTTACGCAGACCGCTCACTACCCTTCCGATCCTTAGAGTGGTCGGCACGTCTAGACAGATACAGAATACGTCAAGATAGGTATACACAAAGAACGATACTAGGAGGGTACACAAGACCTTAGAATGGTTGGCTCTTCCCAAGACCTAAACAATAGAAGAGGTAGTCTGATGCGTGCTTAGGATGCCACACAGACTGACCTCAATACTAAGATAGAAGAGTAAACGCCAATACCAGGGGTTATGCACAGAATAGTTTGTTTGCCAATGCCAGGGGTCGGTACACAGAATGGTTCGTTTGCCAATGCCAGGGGTCGGTACACAGAATGGTTCGTTTGCCAATGCCAGGGGTCGGTACACAGAATGGTTCGTTTGCCAATGCCAGGGGTCGGTACACAGAATGGTTCGTTTGCCAATGCCAGGGGTCGGTACACAGAATGGTTCGTTTGCCAATGCCAGGGGTCGGTACACAGAATGGTTCGTTTGCCAATGCCAGGGGTCGGTACACAGAATGGTTCGTTTGCCAATGCCAGGGTCGGTACACAGAATGGTCAGTTTGCCAAATGCCAAGGTCAATACACAGAATAGCCAATAATTTACAACAGAATACAAGAGCTCTGCGGGAAGTAACTACCACGTCAGGGCACCAGTGAGAATGAGAAGCCGGGCTTTAAACTCTGCGGGTCCGCGTCATACGCCTGGCCCCGCCCCCCGGCGTCCCACGTGTGCGGAAGCGTTCCGCGATATCACTCGGCGCCTGGCCAGCGAGCAGCGAGGAAGCCGCTGCCAGGCGCCGGGAGGGGGGGCCGCGGACAACCGTCACACACATCATGCAATGGGGAGCAGTAATCTTTGATGTGTCTTTAAATTCTTTGCATCCTGTGAGTGCAATCTAAAGGAGGGGGTTTCCTTCTTATTAATTATTGTACTGCACCATGATATATCTTTGTATCTCTCTATAGAGTCTACTCCCCCAATTTTTTGTCTTCTTTATTGGGAGTAGAGTGAGACTGGGAAACAAATAGTTCCTAGTCTCCTTCTGCGATCACTCTGCTGCACTGTGCGAACGCGCGAGAACGAGTTTACGATCCGGAAGTGGAAGCCTCCATGGAGTCGTATGGACTCCAGAAGCTGATACTTACCCTTAGTAGTGCTTCCGCACGACCGTATCAGGGAGGTTAGCGCTGCGTTCCAGGACGAGGTGCAGGGATAGCACCTTCCCCAGAATAGGATGTTAACATGGAGACGGTAAGAGAAAATCTACAGGTGCACATTATCCTGCTTACCGTCTGCATGTTAGCGTCCACATTGGAATATTGCCCTTAAGGTGTGGATGCTTTAAAGTAAGAATGCTTTAAAAAGAAAACAGAGACATTAATAGTTAACTAAATACCAAGAAAGTGAAAAGAAGAACAATCTAAGTCAAACCAAGGTTTGGTGTGATCACTAGGGATGAGCTGTTCGGTTCGATCTGTTCGGAGTTCGCATCGAACATCGGCCGTTCGACAGTTCGCGAACTTTGAACTTTTTGGGACGTTCGCCCAAAGTTCAATTTTTTTTTTAAAAAAAGTATAAAAATGCTTAAAAAATACTAAAAAAATCTATAAATAAAGAGACTCTTTACTGCAGAATATTATAAGCAATGGTTTATTAGATATTGAATTAAAACGGGAATATTTTTAACATTGAAGCCTATGGGATAAAATATTTTTGTTACTAAAACATCAGGCAGACACGGCCCTCTAATCAGGCACTGTAGAGGGCAGCCTACAGGGGCCTCCCAAGGATCCCTTTGAGGAGCATGCGGCCGCCGGATGACAGAGCTGCGACTGTGCAGGCTAGTATGTGGCACAGACAGGCGGCGCAGGGAGGGAGCCACTGCACCTGCGGCCACGGCAGACCCCCCCCCCACAACCAGGATCCAGGGAGCACCCACTGACCATCAGACTAAGTTAAGACTAAGTTAAGACATTTCTAAAAAAAAAAAAATCCGAGGACATTTTTAAATGTCCCCGGGAACATAAAATAAACTTTTATTTTTCTTTCTCTACCTGGCTGAATGTATTTAATTATATATATTAGATACATTCAGCCAGGTAGAGGGGGGTGACATGTGGGCTGCGCGGGGTCTCAAGCAGTGGTTTGGTTTTTTGTGTGTATATTTTTAGCAAATTTATAGGGGAAGGTAAGGGCAGGTATGATATATATATATAGATAAGATATATATCTATATTCTTATAAATATATATATCCAGAGTTGTATTACACACACATTTTGGCAGCTAATTGCCCCCCATTTGGCTGATCCCTCCAGAAGAAATGTTGAACCCAATAGAGCAGAGAATAATATATATATTCTCTGCTCTGTCGGGTTCAACATTTCTTCTGGAGGGATCAGCCAAATGGGGGGGTGCATTTAGTTGAGATTGTCCACATGCCACCCCCCCATGTGTGTATGTGTATATATGGTCTAAGGTCTGTGGGTGGGTGTATATATACTGTATATCTGTGTGTTGATATATATGTATATGTCTGTGTGTGGTATCAATGCATCCCTACTCTATATACGGAACTCCATGTCCCTATAATATATATGATCAGGGGTTACCTTTTTTTATATTTTTATACTATTCCTATTAAATTAACAGTAATTTTTGATGTATTTTATTCAGTAGAAACTTTTTTTGCCTATATAACATGTGCTTTGTGAAAATACAATGTTTTTGTGTGTACATTTTAATTTAGTTAGTGGATTCCTGTCCAGTGCGGTGAGAAGCAAACATAATGTAGTGTAGACACGCTGCGAGGCGGAGCGGAGTGAAGTCAAGCCTGCAAAATGTTTGCTTCGCTTCGCTACACTGTGCGTCGCTACACGCTCAGTGTGTCTCAGCCTTTATTCCCGCATCGCTAGCTTACTGAATCAGTTTGTATACTTGTTACTGACCCTGCTTGTTCTGAGGACCCGATCTGTTGCCGACTTTGCATGCCATTTGACTATTCTCTCTGTGTATTCCCTGCCTGTTCTGTTTGCTTCCTGTTGCTACTGGTGTGCGCGCCGATTCTCACCATATACAGTAGCGCAGTAGAAGTGCCTAAACATTGCTGACCCGGTTTTGTTAAAGCTGCTGTTGTAACGGAATAGATCGGGGATCTCTTCAGCATTACCAAAACCTCCACCACTGCACTCTTTCACAATACCACAGAGGGGTTACTTACGGTGTGAAGGCACTTGCTGCCACCAAAGGCACAATATTTGGGTGCACTGCCACTGACGCCTATACCAGATTCATATCATTTTAATTTTTGACCGCAGGGTCCAACCCTGCAATCT
Source organism: Leptobrachium leishanense (assembly GCA_009667805.1). Lineage (NCBI taxonomy): Eukaryota > Metazoa > Chordata > Amphibia > Anura > Megophryidae > Leptobrachium > Leptobrachium leishanense. The sequence continues at coordinate 137,788,987 of CM019070.1, forward strand.
TCCACAATACCACAGAGGGGTTACGGTGTAACGGCACTGTTGCCGACACTAAAGGCCCAATTTTAAAGCACCTATTGTTACTTTCATCCAAAGCCTGCATAAGTTTCACCATAATTTAGCCAAAAAAATCACTAAACTTGTTCTGCGTGTCCTAAAATGTCTCCTCTTTTCATACAGACTGCCGCCCCAAGCAGCTGTTTATGAATAGATTAAAGGAAAACCATTTACCGTCATTAGAAATGTATTTTTTTTGTTTTAAAATGTTTCTATACATCCTACAAATCCGCCACTTCACGGGCAGATTATGGGGACCTCCTAGGCACGATATTTGAAGGAATTTTTTTGTTTTTATTCTTAACCTTTATTTCATGGAAAACTCACTGTTCCTTTAAAAACATTTTTTTAAAAACTTTTTGTCCTTTGTTTCCTGTCCCCCAAGGCAATACACGTACCCCCATACACCTTTTATGGCAAATATCTTGCATATATGTCCTCTTGGAGGGCACTCTAAAAATCGAACTTTCGAGTCCCATTGACTTGCATTGAGTTCGGTTCGTGTTCGAGTTCAAATTCGAACTTTTGAAATTGTTCGAGTTCGAATGCAAACCAAACACAGGGGTGTTCGGTTCATCACTAGTGATCACCCTTTGCAATCAAAACAGCATCAATTCTTCCAGGTACACTTGCATGAAGTCAGGGATGTTTTTTAGGCAGGAATTAAGGCTCTATTACTAAATGACTTTTCTTAAAATATGCAATCTATCAGAAATTCATTTCAGCTGAGAAGTTAAGGTATAATTGTCATTAATTAATGCATGAATTAATTATCAAGCCTGTGACCTCTACATTTATTATACAACCTGTCTTTTTATTAATCAAACCATCTTTTACTATTTAATACAATATGTCAGCTTTACTATCTTTTTGTTTGTCACAGGATAGTTTACATTTCTATTTTAATATTCGGTAACAGCAATGAGTAAGGGTAAATGTCCCTAAGTAAGTTGCAAATGCATTCATACAACGTCTGGATAAATTATCTATTTATATAAATTATTTATATGTATCATTATTCTAAGTCAGCAATAAGACCCCTACCCTAAAAACCTTCTGACATGATACTGTGTATCACTCTACTGCTCTCCTCTTATTACAGCCTATCTCTGTATACAATTCAAATCCAGCCTTTGTAATTCAATAATCGTTTTAGCAGTTTGTTCACATACAGATAACAATACAGATTGTTTTGAGAGCTGCAACTCGCACTTTAGCGTTCGCACACATGCCCAAATATCAAGTATGCAACATGTTACGGATTTGGCATCTTCAGTACTTGGACGTCTTCTGCTTTATGACATTTTACTGCATTTCTGTATCATTTAAAAAGAAAATGTTAATTTAAGATCTTATTTATATCTACTTTTTGTTTCTTTTACAGACCGCTTAAGCAGAAATGTTACAATTCGATCCCTAAATCGAATCGGCTGTGGTTCTGGTCTTTCAGTTCTTCCCAATACTAATTGTCATATCCCTTAGTAAGTAATAAAGAAGGAAGTAGCAGTAGCCTTTAGTTTCAGCATTTATAACCCCTAGTTTTGTTTCTAACATCCTTCTTTTCTTTCTTTCTTTCTTTCTTTCTTTCTTTCTTTCTTTCTTTCTTTCTTTCTTTCTTTCTTTCTTTCTTTCTTTCTTTCTCTTTCTTTCTTTCTCTTTCTTTCTTTCTCTTTCTTTCTTTCTCTTTCTTTCTTTCTTTCTTTCTTTCTTTCTTTCTTTCTCTCTCTCCTTTCTTTCTTTCTCTCTCTCCTTTTCTCTCTCGCTCTCATCTTTCATTCATACCCTTTTTCCACCTCTCTCACTGACTCCCTCACTCTTTCATTCATACTCACTATCAGGTCTATTCACTAAAGTTGAAACTCAGGAGAATTCTCAGGAGAAGTTAAAATTCTAGGTCAAAATAGAAAACCAGAAAAATTCTCCCTTTTATCTCACTTTCCAAATCTGCAATTTGGTCTAGATTGTTCTCTTCTCCTGCCAATTCTCCTGAGTTTCACCTTATCTCTCTCTCCCTCACACACACACACACACACACACACAAACACACACACACTTTCTCCCTCACTCTTTCATTCATTCTCAGTATCAGGTCCATTCACTAAAGGTGAAACTCAGGAGAATTCTCAAGAGAAGTGAAAATTCTAGGTCAAAATAGCCAAACCAGAAAAAATCTCCCTTTTATCTCACTTTCCAAATCTGCAATTTGGTCTAGAATGATTGTTCTCTTCTCCTGCCAATTCTCCTGAGTTTCACATTATCTCTTTTTCTTTCTCTTGCTTTCACTCTTTCATTATCTCATTTGCACTCTCTCTTTCACTTGCTTCCAATCTTTTCTTTACCTCTCTCTCTCTCGGTCACCCTTTGTCTTTCTCTTTCATTCTTTTCTTTTCTCTCTCTCTCTCTATTTCATTCTTTTTTTCTCATACTCTCTGTCATTATTCTCTCATTCTCTCTTTCTCTCTCTTTTTCCCTCCCTCTCTCATTCTCACTTTTTTCTTTCTCATTCTCTCTTTCTCTTATTGCCTCTTTCTCTCTATTTCACTCTCTTTCTTTCCTTTCTTTATTTTTTATTATGTTATTTGCATTTTGAGCTTTCGGGACTTTCATGCGATGCGTAGACTGACCGTTCATTTTCCTATAGCAGTGATTAATTGTTTTTTATACAAGAAGGATTGCTTATTTTAAGGTGATGACCTCGGTCTAAACTGTAAATATACAGTATTGACAAATGTTTCAACAAAGCAAAGCAGTTAATTATTTTAAAGCCACATAATGGAATGTGTATAATATACAATGCATCACATTTGTCATTCAAGGAACCATCACCAGTTTGAAAGCACAAGAAAAATTATAATATATATATATATTAGTATTTGTTTGATTCAGAAGTCAAAACTGTCGGTTCCTGGAATTACAAGCTGTCCTGCTCTTTGAGTAGCAGCTTACTTGCAGAAACTCACAGCTCTATCATCAGCATCATTTTGAAGCATATGGGTTATTTACTAACACTGTAATTTACCGTTGTTATAATGTTGATAAAACTTTGGCGATCAGAGAGGATGAAGCTTCTCCTCCATTATTTGAATGTCCCTTTTGGGATTCACCAAACTTTAACATCATTGCAACAATGTTACACATGGTTTATAGTAAATAGCCTACATTGGTCCCTATCCCCTTCTCCGCACTAACATGGGGACGGTAACAGGGAATGTCTGCGCCTGCAAATTATCCCGTAGTGTCTCCTGTCACCTTGATATTCCGGGGCAGGCGCTACCTGAGCACCTCACCTCGGAAGGCAGCGCTAACTGCTGGGATACTCGCGGTAGCGCTTCCACAGCACTCCGAGTATCACCTCCTAGAATACATAGGCCTCCACGGAGGATTGCGCTTCCAGGACACAAGTCCTGCGCGACCTAATCAAATTTTGCACCCAAAAAAATCCCGAAAAAATGCCTAAAAAAATTAATAAATAGACTTTTTGCTGCAAATGTAAAAAATAAAGCCGGGGTCAGAGGAGCGTTTTTGAGAGTGGAAGAAACGGGGTCAGAGGAGCGTTTTTGAGAGTGGAAGAAACAACGTTCCTTCCACTCTGTCGCCGTTTGGCCACTTCGCTGAGCACAGTTAGTGCGTTCGGCGCTGCAAGGCTTGGTCCTCCTATGGAGGATCGCGCTTTGCAGCCCCGTCGAACGCGCGTCATAGCGCTTTCAGCACAGCCGCAGCACATTTCGTGCTGGCGCTATAGCGTGTGGCCGGCCCCATTCAGGCATCACAACGCTGCGACGGATGGCGGGAGGCACGTCTGTAAAGGCGTACGTATTGCGCACATCTGACCGCCGGCTTAAACGGTTGAGTAGATATTTAATAAAAACAGGACATTTTTTTTACATTAAAACCTGTGGGATTCGCCTGATTAAACCTGTCGAATGAAAACACCGAACAGCAGTGCATTTCAACATTGTTTTGGTGCTGTTCGGCATTCTCTGAATATATTAACCATTTCTTTTCTACGGTGATTTCACTGCTGCCGAATTGCACCATATTTCGCTGGCTATTCACTAATATTTGGCAAATTGCCAGGTTTTTTGAATAGCCAAATTGCCACGAGATTGCACCTTACGGGGAAATTCACAGTTTGGTGCAATCGGTGGCCAATTTGGTGCTCTTTGAAAAACCCTTTAATTTTCTTATTTTTTTACGCAATCTCCTTGTTGACTAAATGGCTTCGAGTTCGCTTTCGGTAACGCGCACAAACTCCTTTTGTCCACCCCGCGCATCAGAATATGCATATTTAATGCGCTTAATATCAATTTTCCGAAACAATCTTGTAACAATGAAGACGGCGGCAATATGTTAGGTAGATTAAATGTCAAGGTTTTGCTAGCGCCAAGCTGTCAGTTCATTGTTTATAGGTCTTGGCGAGTGATATGATGTTTTTTTCTCTCTCTCGCTCTCTCTCTGTTCTGTCTTTTTTCCTTGTCTCCTATGGAGACTGTGACAGCTGCAAAACCTGGCTGTTCATTTCATCACAAATATGACAAAATTTAAACAGATTCAGAAAACTTTCTCTTATTTTTTTTTCCTGCTCCTCTTGTCTATCGGAAATGTCTATAGATTGAGCAGAATTTGCATAAAAATCACTTCCCTCGTTGAAGGTATGACTGTTGCAAAATGGACTTTGTGCAAAAGTTTGATGAGTCGTTTCATTGTTTTCAGAACCTTGTCCTTCATTTCTCATTTTAAAAGTGTCATTATACTGTCTTCTGTGTTCTCTGAATCCATTCGCTAACTTTGATAGCAATGTGAATTATTTTTATTTTTTAGGAATTTTGCTCCTGAAACGTTTGCGGGTTGTCTCGCGGCTAAGATTTACGTTATATGATTTAACAAACTCTAGAAGCAAAACATTGGTTAAATATCCTGCTAGGATTTAGGAGATAATGTTGCTCTGTTTTGTATGTGAAAGGTGTGAGTTTAAACTATAACACCAAAAAACCCTATGCTGTTTTACGTTTCTGTTTTATTCTTGCAAAATGCTGTTTTTTAACCCAGGGATCAATTCGAGCAGGAACGCAAGGGAACGCAGTTCCCCCACTATTTTAGCAGGGGGGGAATCAGTTCCCAGTTGACCTACCCACTATAAAGCTTTTATTAAGGTATTTAAACCGTTAATGATCGGGCGGTTTTACGATTGTCTGTCCGAAAGTGCCTGCTGCTGTTTTTACATTTCTGCACTGTTTTTGTTTAGGTCAAATTTTCCACTTACTCGTTTATGCAACCCACACATATTATATACCGCTTTTCTTGCCATTAAATGGACTTTCTAAAGATGTCATTATTTCCATCATATCTTATAATTAGATAAGATAATAGTTTGATAAGATATCAAACATGACCCTCTAGCTGTCATGGATTGGGAGATACGGGAATCCAAAGGATCCCCCTATCTCCACTTTCTCAAATAGGGGTTAACTGGCCCACTGACGTCATTGCACATATGTGGGTGGGACGTGATCTGGAGGCTTGGCTGACATCCGGGTTTGAAACGAGATCCGACACCTATGGGGTTAAAGACAAGCACAGCTGAAAAGGGGAGACTCTTCCCTTTCCAGCAGTACCTTTCTTTTTTCTTAAGTGCAGCCGTTTGGGAGGGAGAGGGCTCCAAAGGAGTGCCCTCCCCTTTCCTAAACTCCCCTGCAGGCACTGGGGAGCACCTGGCGATGACTTCATCGCGCATGTTGATGATGTCATCATGACGGCCGGGCCCCATGAATAGGCAGGGCAGGCTCCAGTCTTGCCACACTGCCATGGTAGCCTGTCGAGAGAGGTGAGTATAGGGAGGGAGGGAGGTTAGACGACCGTGATACATAGTACATCCGCGGTCATTAAGGGTTCCCCATGGGACATACTATGTAGGTCCGTGGAAAAGAAGGGTTAATTGTATGTTTCCCTGTTAAGTCATAAGAAATATTATAAAGGACCTAAAAGGTGAGTGTATAGGCGCTTGGTGGTTAAAAAGAAAGGTGGTTATATAATTGCAGCTCACCAGCTGAGTGTATCCTCCACTCCTAACAATCTATAGAAAATACCAAGGTGTATGGGAGCGCATAGAGCATGTACAGACAAAGTATTAAACAGTCAATACAACCAATGTGTTAGATGGTAAGTCCGTGGTCTTTAAGTCAGAATAGTTCATAAATCCTAGAAGAGGAGAAAGAAAGAGACCATTGTGCAGTATATACTGGAAGCAAAGGACCACACACTGATGGTTATACAACTCACAAGTGAGGAGTCTTCAAGACTCTAGATGTACGTCTTTAAGTCTCTTTATGGGGGACTTCACCCATATGGTAGATGCTTGTCCCGTGTGGTAGATACTTGTTCCGTATGATGAGTACTGTATCTTGACAGTGGATGTATCTCAAATGGAAGAAAAGTACATAGTACAGTACTGTATAACCAGAATATATATATGTATATAGTGCTCCTATATACATATATATATTCTGGTTATACAGTACTGTACTATGTACTTTTCTTCCATTTGAGATACATCCACTGTCAAGATACAGTACTCATCATACGGAACAAGTATCTACCACACGGGACAAGCATCTACCATATGGGTGAAGTCCCCCATAAAGAGACTTAAAGACGTACATCTAGAGTCTTGAAGACTCCTCACTTGTGAGTTGTATAACCATCAGTGTGTGGTCCTTTGCTTCCAGTATATACTGCACAATGGTCTCTTTCTTTCTCCTCTTCTAGGATTTATGAACTATTCTGACTTAAAGACCACGGACTTACCATCTAACACATTGGTTGTATTGACTGTTTAATACTTTGTCTGTACATGCTCTATGCGCTCCCATACACCTTAGTATTTTCATAAGAAATATTATATATTGCACATTTTCCATAAAACCCTTCCTATGTATAAAGACTTTAACCGTTTCGCTGCTGAGGCTTTTCCCGCCTCTGTGCTGAGGTCATTTTTACCGGTTTTGCTCATCATGTTTAAACGTGTTTTGAAGGCTTATTTTAGTATATTACCCAGACATATTATATATCGTTCTTTCCGTCAGACTCGGTAGATTCATAATATGTCATTATTATATGTATACGTTATGTCATGTCGGTATATTATAACAAAAAATGCAATAAATATGTATTTTAAATAATTTACAACATGTAAAGTGTTTTTTTTCACATTTTAACATGCGAGCAATTGCGGTTATATTTTGTATGGGGTGCGCTGTTTAAAAAATTAGAGATGGGGTCTCGTTACATTTTTTTGGGGAAAATTACGCGATTTTTAACAAACGCACCGCATACAAAAATCGTTAGTGCAACATCATTGTTCACATTATAAATGAAATGGGAACAATATGCTGCATTAACAAACCAAAAAAAAGAAAAAAAAAGTGTTTATTTTTTTTTATAATTTGTTTTTTAATTTTTTATTTTTTATTTTATTTTTCATTTTTTTTTTTGACAAAATTTTTCACAGTAGTGTTTGGTATCGTTGGAACGGCCATGCTCTGGCCGATCCAACCATACCAAACTTTAACACCTAGCTGCCACGGATCGGGAGATAGGGAGTTCATTGGAACTCCCTATCTCCACCGTTGGTGGCAGTTAGGGGTTAAGTCCAGGACTGGCGTCATCGTGCTACGCACGATGACGCCAGTCCTCAGGGGGAGTTCCCGGAGGCTTGGCCGACATCCAAGATGTCGGCCAGCTCCGGGAAAGGATCGCGAATCGGCGCTTTTCAGCGCCGATTCGCGATCCAACTCCCAGGGGTTAATGCCAGGCACCATTTGGAAGGGCAGGCTGTGCCCTTCCAAATGGTGCCTGGGTTAACCCCCGCAATGCCGCCAATCGGGAGGAGAGAGGTCCGAAGACCTCCCCCCCTCCCTTTCAGGCGCCTCCTCCGCACATGCGGGGGGGGGCGCCTGAATTAGGTGTCATCGCGCTGCCGAGATGACACCTAATTCCGGCGGCTGCGGTTCCGGATGCCAGGCTGACATCGAGGATGTCAGCCCGCACCGGAGGGGCCAGCGATCGGCCGGAACCCGGCCGAACGCTGACCCCAATGGGAGGACGCGCTCAGCGCGTCCTCCGCATACCAGCGGTAATGCGGAGGACGCGCTGAGCGCGTCCTCCGCATTGAAAGTGGTTAATATCAAATTAGAGTGTGGGTGGTGTGTTAACTGAGAGATGACTTTGATTAGTTGAGGGAAGCATAAATCTTTAAGTTCCTGAAGATATTTTTTTAGGACTTGACCATTGTCTAAACCCCTTCACTACCAAAAAAGTGTATAAGATTTTACACTCTAATACGATGACAAATTAAAATTCACTCTTGATAAAGCCCGCTTCAGGGTGAAACGCGTCAAGTGCTCAATATGTATTTTTAGCAGTGATTATTTAGGAGGGTCCAGGTTTATATGTGTAGCTCTGTGACACTATAATCACTGGTACTCGTAGGAAGTTCATGCTGCTGAGGTGTAGCCAGCGATATCTGTGTCTTAACCTTGGATATTATAACTATTGGTACTCGTAGGCAGATGGTTTTGCTGAGGTTAACATACTATATATGGGGTGATGCATTTTTGGAATTTGTACATTCTATTTTTATTGGCTAATTGGTCTGTTTTTGCTTCTATGATGATGGTATATACCTTTGAGGATTGACTGTGGCCTATTTTTCTAGGGACTAATTGCAAAACAGAGTTTTATAACTCTAAAACCTACGGGATTCGCCTGTTTAAACTAAATGTGTTTGCAGCAAACGGATTTCATTTGCTTTCGGGCTGCAGAGCTGCAAATCGCGATATCTCGATATCGCCTTTGAAGCCCGATATATCTCGATCTTAGTAGCGAAGGGGTTAACATCTCAAAGACTAAGAGACCAGCATGTGTCATTCCCGGGGCCTGCAAAGTATACTGTGTTCACTGCACAGTAACTGTAATTACGGTTGATGAATTATGTATTAATGCATTTGATTTTCAAGCTTTTTTTTTTTTCCTCTAAAACTCACAAAGTGCTGGTTTACGAAGAAGTTTTGCTTACTCGAGATGCATTGATGCGTGTAAAGTGCTCAGCCAAATTAGGCAGATAACAACGTTTATTGAATGCTATAAGCAATCATCTCCTTTGAAGTAAAGGAGAGCATAACAATGAGAAATGACAAAACAGGTAACAAAGTTCTAATTTAAATCCCCGTTGTTTGTTTTTCAGCTAAGGATTCTGTAGTCACTGTTCATTAAAGATGAAATGGCGAGCGGGACTTTTTCCTTTACCGTAGTGTGACTTATTTTTTTTATGTTGTTCCTTCTACTCAGTAAAAGGAATTGAAAAAGATTGGCCTAGGGGGGTAAACTGTAAAAAAATAAAAAAAGGTTGCACATAAAAAAAAAGAACAACTGTCAATGTGTAATTATTATTTTTTTCCCATGTTTGCTTCTCAGAGGAAGCGCGTCCCAACCATTACATTTCTCAAACATATAGCCTAGGGGGTCTTTCTGGTTATGTCAGGGGTATTGATGGTAATGTCCGTTGAAAAGCATAGTTACTGCAAAGTCTGGTTTCCTCTAACGATACTTAGATATGAGAGAATGAGACAACTGCTTGCAGAGTGAATAAAGAATATAAAGAAAATATTTATTTTTTATCGAAAAGGTTACAGTTCGTTCATTTGTAGCTTTATGACTGGCTGGTTTCTAGTTTGCACAAACAAGCAGGGTTATTCAAAGAGAATCGAAAAGTCACAGCACGTTCGGTGACTTTTCGTTCTCTTCAAATCGGTGCGATTTGGCGATCCCATTTCGGTGACCCTGCGGTGTATTCAGCGAGCACCACAGGGCCGCCGTAATGCAGGAAAAGTCGTCGCAAACTCGCCAAAAACTCACCGCAAAACGAGGGCGAACGCACATCGAAACCAAAAACATCTGGATTAACCCTTTCGCTGCTGAGCCACTTCACGCCTCTGTGCTGAGCTAATTTTTACCGGTTTCGCTCATCATGTTTAAACGCGTTTTGAAGCCTTATTTTAATATATGACGCAGACATATTATATATTGTTCTTTCCGGCAGACCCGGCAGATTCATAATATATCATTATTATATGTATACGTCATGTCCTGTCTGTATATTATAACAAAAAAGCCATAAAATTAGAATTTTCAATAATTTACAATGTGTAAAGTGTTTTTTTCACATTTTATCATGCGAGCGTTTGCAGTTATATTTTCTGTGGGTGCGCTTGTTAAAAAAATTAGAAATGGGGACTCGTTATTTTTTTTGGGGAAAATGTTGCTATTTTCAACAAACGCACCGCATACAAAAATCGTTAGTGCAGCATCATTGTTCACATTATAATTGAAATGGGAACAATATTGCTGCATTAACAAATCAAACAAAAAAAAAAACTTGTTCATTTTTTTTTATAATATGTTTTTTTCAATATTTTTTTCTTTTTCTTTTTTTTTCTTTAATTTTTACATAGTCATGTTTGGCATCGTTGGAAAGGCCATGCTCTGGGATTAACATTAACCCCTAGCTGCCATGGATCGGGAGATAGGGGGTTCATTGGAACCCCCTATCTCCACCGTTGGTGGCAGTTAGGGGTTAACTCCAGGACTGGCGTCATCGTGCTATGCAATGCATATGTGCTATGCTATGCATCAGGGGGCATTCCAGGAAGCTTGGCCAACATCCAAGATGTCAGCCAGCTCCGGGAGAGGATCACGATTCGGCACCGAAACGTGATCTGGCACCCAAGGGGCTAAAGGCAGGCACGGTTTGGAAGGGAAGGCTGTGCCCTTCCAAACCGTGCCTGCCTTCAGCCTCTGGTCCCCCGCGATCGGGAGGGAGAGAGGTCCGAAGGACCTCCCCCCCGCCCTTTCAGGCGCCGCCTCCGCACTCGCGGGGGCGCCTGAAATAGATGTCATTGCGCCGCCGCGATGACATCTATCTTCCCCCCGGCATCCCGAAGTGCCCGGCTGATTGCTGCCTCCTGTGCTACGGGCGCGCTCAGCGTGTCCGTAGCACAGGAGAACCACTTGGCTGGACGCGCTGAGCGCATCCTTAGCAGCCAAGTGGTTAACCTACCGAAGACGCCAGAGAAACCTGAGCAGGAGCCGATCAGAGCGCAGAGCAGCTGCTGGAAAAACCCGACACCGCAGACGAATGCTGTGAAAAAAAAAGTATGCTTGACTGTTTGAAAAGTGAAACGCAGTTTGCATAGAAACTCCTGAGTGAAAATGTCTGAAATTTACATATAAGATCCAATAAATGATAATAAAGAGGGCTGTAACAGAAAAAAGAACAAACGTTTAAAAAAAAAAAAAACGGCAAACAATCTTTGTCAAAAAAATCCCGAAAAATGCTTAAAAGATCCTAAAAAATCTAACAATAAAGAATCTTTTTACTGCAGAATATTATAATAAACAGTTTATTAGATATTGAATTAAAACAGGAATATTTTTAACATTGAAACCTATGGGATTCGCCTTAATAAACCTGCCGAATTAAACCACCGAATGGCAGGGCAATTCTGGCAACTTTTCACTGCTGGTTTGTGTTCTCTGAATAGACGAAGCATTGCTTCTCTATGGGGATTTCACTGCCCTCGAACAGGCACCGAAAAGGCACCGTATGTGCAGGCAATTCACCAGGATTTGGCGAACTGCCTGCTCTCTGGAAGCCGAATGGCCAGGAAAGGTAACCGTATGCTGAATTTCAGCGTTCGGTTACCTTTCTCCAGTAATTCGGAGCTCTTTGAATAACCCTGAAAGTTTATGTGTGTATTGAGAACGGGCATCATCATATGTGGTTTGCCCTACGGTAGATCCTTGCTCAGGTCTCACAAGGTTTTAGCTCGATGGTGCCATTATAGAGAAGACTATAGGGGTCATCATCAGTAACCTTCGAATTGGCCCCAAAATTGCACCGAACGGTAAATTTCAACATTCGGTGCAATTTCAGGGTAATTCGTCTACTTACTAAGCTGTCAATTCTCCAAATACACGTGAATTGACAGCGAAATGCAGTGAAATTTACTGCCATTCCCCAGCACCTAGAACAGTGTTTCCCAACCGCAGTCCTCAAGTACCCCCAACAGGTCAGGTTTTCCAGATCACAGCACAGGTGATATGATTTGCTGCTCAGTGATTGCAGGATTCAGTCTGCATTTTCACAAGGTGATCCATAAAACCTGACCTGTTTGAGGTAATTGAGGACCACGGTTGGGAACCACTGTCATAGAAGACTATTGTGTCTCCTATTCACAGACTGACAAATTGCACCCAAATTGCGTAAAATCTCCTGAGTTTCGGTGTTTCAATTTGACAGGTTTAAACAAGCGAATCCCATAAGTTTTAGAGTAACAGATGGAACATATTTTTATTTTTAACCCCTGCACACCCAAAATCGAGTTATCTCGAGTTTGCAGTGTAATGCATATCAAAAGACAATTTTCACACCCTTTGAAAGCAAGATTAGTGTGTTCCCTAAATCCTTTGGAGAGACATAAAACCAGATGCAGATAGAAGCCCCAGTCCCCACTGTAACAAAAAGTTCAAATAGATTAGTTCTACATTACAGATGCCAGAGATTTGGCAGAACACAGGGAGAGCTCTGGGGTCATTCACTCCTGTACAGGATATGATTCAGCGGGTTATAATAACTGAAAGTCCATGTACAGTACAGATACAAGGTGTTACTGTAATTTCCATACACAGACATTATGCAGAACATACAGACATTATTTTTATATTCTATTGGTATTTTTTGTTAATAATCTCATTATGATCACTACAAATCCCCATAAGCAGGAGATCTGTACATTTTTATTATTTTCATTTATCACGGTTACTGTGTCTAGCACAAAGGTCTTTTCTGCCTGTATGATAATAATGCAGACCCTGTTTGAAATTGTGTAAGATAAAGGACAGCATCTAGAGCTCAGAATCTTACATTTCAACAATATTTCTGTAAAGGATAAACGAATACGTGAAAAATTTTAAATGAGCAAATTAACAATATTTTTAATTTTTAACTATCTTAGAATAACCATTTCTGTGCAAAAATTCTATTTTACCCTATATTTAATTGTTAACTTCACATCCCATCAGGGTTATTCAAAGAGAATTGAAAAGTCACCGCACTTTCGGTGAGTTTTCGATCCCTGCACTTCGGGGCGATTCGGCGATCCTATTTCGCCGACCCTGCGGTGGATTCAGCAAGCAACGCAGGGCCCCCCGTAGTGCAGGGAAAACCCACCGCAAACCTGCCGAACACTCGCCGCAAACCCGCAGAACACTCGCCGAACACTCACCGAAACCCGCAGAAAACAGCTGGATTAACCCCGCCGAACACGCCGGAGAAACCCGACTAGCCGCCGATCACAGCGCAGGGCAGCTGCCAGAAAAACCCGGACACGCAGGGGAAGGAGGTGAAAAAAAAACAAAACAGTACGCTTTAAAGTTTGAAAATTGAAACGCTGTTTGTAAAAAAACTACTGAACGAAAATGTCTGGAATTTACACATAAGATCCAATGAATGATAATAAAAAGGGCTGTTACAGAAAAAATGCATAAAAGATCCTAAAAATTCAAAAAATTAAGAGACTCTTTACTGCAGAATAAAATAATAAACGGTTTATTAGATACTGAATTAATACAGGAATATTTTTAACATTGAAGCCTATGGGATTCTCCTGAATAAACCTGTCGAATGAAACCACCGAATGGCAGGGCATTTCGGCAACCTTTCTCAGCTGTTCGGTGTCTCTGAATAGACGAAGCATTGCTCCTCTATGGGGGATTTCACTGCCCTCGAGCAGGCACCGTATGTGCAGGCAATTCATCACAATTTGGCGAATTGCCTGCTCTCTGAATAGCCGAATGGCCCCGAAGTGTCACCGTCCGCTGAAATTCAGCGTTCGGTTACATTTCGGAGACTTTTCACCTCTCATTGAATAACCCAGACAATGACAAATGATTTAGGTAAACTAAAAAAATGGTGGGAGCTGTGGCAATTGAGTTTTAATGTGGATAAGTGCAAGATAATGCACCTGGGACGTAAAAACCCAAGGGCTGAATACAGAATATTTGATACAGTCCGAACCTCAACATCTGAGGAAAGGGATTTAGGGGTTATTATTTCAGAGGATCTAAGGGTAAGTAGTCAATGTAATAGAGCAGCAGGAAATGCTAGCAGAATGCTTGGTTGTTAGGGAGAGGTATTAGCAGTAGGAAAAGGGAAGTGCTCATGCTACTGTACAGAGCACTGGTGAGACCTCACTTGGAGTACTGTGTGCAGTACTGGAGACCGTATCTCCAGAAGAATATAGACATCTTAGAGAGAGTTCAGAGAAGGGCTACTAAAATGGTGTACGGCTTGAAGGAGAAAAGTTACCAGGAAAGGCTTAATGATCTTAACATGTACAGCTTGGAAAAAAGACGAGACAGAGGAGATATGATAGAAACATTTAAACACGTAAAGGGAATCCACAAGGTAGAGGAAGGGAGTATATTTAAACGGAAACAAAGTAGCAAAACAAGAGGACATAGTCTTAGATTAGAGGGGCAAAGGTTTAAAAGTAACATCAGGAAGCATTATTTTACTGAGAGGGTGGTGGATACATGGAACAGTCTTCCAGTAGAAGTGGTAGAGGCCAAAACAGTGATTGAATTTAAGCAGGCATGGGATAGGCACAAGGCTATCCTAAACAAAAGATAAATCCAGGTAAAGTATCCATGTAATTGGGCAGACTAGATGGGCCGAAAGGTTCTTATCTGCCGACATTTTTCTATGTTTCTATGTTTCTAACCCCCCCCCCCCATGTTTCAAATAAATGTTATGATAAAAAAAAATCAACAGAAATCGGTTGGTAGTGAAGGGGTTAAAGACCGTTTATTCTTTTTATTTTTTCAATAACACCTTTTTATTCTTTAAAACCTTTTTTGTACTTTTTAGGAGACATTTTGCTTGTTTTGTTAAAAGACAATTTATTTTAAAGGACCTTTTTAATTATTTGGACACATTTTTACTACATTTTAATTGATTTACATTTCTATTAGGAGGATAATTCCTATTCTTTCCAGTTCTGTGGAATTTGCGAATGCCAACTAAGCGCAATTCGGTGGTTATTGGTGCAATGCGGCTGCTCTCACCGACATCCAATAACTTGCTTCAGCGACTCCAATTTCAGCAAAATACGGTGACCATTCGCTAAATAGTGAATTCACTGTATTTTCGGCTAAATGGAATCGCCAAATTGCACCGAAATGCCAGGGCTCATATGCCAAAGCGGGTAGTCAGTACAGGAGCCAAGGCCTTAACACCCAGGAGAAACGATATACAAGCAACGTGCATAACTTAGGCGTCTGGTTTTAAACCTGGTGGGCGCCACGTCATCATCATGCGTCATCATTCGGTGCCCCGGCCAGCTAGCAGCGAGGAAGATGTTGCCGTTGCTGGGGGACCAGAATGGCATGGGACGTGACAATACTCGATCTCAGGGCACCAGCAGCTGCTTTTGAAGAACAAGTTTACTCAATAATGGAAGGGATCGGTTTACTAGCTCTTTGTTAACTGTTTGTTAAAGCAAATCGCATGCATCTCTAAATCAGACAATCTTTAAGTCAAGACGTAAAGTCATTTTACTGAATATTTTGTTATCTGTCACCGCCGGCACAGTCTGAAGCTGGATTTTTATTTTTCCTTTGTGAGTGACGTTTTGATTTTCTGCGGAGCATAAACTTCGAGTGTTATTCACGCACAGGTACCAGCTCTAGGTCTGTTTTTGAAGAGATACACATTTAAACCGGCGAAACATCGCAAGAAATGCTTTATCATAGGAAAGCACACAGATCCTCTTTGAAGATCGCTGTCAGGTTATTGCCATTGAAATCTAAAAGACCGTTTCTCACCTTCACTGCTTTTCATTTGCAAAATCCTTTTTTCGTTTTTTTTTCTTTGCAAATGAAATGTTCCTGTAAACACGCACAAAGCTCTTTATCTACATCACAGATGTTTTATGAAGTTTAATTCATTTTGTGTCACATTATGTTCCTACAAGATTGTTTGTTATTTTTTATCATTAAAGCGTTTGCCAAAACACTGAAAACTGTAAGACGGATTGATGCTGCATATTTGATACTGGCACTCCATTATAATAAGGGTGAGGATAAGGACGATCTATTTAAAGAGAGCATTAAATATGCATCAGTGTTTATTCACTGAGTTGGGGATTGTGGAGAATTAACAAAGGATTTACAAATTGTATGTTAAAAGTCAGCACTATTCCTGACTTTTCATTTTATTTTAAATTTTACATTTTTGGTTTCATCTTTTGTTAACGTTATTATTTTTTCAACATCTGTTGGTCTCCTGAACACCAAGAAATACCAACTAATCTACCTGTGATATGTATAAATTGTGTGGGTGTATATATATATATTTATATATATATATATATATACACTATATTGCCAAAAGTATTCGCTCACCTGCCTTGACTCGCATATAAATTTAAGTGACATCCCATTCCTAATCCATAGGGTTCAATATGATGTCGGTCCACCCTTTGCAGCTATAACAGCTTCAACTCTTCTGGGAAGGCTGTCCACAAGGTTTAGGAGTGTGTTTATGGGAATTTTTGACCATTCTTCCAGAAGCACATTTGTGAGGTCACACACTGATGTTGGACGAGAAGGCCTGGCTCTCAGTCTCCGCTCTAATTCATCCCAAAGGTGTTCTATCGGGTTGAGGTCAGGACTCTGTGCAGGCCAGTCAAGTTCATCCACACCAGACTCTGTCATCCATGTCTTTATGGACCTTGCTTTGTGCACTGGTGCACAGTCTGTTGGAAAAGGAAGGGGCCAGCTCCAAACTGTTTCCACAAAGTTGGGAGCATGGAATTGTCCAAAATGTCTTGGTATGCTGAAGCATTCAGAGTTCCTTTCACTGGAACTAAGGGGCCAAGCCCAGCTCCTGAAAAACAACCCCACACCATATTCCCCCTCCAACAAACTTTACATTGGCACAATGCAGTCAGACAAGTACCGTTCTCCTGGCAACCGCCAAACCCAGACTCGTCCATCAGATTGCCAGATGGAGAAGCCCGATTTGTCACTCCAGAGAATGCGTCTCCACTGCTCTAGAGTCCAGTGGCGGCGTGCTTTACACCACTGCATCCGACGCTTTGCATTGCACTTGGTGATGTATGGCTTGGATTCAGCTGCTCGGCCATGGAGACCCATTCCATGAAGCTCTCTGCGCACTGTTCTTGAGCTAATCTGAAGGGCACATGACGTTTGGAGGTCTGTAGCGATTGACTCCGCAGAAAGTTGGTGACCTCTTTGCACTATGCGCTTCAGCATCCACTGACCCTGCTCCGTCAGTTTACGTGGCCTACCACTTCGTGGCTGTGTTGCTGTCGTTCCCAAACACTTCCACATTCTTATAATACAGCTGACAGTTGACTGTGGAATGTTTAGGAGCTAGGACATTTCACGACTGGATTTGTTGCACAGGTGGCATCCTATCGCAGTTCCACGCTGAGCTCCTGAGAGCGACCCATTCTTTCACAAATGTTTGTAAAAACAGTCTGCATGCCTAGGTGCTTGATTTTATATACCTGTGGCCATGGAAGTGATTGGAACACCTGATTCTGATTATTTAGATGGGTGAGCGAATACTTTTGACAATATAGTGAATATATAAATCACAAGTATAGCAGTACGTAGTGATACCTTTTGTTACTGGACTAACTTTATACCTCTCTTCTTCAGGTCTGGACGCTATACTGAGCAATATCATAGATTTGAACATTAAGACATTAAGGGACACATGGGCGGGGGTTAGATGTCATACATACAGGGTTATTCAAAGAGATCCGAATTGCTTGTGAAAGGTAACCGAACGCTGAAAATCAGCGTTCGGTTACCTTTCCTGGCCATTTGGCTATCCAGAGAGCAGGCAATACGCCAAATCCATGGCGAATTGCCTGCACATACGGTGCCTGTTCGGTGCCTGTTCGAGGGCAGTGAAATCCCCATAGAGAAGCAATGCTTCGGCTATTCAGAGAACACAAACCAGCAGTGAAAGGTTCCCCTAATGCCCTGCCATTCGGTGGTTTCATTCGGCAAGTTTATTCAGGAGAATCCCATAGGCTTCAATGTTAAAAATATTCCCGTTTTAATTCAATATCTAATAAACCGTTCATTATAAAATTCTGCCGCAAAAAGTCTCTTTATTTATAGATTTTTTAGGATACTTTAAGCATTTTTCTGAATTATTTTTTTTTTTTAAAAGTCCGATTTTGGTTTTTTTTTCTTTCAGTTTACTTATTATTTTTGTAACAGCCCTCTTTATTATCATTCCCTGGACCTCCTGTGAAAATTTCAGACATTTTCGCTCAGTAGTTTCTTTGCAAACAGCGTTTCATTTTCCCAGATTCATACAAATGGTTTTGCTAATTTATTCACTGCCTCCTCTACGTCACAGCTGCTTCGGCTCTGTGTGATTCGGCTCCTGTTTGGGTTTTTCGAAGGTTAATCCAGATGTTTTTGCTTGTTTTCAGTGTGCATTCGGTTAGTTTTCGTCAGGTTTGCGGCAGCTTTTCCCTGCAATTCGGGGACCCTGTGCTGTTTGCTGAATACACCGCGGGGTCACCGAAATGCAATCGGCAAAAGGAACCGAATTGAAGAGAACGAAAAGTCACCGAACGTGCGGTGACTTTTCAAATCTCTTTGGATAACCCTGATAGTGTGAGTCAAATGGTATGATCAAAATGGGGAACATAGACACATGAGAGATTTAGGCCCATAAAACAACATTGATAAGATCATGGCAACTTGAAATAAAAAAGAAACACAAAACAGTGAAGGCAGAAAAAGACACACAAAAAAAAGAAAACAAGAAAAATCAAAACACCAGCCAGAATTCTGAATTGTTATGTGACGTTATGATAAAGAGTTAAAAAGCCAGAGTCTACATTGAGTCCTTCTTTTATGGTGTTAAAATATGTGATTATTCTCATTTCAAATGTTTTATGTTCATGAGGGTCTTTAAAATACCTTTTGAGAATTTTAATTTTGAAGTTTTGGATGGGGTTGCCTGTTAGACTAAAGTGATGTCCCACAGGGGTACACTATTTATTTTCCTGATGGTTCTAGTTGGAGCGTCTGTGCAGGTTCATCCTGAGATTCAAAAATAAAAAAGACCAGTAAATACATGTCTTATAGACAAGGCTTTAATGGACAGACACAACTGTGGAGTGTTCCAACAGTGATATAGGAGGAAAACTTATACAACATACGTATGTTTGCAAAAATTCCACCGTCTCCAGAGTGGAACGTGAAAAAGAGAAAATGAAAGAAACCATTATAGTGCAATATTGTCAAACAATCAATGTAATTATAAGCATAGCTAGACTCACACAGGTGGTTAAGAGCATGTGTGAAACTGGCTCTGAAGAAAGTACAGTGTGCCAACTAGAGGTGGTGCTACCCTGTCTGTGAAATCCTGGTGCGTTATTCTTGGAAATGGAAGCAGAGATAGAAACGATCATAGGGCAACACATTTTGAGAATCTTCAATAAATGCAATATATTAGTCACACTCACCTATACATGAGGCTTACTCAAGTTGGTTCAGAGGTGTGCGCGAGTAACACCTTATGCAGGTGTTGCCAGACCCTTCTACAGAGTGTTCCAATATAGATCTGACATTTGTCATATGGATAGCATCCAGCAGTGGCGTAACTAGAAACCTGAGGGCCCCGGTGCAAGAATCCACGAAGGGCCCCCCCAAAAAAATCTATGTATTTTTACTTATTTTTCACTGCAAAATAAAACAAAGATAGTATTGCCTAGGGATGCACGATACCACTTTTTTTAACCGAGTACGAGTACCGATACTTTTTAAAAGTACTCACCGATACCGAGTACCGATACTTTTCTTTAATGTCATGTGACGCTTTCCAATAAGAACAGACCATATAAAAATGCCCCCAGCTCACATGTATATCCCCCCCCGATATATATATTTATACTGCCCCAGCGCATGGATTTGCCCCAGCTCATGGATATGCCCCAGCTCACAAATGGATTTGCCCCAGCTCATGGATATGCCCCAGCTCACACATGGATTTGCCCCAGCTCATGGATTTTCCCCAGCTCACACATGGATATGCCCCCAGATTATGGATTTGCCCCCCAGCTCACACATGGTATGCCCCCCCAGCTCACACATGGTTATGCCCCCCCAGCTCATGGATATGCCCCCCAGCTCATGGATATGCCCCCCAGCTCTTGGATTTGGCCCCCAGCTCTCACATGGATATGCCCCCCAGCTCTCATGGATTTGCCCCCAGCTCTTTTTTAATGGATTTGCCCCCCAGCTCTTTCATGGATTTGCCCCCCAGCTCTCACATGGATTTGCCCCCAGCTCACACATGGATATGCCCCCCAGCTCACACATGGATTTGCCCCCCAGCTCTCTCATGGATTTGCCCCCCAGCTCTCTCATGGATTTGCCCCCAGCTCTCACATGGATATGCCCCCAGCTCATGGATATAAGGGCCCCCCAGGCCCCAGCTCATGGGTATAATAGCCCCCCAGCTCTTACTTACCTCTGCTGGCCCCGGACAGGCTCCGCCGGCGATGGGGATGTCCTCCTTGGCGAGCGGCCGCTGGAAACATGCAGCTTGGCCGCTCGCCGGAAACCACCTGATCAGCGCGAGGTCTCGTGTGCTGGTCAGGTGGTTTCTCTCCCACGTGAGCGGCCAAGCTGCATGTCAGCGGCCGCTCGGCCGCTCTCAGGGAGAGGGACGGCCAGCGCGCGGCTCCCAGATTCCGGCGCTGATTGCTGGAATCTGGCGGCGGCGCTGGGCCCCCCTCCAGTGGCGGAATGCCAGGGCCCGGTCGCAACTGCGACCGCTGCGACCCTGGTACTTCCGCCACTGGCATCCAGACTTCCCTTAAAAATGCACATATATCCCATTATCATAGGGTATAGTAAAAACCCAGGGCCCAAAAGAGAAATAAAATAAACTGAGCACTAATACAGACTCAGGGAGCTGGCATAGTGACCTGGAAGTGTGTCTCTAATATTTTGTATATTTTCTGTATGTACATTCTTCGGGCCCTATTACACACTTGTCGGTGAAATGGAGACGGTAAGCAGCACTGTCTTCATTTTACCATCCATATACTGGAGTAGGCAGTTTATTAGCGTCTAGTACCGGAAATAAGTGCAATCCTGCCGGATACTAACAGCAGCACTCCGTGCCACCATGAGTTTCGGCTCATGGAGTCTATAGGACTCCACAGAGCATTGTGCGTTCCGACCGCGAGCTCTGCACACACTCACTCCCACGAGTTCACGTAGAGCCTCTGAGCAGTCGCAGAGGGAGACTAGGAAATATTAAAAAAAGTTAACCAGAGTCAGGACTTGGTGTTAACGGATTCCGCTTCTGCAGACTCTGTTAACACCAGCCAATAAAATAATAAAAAGAATCGTATACTCACCTCCTGTCCCGCGGCAAGGACCGCGGCATTGTCCGCCTCCTCAGTCCGGCAGGAGCAGGGAGAGACTGGGGGAAAAAGTCCCCCAGTCTCCCCCTGCATATCAATACGCTGACTGGTCGGAACTCGCAAGGTGAGATTCGGCAGGTCATGTAACCGCTGGCGTCTGACTCAATGGAGTCCTATGGACTCCATGGAGAGGATGCGCACGGCTGTGCTTAGCGCTACTGCGCATATCCCGGGGCTTTGCGTGCGAAAACAATGCAGGCAGCTTTTTTAGCACCTGCATTGTAATCTAACGGTAAAACGGGCATGCTAGGTGGCAAACTGCAAGCGCAGTTTTTCCTCCCTAGCGTCCTCCGTTTTACCGCTAGGAATGTTATGTGGCCCTTAGAGCTTGATTTAATTGTATCTCCACATTTAAAAAAAAAAAATATGTCACCGAGTTCTGGTAATATCTATTTTCAAAATATCCACTGATTCAATTAAGAAAATTCAGACACAGGTGAAAATTGAAAAATGAAGCAAAACAAAAAAAACAGCTGCTGATACTCCCACAAAGCACATTTTCAACCAGCATCATAATATCAATTTGGGATATAAACACGGCTCTTTGAAAAATCCGATGTTAAAACGTTTTCGGTCTCATTCCCTCTATTTAGCAACACCTTAAAGCAATTTTTATGGAAACTGGCATACCGATAAATTCTAATTAAATCGCTAAAGCCAATATCTCCATTTAAAAAGTGTAGCTGCGAGAGGCCGATATTTGAGTTGAATTCATATGGGGAATCGGAATGCCGGTAAACCCGAATATGTATCTCCTGAACCGAAAAATGGCTGAAATGCGCCAGAAAAAGATCCGGATTTAAGCTACAAGCAGAATTAAATCGAGGCCATAGTAAATCAGGCAAGAGAGAAAAACAAGAGAATAGAGTAAAAACCAAACCGAATGTGATTTATTTAAGTTCTCTTTCCGGAGAGTTGGAAGAAGTGAGTTCTAACAGATTGGAGTGTTCCTGCTCGCTGTTCTAATAATACGCTGATATTTAGCATTGTGTGGAACAACTGTTTGTAGCATATGTGCAGTAAAGATTGTTTAAGTATAGAAAGTGATAGAAATCAATTCAAAGGCTTCATTTATATGAATTAAAATGCAAAACATTGCTTTGTCATCAGAAGAGATTGTCTTTTTTTCTTTCTTTCTTTTCTTTCTTTCTCTTTCCCTCTCTTTCTCGCGCTCTCTTTTTCTCTCTCGTTCTTTTTCTCTCTCTCTCGTCTTTCCCTCTTTCACGCTCTCTTTCTCTCTCTTTCTTTCTCTCTCTTTCTTTCTCTCTCTTTCTTTCTCTCTCTTTCTTCTCTCTCTTTCTTCCTTTCTCTCTCTCTCTTTCTTTCTCTCCTCAATTTTCTTTCTCTCTCGTTCTCTCTTTCACTCGCTCTCTCTTTTTCTCTCTCTTTTGCTCTCTCTCTTTTTTTCTCTTTCTTTCTATCTTTCTCAATCTCTCTCTCTCTTTCTCTTTTTCCCTTTTTCTCTCTCTTCTCTTCTCTCTCTTCTCAATTCAAATAAGCTTTATTGGCAGGACCATATACATTTTAGCATTGCCTAAGCATATGGGGAGGTTATATGGAGTGGAGGGGGGGTAGTGGGACATATATGGGGGGATTGGCAAATCCATGGACATTATCAGGGGTAAGGGATAATGTGAAGTCGGATGGGGGCGAGTCCGTGTTGGGATTTATAAGTCTGGGATCTCTCATGTTCCTCTCAGTCTGTGACATTCTGTGACGTATTGGGCAGATATTTTCACCGCCGGCTCCTCTTCTCCCAGTATGATGTGGAGTTTCCTCGTCTCTTCTATAGAGGTGAAGTCGGGATGAGAGCGGAGAGTCTCTGGAAGTGAGTTTCCCTCAGTGCTGAGTATTTGGGGCACTGTAGGAGGAAGTGGACCTCATCTTCCAGGGCCCCCTGGTCACAATGCTGGCACAGTCTACTCTCCCTGGGCTTGTAGGTCTGTCTATGAAGCCCTGATTCGATTTCCAGGCTGTGGGCACTCAGTCTGTACCGGCTTAGGATCTGTCTGTCCTTGGGGTCTTGTAGTAGCTCCAGGTATGGGGCCAGTTTGTATTCTCTCTCTTCTCTCTCTTCTTTCCAGATTACAATTTGCCAACCCTGTGGGGAATTCAGTATTCACCATAGGGTTTCTGAAGTGCGCCGAACGTGGAGCTGCTGAACTGAACGACGCATGCTGCTGCCAACCAGCCCGCTGAACGCCACTGAGGATCGCCTAACGTCGCCGAACTACAGGAAAAAAATCCCCGGCAAGAGCACCTCTCCAGTAAGTGTCCTTGGGCAAGACACCTAACGGTACATACTCGCCACCCAGGACATACTTGAAAATGAGAGAAATCTCAATGTATCCTTCCAGGTAAAATCCTTTCTAAAAATAAAAAAATAAAAAAAATTGTTCTATTCTTGAAAAGCTGTTTAAAACAATAAAATGCATGAAAATGTGTGGAGTTAATATAAAAAGCTCATAAAAAATTAATAAAAAGGTCTGTTACAGAATTTTAAAAAACGTCAATAAAGTAATGGGAATCAAAAATTTTGCCAAAAAAGTTATGAAAAGACAGTTTGCTTAAAATGAAAATACTAAAGGTTGAATACAAAATAAATAAAAACGATAATATTTTTTTACTTTGAAACCAATGGGATTCGTCTGTTTAAACCTGTCAAACTGAATCACCAAATATCAGGGCATTTCACTGACACTTCGGTGCAGTTCGACGTTCTGTGAAGAGACTAACCATTACGTCTCTAAGGGACAATTTCACTGCCGCCGATGACCGGCGAATTGCGGCGATCTGTGCGGACTGCACCATATTTTGCTGTCGATTTGCCAATGTTTGGTGAATTGACAGCTTTCTGAATAGACGAACTGGCAAATTTAGCTCTTACTGAATAGCCCTTTTTGCATATACCTCTAGGTAAACCTATATATACTAAGAATAACCCTTTAAACCACTTGTGATACCAGTTCTTAAAATGACTGGACTCATCAATGGTGGTGAAGAAGCAAAAATAACTAAATATAAGATAAAGTGGCCTACCACGCACAGCAGGTACCTAACAACCTAGTCTGGTCCTGATGGAAGTAGAGTACACACACATACAGCCAAACACACAGTAAAAACCAGTCCTTATAGTGGCTGGGATGACACAACAACACAGATGAGCGAGTATTTGAACTACAGAACCAAGGTCGAGGACAAGAGAAGAAGACTAGATCGTGTGAATGAAGCCAGGTCTAGGATTACAGGAGGTAGTATAGTCGGTAGAGCAAGCCGAGTCAAAACCCAGAAAATATAGGAACAATGTGGAGGTACTGCAAGCAGGACAACAATAAGGCAATGGTAAAGGAGCTGATGGGCCTCATTTAGGTGTAGGTTGCTATTGAGTGGTTGGCTTCATCACCGAATGCCAGAGCGTGAGTGAATGGAATGGCATATGCACTCTGGTGCAGCCGAATGGCTGCTCATACCATTGCAGCTTTCCTCATGAGTAATAATCTCCGGACCGAGAGAATTGGTGTCACATAATGTTGATGGCAGCGCTGTCAGATCAATATTGTGCCGCGAAATAGCGCCTACAGACGAGCAACGTTGAAAGAGTATGGACACGTGTCAAGCTCGGTCAAGGTAAGCTCTAGCAAGAAAAAACGGTGAGTATGACCTCCAGTGAAGAAAGTGCCAGGAACTTTATTCAGGGGCAGCAGACCCCATAGGTAAATTGTGACATTTCGACCAACAGGTCTTAACTTAAGACCTGTTGGTTGAAATGTCACAATTTGCTTATGGGGTCTGCTGCCCTAAATAAAGTTACTGGCACTTTTTCCACTGGAGGTCCTACTCACCATTTTTTCTTGTCGAATCTTGGGATTGGTGGGATCCCTACCACTGGTAGAGACCTCGTGGAGTCCTTCAGTCTGGGCTCCCCTCCAGCGGAGGCCGCGGCTTCTCTATTTCGTGTCAAATGTAAGATCTAGCGTCCTGGGGACTGTGACACTCTGTCTCTAATGGAAAGGGGTTTTCCATATATTCACTGTGTCCTGGTAGTGGGTTTATGGATAAAACCACTTGGTAATGAGGTGGTTAAATACACAGAGCACACAGGAAGTCCTTTTCATCCAATGCTTGAACTAATGATGTTTACCTCTTTTCAATAAATATATAATATATGTAGTTAATTTGCATGATAATGCTTTTGTTTCCCCATTAAATATATACAATATAAGCTTTTAATAATATTGAATATAAGGCCTGTGACACATTTCTATAGCATCTGACATAATTGAGATTTATTAAGAGGTGAAGTATAATAGGTACTCATCATCACAGAGTTTTCAGCCTCGGGAATAAAGTATAATGCAAATACAATTAGATAATTATCACTCCAGCAGAGTTCTACTGATTGTGCCTATTCATTAATTGTTCTTTATACCGGCAAATTACATCAAATATTCCGCTCATAATAATAGCTGTTTGGAGTCTGGCAAAACACATGCACCTGTGTATACGTGCCTGTGTATGTTTGTAAAAAGGTGTTTGTCAATGCAGTTTTTTCTCATAGTCTCAACATATGGATTTCTTTGTGTTTTGGTTAGAATTAGACATTTTTGGTTTTTGTATAGGCATCATGTATTCGCATACATGCCACGGGTGG
Source organism: Leptobrachium leishanense (assembly GCA_009667805.1). NCBI lineage: Eukaryota > Metazoa > Chordata > Amphibia > Anura > Megophryidae > Leptobrachium > Leptobrachium leishanense. Next base: position 137,815,300 of record CM019070.1, read on the forward strand.
CATTAGGTTAATAGGTCGAAGGTTTAGCTGCCTTTAAGATATTATTGACGGCAACTTTCCTGTTTATCACATAAAGTCTAGGATAGAAAAGAATGGTGGGTATGTTCACCCTAGGGCGTACTACCACTACAGTAGAGGCTCAATTGACACGCCATATTTGTCAGATTTCTGAAGCAAAGCACAGGTGACATAATTTGTTGATCAATGATTGCAGGATTCAGTCTGCATTGCTCCAAGGCGATCTGCAAAGTCTGGCCTGGTTGTGGGTCCTGAGGACAGGTTTGGGAAACACTGAGGTAGCGGGTGGGACTGAACGGCACAGCACTTCCCACTGGCTCCTACTGCACACCCCTCAGCCGGTGCTCGACATATTGGCTAGGAAGGCAGGGCAGGGCTGAGGATAGTAATAGCATGCCTCGCCGGCTTTCAGACTCACCCGTTGGGCACATCCCACCCAGCTGTACAGCTCGAACGCTTAGAATGTCCATGAGAATAGACGTTCCTTCCACTGTGACGCCAGTCTGGCCACCTCACTGAGCACAGTTAGTGCACTCAGCGCTGCAAGGCTTGATCCTCCTATGGAGGATCGCACTTTGCAGTTCTGTCAACGCGCATCTAGCATTTTGACAGGGAGCCTTTGCACACGAACGCTTGTAGCATGCACAATTTTTGTGCGTGCGCTACAGCGTGTGACCGGCCCCGGTTCAGCGTCACAACGCTGCGACGGATGTGGGAAGACACGGCAGTATTAGGGATGGGATTCCGGTTCAAATTGGTTAGATTCTGTTCGAAAGTTCATGAACTGCTAACTTTTCAGGACGTTCGCAAAAAGTTCGGAAAAAATAAATAATTTAGATTTATTTTTAAAAAAAGCTTAAAAAAATCAAAAAATAAAGAGACTCTTTACTGCAGAATATTATAAGCAACGGTTTATTAGATATTGAATTAAAACGGGAATATTTTTAACATTGAAGCCTATGGGATTCAACATTTCCCACACCTTGTTGCTAAAACATCAGGCAGATGCGGCCCTCTAATCAGGCACTGTAGAGGGCTGCCTGCCAGAGCCTCCCAAGAATCCCCTTGAGGAGTGAGCGGCCGCCGGATGAGAGAGCTGCGACTGTGCGGGCTGGCTGGTCGGGTGCATCTGGCAGAGAGGCGGCGCAGGGAGGGAGCCACTGCACCTGTGGCCACGGCAGACCCCCCCCCACCAACCAGGATCCAGGGAGCCCCCCCTGACCACCAGGCTAAGGTAAGGCGACACATTTTTAAAAAAAATATAATCCGAGGACATTTTTAAATGTCCCAAGGAACATAAAATAAAACTCTTTTTTTTTCTCTCTTTCTAATACTCTCCTGATTCCTGATCCACCAACAAGCGCAGCCTTCCATCTCCCACGCTGTTAGAGGCTGCATACACCGGCGCACTGTGTGCAGCTTCTGAGAAGATACGCTATTAGTGTAGAGGGAGCGATGCAAAATGCGCAGCAGTGTGCGGATTCATGTGCTGCATTAATTATTCTTCTTACAAATTTGGTTACTTAACCTGTTTGCGTTTGAATTGTAATATTGTGACATCCAGGGCGCCGGGTGGCAATCGGGGGGGGGGGGCAGGATGCATGGTGCCGCCAGCTGGCCGAATGCCAGGATCTCCGGCGGCACCGGCGCAGCTGTGAGTGATCAGGGGGCAGGGCGCGGAGCCGCCGGGACCTTTAAATTAGGAGCGGGCGCTGTACACCTTGCCTTGCCGTAGAGTTTCATTCCCGCATCGCTAGGTTACCGAATCAGTTTGAATACTTGTTACTGACCCTGCTTGTTCTGAGGACCCAATTTGTTGCCGACTTTGCCTGCCATTTGACTATTCTCTCTGTGTACTCCCTGCCTGTTCTGTTTGCCTCCTGTTGCTACTGGTGTGCGCCGATTCTCACCATATACAGTAGTGCAGTACTAGTGCCTAAACGTTGCTGACCCGGTTTTATTATAACGACTACTCTCACTCTGTGCCCCTGTCTGGTATATCTGCTGCTTGCTACTGCTGGTGTGCGAAACAGATCCTGCCACATATAATAGCGCAGTACAAGTGCCTAAACGTTGCTGGCCTGGTTTTGTTATAACAGCTACTCGCCCTCTGTGCCCCTGTCTGGTATATTCCGCTGCTTGTTACTGCTGGTGCGCTTCCATCCTGCCATACACTATAGCGCAGTACAAACTTATATTGATCTCAGTCTATGGTGTATATTGCAGGTGCTGTCTCCCTGGCCTGTGAGGCTGCTAGAGGTTAGGTTTAGTGGTCCCGACCATCCTGAGGATCGGAGGGTTAGAGTTCTGTTACTAGGGATCCTACCAGGTCTGTCCTGGGGAATCGTTACAAATAAGCGGTGAACACTGCAGCAAACGCTAATGCTCACGCAAGTGAGCGTTAACGTTTGCGTTAAGATCGTAATTTTTCCCACTTGTTGCTGCTCAAACATTTCCCATGGCTTAAAATCGCTGTTAAACATGAGCAAAAGCGAACTTTTGAGCCCCATTGACTTGCATTGTGTCCGAATCACGTTTGCGTTCGAACTTTTTCAAATGTTCGAGTTCGAATGCGAAACGAACATGGGGGTGTTCGGCCGATCCCTAGTCAGTATGGATGCACCTAGTGCGCTCGTCTGACCCCGGCCTTAGTTTAATCTCCCTGGCGTTACGATTCTGACATATTTTATATGTCAGATTCGTTACTATTTATTTGGCCCCCTAGCTGTATTAGAGTGTGGCTCCGGGTTAATTTCATTGCTGAAAGCAGTAACCCTTGGGGTAACCACACTTGGGGCTGGATACATTACCTGTCCCTGCGCTCCCTCGCTGTCCCCCGCTGTCGCCTCCGGACAATCGCAACATCCTACTTCCTGGTTCCCTTTTCGCGAGAAGGGAACCAGGAAGCAGGATGCCGTGATCGCCGGAGGAGAATGCAATCGCAGGGGTCATCGAGGGAGCGCAGGTACAGGTATGTATGCAGCCCGAGTGTGGGTCGGGGTTACCGCTTTCGGCAATGAAAGTTAACCCTGAGCCACACTCGGGAAAACCGCCCGGGAGGTAAATATCCTGATTGTGATCTGGCGCCTACCAGCTCTGGTTAGATTTACACCAGTGTTGGGATAGAGCCCTTAGTGAGAAGTCAGTACTAGGGATGTGCGTTTCGGGTTTCGGAATTTGGAATTTTCACAAAATTTCCCGATTCGTGTTTTCGGATGCGGCCGAATTGCCGAAAATTTTTAGATCCGAAAATGGCAGATCCGAAAAGTTTTCCGAGCCAAAACGAAATATTTTCGGAATTTTCGAATGGACTTGAAATGTGTCAAATCGAAATTTATTGCTTTGAAACGAGGAGAACGGACGTTCCGAAAAAACTAAAATTTCCGAAATTACGAAAAGTCGATACAAAAAACTAGCAAAGTGACACGAAAATACGAAAAACGATCGATATTCCGAAAACATGTACAATTCCGAAAAACGAAAATTTCCGAAATTACGAAAAGTCGATACAAAAAACGAGCAAAGTGACACAAAAATACGAAAAATGGTCCATACTCCGAAAAAAAAATGGACATGAAAAACGAGTCGAGCCGAACCGAATCGAAACAGAAATCGGTCGAAACGAGCCGAATCGAAAAGTTTAAAAATCCGAAAAATCAAACCGAATTGAACCGAAAAATAAATCGGTGCACAAGCCTAGTCAGTACCAGAAAAAATAAAAATGTTCTATAACATTCTTTTAATTTCAGTGCTTGGTAATATCTTAGTACAGCTTTTCTTTTTCATACATTTCTACGTTTTGATTTTGGCCTCACTTTTCCAGAAGAAATTTTCGCTGTATACATTTTCTCTTCTTCTGGCATAATTATACTTTATAAAGCACTTTAGAATAATTATAGTAAATATTGCACGGCAATTTAAAACAGCTTCTGTATTTCCATGATACAAACGCTGCAAACTAACGGCCTGCCACCTTTAACAGAAGAGTTTCGCTTTCGCAGGTTATATTAAACATGTTGGTGTTTTCTCTCGCAGATGCTGCACAAAAGAGAGAAAAGAAAAACACATAACACAAGCCACCTGCTTTGAGATTATACAAACGCAAATTGAAAAATCTGCAAATTTAACAGTCGGAATTTGGTTTCGATATTGAAGTCGTTATTTTTTCTATTATACGTTTGCTCATAATGCTTTGACAACTATAATTTTTCCTATTAAGAGTAATGTATGATTAAGAAGATCGCAATTTTTATGATCGAGTTAAGCCGAGAAGCAGCACAGATAAAAGTGTGTATTTATACCCGTTTTCTACGTTTTTTATATATACTATTTTATTTTTTTGCAAGACGCCAACCTAACACGCCTTAGGGCTGTGTTAAGTCTTATCTTCTGATAAAAATAACGGTGTTACATGTGCAACCACCGCCAGTCAATGCAATCATTTATTCTAGGTGTTTGTTGTATGTTGCAATAACACCACGTGGAAGAGATAAATAAGGGATTAACCTATGGTGTGCTGGACAAAAACTCGGTTTACTTACAGGGTTATTCAAAGAGCTCCGAATTGGGGCCGAAATGTAACCGAACGCTGAAATTCAACGTACGGTTACCTTTCCTGGTCTTTCGGCTATTCAGAGAGCAAGCAATTCGCCAAATGTTGGCGAATTGCCTGCACATACGGTGCCTGTTCGGTGCCTGTTTGAGGGCAGTGAAACACCATAGAGAAGCAATGCTTCAACTATTCAGAAAACAAAAACTAGCAGTGAAAAGTTGCCGAAACGCCCTGCCATTCGGTTGCTCCATTCGGCAGGTTTATTCAGGCGAATCCCATAGGCTTCAAATGTTAAAAATATTCACGTTTTAAATCAATATGTAATAAACCGTTTATTATAATATTCTGTAGTAAAAAGTCTCTTCATTTATGAATTTTTTTAGGATGTTTTAGGCATTTTGTGTTTTTTTTTGTAAAAAATTTTTTTCCTTTTTTTTTTAATTGTTTGTTCTTTTTTCTGTAACAGCCCTTCTTATTATCAATCATTGGACCTCATATGTAAATTTCAGACATTTTCGCTCAGTAGTTTGTTTGCAAACAGCGTTTCACTTTTCAAATATTCAAGCGTACTGTTTTTTTCCCACTGCATTCGTCTGGGGTGTCGGGTTTTTCCGGTGGCTGCTCTGCACTGTGATCGGCTCCTGCTCGGGTTTCTCCGACGTCTTCGGCGGGGTTAATCCAGATTTTTTTGCCGGTTTCGGTGTGCGTTTGCCGGCTTTGCAGTGAGTGTTCGGCAGGTTTTCGGCGGCTTTTCCCTGCATTATGGCAGCCCTGTGCTGCTTGCTGAATACACCTCAGGGTCGCCGAAATGGGATCGCCAAATCGCACCGAATTGAAGAAAATGAAAAGTCACCGAACGTGTGGTGACTTTTCGATTCTCTTTGAATAACCCTGTTAGAATTACTTTATTTATTTATTTATTTATTTATAAAGGATTTTACCAGGAAGGATATATTGAGATTTCTCTCGTTTTCAAGCATGTCCTGGGTTCAAGAACATTGAAGTGTTACAGTTACAGAAATACAAAGTAATACAATGCAAGATATTAAAAAAAACACAAATATACAGATTAACAGAAAAAATATGTAGGAAATATAGTCACTAGGTTACATGTTTACAGGTGCATTCTGTATTGAGGTATGTTAGTAAGGAGCTTTTGAGTGACTTAAGACTGGGGGAAGATTTGATGATGTCTGGGAGGTTATTCCATAATTGTGGTGCTCTGTAGGAAAATGAGGACCGAGCCACTGTCTTTTTGTATTGTGGTATAGCAAGTAAGGTGCTGGTCCTGGATCGGAGGTTATAGGATGAGGGAGCTTCTGGGGGAAGCAGTCTATTCAGGTAGGGTGGCAGCTTCCCAGAGATGCTCTTAAACACCAGGCTGGAAAGGTGAAGGGTGCGTCTGGATTCCAGCGACGGCCAGTTTAGCTCTTTTAACATGTCACAATGGTGGGTCATGTAGTTACATTGTAGCGCAAAGCGGCAGAATGAGTTATACAATGTAGTAAGTTTATGAAGGTGTGTTTGCGGGGCGGCTGCATACACTACATCTCCGTAATCAATAGCCGGCATAAGCATTTGCTGTACAATCTGCTTTCTTACCGCGGGACTCAGGCAGGATTTGTTTCTGTACAGGGCACCTAGTTTGGGGTAAAGTTTAGATGAGAGTTTTTCGATGTGGGGGCCAAAGGATAGATTAGGGTCCAACCACATACCTAGATATTTGAGAGATGTGACTGTGGTCAGCGTGCCATTTGATTTTGTCCCAACACATAGATGGGGATTTTGCAATTTGTGTAGTTTAGGTGCTGTTCCAAAGAGCATCGTTACAGTTTTGTCAGTATTTAAAAAAAGTTTGTTGTTTTTGATCCACTTTTCTACCTCTGTGAATTGTTCTTGCAGCACGGCCTCCAGCTGCCGGAGATTTGGTTTGCTGGTATAGATCACAGTGTCGTCTGCGTACATATGTACAGTTGAGGCTTTGCAGACGTTGGGCAGATCATTTATGAATATTGTGAACAGCAGGGGGCCTAGTATTGAGCCTTGGGGTACACCGCAAGTGACAGGGAGGGGGAGGGAGGAGCTGTCAGAAATTGACACATATTGTGATCGTTCAGATACATATGATTGAAACCAGGTTAGCCTGCGATCACCAATGCCAGAGTTTTTAAGTTTTTCTAACAAGATACTTCCTCCTGATGATTTTTTTTGTTACAGGAAAAAGGCTGTCTTGGCAGACAGTATATGAGAAAATAACTCAGGTTGTATGAGATTCTAGAATAAAAGATGAAAAGGGTTATCACAGATACTCTAGGGCAGGGCTGTCATACTCCGGCCCCCAAGATGTTTCTCAACTACAACTCCCATTATTCCCTAGCCATCTATTGGGTTGAAGGAATTCTGGTAACTGTAGGCCTCAAAATCTGGGTGTCTGTGAGTTTGACAGCCCTGTTCTAGGGTTAACCCTTTGCTACCAAGTGATTTTCATAAAAAAAACATTGTTAGAAACTATTGTTTTTTTGTAAAATCATTTTTAATTAATTATACAGTAAGAAATATTTGGACATATTCACATTGAATTTCTTACTGTAAATAACCTATTTGGACAGTAGATGGTGCCATCTACTGCCAAATTGAGTCACTGCTGTTACAGCTGCAGCTTGATTTCTTTTCCCCTGTATCGGCTGCTGAATGCATGATGTCAGGGCATCATCAGTCGATTTTACAGTTTTAGCTCTTTGGGCATTATACCCACAGGGCTAAAACCTTTGGGGGTACCTTCTGCAGCCCAAAAGCAAGCAAAATTAATTTGCAGCAAACAAATTTAATTTGCTTCAGGGCTGAAGATCTGCAGATCAAGCTATCTCGATATCAGGGCACCGAATGGTGTCTTTGAAGCCTGAGATATTTCGATCTCGGTAGTGAAAGGGTTAAAAGGGAAGGGGTAGATGTGTAGAAAGTAAATATGGAGCCACCATTTAGACTTTTTGCTGAACCATTTTATTAAGCTCACCATAAGTTAAAAAGCAAGTGTCAAAATATCCACTTCCTCCTTCCTGCCTCTGCCCCCTACTTCCTGTCTTCGCTCTATGTCGTTTTAAAAATACCTCACCACACACATTAATGTATACGTCCACCACATATATAGTCTAACAATAACACCTTCTGAACCTCTCTACTCATCGTTTTTCTGTTTTAACCACTTCACTACCGAGATCGAGATAACTCAGTTCTTCAAAGGCACCATCAGGTTCTGAAATTGAGTTATCTCGAGCTGCAGCTGTGCAGAACAAAAGCAAAAGGAATTCTTTTGCAAATTAATTTTGTTTGCATTTTGGCTGCAGAAGTACCCCCAAAAGTTTTAGCCCTGTGAGCATAATGCCAAAAGAGCTATAACTTGAATGCCCGTATCGGAATTTCAACAGTCGATGCAGGGAACCACGAGCTGCAGTAACTCCATTTGGCCAGTAGATGGCGACATCTGCCTGCCAAATAGGTTAATACAGTAAGAAATACAATGGTAATTATCCCAAATATGTCTTACTGTATAATTAATTAAATAGATTTTTAAAAAAAACACTGGTTCCTGACAATAGTTTTTCGTCAAATCTCTTGGTAGTGAAGGGGTTAATATTTTAGTTCGGTTTTAAACTCCCCTTAAAATCCAGGAATTCCTGCAAGCTACAGCAGTCACGTGACCACAGGGTGAATGGACACTCAAGCGATTGTCCAGCATCCAATAGCTGACAATGCTGAGCCCATTTAGAGCTTTTGGTGGGGGTTGAGTTACGGAAGTTCTGAAATATAGGAACTTGAGCAGAGTGTCTGTTGACTAATCCCAGGCACTCGGCGGGCGCGCCATTGGCTAAAACAGGTTTGTGTCTTCTTATTAAAATTTCAAAATCACCTTGCCTGATTATTAGATCCACTGATCACCACAATGAATTATGGGTATTATTTCCGTCAAAGAGGAAAAAAAAAAAAACAACAAAAAAAATATATAATTTCTTAAGTTTTTCAAAAATATAACTGGAATCTGTACGAGTTGCTTGGCGATGCATTTACAAAATGAGATACTGGGAAGAACATGTTTCCATCTTTTAGTTGTGTCTAGGTCACAATTTAAGAAATGTTCCATCTGACGGACAGTAACAACGCGCCATAAGACGTGACATGCCCATCCGACCTTCTAAACGGCCGCTAATGACAGTGCCCGAGTAAGTACATTTCAGCAGCCGCTGCCTGGTTGCTGCCTTGCGAAAATTCTTTTGATATTACCAAAGAAACGGGAGACCTCGCATCACCTCTTGCTACAAAATTACATTTTTTTTAAGCAGACAGATGACACATTGCTCCCGTTAAAAAACAATTCTTATAATTCACAGTTGGATTATTTATGTGTGTCATTTTTTTTTTTTCCGCTGCAAATTATAAATTATCTCCGCGACGATTAAGATAATAATATGCTGTAAAATCATCTGAAACAATGTATTTTGTGTTTTGAAAGGCAGAACGTCAACGGAGAGTGGATCCGAAGCACCTGCCAGCCCCGAGCAAGACGCGGTCAGAACGTTCAAAAGCTTCGAGGAGTTTGTTAGGCGAATTATAATCTTAATTGCAGCCCTAATTGATTACACGCCGAATGCTCATTAGGTTAAGACAGAATACAAGTCGGCTTTCAAGGTCATTACATTAATAGATATTGCAGGCGTGTAATTTGTGATAAGCTCATTTGAGAACAACCAATTGATCATTCATAGCAATATGTCTGCCTCTTGAAATCCCTTGTCATGTATTTGCTCAATTTGCATACATTGGTTAATATTTCTAAGATATATTAATATTTTCACGATGTGCAAAGTTTTAGTATAAAATATAAAAGTGTAGTTTTGTTTCAGTCCTGTGTTAAAGTCTTTCAGCTTTAATAAACAGGGTTATTCAAAGAGATCCGAATTGCTAGAGAAAGGTAACTGAACGCTATTCAGAGAGCAGGCAGTTCGCCAAATGTTGGCGAATTGCCTGCACTTACGGTGCCTGTTCGTTGCCTGTTCGAGGGCTGTGAAATCCCCATAGAGAAGCAATGCTTCGTCTATTCAGAGAACAAAAACCAGCAGTGAAAAGATGCCGAATTGCCCTGCCATTCAGTGGTTTCATTCAACAGATTTATTCAGTCGAATCCCATAGGCTGGCTTCAATGTTAAAAATATTCCCGTTTTAATCCAATATCTAATAAACCGTTTATTATAATATTCTGCAGTAAAAAGTCTCTTTATTATCAGATTTTTTTGGGATATTTGAAGCATTTTTCAGTATTTTTTTGGCAAAAACTTTTTGCCGATTCTTTTAAAAAATTTTTTAAAACGTTTGTTCTATTTTCTGTAACAGCCCTTTTGATTATCATTCATTGGATCTCATATGTAAATTTCAGACATTTTCGCTCAGTACTTTCTTTGCAAACAGAGTTTCACTTTTCAAACATTCAAGCAAACTGTTTTTTCCTTCTTCACCTCCTTCGTCTGCGGTGTCGACTTTTTCCGGCGGCTGTGATTGGCTCCTGCTCGGGTTTTTCCGGGTTTTCAGCAGGGTTAATCCAGATGTTTTTGCTAGTTTCGGTGTGCGTTCGCTCTCGTTTTTTGCGGTGAGTTTTCGGCGGGTTTGCGGCGACTTTTTCCTGCATTTCAGCGGCCCTGTGGTGCTTACTGAATACACCGCAGGATCGCCGAAATGGGATCGCCAAATCGAACCGAATTGAAGAGAACGAAAAGTCACTGAACGTGCGGTGGCTTTTTGATTCTCTTTGAATAACCCTGACAGTGTTTTTTATATAACGTTTTTATATAAAGCCTTAATAAATCCACTTTGTAAAAGAAGCATTTTAGCAGCTGGAACTAATTGCTTATTTTCTGACTACAAGGTTCTAATCTAAAGGTTCTATTTCTTCCACAGCCATCAATGGTTTGGCCACCTGAGCACCGACATCCTTATCTTCCTGGCTTACAACAGCAAGGGGCTCCTGCTGTTGTGTTCAGGGTGGGGGATCATGTTACAGATGTATAGAGGGAAAATAGATGAGAGGAGGGAAATAAAAATAAATTGCTCTTCTGTTATTGAGCTAAAATTTGAAAAGAATATCATTATTTTGAATCCCCTTTTTAAGGCTTAACCCCATCCAAGATCAACTATATTTAATCTGCAAGGCACCTCCTGGTGCCCCAATATCAAGTATAGTCAATGCGGTATTCCACTGGAGCAATGCAAAGTAATTTTGTTTATTGCAAGCAAAATTCATTTGCATATGGGCTCCAGAACATGCCCTTAAAGTGTTAGCAGTGAGAGCATGATGTCCAAGGTGCTAACACTTTTTAGAACTAGCTGGGGAATGTGTCTGACTGACATCTCTGCAGCTGATGCTACACGGAACTCAGAACTGCAGTAACACCTTTTGGCCAGCAGATGGAGAAAGGTGCCTGCCAAATAGGTTATTACAGTACAGAATACATTGTGAATATTTCCAAATATTTTTTACTGTGTGATGGATTAGAAAATGAAAATTAATGAATTCATTAAAACAAATTAAAAATGATTTTCCAAAAACCCACTGATCCTGGCAGTGTTTTATTTGGGGTGGGGGGGATCCTATGGTAGAGGCAAGGTTTATGGGAATCATGATGCATTTTTGTTAGCAGATGTAGCCTATTTAGGGTACACTGCTAGAATACCCCTTTAATAATTTCCTTGAGTTTGATCTATGTGAATATATTTCAGGAAGGAGATACATTTCAGAATGTTACATCGCTTTTTTAATCGGTACCTACCTATTACAACTGCAATGGCATTTTTTTCTCTTTAAATACTGTAAAGTTGGGCATCATAATCCTACGTCCCAATAAATGAAGTAATATGTACTATTATGTATAAAACAGTATGTCTGTGTGTTTTAAAAATGGTTATTAAGTGAGACATACAGGGTTATTCAAAGAGAATCGAAAAGTCACCATACGTTCGGTGACTTTTCGTTCGCTTCAATTCGACACGATTTGGCGATCCTATTTCGGCGACCCTGTAGTGTATTCAGCAAGCACCACAGGGTCCCCGAAGTGCAAGGAAAATCCACCGCAAACTCGACGAACACTCACCGCCAAGCCGCCGAACACTCACCGCAAAACCCGCCAAACACTCATTAAAACGCATAAAACAGCTGGATTAACCCCGCCAAAAACACGCCGGAGGAACCCGAGCAGCCGCCGATCACAGCACAGAGCAGCCGCTGGAAAAACCCAACATCACAGACGAATGGAGTGAAAAAAATACCTGTTTGCTTGAAGGCTTGAAAATTGAAACGCTGTTTTTAAAGAAACTACAGAACAAAAATGTCTGAAATTTACATATAAGATCCAATGAATGATAATAAAAAGGGCTGTTACAAAAAGAAAAAAACAATTAAAAAAATGCCTAAAAGATCCTACAAAATCTATAAATAAAGAGACTTTTTACTGCAGAATATTATAATGAATGGTTTATTAGATATTGAATTAAAACGGGAATATCTTTAACATTGAAGCCTATGGGATTCTCCTGAAAAAACCTGTCGAATGAAACCACCGAACAGCAGGGCATTTTCGGCAACTTTTCACTGCTGGTTTGTGTTCTCTGAAAAGACGAAGCATTGCTTCTCTATGGGGATTTCACTGCCCTCGAACAAGCACCGAACAGGCACCGTATGTGCAGGCAATTCGCCAACATTTGGCGAACTGCCTGCTCTCTGAATAGCCGAATGGCCAGGAATGGTAACCGTACGCTGAATTTCACTGTTCGGTTACCTTTCGTTTACCTTTTCGGCCACAATTCGGATCTCTTTGAATAACCCTGATAGTTGTGTTTTTATCTAACTCATACAATGCTTGATGACGTGGTGCTGCTAGAGTTAACCCAAGTTTGGTGGATCGGAGTAAACTCACCCGAGACATCAGTTACTATAATATCCGAAAGAAGAACTAAAAGAAATGGCTCATCTGGGAAAGGAGCATAATGATCTTAAATCGCTAAACTACTCTTCATATAATTTATTTTTATTTTTAATACCCATAAGTCTGTGGCGATGCTTGCATACAGTTAGGGAGTGATACTCATTAGTGTAATGTATGACCAGAAGCCCGCAGTATTATTTTGCAATATATTTTTACAGTGTTAAGTAAGAAAAATGGGAAGTTAGTTCTAAAGAATATCTTTTTCTAGAGATTGCTCACTAAAATGTATTTTTTAACACAGTTATTATTTTGAAAAACAAGACACTTCCTTCTCTATGTTTGGGCACATATAATGACATAAACATCCCAAACCTTAAAGGGCCACTACCACCACAAAAAATAGAAATTAAATGTCCTTATTGTGTTTATTCGATGTTGCTGATTTCTTACATGTGCTTTGTTTTTCTCTTGTATGTTTAGTTAAGAATATATTTCACTCTATATGTGTCACTGGGTGCATCCATTGTGTGATATTATGGGTTGTAATCTGCCCCTCCACAGTATCTTTACAGCACTTGTTCCTCACTGTGTGGCATTTGGCATAGAATGGAGTCTGTAGGTCAGATCTCCAAAAATCTGACTCATAAAGATTGCTTTGTGTGGGATTTATGCAAATGACATCACCAGTGGGTAGTATAAAGTGTTGGAAGCCCACTGTCAGACCTCGTTCAGCTGCCATCACTTATCTTGGGTAGCATAGACAGCACAATAGACAGTTTTGTCTAAACATTCCCTTCCCCACCCCATTGCTTCTTCACTGCTAGTTTATCCTATACCACAGCTGTAAAGTGAAACTTGTACTAAGAATTTGGTAAATGTTGCCGCATGGAAAAAATCCACAAAATGGGAACAGGAGATAAAAAAAAAGCCTAATTTTATTTTTTCCTTTTTACATGACATGAAAAACAAAGAAAAAAACAGCAGCATGTGTTTTATAAAGTGGTTTTTATTTGTAATGCACAAGTAATCTAGTTACAGCTTATGTAAGTGGTAGTGTCCCTTTAACATGTTGAAGAAGATAACAATTATAGGTTGCCTCTTTAGGGTATAGCAGGAAGGCGCAGTGATTTGTGACCAAGATCAAAACTCCTGGCAAACAGCTAGTATATGCGACTTACCGGCTGGATTCTGGGTGGAGTGTCAAGTACTAGCTAGTTCCTGCCAATAGAAGTCCTAAATAATGGCAGTCGTGAGTGACAGCAATGACGGAATTCACCCTTGAACTCTTCAGGCCTCCACGGTGCACTGATCAAGCCTTGCATGACCTGTGGGATTGGGTAAGCCGAGTGGAAGGTCACTTTCTTCTGGGCGTTTCTAAAACTGCAGCAAGAAGAGGCAACAGATTAAAAGGGTTATTCAAAGAGAATCAAAAAGTCACCGCACGTTCGGTGACTTTTCGTTCACTTCAATTCGGTGCGATTCGGCGATCCCATTTCGGCGACCCTGCGGTGTATTCAGCAAGCACCACAGGGCTGTCGTAGTGCAGGGAAAAGTCAACGCAGACCCACCGAAAACTCACCGCAAAACCTGGCGAACGCACACCGAAACCCGCAAAACATCTGGATTAACCCCGCCGAACACACCGAAGAAACCCGAGCAGGAGCCGATCACAGCGCAGAGCAGCCGCCGGAAAAAGCCAACACCGCAGACGAATGGAGTGAAAAACAAAAACAGTACGCTTGAATATTTGAAAAGTGAAACGCTGTTTGCAAAGAAACTATTGAACGAAAATGTGTGAAATTTACATATGAGGTCCAATGAATGATTATAAAAAGGGCTGTTACAGAAAAAAGAAAAAATTATTTGGAAAAAGAATTTCGCAAAAAAATCCTGAAAAATGCCTAAAAGATCCTAAAAAATCTAAAATGAAAGAGACTTTTTACTGCAGAATATTATAATGAATGGTTTATTAGATATTGAATTCAAATGGGAATATTTTTAGCATTGAAGCCTATGGGATTTGCCTGAATAAACCTGTTGAATGAAACCACCGAATAGCAGGGAAATTCGGCAACTTTTCACTGCTGGTTTGTGTTATCTGAATAGACAAAGCATTGCTTCTCTATGGGGATTTCACTGCCCTCGAACAGGCACCGAACAGGCACCGAACAGGCACCGTATGTGCAGGCAATTCGCCAACATTTGACGAACCGCCTGCTCTCTGAATAGCTGAATGGCCAGGAAAGGTAACTGTACCCTGAATTTCAACATTCGGTTACCTTTCGGCCCCAATTCGGATTTCTTTGAATAACCCTGTAAATTCTCTTTATCTACACATTTATCAGTATAAGACATGTCCTGTCTTTTTTCCCCCTTTTCTGCAGAAGACGTGGCCGACACGACCTCCACCATGTTTATCTTCCAATCATTTCCATTCTCTTCCCCTCTAACGTACAGTCCTTTAGGCATTGCGGGCAGTCACAATTTTAGGAAAACCCCATATCTCCAGCAGAGCTGGAGAGACTTGAGAAGTGGATGGGGTTATCTGGTCCTCTGTATCTACACTTCTGTGATTCCTAGTGGGTCAAACACCAGGGGCTCTATCACCTCTTTTAAGATAACACTAGCGTCAGCGTTAGCGCTAGCGTAAAGGAGGTCATAGCGCTGCGGCCAGATCGCCTTCGAATCGCTAACGGGTTAAAAACCCCGTTAGCGCTCGTTAATTAGCGATTTGTAGCGCGAGTTTACTATTCTTTGCGCTCCCTATACCTACCAAGTCAACCCTACACCCAACCAATCAGAGAAAGGGCACCTTTCACCTCTTCTGTGGTTGGTTTGACATAGTTTGGCCATGTGTAACCAATCAGAAGAAATTATTTATGTTGTTTATGTTTGCTGGTTAATGCGCCATTGACCCCTTACTGCAGGGTTATGTTACTGCTGGTGGGGCGTACTAGCACTAGTACGCCCCTCTGTCTCGCTGCTGTGGCGGTCCTCTCCTCCGGCTCACTGACAAGCCACGCCTTCATTGGCTGCAGGGGGACGACTTGAGTTGAAGCCGTACTGCAGCCGAGAATAACGCGTGCCAGCTGGCGGCAGAATGGGCGCAGCCTATAGACGCCAGCAGGGACAGTTTAGTATGCCCCGTGGCATAAAATGGGAATGAATTTGACACCGGCAGGTGGAATTCTGCAATATATTCATGTGATCATATCTCAGCAAAATATTTATTAAAAAATAGTGTTTGTTGAGTTTTCCTACCTGCAGATAATACAGCGTGTGTCTAATACACTGAGAGATCCAGGCTTTCTCTACAGGCTCCAACAGGCAATAATTAATGAGATTGCTTTAGTTTAATGGCCAAAATGATAATGATGCAGCGATAAGTAAAGACTTACAAAGACAAAATGTATTAATTAAGGAGTAATGTGCAGTTCTAAGCAGTTTTATAGATGAATTGGTAGATAGTTAATTACAGTTAATTTATTTTAGGACTTTATCTAGATGTTACTTCCCTTTATTTTATGTGTGTGTGTATACTGTATATATATATGCTAAGTAAAGGTTGAGTGCTGCCCTCCCTGTTTATTCTGTATTATATAAATACTGTATATATCTATCAGGGTTATTCAGCGAGAGCCGATCTGGCCCCGAAACGGCACCGATCAGTGAATTTGCCCGTACAGTGCAATTTCGTGGCCATTCGGCTATTCAGTAGGCTTGTGCACCGATTTTTTTTTCGGTTCGATTTGTTCGGATGTTTAAACGTTTCGATTCGGCTCGTTTCGACCGATTTCTGTTTCGATTCGATTCGGTTCGGATCGTTTTTCGTGTACATTTTTTTTTCGGAATATCAACCATTTTTCGTATTTTCGGGTCACTTTGCTCGTTTTTTGTATCAACTTTTCGGAAATTTCAGAAATTTTAGTTTTTTCGGAACGTCTGTTCTCCTCGTTTCAAAGTGTCTACGATAATTCTGGCGATTCTATCGTGTTTTTTTTTATTAAATAAAGATCCTTTTTTTCTTATGAATAATTGAATATACATTTCACAACTTTATTTAATCATATTAAAATGGTATGAAAGCCAAGGAACAAAAAAAATGAACAAAACGATTTAAAAAACGCTAAACTGACCCGAATGCCACAAGAAACAAGTGAGACGCATTTACAAATACAAAATTTACAGAATCAGCGATATAACCGATAATAGTTAAATACACAATTTCCAGAATTACCGAAATGGAACAGAAATCACGAATGGAACCGAAATCACGAATAGAGCAAAAATAAATTTCGATTTGACACATTTCAAGTCCATTCAAAAATTCCGAAAATTTTTCGTTTCGGCTCGGAAAACTTTTCGGATCTATCGGTTTTCGGGTCCGATCCAATTCGGAAATTCGGCCGAATCCGAAGACACGAATCGGGAAATTTTGTGAAAATTCCGAAACCCGAAACGCACATCCGTACTATTCAGAAAACAGGCAGTTTGCAAAATTTTGGCGAGTTGTCAGCAAAATACAGTGCCTGTTCGACAGCAGTGAAATCCTCATAGAAAAGCAATGGTTAATCTTTTCAGAGAACACGAACATCTCTAAGCTATCTATCTATCTGTCTTTAAAAAAATTTGAGTATCAAACGTTTTGTTTGATTTTTACCTCGCTCGTTGGCTTGTCGGCTTTCTGTGGCTGCTGGTCGGCGCTGTGTTCGGTGGATCGTCAGCTTTTTTCAGACATGTTCAGCGAATTTGGGGTGGATCGCCGGTATGTTCAGCAGGTTTTCTGCGGCGTTTCGGATCGATTTGATTTTTCAGATCTATATCTATCTATATCTATATATCCATCCATCTATCTCTATCTATCAGGGTTATTCAGAGAGCGTGAAAAGCAGGAGAAAGACTGTAGAATGAAAAATTCTAGGTCAAAATAGCCGATTTGGAAAGTGAGATGAAAGGGAGAATTTTTCTGGTCTGGCTATTTTGACCTAGAATTTTTCATTCTGCAGTCTTTCTCCTGCTTTTCACGCTCTATGAATAACCCTGTAACAGTGGCGCAGCGTGGGGGGGCAGGGGGGGGCCGTGGCCCCGGGCGCAGTTTTGTTAGGGGCACATAATTTCTTTTGAAATTATGCGCCCCTAAAACTTGTGGCCTGACTGACCCGCCGGGCCCTCGGACGCCGCCCAAGGGCCCGCGGGTTGAGGGGACCCAGATGCCGGGCAGCGGGAGTGTCTGCCCGGTCCTAAACAGTGAGTCCGTCCTGTTGAAGGGGAGGCGGCTGCGTGCAGGCGCAGGTCACGTGGTCCGTCTAATCAGGTGGTACTGAGTCTCTGTACCACCTGACTGGCCGGACCGCGTGACCTGCGCACGCACGCAGCCACCTCCCCTTCAACAGGACGGACTCGCATGCTGTTCAGGACCGGGGCGGGCAGGCACTCCCGCTGCCCGGGAGCTGGGGCAATATCCAGGTGAGAACTGGGGCATATCCATGAGCTGGGGCAAATTCATGAGCTGGGGCAAATCCATGTGCTGGGGCAAATCCATGAGCTGGGGCAAATCCATGAGCTGGGGCATATCCATGTGCTGGGGCAAATCCATGTGCTGGGGGGCTAATCCATGTGCTGGGGCAAATCCGTGAGCTGGGGCAAATCCATGTGCTGGGGCAAATCCATGTGCTGGGGCAAATCCATGTGCTGGGGGGCAAATCCATGTGCTGGGGCAAATCCATGAGCTGGGGCAAATCCATGTGCTGGGGCAAATCCATGAGCTGGGGCAAATCCATGTGCTGGGGCAAATCCATGAGCTGGGGCAAATCCATGAGCTGGGGCATATCCATGTGCTGGGGCATATCCATGTGCTGGGGCAAATCCATGAGCTGGGGCAAATCCATGAGCTGGGGCATATCCATGAGCTGGGGCATATCCATGAGCTGGGGCAAATCCATGAGCTGGGGCATATCCATGTGCTGGGGCAAATCCATGAGGTGCTGGGGCAAATCCATATGCTGGGGCAAATCCATGAGGTGCTGGGGCAAATCCGTGTGCTGGGGCAAATGTGTGAGCTGGGGCAAATCCATGAGCTGGGGCAAATCCATGAGCTGGGGCAAATCCATGTGTGAGCTGGGGCA
Organism: Leptobrachium leishanense; assembly: GCA_009667805.1. Classification (NCBI taxonomy): domain Eukaryota; kingdom Metazoa; phylum Chordata; class Amphibia; order Anura; family Megophryidae; genus Leptobrachium; species Leptobrachium leishanense. Next base: position 137,833,962 of record CM019070.1, read on the forward strand.
ATATTCATGTGTGAGCTGGCTGGGGCAAATCCATGTGTGAGCTGGGGCAATATCCATGTGAGAGCTGGGGCAATATCGATAACGTGTCCACAGGTTGGGGGGGCGCACAATTCTTGGCTGGCCCCGGGCGCTGACAACCCACGCTACGCCACTGCCCTGTAAATCTATATAGCCGTCTATCTCTATTTATCCATATCTATCTATCTATCTCTATCTACCCATATCTATCTATCTATCTATCTATCTCTACATATCTATCTATCTCTATCTAGGGAAAAAGTGTCATCTGCGCTCGTTTCTATGTATTCCATGTGTAACAAAACACTGAGGTTTTTGTTTGTTTCAATCGCCATTGCAACGTAAACTCACTCGCCACTTCAAGGCACCTCTTTATAGAGTGAGTAGCTAACCAATGTAACCAAAAAGCCGCTCTACTGAGCAGCTCCAAGCCCCTTCTGCTGCTTTTCAGCTAAGGAGAGGCAGAGAAATGGTGGGTTTTATTTATACACGCACCAAACACTTCCCATTTGGGATTAAAAACAAAAACATGGAAAGAGGAACAGCAGCAAAATGACGAACTGGAGTTACAAGCATAATATACATACAGAAAAAAATGGCGTCGTGCCCATACTCACCGGAGCGGCTGCAACAACCAGGAGTAACAGCCCAGTTAATGTATCTTCTATCTATATCTTTCTATCCATCTATCCATCTATCTCTATCTACCTACTGCTATCTGTATCTATCTCTAAATATATATCAAAAATATACAGTATATGTTTGCCTAGCGCAGCACCGGGCAAGGACTTGAGAGATTCTGGAGTGACAGGTTTGAACGAATATCTCTAAAGATACACATATATATATATATATTTATTCTTGATTTCTTGTTAAAAATGTATTGTAATTAACTTTGGATGTAATTACTATAGCGCTGCCATACGTTATCTAATTATTTGTGTTTACTACTGTGTTTTTTCTGTTCTTATCTGGTTTTTTTTAAAAACAATTTGAGTTCACACGGGTTGACTTCTTTAGTTTGTACCATTTCTGTGGCTTTGTCACGATGCCTATATACTTGTCATTTATTACTGGAATTCCTCTGTCCGTGACATTGTCTTTTGTACATGTGTGAACTCTTAATAAAACTTTTATATGGAAAAAAAAATAATGTATTGTAATAAATTATAACTTAATGATATTATTCAGTATTCCTCCTCCATGGATAATCTTTCCAGACCTGCCTATTCCTTATTCTGATTTTCCACCATGGAAATATCAATTTTCTCAATAGCAAACAGTCCCATAATCGTTGCTCTTAAATTATTTCAAATTTATGGAAATGGACAGCCTGCTCAATAAATGATGAGCCCTGTATTGTTTGGTTGGAGAAAAAAATAAAAAGAAGATGCTCAAATTATGTACGGCAACTATTTCCCATCAGGTTTCCAACGCAAATATGAAACTGCATCTAAACCGTTTTATATTAACGTATGCCTCGCCCCCTCCGGAATACGTCTCGCACATCAAATAATTGCCCTCGAGACCACAGTTCAAGGCTCCTCATGCAAATGATTTATTTAAGAATCCCGCACAAGACAGGGGCGAAGAATATGTCAAAATTTGGGTTATGCCGCACACAATCAGCACGCTCGTGTTGCCGACGTATTATAATATATTGTAGAACCTTATTCATAATGAATGAGCAGAACTCTACAGTGAGTCGAGTGAGTCGATGCCTATATTACCATATCAAGAAAGTAAATGTGAAATGGAACCTTATTGTTCGAATGGGCTGATTGCATAATAAAAGAAGGAGCTGTAGTGATACTATAATAAGGCCACTCTCACCCTTCAACAGAGTCGTGGGGGGAAAAAAAACACCAAAAATTCGATCGGCCATTCTTCAATGCCAAGTCGATGATGAGCAAGAACACATTATACAGTGCCTATTAATTAAAACGTTGACTCCACGTTTTTCATCTTCTCAGGGTAACGGCAAATCCTCCTTGAGATTTAGCTTACAATGTGAAATAAAATGGTGTGAAAAATCAATACAGTAAATTGTAAAACATCCAGCCGTGGACAGTGCTATCGAGAAGGGAGAACAGGTGGCTTCTTCAGGCCGACTCTTTTCCCGAGCGATGTCTCAATACAGTGACTGACATTGGAAATTGAATAAAAGTAACGGTAAGGAATGAAAGTGATGCATTCATTAAAAAAGAAAAAAACACACAGCGTGATAGATAAAAAATAGTGATTAAAGACTTCTTGTCAATTTTCTTATAGACGACAGATCATTAACACCTTCACACCCAAAATCTAGTTATCTCGATTTTGCATTGTAAAGCATTGAAAAGCACTCGTTATCGTACCAAAAGACCCTTTTCACACCTTTTTAAAGCAGGATTAGTGTGTCCCCTGTGGAGAAACAAAATCCTTTGTTTTATGTCTCTCCAAGCACCCTGGAGAGACATAAAACTGATTGCAAATAACAGCCCTAAACATCACGCACCCTAAACATGCACCCCGAGCACCAGTACTCAGCTGTCGCCTCCCCAGACATCTGTTGTTCCAAGCATTTGGAGACAGGATGATGTCAGCAAATAGCATGTGCAGACATCATTGCTCCCCTCCAGTTGGTCCTCAGAAGACGGGATATTCAAAATCCTGTCTACTGATTGGCAGCTTTGTGTACGGAGGAAGCGCCTCGGCTTCACACAGCACTATTGGGTAAATGGTACTTGAGGGTGGGAGAGGAAGTGGGAGGCACTCCATCTCCTCTTCATCAAAATTTGACGAACCCCCTGCTTTGTGAATAGCCGAATGACCACGAAATTGCACCGTACGGGGACATTCACTGTTCGGTGCAATTTTGGGGCCAGTTCGGCTCTCTCTGAATAACCCTGTCTGTCTGTTTATTGCATTCAGAGAATTCTGGGAATTGTAGCAATAAACATCTGTGGGGCCAGAGGTTGAGATCCCTGGCCTACATTAAACAAAAATACAAATAATGAGGTATTTAGAAGTACAATACGATGTTGAAAATAAAATAGTGTAATAACAACCATTCAAAAACAACTTTATATAGAAATAATTAGACCCTACATTGGCGGAGAAGCAGAATGAGATCTGTGGACAAATGGAATGTTTATATGAAGGCAAAGTTACCAAAATAGATCTGGCAACCAGATCCATTGAAACAATCTGATCAAGTAGTGGAGACAAGAAATGAAAATCAGGACAAATTGTATTTTTCTGAGCTCTAGTGAGGAGAAGAAGGTGAGTGGCCAGTACAAATGTGTTAGGATCTTGTTCTCAAGAGGAATATATAGAACCTCCAAAAAGAGCTAGAGACACATGAGTCAACAATGTATCACAAAATTTACCCCGTAATGCCATGGGGCAGAATGTGCTATTCTGACGGTAGGCGGGCCTTAGCGCCGAAGGGGCCTGGGGGAGTTGCAACACTCCTACGGCCCGCCTACCTTCCTAGTGGACGATCACCATCATTGGCTGCAAGGGGACTTCCTGAACTGAGGCAGTCCACTTGCAGCCAATGATATCAATCGGCTTGCTGGGAAGTGAGGGGGGCTGTAAGAGAGTCAGAAAGCTTCTGGGCGTGCTATGCAGCCCTGCGGCATTTTGGCCCACCTGCCACCAGGGCGACATAGTCTGCATCACGAGGTAAATTCTGTGATACATTGTCGCTGCCCCGCGGTGTTTAATCCAACCTGCCTCCCTGTAGACCCCCCAACGCTACGATAATTAATTAATAAAAAGAAAGTCATCTGAAAATAAAGTAACCATTGCACGTGACCGAAGAATGTGAATTTTACTGTTCTTTGCACCAATGGTGAGCATCGGTGAAGCATCGTTGCTTAGTGAACAACCCCTGTATTGTTACATATACCTGAAACATGTTCTGACAGATTCAGAATCGGAATATTGTCAGGTTGGAGATTATATCAGCAGAGATATCAGATTTATAGCAGACTTACTTAGATGACATAAATTCTCGGTCAGGAAATGTGACAGAAAAAGGATTTTATTACCAAAGAATACCATGCTCCGTAAAAACAATAAATACATTATTTAAAGAGAGGGATAAATCTAATACATTTGCCATCTGTTAGACAAATTAAATCTCTGTTGAACAGTCATTTTGTTTTGTAGGCATTAAACGCTTTATATAAGATTTATAATACCAACTGTTGTTAATCACTTGATGGTAGATCATGAGTGCTCGAGAGACAGCGAGATAATGCCGAGTCTGGAAAAAATAATATATCTGTGAAATAGAGCAAGAAGGAAATAGAGAAATCAAACACCACGAGCATTATGTTTTTAAGGACATCTGAAGTAATAAATGGACACATAAATAATATACAAAGTATATTTTTTTCAGTGTGAGTGTGTGGATAGCTTGAAAAATATCAAAATCAAAGAGAGAAAGAGACTAGATAGATGACGGCTAGACAGACAAAAAGACAAATACACATATAAAAAATGTATATATTTATATACATTTTTTATATGTGTATTTGTCTTTTTGTACATATACTTATATATATATATAGAAAAGATCCAAATGCACATGAAGACTTGAACATGCAATATAAAATATTTATTATTTCATAGATCGATGTTTCAGTCCCCTCCGGGACTTTTTCCAAGGGGACTGAAACGTCGATCTAGGCAACAATAAATATTTTATATTGCATGTTCAAGTATTCGTGTGCATTTGGATCTTTTCTATATATGATTTTGTGCAGCCGGATTGCACCGAAGCAGGTGCAATTTATTTCTGAAACACTGAGTGTGGGGTTCCTTGGATTTTTATATATATATATTAGGGATGTGCGTTTCGGGTTTCCGAATTTCGGAATTTTCACGAAATTTCCCGATTCGTGTCTTCGGATTCGGCCGAATTTCCGAATCGGATCGGACCCGAAAACCGACAGATCCGAAAAGTTTTCCGAGCCGAAACGAAAAAATTTCGGATTTTTCAAATGGACTTGAAATGTGTCAAATCAAAATTTATTTTTGCTCTATTCATGATTTCGGTTCCATTCGTGATTTCGGTTCCATTTCGGTAATTCTGGAAATCGTATATTTAACTATTATCGGTTATATCGCTGATTCTGTAAATTTTGTGTTTGTAAATGCGTATCACTTGTTTCTTGTGGCATTCGGGTCAGTTTAGCGTTTTTTAAATCGTTTTGTTCATTTTTTTTGTTCCTTGGCTTTCATACCATTTTAATATGATTAAATAAAGTTGTGAAATGTATATTCAATTATTCATAAGAAAAAAAGGATCTTTATTTAATAAAAAAAAACACGATAGAATCGCCAGAATTATCATATCGACAGAATGAATTATCGGATCCGAAAAACAAACCAAAAATTTATTATAAAAAAATATATGAAGTATAAAAAAAGTAATTTTTCAAAACGAATAGAGTTAGACACTTTGAAATGAGGAGAACAGACGTTCCGAAAAAAACGAAAATTTCCGAAATCATGAAAAGTCGATACAAAAAACGAGCAGAGTGACCCAAAAACACGAAAAATGGTCGATATTCTGAAAAAAAATGTATACGAAAAACGAGCCGAACCGAATCGAAACAGAAATCGGCCGAAACGAGCCGAATCGAAATTTTAAACATCCGAACGAATCGAACCGAATCGAACCGAAAAAAAAATCGGTGCACAAGTCTAATATATATATATATATATATATATATAGATAAAGCAGCGGCAACCTGCTATGGCCATATAAAAACTCACCAAATGCTAGGGATGTGCGTTTCGGGTTTCGGAATTTCGGAATTTTCATGAAATTTCCCGATTCGTGTTTTCGGATGCGGCCGAATTTCCGAAAAATTTTAGATCCGAAAATTTCAGATCCGAAATGTTTTCCGAGCCGAAACGAAATATTTTCGGATTTTTCGAATGGACTTGAAATGTGTCAAACGAGGAGAACAGATGTTCCGAAAAACGAAAATTTTTTGAAAAAACGAAAAGTCGATACAAAAAACGGGCAAAATGACACGAAAATACGAAAAATGGTCGATATTCCGAAAAAAAAAATGTACCCGAAAAACGGGCCGAACCGAATCGAATCGAACCGAAATCGGTCGAAACGAGCCGAATCGAAAAGTTTAAAAATCCGAAAAATCGAACCGAATCGAACCGAAAAAAAAATCGGTGCACAAGCCTACCAAATGCCTGGGTGCAAAGCCCAATGGAAGATATGCAGACCAAAGACGAGAAGGACGCACACCAGGTGTGCGTCCTTCTCGTCTTTGGTCTAATATATATATATACACACATATACTATATACACTACCTGGCCAAAAAAATTCTCACACAGGGTAATTCAAAGAGAATCGAAAAGTCACCACACGTTCGGTGACTTTTTGTTCTCTTCAATTCGGTTTGTTTTGCCGATCCCATTTCGGTGACCTTGCGGTGTATTCAGCAAACACCACAGGGTCCCCGAATTGCAGGGAAAAGCTGCTGAAACCTGACGAAAACTAACCGCAAAACCCAGCGAATGCACGCCGAAAACCCCCAAAAACATCTGGATTAACCTGCCGAAAACCACGGAAAAAGCCGAGCAGGAGCCGATCACACGCAGCGAAGCCGCCGGAAAAAGCCAACACCGCAGACGAGTGAAGTGAATAAATTAGGAAAACAGTTTGCTTGTATGTTTGAAAAGTGAAACGCTGTTTGCAAAGAAACTACTGAGCGAAAATGTCTGAAATTTACATATGAGGTCCAGGGAATGATAATAAAGAGAGCTGTTACAGAAAAAATAAGTAAACTTAAAAAAAAAAATCTGACTTTTTTTTAAAAAAAAATCCAGAAAAATGCTTAAAATATCCTAAAAAATCTATAAATTAAAGAGACTCTTTACTGCAGAATTTTATAATGAACAGTTTATTAGATATTGAATTAAAACGGGAATATTTTTAACATTGAAGCCTATGGAATTCGCCTAAATAAATTTGCCGCATGAAAACACCGAATGGCAGGACATTTCAGGAACCTTTCCCTGCTGGTTTGTGTTCTCTGAATAGCCGAAGCAGTGCTTTTTTATGGGGATTTCACTGCCCTCGAACAGGCACCGTATGTGCAGGCAATTCGCCAGGATTTGGCGAATTGCCTGCTCTCTGGATAGCCGAATGGCCAAGAAAGGTAACCGAACGCTGATTTTCAGCGTTCGGTTACTTTTCTCAAGCAATTCGGATCCCTTTAAATTACCCTGACTCTCTAATATTTTTTTCTCTCACCTTTTACTATGATTATGGCACGCGTTTGCCATGCAATTGTTTCGAGAAGCTCATGCAATGTCACAGCATTTGTTTCCGTCCAGAGTCACATTAATTTGTGGCCAAGATCTTGTATTCATGATAGAAGAGTCAGTAAAGTCTTCTCCAGCACATTATCCCAAAGATTATCAATGGGTTAAGGTCTGGACTGTGTGGTGGCCAATCCTTGTTGTCCCATGCTCCCTGAACCATTCGTTAAAATCCCAGTTGCTGATGACGCTTGGTGGGGTGGAGGACACTCCTCTACTTCAACCAGTGTTTTCATCAGAACGAGACAACATGGAGGGAGGAGAAGGATGGGCATCCTCACATCCTGACTACTTTAAAAAGATAAAAAGTCAGGATGAGTAAAGTGTCTAGAACCACCTGCCTGATATCATATAGGTCCCCCTGGTGCTGCCAAATTAAAGAGTGTCACGGAGTCATTAGAAAATGCTGCAAAGTGGAAGAGATGAAGAAACAGAAATGGTTTGATGTCTACATCAGGTCTGTCAAACTCACCCCCACCCCAGTTGTTGATGCCTACAATTCCCAGAAACTTTTCAATGCCATAGATCGGAATCATGTGAGCTGTAGTTCAGAAATAGCTGGGGGGCCAGAGTTTGACAGCCCTGGTCTACATAATGTCCTGAATGTCATGATGCTGCTGAGTACACAATTTTGTTTTGGAGTGTCTCCCTGAATCCTTTTACTCACAGGTTACACTATTGTTTACTGTCAGGATGCTCCAGAAAGAATTCCAAACAAGGTACATATACTAGTTCACTTTATTTGGTTCAGGTGTCTTCCCGTGCATCACTAGAATCAGGTCAAGGCAGCCATCACGGGGTGACAGCCCATGATATGTTAAGGGGCCCAGTGGCTCAAGGTGGCCCCGGCCCCTTATCAAACACAGTGAGTGTGACTTGTCAAAGTGCCTCAAATGTAAGGGCCCTTCCATTCCAACCTGGACTGACCTTTCAGGATACCTGGAAATTTCCCGGTGGGCCGAAGCATCGGGGGCCGGTAAAAGCAGTCTAACTAATCAGTGAGGGAGCGATTAGTATGGACTGCTGCAGGAAACACATTTTATCCACCACGGATTTACCCCACTCCCTGTAAAAGTAGGTAAACAGAAGAATGTAGGAAAAAAGATTTATTTGTGATTAGTTTCTGGAAATAGCCAGCTGAGAGAAGGGGGCCCAACCAGTGGTTCAGTAAGGGGCACCAAGATGGCAGCCCTAAACCAGATACAGGGTGAATATCTCCATGGTGTCGCCTCTTTAAAAGAAATTGATAGAAGGATGAAATTCTGAAGTATCTGTTTATAGAAAGAGGCAGACGTTAGCACCCGTCAGATGGATACGTGACTATTTAGATACGTTTGTTTCTTCGAACACCCTGCTGGACAAACAGATTGCATGCTAAAATAGCATTCCATAAGAAAAACAAACACTTGAGTGACTATAAAAATAAATACATGAATGAAAGCATATGCCTTGTGCCTAAACATTTCAAGAGACATGGGGTTTCATTTACTTATGTTTGAAAGGCCTTCTGCTGAAGTGATAACATGGAGACATAAACACACAGAAAATAGTTCTAAGATGGTACTCCAGGACACGATGAAAGGAAGAATCTACTGAAAAGAGGTGATAATGTGTTTTAATTGTTTTATAATCTGGAATTTACTTGGTTTTTAATATGCAAAGGAAAAGAGAAAGAGGGGAAAATGACTTAAAGAGATATTCCGGAGTTAATATGGAAGGGGGCAGAGAGGGGTTGAACATTAATACCTCCTGTCCACCTCCACACTTCCCCATCACATTTTATCCCTTTATCTTCCTTCAATAACTCACCCACATCCAGCGCTGGTCTCCCTCCGATCACTGCAGGATATGACATGCTTCATGCTTAGCATGCCACATAACTACTGGCGAGCTAGACGCCGCAGTCAAGCCAGTGCATACTGATGCAGGGAGCTATCAAAGTATTTTTTAACTCACCCTTAATCCAGCGCTGGGCTCCCTCATTGCTGGTACGGATGTGAAGTACTGCTGGCTTCCATTATCCGCAGCCTCCACATAACTGACTGCAAGTTGGACACCTTGGATAAAGGAAAGTCTAAGTACTCAGGAAGTTGAGGACAGCTCTTGCTGATCTCAGCTTCTGGGTGGGGCTAATATATAATATTAATCTCACTAAGGGCTAAATTAGCCCATCCAAGACCCTACAGGAGTGGGGAGAGGGATGAGGGACTAGAATATCCCTTTAACAGAGCAAAACAACAGCTTCAAATGCACTGATTCATATTCTACTGTAGCAATTAACACTAACAAGTAAGCTGTTAAAGTGCCAATGTCCTGAGCAAAATTACTTTTGCTCATTGGACAGGGCAACTCTCCCTTTATATAGGTTCGTGTTTTTTCACTAACCTATTGAATGTTAAAAAATGGAGATATTCCATTCCAAGTCTCCCCCCCCACGTCCTACATGTGGGTGTGGCATGCCACAGTGAAGAGGACTGCTGTGAGCAGAGCCAGCCTACTGGGCAGCCCTTTGCTCGCTGTGAGCGTTGCACTGTCTGTTTGTCACAATCTGAGTGACAGTTGGCACAGCACACTGGGCGTACAGGGGCCCGTCCTGGAGGATGACACTGGTTTCCCTTCCCAATGGCAACATGGCGCCGGCTCCGGGGAGATGGGGATGATTTAAACCAGAAATATCTCAATTTTTTACATTATATAATGTAGGTAAGCGAAAAACACTGCCCTGTATAAAGGGAGAGGTGCCCTGGCAAATGGGAAAATGTCCCATTAACAAACATCCCATTAATAAGTGTGGCCATATAATGGCCCCACTTGTTAATGTTAGCGGCTCATGTCTTATTCCAAGAAGAGCTGCAATACAGGGTTATTCAAAGAGCACCAAACGCATCCGAAAAACTGCCGAAAACCCACCGAATTGATTTGAAAACATACTGAAAAAACACCAAATCAATCCGAAAAAGGAGACGACCCACCAACCAGCCAACGCAAAAAGCCAAGAAGGTGACGAGCTGGTAAAAAAAAAAATGCTGCAACTTTTAAGAACTGTTTACAAAAATACTACTGTACAAAAATGCCTGGAATTAACCCCTTAGAGACCGCGGACGTACCATGTACGTCACGGCCGCGGGTCTCTTTTAGACCCGCTGACGTACATGGTACGTCCTGCGGTCTCTAAGGGCAGGGTCATCTTGGGGCTGTGTGGGATGTTCCTAGCCTGCCTCATCAGAGAGGCAGGCTAGCAACATCCAATCAAAAGTTATAAAAAATCAAAATAAAATTTGTAATTTGTCAGGTCAGGTCAATATTTTGTAAATATTGGCCGTGACCTCTGTGATTCTCCCTCCCTCTCCTCACTTGTGTTTTGGTGAGCGAGAGAGAGAGATCAGATTTGACAGGTCAGAGATTTTAGGTAGATTTAGTGAGATTAGAAAAATTGAGGCAGATTTAGAGAGATTTTAGGGAGATTTAGAACAATTGAGGCAGGTTTAGAGTGATTTAGAGAGATTTAGGTGTTTATTTGTATTTTCTTGTGAAACCCTATAAAATTTTATAATCTATTATATATAATGTCTGAGAGGGTGTACAGCGCCGAGGAGGCATATGCCATCCTGGCGTCAGAATCTGAGGCATCTGCCTTGGACTCCAACCCAGATTTTGACCCCGCTAACTGCTCAGAGACATTGCTAGATATATCATCTACGCTGGCTGATGTATCTCCTAGTGATGTTTCTGATGCAGATCCTGGGCCACCACCTGCCAGCAGGAGACGCACAGCTCCAGCTGAGGAGTGGGTAGTGCCTCATCGCCAGAGGCCAGATATCCCTCCTTTCACGGGAAAATCCAGGCATCAATATTGATGTTGCAGGATTTACCGCCACACAGTTTTTGCAGGTGTTTATGGGGGATGATTTGTTGGGCCACATTGTTGCCCAATCAAATCTGTATGCCCATCAGCATTGTGCTGCGAAGCCAGACTCCTACTTGGCAAGGCAGCAATGGACCCTGCTAGATGTGCCAGAATTTCTGAAATTCTGGGCACTTACTATGCTGATGGGCATCATAAAGAAGCCCTCAATTCGCTCCTACTGGAGCAGTAGCCCCATCTGCTCTACCCCCATTTACCCCCAATCAATTTCACGTAGAAGGTATGAAAACATTTTGCGTTTCATGCACTTCAGTGACAACAGCCTGTGCCCTCCTAGAGAGCATCCCCAGTTTGACAGGCTGCATAAAATCCGCCCCCTGATTACCCACTTCGCCGCCAGGTTTGCAGAGGCTTATACACCTGGAAGGAATATTTGCGTGGATGAATCCCTAATGAAATACAAGGGAAGGCTGGGATTCAAGCAGTATATTCCTTCCAAACGCTCCAGGTATGGAGTGAAGGTGTATAAGCTCTGTGACAGCGAGAGTGGGTATACTCAGGCCTTCCGGGTGTACGAGGGAAAGGATAGTAGCCTTGACCCTCCAGGTTGCCCAGAACACATGGGAACCAGTGGCAAGATTGTGTGGGACCTACTTTTTCCCCTGATGAACAAAGGGTACCACTTGTATGTTGATAATTTTTATACGAGTGTCCCTTTGTTCAAGCTGCTGTATTGTTTTGATACAGCAGCATGCGGTACTTTTCGCAAGAACCGCGTAGGTTTCCCAGCACAGCTTGTCCGCACCCGGTTAAAAAGGGGGGAGACCTCAGCTCTGCACCAAGAGGAGCTGTTGGCGGTCAAGTACAGAGACAAGAAGGATGTATACCTTCTATCCACCATCCACACTGAGAGTCTGTGGAGGTCTCTGTACGTGGCAGAGCTGAGCGCATCAGGAAGCCAGTGTGCATCAAAGCCTATAACCGGCATATGGGTGGGGTTGATCTGGCAGATCAGCTGCTCCAGCCCTACCAGATTATGTGGAAGTCAAGGGCCTGGTACAAAAAGGTTGCAATTTACCTGATGCAAATTGCAACCCACAATGCCTTTTTGCTCTGCAAAAAGGCAAACCCCGGAGTGACGCTGTCTTTTTACAGTTTCAGCTCCAGGTCATTTCGGGTTTTTGTACCAGGATGCACCTGCTCCCCGGGCGGTGATGGGGGACAGAGTTGGGGCTACACATTTTATTTTTAAAATCCCCCCTACTGAAGGCAAACAGAACCCCAAAAAAGATGCAGGGTGTGTTTCAAGAGGGGGCAGAGGAGAGACACAATCTTTTACTGCCCAGAATGCCCTGGACAACCCGGTCTGTGTCTTGGGGACTGTTTCAAGATGTATCACACTGTGCGTGATCTGTGATTTTTTTTTTCTTACAGTCTAGTTAGTTAGTTCAGTTTAGTTTTTTTTTTTTTTACTGCACCAGACTTTTACATTTTATTCCTACATTTTTATGTTCTACAATTGGTGCTGTATTTTGCCAAAATCTTTGCACACCTATGCATGGGGGGCATGGGTGTACTCAGGAGACCTTGCAGAACACAACCTGGAGAGTTTTCATGCAGTAACCGACAACAGTGTCTCCTAAATCACAGTCCAAATCTAATGTGGGCGTAAAAATAAAAAATTGAAAAATTACCGCCACACACCTTCTCAAATGTTTTGGGCTAAAACCGTTGCATCCATGGCATCAAAGCACTCCATATGCAATACCTTGGGGTGTCAACATAACAAATATATACAATTTTCTTGCAATAATTCAAACTGGGGTATGCGGTAGACCCAAAACCAAAGATAGGCCTAGCTGAAGAAATAATCTCAATTTCAACTCCAATGACAAAGTCATAAAAATTGTATTTGAACCTTCCCAAAATCCTGGCAAACCTATGCATGGGGGGCATGGGTGTACTCAGGAGACCTTGCAGAAAACAACCTGGAGAGTTTTCATGCAGTAACCGACAGCGGTGTCTCCTAAATCACAGTCCAAAACTGATGTGGGTGTGAAAATGAAAAATGACCACCAAACAGTATCCAATTTGTTTGGAGCAAACGGTTGCATCCATGGCATAAAAACACTCCATTTACAATACTTTGGGGTGTTAGCTTACCAAATATATGCACGTTTATAAAATTGGGGTATGTAAAAAGGCCCCTAAAAAGAAGATAAGCAAAGAAGATATGTCAAATTAGAAAAATAACAAGCACATGTCAAAAGATTGGCGTAGCACCCCAAAAACAACAGAACAAATCTATATATGGGTGGTATCACTTTACTCAGAAGATGTTGCTGAACATATTTTGGGTTTTTTTTTGGCAGTAACCCATAACTGGATTTGACAATTCATTCCTAAAGTACAATGTGTGTGAAAAAATAACACAAAAAGTGACTACCTGAAAGTTTGACAAAGAGCTAGTGCATGGAAAGTGTTAAAATACAACTCTTTGAAGTACCCTAGGGTGTGCCCTTTCTAAAAATATATGGTTTGATGGGGGTAAATTACTTTGGCCGGCTTCAAAAATGTCCCAAATAGGACATGGGTGCATGATGACGAAATGTGAAAATTCCAAGTTGGAAAATTGAAATGCGCACCCCCCAAATAAGGCCTATTAGCCCCCAAATGACCCAACATACCTATAGATGGGTGGTATCAATTTACTCAAAAGATGTTGCTGAACATATTTTGGGGTGTTTTTTGGCAGTAACCCATAACTGGATTTGACAATTCATGCCTAAAGTACAATGTGTGTGAAAAAATAACACAAAAAGTGACTACCTGAAAGTTTGACAAAGAGCTAGTGCATGGAAAGTGTTAAAATACAACTCTTTGAAGTACCCTAGGGTGTGCCCTTTCTAAAAATATATGGTTTGATGGGGGTAAATTACTTTGGCCGGCTTCAAAAATTTCCCAAATAGGACATGGGTGCATGATGACGAAATGTGAAAATTCCAAGTTGGAAAACTGAAATGCGCACCCCCCAAATAAGGCCTATTAGCCCCCAAATGACCCGACATACCTATACATGGGTGGTATCAGTTTACTCAGAAGATATTGCTGAACATATTTTGGGGTGCTTTTTGGCAGTAAACCTTAAAGTTCACAGTACATGTATTCTTAAATTGCATTAAAAAAAAAAAATCACCAAAACTTTTTTTTTCTCTAACTTTGGCATAGATTTGTGGTAAAATGGTTTGCATGGAAAGAGTCAAAATACCCCAAGTTTAATACCTTGATTTGTGTACTTTAAAAAAATATGTATATGTGGAGGGTTATTCAGGAATTAGTGACAGATATCAGTGTTAGAATTTCACTATGACTACTTTTAAAAGTAAACCCTTTGTAAATGGCAAAGTGCTACTTTCACTTATTGTTGCATAAGATAAGGAGCAAAGCGAGGAATATGTAAACATTGGGTATTGCTAAACTCAGAACTAAATTTAGAAACTACTAAGGAATTAAATTTTTTTGACGGTTGTTGATACATAAGAAATTTTGGGGGTCACAGTTCGAAAAAGTGGTGTTTTTTTCAATTTTTTTGTCATATTTCACAATGTTTTTTATAGTAAATTATATGAAATGATGAAAAAAATGGTATCTTTATAAAGTCCATTTAATGATGAGAAAAACAGTGTAAAATATGTGTGGGTTGCATAAACGAGTAAGAGGAAAATTTGACGTAAACACAAACAGCACAGAAACGTAAAAACAGCAGCGGTCACTAAAGGCCGGATTTGTGTAAAACCGCCCGGTCACTAAGGGGTTAATATATAAGATCCTATGAATATTAATATATAAGGTCTATTACTGGAAAAAAAAACACTATTTAAACAAAAGCAGGAAAAGAAAGTTCCCCTGAAATAATCCCAATAAATGCCTAAAAATCCTAAAAATAAATAAATAAAGAGACTTTTTGCCGCAAATTAAAAGAGTAAACAGTTGAATAAATATTTAATAAAACCAGGGAATTTTTTTATATTGAAACCTATGGGATTCGCCTGATTAAACCTGCTGAATGAAACCATCGATAGTCAAGGCATTTCGACAACTTTTCGGTGGTGCTCGTTGTTCTCTGAATAGATTAACCATTACTCTATGGGGATATCACTGCCGTCGAAGATCATCATATTTTGCTGGCAATTCACCAATATTTGGCAAACTGAGAGCTTTGTGAATAGCTGAATGGCCATGAAATTGCAACATATGTGGAAATTCACCATTTGGTGCCATTTCGGAGTCAATCCGGCTCTCTTTGAATAACACCTATAGTGTTGCGTCTCAGCTTCTGCGACTGTTTCCTGTACAATCGCACCTCCTAGCTTATTTACATTCTTTTTGCTCTACAGTATCTTTTGATCTACCTCGGTCTGTCTGAGGATCCTATCTGAGCCTTGCATACACTTTCAGATCAGAGCTGCCACCGCCGACATACTTACATGACGAACAGGGTTGGAAAAATGCTTTGGACTCGTCAATATGTTTAAGTATGCATGTTCTTTAATGATATTCGTAATTATTGCTGTTCCTTGTAATTAATGGCTTGAAAACACTGGTATGCATTAATCTGCCATTCAGAGCTGCACTAAACTTCAATACCCAGCAACTTTGTTTCCATTCAAAACAAACTTTATTGATCCGCTTTAGTGATTTTTACGATTTCCTTGTTAAAGCTTCAGTGAAAGTTATTGCTTTAACAATCTCATGAAACATGCTCCCTTGTATAATGAAGAACAAAATCCAATAGGGTCACATTAAAGCATCACTAAAGGTACTTTTTCCATAAGCAAATTGCAACTACTACATAAACAAATAGTAAACAACAATATTAAGAATAGCTTTTTAAAATACATGCAATGACGCTATAATTAGCTTATAAAAAATAAAAAATGTATGAAACCCATAAAAATATTCCTAAATAATATCAAAGCCAGTTGCATAAAAAATGTATTTATTGCACTAAAAAATATGACTGCTAAATATGTTCTATTCACACTTGGAGAGCTCTCAGACGCAGCAGGAACCCAATAGAAACCCAAGAATACATCAGAAACATGAAGAAATACAATGTACGTTGATGGTTAGTAAGCCCCATGCAGATTCCTTTGTATCAATCCCCAGAGTGTGCAATATACAGTATATGCAAAAGAAGCATAGAGAGTAGTGAAAAGCACTGTAACAGCCATTTGGCACAATTTAGTAACCCCTTCACTACCATGATGGAGTGTACTGGCTCCTCAAAAGCTCCTCCAGGAGCCCAACATCGAAGGGTCTATTCCCAAAGCACCAAAATTCCGAAATTCTTGGTGATTCCATTTTGCTAAAAAAGAATAGTGATTTCAGTATTTTGTGAATTTTCACTGTATTTTTCCAAAATTGGAGTCACCGAAGCAATTTTCAGACGGCGACGAAAACCAACGAATTGCACAGATAACCGCCAAATTGAAATGGGCAAATTCCACCATACCAGAAAAAAAAAAGGAAGTTTCCTATTCTCCTAATAGGAGATTAATTCAATAAAAATCTAGAATAAATGTGTCCAAACTATAAAAAAAATTATTTTAACCCCATAGTGACCGGGTGGTTTTACGAAAATCCGTCCTTTAGTGCTCGTTGCTGGTTTTTACTTTTCTGCGCTGTTTGTATTTAGGTCAAATTTTCTTATTACTCGTCTATGCAACCCACACATATTATAAACAGTTTTTCCCGCCATTAAATGGACTTTCTAAAGATAACAATATTTACATCATAACGTATAATTTACTATAAAGAAAAATATGAAATGATGAAAAAATAGAAAAAACACACTGTTTTGAAATTTAATCCCCAAAATCTCCAACCGCCAAAAAAGACCCCAGCTAAATAGTTTCAAAATTTTGTCCCGAGAATAGAAATACCAAATTTCTACATGTTTTTGCTTTTAACCCCTTCACTGCTGAGCCATTTCACATCTGTGCCCTGAGCTCATTTTAACTGTTTTATGCTCATCATTTTTACATGCCAGCCTAGGTCCTATTTTAGTAAACCCCCCAAGACAATTTAAAAAAAAAAAAAATATATATATATTTTTTTAATACTCTCTATTATGGAAAGTGGGTTTCCATAAATCCACTGGGTTCCGGTAATGGTTTATGGAAAACCACCTTGTAGCGAAAGAGTTGGTGTAATGGTGTTGTGAAAACAAAAATATGTGCAATCTTCTAACTTCAAGTAAGAAGAGTAAACCCTGAAATGCTCTTTGATTGGTGTCTGACTTCAGCTCTTCAGTCTTTGTTTTGTAGTTGTAATGTGTCTTAATCTCTAGTACATATTATAAAGACATTGTTAACAACAGCCTGACATACAGGTCACCTCTCCTGGTAACACCCTACCAAAGGCCATGCTGGGAAGGAACAAAAAATGATATTGATCCAGGAACAGGTACTGACATTCTGTCTCAATGGAGGACAGGAAAACATTTCAGATCTGGAAGATTTTTGGGGGTATTCATGCTCTATATTCAGCCTGATGGATGAACAGGGCTAGGAGTATGCATAATTTATTGTTTTTCGGTCTACCTTGGAAGGAGCCAACAACCCACTTGTCACCCTATGGCCACTGTCAGAACCCGTAGGTTTTATGGAAAATCATGGTTCACTACCCACACTGTAAATACACTGTATATAGAGAAATCCTGCTGCACTGCATATGTTCACTGGAAGAAAGCCCTAAGTGACATGCAGAGGGCTCCCTCTACTGGCCAAATAGTGCTACTACATTTATATTATAGCTTGAGCTCCGTGTTTCCTTAAAGGAAAAACTGAATCTCAAATTTTTCAAATGATTTCAACACATGTTCTACTCTTCTATATTTAATTTTGTTTGCAACAAAATTGCTATAAATTGCTCCTGAATCAGATCAGATCCAGGATAATTGATCTTGGGGCAGGTGCTTTTGTGGATCGAATATACTCAATAATGGTCGTGGTGTTGTTAAAGTTCTAATCGATATTGCAACTCACCTTTTTGCCATTGCTCCATTACATTCACATTGTGCCGTTGTCTTGTCATGCACAAGTCTCATTGTTGCACAGCAAATTCTTCTGGCACCCCTGAGGGCTTTTAGCATCACAACAGTCTGCCGTGGCACAGGGGAACAAAAAGGATACTATAACTCATATTTTATACATGATGATGTAAAGTTAAGTGGACGGCCAAGGTACACTTCTAAAAGCAATTTCTCCGCTGAATATACCTATTTGGCTCGGACCACAAAACAGAAAGGGGTAAACGATGATGTCATAATTTATGTTAATGATATGCAAGCTATGGTAGCTGCCTGGTTTTACGCACAAAGGAATGTTGACATTTTCTGTTTAAATGTTACTCTAACTGCGATCGAGATCTTATTTTTCCAAGTTTAATTAGCAAAATGCTAGGAGAATGCAATTCATATATTGTGTATACAAACACCATCATCACCGGCACGGCTCCTAAATTGCCTTTTGTATTTTTGCAGCATATGTGAGCAAACAAGCCTTTTTAATGTTTGTGTGTTTTGAAGCCACATCAGCTAAAGCGCCAGCGTAGCCATTTTTGTTTCCTAACAAAAAAAAACTAAAAAGAAGTAATTTTCTCACGTGAAAAATTCATTGTTAGCACTGAAAACTAAATTAGCATGTTATTAACCCAAGTGTTTGACCTTTTGTTGGGTACCCATTACAGTCATTTGAAGCAGATCCCAGTTGTAAAGACCGGGTGATAATGCGTAGGAAAAAAAATAAGATAATTAGTAAGTACAATCTCGCCAATTATTGTGGCAGTGCCTCTAGAGACAGATAAAAGCGTGCATGTCCTTATAACAGGACAATTTGATAATCCCCTTAATATTTTCTCATTTGGGTTATTGTATTTTACTCAATTCTAACTTTGTAAAATATTTCTAAAGGAAGACTCCGGCAATAATGCTCAGATTATGGAAATGTCTCATTAAATACAAAAAAATAAAAAAAAGACTTCTCTAAAAGCTCCGAAGATACTTCATAAAGACTTTCCCCACAGAAGCGTCTATTTCACTGTTTATTCATGGTATCATAAATGTTTATTGTATGTTTTATTGGGGCATAAATTAAAGAATTGTAATTATGTGCACAGCTAACATAAAAGCTCTGTTCATTTATCAAGAAACAAAGTATACATTAACCAGCGTTCACACGCAAAGCCGTTATGCATATTTTTATATTTGCCTAGACGAGAAAACACCATTTATTGTATCTTTCACGGAAATTCTGACCTTTTTTTTTTTTTCGCAAGACATCATTGGCTAATTGCTTTTGCACCTTAAGTTACTTACTCTTTACGTTATACATTAAAAAGCATCATTTTTTCCTATTACATCGATGGTTCCAAGTACAGCTAAGACGCTCCTATTAAACAATTCAAGATCAGATGCAAAGCGACTATTTACTAAATAATTCAGGAACAATTAGCCGAGTTGAGATAAACCGTAGCGATACATTTTGCACGATTTTAGTAGAATCGATTCATTTTCCTAATGAGCTATAAAATAAAAATAATTGTATATTCATTTATTTCTCTTCAACAGCTTACGAGTTTTTATGATCTGGTAAACGGATAACGCTAATATTTTTTTTATTTCTCTGTTAATTTGTATAATATAGCATTATTATTTCAGCGCGATTTGCGGCTCTGGGATTATGAATTGTTCTGTTTTTCGTTAAGCTTGCAATGTTTCCATTCATCTAATATCAATCATTATTATCACTAGAAATGTAGCCTTGATTTATATTAACATTTTGACGGTTGGTTAGGGTTGAGTGTATTTATAGAGATTTGCGTAACTCGTTATTATGATGAGTTAAAGGTACATTTTACAGGAGAATATTTTATGCTTTGGGAATACTCTATGTGCTCTGCAAGTGAAAATAAACTATATTGAGGAATAAAAGCTTTAAGGTCTTTTCAAGGGCATCTGAAATGAGATAGAGTAGTGCAACTCAACTGTCATGAATCATGAATCAGATGTTGTTTGATAACGCTGGGTAGTTAACAGTGCTTTCCTATTGAAAATACCTGAGCTGACTCAGGACTCTGATCCAGATCAGTTTTTGGAGGGGCACTCTACCAATTTTGGCTAAGGGATGGTGTTCAGTTGCCAGTAAAAGTGACAGGCAGAGCAGAAATGGGTCCGCAGGCTGAGCCCATCATACCCACTCTTCCCAGGACATCACAGCAAAGGGTCTGTCCCCCTGCTGCTCGGCTGACACCTGACAGACCCTGCACAGCCATTTTTCACAGTGAGAAAGGAGAACGTAAGCTATTGAAGCAGCATTCTTCATTTATAATTGAAAAGCGGACAATGCCGCTGCTTTAGAAAAAAAATGAAATTTGTATTTTGTCTCTTTTCTTCTCATTTTACATAGTCATGTTTGGTAATGGGTAGTGTCTTTGTCAGTGTCTGTCCGTTTTTCAGCATCCGTGTCTCTGTCAATGTCTTTGCTAGTGTTTTGGTGTCTATATCATTGTATTTACTGTAGGTTTGTAATTGGTAGTGTCTTTGGAAGTTTGTCTGTGTCTCTGTCTTTGTCTGTGTGTCTTTGTCTGTGTGTCTTTGTCTGTGTGTCTTTGTCTGTGTGTCTTTGTCTCTGTCATTGTTTCTGTGTGTCTGTGTGTGGTTGTCACAGTCTCTCTGTGTCTCTGTCACTATGTCTGCCAATGTCTCTGTGTGCTCTTGTCACTTGTCTTTTGGAGGTTACCTGTGTGTCAGTGGGCAATTGTATAGGTTTGTGTTGTGTGTGACTGAAAGATGAAGGAGTGATGGAAGATCAAGAAATAGGGCTATTAGACAGCGTTTAGTAGACTTGTGCACCGATTTTTATTTCGTTTCTATTCAGTTCGGTTCGTTCGTATTTTGTAAATTTTCGGTTTGGCTCGTTTCGGGCAATTTCCATTTCGGTTTGGTTCGTTTTTCGTAACGACATTTTTTTCGTGATTTCGGAAATTTTCGTGTTTTTCGGAACATCTGTTTTCCTTGTTTCAACGTGTCTATTCGTTTTGACGTAAACTATTGGTTTTTCGGATCGGATATTTCTGTCGATACGATACGATTTCTCATGCTTTACAAGAAGGATACATTGAGATTTCTCTAGTTTCCCGGGAAGGATACATTGAGATTTCTCATGTTTTACAAGAAGGATACATTGAGATTTCTCTGGTTTTACAATGCTACATTGAGATTTCTCTGGTTTTACAAGAAGGATACATTGAGATTTCTCATGTTTTACAAGAAGGATATATTGAGATTTTCTGGTTTTACAAGAAGGATACATTGAGATTTCTCATGTTTTACAAGAAGGATACATTGAGATTTCTCTGGTTTTACAAGGCTACATTGAGATTTCTCATGTTTTACAAGAAGGATACATTGAGATTTCTCTTGTTTTACAAGAAGGATACATTGAGATTTCTCTGGTTTTACAAGAAGGATACATTGAGATTTCTCTGGTTTTACAAGAAGGATACATTGAGATTTCTCATGTTTTACAAGAAGGATACATTGAGATTTCTCTGGTTTCCCGGGAAGGATACATTGAGATTTCTCTGGTTTCCCGGGAAGGATACATTGAGATTTCTCATGTTTTCTGGGAAGGATACATTGAGATTTCTCTGGTTTTACAAGGCTACATTGAGATTTCTCTGGTTTTACAAGAAGGATACATTGAGATTTCTCTGGTTTTACAAAAAGGATACATTGAGATTTCTCTTGTTTTACAAGAAGGATACATTGAGATTTCTCTGGTTTTACAAGAAGGATACATTGAGATTTCTCTGGTTTTACAAGAAGGATACATTGAGATTTCTCTGGTTTTACAAGAAGGATACATTGAGATTTCTCTGGTTCCCGGAAGGATACATTGAGATTTCTCTGGTTTCCCGGAAGGATACATTGAGATTTCTCATGTTTTCTGGGAAGGATACATTGAGATTTCTCTGGTTTTACAAGGCTACATTGAGATTTCTCTGGTTTTACAAGAAGGATACATTGAGATTTCTCATGTTTTACAAGAAGGATACATTGAGATTTCTCATGTTTTACAAGAAGGATACATTGAGATTTCTCTGGTTTCCCGGGAAGGATAAATTGAGATTTCTCTGGTTTCCCGGGAAGGATACATTGAGAGATTTCTCATGTTACAAGAAGGATACATTGAGATGGGAATGATACAAAATTACAGAATCAGCGATATAACCGAAAAATACGATGTCCGAAATTACTGAAACGGAACCGAAATCAGGAATGGAGCCGAAATCACGAATGGAACGAAAATGAATTTCGATTTTACACATTTCTAGTCCATTCGAAAATTCTGAAAAGTTTTCGTTTCGGCTCGGAAATTTGTTCGGATCTGCCGTTTTCGGATCCGAAAATTGGCCGAATCCGAATGCACGAATTGGTAAATTTCGTGAAAATTCCGAAATTCCGAAACCCGAAACGCACATACCTAGAAGTTAGGGGAGGAGGAAATATACTGTATGAGGGTGAAGGAAGAATATAAGTAAAGGTTGCTATAATTTGTGTGAAATAGGTTTTACAGGGAGAAGAAATAATGGTGAAAATTTTTAGTGATGGGGAAAAGGAATCAGTGGTGAAATTTGATGGGTGACCCAGGGAGAGTGGGTAAAAATATGTTTTACCTTGGATAACGGAAGTCTGGGCACCTTGAGAGAATTTGTTCTTATAATGTTTTATAATCACACACAGCTCTCACATGCACAGGGACAAGGGAGGATAAGGATGCTAGGAATGCAGAGGACCCTTTGCTCATTCAGGCGGTTGAAGGATTTTAATAGTTTTTTTCTCTCTGTATTAACATGCTATAGCAAATTGTTCATTTTAGGTATTTTACAAAATTATCTACAACAGTGGTCATCGACCCTGGTCCTCAGGTCCCCCTAACAGGCCAGGTTTGCCAGATATCTGAAGCACGGCCACGGCTGCAGTCAGGGGGGCCGACAGCCCATGACACGTTAAGGGGCCCTGTGACTTCAGCGGGGCCCAACTGTCTCCAAATCCAATGGCATCTCCTCAAAGTACCTCAAGGTGTAAAGGTCCCTGCGTGCCACCCAGATGAGACCGACTTGGATACCAAGAAAATCCCTGGTTGGCCGTGGCGTCTGGGTTCGTCAAAGCACTCCACTCCCTCAGTGGGGTTTCCTTTTATTATGGTCTACACCAGGTAGGGGTACAGACCAATTGCTTATCTGCCAGAACACTAGGGCATATTTTATATCGGTATCAAATATAAACTTATGACAATCCAACGCGACAAATGCGCAGAATGGGCCATTGCCATATCAGAGACGTGGAATCACGAAGACACAAGAGCCCCGGCACACCCTCGTCCAGCCCTCCACAATCCGAAACTGCAACTGACCCATTTGTCCAATTGTCAATTTTTTCCCTTTTATATGTATGTAGTGTAGTGTTCTTATTTGTTTACAATGTTTCAATAAAGGTGATTTAGACGGGGACCCAATTCCCTTTAGTGACTCTCCTCGCACTATGGTGCATTGGATTGTCATAAGTTTATATTTGATACAGATTTTTGGTGGGTAGGACTTTGAATTGTGGTGCCTGACACCGTGTAGGGTGTTCCTGTCTGGAATTACCCTGTTTTTTGTGACCATATTTTATATCCCCTTGCCGAACCAGCGCCGATTTAGCCCACTCCCTGTAAAAGCAAGAAAGGAGGCAATTTTTTTTATTTTTAACTAGTTTACTTGAATGGGTAGCTGGGGGGGGCCCTGACCAGTGCTTCAGTAAGGGGCCCCGAGATTTCTGATTGCAACCCTGATTTGCTGCTCGATGATTGCAGGATTCAGTCTGCATTTCGCCAAGGTAATCCTTAAAACCTGCCCTGTTAGCGGCATCTGAAGACTAGGCTTGTGCACCGATTTTTTTTTCGGTTCGATTCGGTTCGATTTGTTCGGATGTTTAAACTTTTCGATTCGGCTCGTTTCGACCGATTTCTGTTTCGATTCGGTTCGTTTCATTTTTCGTGTGCATTTTATTCTCGGATTATCGACCATTTTTCGTATTTTCGTGTCACTTTGCTCGTTTTTTGTATCGACTTTTTGGAAATTTCGGAAATTTTCGTTTTTTCTGAACTTCTGTTCTCCTCGTTTCAAAGTGTCTACGATAATTCTGGCGATTCTATCGTGGTTTTCTTTATTAAATAAAGATCAAATCATGAATAGAGCAAAAATAATGCTCTATTTCAAGTCCATTCGAAAATTCCGAAAAATTTTCGTTTCGGCTCGGAAAACTTTTCGGATCTGCCATTTTCGGATCTAAAAATGTTCGGAAAATCGGCCGCATCCGAAAACACGAATCGGGAAATTTCGTGAAAATTCCGAAATTCCGAAACCCGAAACGCACATCCCTACTGAATACCACCACTGAGCTACTACTGTCTTTTTTCGTATTTGAAAAGTATTACTGTCATCGAAACTTGATAAATTCGAATAAAAAAATTACACAGAGAGAAAAGAATGAGCTTTGTGCTGTTTTATTGAAATCCAACTCTCCGAAAAATGGACTTTTATCCAGTTACCTTACTTTTCTTACTATTCTTTTCATAAATAATAATAAAATAATAGTATTTTATAGAAAAAAAAATTCTCTAAGTCACAGCTTTAAGAAAAATAGGATGGTTAATTATTTTCTAGTCATTTTGCTTACACTGATGACTGCCCTTCTTGGCAGCTCGAGCCTCTGGGCTGCAGCAGTATCACAATAAAATGGTGCTGATGCAGGGAATTAGACTCAGGAGTGCAATTTGACTTGTCAGTTTATATAGGCAAAGCACTTCATTGTTGTGCACGGTCCTCACTAGCTTTTAAAAAGTCTATTCCCCTCCAGATGATGAGGAAAAATCTACTGCGCTCTCACCGTTCTTTAATGCTTACATTTATTCATTTAGTGTGTTTGTTAATGTAAAAAAAAAAATAAGCACAGGTGAGAAATAAAAGAGTTCGATAAAAGCAAAATCAAATTTATTAGAAAAGTCACGTAATTTATGTAACATTCATCTGCACAATTATTCTGGAAATGGTCCTCTGCTAATTAAAATAGGGAATTAATGATCCATGAATTCATTTTTACCCATTACCGTCTATTATATTTTTGTGCAAGACTGCATAAAATAGCTTCTAAATACCAAAAGTATAAGTGATATCAACAATCACAATAAATGCTATGTGCGTCTTGCATATTTACACCTAAATGTGCTTAAAAAGTGCTTATTTAAAGAGCAACGTTAAGACATTAACCCCTTTGCTGCGAGCGATTCGCCTCCCTACATCCTTGCTTTTCCGCAGTGAATGGATATATTGTGGCCGATACAGCTGATGTCCAATGGTGGTCTGACTTCCTGGAAGTGCTGTGGGACCGGACAGAACTACTGGCACAATGCCCTAAGAGTTGTAGGAGGTCCTCTGGATATTAACTTAAAGGGTTCTTCAATAAGAGCTGAACTTGCCACCGAATTGTACTGAACGGTGCATTTCCCCATACGGTGCAATGTCATGGCATTTCGGCTATTCAGAAAGCTGGCAATTCGCCAAATATTGGCGAATTGCCAGCGAAATATGGTGCAGTTCGACTCAGATTGACACAATACGGCCACAGTGAAATTGTCCCATAGAGACAATTCAGAGAACGCCGAACAGCTCCGAAATGTTGGCGAAATGCCCAGATTTTCAGGCTTCAGTTCGACAGGTTTAAACAGGCGAATCCCACAGGATTCAAAATAAAAAAAATAGTTATTTTTTTTTATTCAACCGTTTATTCTTTGCATTTGCAACAGTCTTTTTATTTATTGGAATTTTAAGGCATTTTCTTGGTTTTTTTTGGCGAAAATTTTGTCATTTTATCATTTTGTCATTTTATTTAATGGCTTTTTTTATTCTGTAACAGACTGTTTAATTATTATTTGGAGGAACTTTTTTATTATTTCCACACATTTTCATGCATTTACTTTGTCTTAAACACCTTTTTTGTAAATGGCCTAATTTATATTTAAAAAAATTTTACCCTCAGTTCGGCGGCTGATAGGATGAAAATTTTGATTTCCATTTATTTAATGGCTTTTTTTATTCTGTAACAGACCGTTTTATTATATTTTGGAGGACCTTTTATATTATTTCCATACATTTTCATGCATTTATTTTGTCTTAAACACCTTTTTTTTAAAAAAAAAATTACCCTCAGTTCGGCGGCTGATAGGCTTTTTTGGAGGCTGCGTTCGGCAGATCGGTGGCTGTTTTTGGCGGATCGCCTACCTCGTTCGGCAGATCCCGTTCAACACACTTCTGAATTCATTGCAGGGTTGACAAACTGAAATCGCTGAAGTGCACCAAACGAGAGAGCACCGAAATTTCAAAGAATTTCTTTGAAATTTCGGGGTCCTCGGAATAACCCCTTAAGTGCAAACGATGTCTTGCAAAAATACTGCATTTACTACAGAACATCTGCAATCAAGAATGAGACACACAGACCAAAGAAACAGGCTGCAACCATCCTGACACCCCCCCCCCCCGGTGGTACACTCCCTGTACTGTCCCTGCCCTGTTACCTGAATCCAGCAACCAGGCCAGCACATCCAGCAATGTAATAGTTAAAGCACCAATACACACGTGACTCATAGAATAAAGGGCTCTGCATCACAATTAACATTGCTGGTTCATTACAGCTCATGCTTCCAAAGAGACCACTACTGCTTTGTGTTGCTGCTCTGATACCTGGTCCTGATTCCCCATTTCTGGCTCCTGCAGCCATATCCACCATTCCCAACATCCTTCTGCAATCAACCTCGTTAGTCACCATCTCCATCCACCCTCCTCTACCCATATCCACCTGTTTACCTCTGCAGATCACTGCACGCTGGGCCCATATTCCCGTCACCCCCGGTGCCACCCTGGTACCATCCCCACAACCCTGACATACCCACACAGCACATGTCACTTTGCCACAGACAAGTACCACAACTCAAAAAAAGAAATGTATGGAAAAAAATGAATAAATAATAGAGCTAGAATAAGAATCAGTAACAACTTCAAGTATCATTATGTGGCTGATGTTGAACCATACCATAGCTAAATACTGGTTGCCATGGTTTCAAATGAAAGAAACACAGTCGATGCACAAAATGACCAATTATGAAATCCTTCATTGATGAAATATGTAAGTCATGAGATCATTAAGGCTGGAAATGTACAGAGCACAATGGCCATCATGACTGTCATCATACTATTCCAACGTAGTGCACATCAGCAGGCCACTGGTTAATTTTCTTACACTTTCAGCCACATGCTGATTGATGGATGACTTTAACTACGTAACGCTGCAGAGCAGACTATGCCTTCTTCGCAGCAGGCCAGGCACGTGTAAATGTTCAAGGAGGCATAGCAAGACCCACAGTTTTCTGGCACTCCTACGGCCCGCCGCCCTTCCTAATGACCGATCGCGATCAGGCAGTTCCCCTGCAGAAGACTGTGTCGATCGACACCCTGTGAAAGGAGGTGGGCTGTAGGAGTGTCAGAAAACGTTTAAGTCCCACCTGCCTCCGGCGTCAAGGGGTTAAGTTTTCCTTGCTGTGAGAATTTGCACGAGGTCATCCTGACGTTAATGGCACGTTATACCCATAAGTGACTCGCTGGCATGTTAAGGTGATGCAACATGATACCTTGGGACTTTTGACTTTGGCCACCCAGCAGGGCAAGTCCTATAATGTCCATGTCTATCCATAGTGACTGTTGGCCATTGATTTGCCCCCGTCCCCAGCACCAAATGGCAAAATGTACCACCCCTAGTATGAGTAAGGAATATATGGAGCAGAAGGCTTGCTCTGCAGTATCGTGCTGACTAAACAGGAGTAACTCCTTGAAGGTAGAACAAAAGAATATATATATCTGCAGTATATTTCCAATAGATAAAATTCCTCTTACCTGAATGGATTTCTTAAAGGGACACTGTTGGGGTTAATATAGGAGGGGAGGTATGGAGAGGTTAAATATTAACACCTCCTGATCCTCTCCGTTCCTGTTGTAACCTGTTTTAAAGTGCCCATTGATATCCATCTTGAATCCAGCGCCGGGCTTCCTCGTCACCACTTTAAAAAAGAAAGCCGCAGCTTTAATGCTCTCAGTTGAGATCTCATCCAACTTAAAGTGAGTGCAATGAGAGCCATTAGCTGGTCAGGAATATACCAAGCTGCAAATTCCTATTTTAACCCCTTCACTACCAAGTGATTTAAAAAGAAAAAACATTGTCAGAAACCAGTGGTCTTTTGAAAAATAATTGTACATTTAAGAAATATTTGAGCTTATACCCATTGTATTTCTTACTGTAAATAACCTATTTTGGCCAGTAGATGGCGCCATCTACTGCTAAATTGAGTTACAGCATTTTAAGCTGCTGGTCTATTTTCTTCTTTTTTTCCCTGCTTCAGCTGCCGAAAGCTCGATTTAAGGGCATCATCAGACAATTTTACACAGTTTTATGTCTTTGGGAATTATGCCCACAGGGCTCAAACATTAGGGGCACCTTCTGCAGCCCAAAAGCAAATGACATTTATTTGCAGCGAAATGAATTTCATTTTGCTTTTGGGCTGCAGATCACCAGATCTCGATATTGGGGCACGGATGGTGCCTTTTAAGTCCAAGATATCTCGATCTTGGTAGCGAAGAGGTTAAACCCCAGAAGGCTGATTACCACAAGTTAGAAGACAGCTTTACAGGTGCCAGATCCAAAGCAGCACCGAGGGATCCCGGTGCTGGAAAGAAGGTGAGTATTAAAGGATACCCTATGGATATAACAAAAAGGGACATGATGGAGTTCAGAAGGGGATAATGTACCTAGCTTAATTAGCATTGTAAAGGATATTAAGATGATAGAGAGAGGGAGGTAGATAGATAGATAGATAAATGTGATAGATAGATAGATAAATGTGATAGATAGATAGATAAATGTGATAGATAGATAGATAAATGTGATAGATAGATAGATAGATGTGATAGATAGATAGATAGATAGATAGATAGATAGATAGATAGATAGATAGATAGATAGATAGATAGATAGATAGATAGATAGATAGATAGATAGATAGATAGATAGATAGATAGATAGATAGATAGATAGATAGATGGATGGATGGATGGATGGATGGATGGATGGATGGATGGATGGATGGATGGATGGATGGATGGATGGATGGATGGATGGATGGATGGATGGATGGATGGATGGATGGATGGATGGATGGATGGATGGATGGATGGATGGATGGATGGATGGATGGATGGATGGATGGATGGAAGGAAGGATGGATGGATGGATGGATGGATGGATGGATGGATGGATGGATGGATGGAAGGATGGATGGATGGATGGATGGATGGATGGATGGATGGATGGATGGATGGATGGATGGATAGATGGATAGATAGATAGATAGATAGATAGATAGATAGATAGATAGATAGATAGATAGATAGATAGATAGATAGATAGATAGATAGATAGATAGATAGATAGATACCATGTCTGTCTTTATACAAATAGATGGTGTGGCACGTGAAAAAAATTGATTGTTCATGTCTTCTAAAATATATGAAGCTTATTATTTTCACATTAAGGCTAAATCTATAGCTAATCAATATTACATTAACATAACTTAATATGAATAGTCCTGTAAAATTAACTGTCATATTATTATAAGAGATATGAATTAGGACAGCAGAAAAGTATATTTAGTACCCAGCTGTTATTTCCATTATTTTCATATAATTATCTGCTTAATTCAGTGCACCACAAAAAATAGTGGCGCAACCAGGTATCTTTCTTCATGTAGCTATAATAATCTTTTCAATAAGTCTTACAGCTATCAAATTAAATATATACCAAATCCAAAAACAAAAAATCCAAATCCAAAAACAAGTTCCAAAAGTTTATGGACACCCAGAAACATAAATGATTCTGAACTGACGTTATGTACCCTGACTTGTATGAGAACAACCCTTCGTGTACCAGGTTTTGGCTATAGCTGGCTACTCTATCTTTTTGATATTTTTTAGAATTTTAATTCATTATTTGCATGGACTTTGGATATTTAAATTCTCTGTTTATGTTTCTCTTAGAATAGTTTCTTCTCCTGCCGAAACTCTGATGTTCCTTGCGGTTGCAACCTACATCTCTTGTTCTACCCGGTCAATTCACTCTATCAATGATCTGATATTATCCCCCCCCCCATTCTTGGCTTCAGGGCTTTCACCGTGTCTATGGTCGTAACATTTCTTCATGCCTCCAGCCTTTCAAGTCCTTTTTGAAAGTGCATTACTTCAAAGAAGCATATCTGCTCACACCATAATTCCCCCATAGTACCTTTTCTGATCCATCTTCCCGCAAAGCCCCCATGCATCACATACTTTTCATACTCTACAATTTACCCTCACCTATGTTTGTGACTCCAAGTTAGTGTTAACCCCTTCACTACTGAGATCACTATATCTCGGGCTTCATATCTCAGGCTTCAAAGGCACCATCAGGTGCTCGATATCGAGATATCTCAATATGCAGCTCTGCAGCCTAAAAGCAACCAAATTTTGTTTGCTTTCGGGCTGCAAAGGTGTCTCCAAAGTTTTAGCCCTGCGGGCATAATGCCCAAACAGCTAAAACTGTGTAAAATCGGCTGATGATGCCCTGACGTTAGACATTCAGGAGCCGATGCAGGGAGCACAAACTACAACTGTAATGGCTATAACTCAATTTGCCAGTAGATGGCACCATCTACTGGCCAAATATGTTATAACAGTAAGAAATACACTGGGAATGTGCTCAAATATTTTTATGTGTATCATGAATTAAAAATAATTTTTCAAAAAAACACTGGTTCCTAACAATGTTTTTTTTTTTTTTAATCACCTGGTATGGAAGCGGTTAACTATGGAATAGGGCCCAAAATACTTATGAGAGCGGAGGGGTGACTATGTGAGCTCAGGTCCCTGAATGTGTACAGAACATAGTCCTGAAAACATGCTATATATTCACATGCTTGCTTATTAATAATTTCCATGATATAAATGTTCTGACAATAATTTGAAATCAATATTTTTGGTTTTATATCATATAAACTACCGGATACAACCAAATAGGTCCCGGAACACAGGCGGCCAACATCAAGAGGTCCTGGATCCTGTTCCCCCATGATCCCCCTCAAATTAAGCCCTGCAATCACTAGAGAAATAAGAAAAAGACACACAGGGTTATTAAAAGAGATCCGAATGGCTGCCGAAAGGTAACCGAACTCTGAAAATCAGCTTTCGGTTACCTTTCCTGGCCATTCGGCTATTCAGAGAGAAATGTTGGCGAATTGCCTGCACATACGGTGCCTGTTCGAGGGAAGTGAAATCCCCATAGCTTCGTCTATTCAGAGAACAAAAACCAGCAATGAAAATTTGCCAAAATGCCCTGCCATTCGGTGGCTTCATTCAACAGGTTTATTCAGGCGAATATCATAGGCTTCAATGTTAAAAATATTCCCGTTTTAATTCCATATCTAATAAACCATTTATTATAATATTCTGCAGTAAAACGTCTCTTTATTCATAGATTTTTTAGGATCTTTTAAGATTTTTTCGGGATTTTTTTTGAAAAAAAATTTCCTTTTCTTTTAATTTTTTTTTACCTTTTTTTCTTTTTTCTGTAACAGCCCTTTTTTATCATTCATTGGATCTTATATGTAAATTTCAGACATTTTCGCTCAGTAGTTTGTTTGCAAACAGCGTTTCACTTTTCAAACATTCAAGCGTACTGTTTTTTTTTTTTACTCTTTCGTCTGCGGTGTCGGGTTTTTCCGGCGGCTGCTCTGCGCTCTGATCGGCTCCTGCTCGGGTTTCTCCGGCGTTTTCGGCGTGGTTAATCCAGATGTTTTTGCTGGTTTCGGTGTGCATTCGCCCTGTTTTTTTGCGGTGAGTGTTCGGCAGGTTTTCGGCGGCTTTTCCCTGCACTACGACAGCCCTGTGGTGCTTGCTGAATACACGCAGGGTCACCGAAATGGGATCACCAAATCAAGCCGAATTAAAGAGAACGAAAAGTCACCGAACGTGTGGGGACTTTCGATTCTCTTTGAATAACCCTGACAGACTTTAGCATCAAGGTAACAATTTCCTTAAATAAACTTCCCAATAAAAGAAGCCATGTTTTTTAAAAAGATAGTAAAAACACTGTAAGGGATGAACTGCGACTATTGCTTTTATCTCTTTATTAACATAGCAGAAATGTCTGTTTTCCTCATTGTAAATACATTACCTCCTCTTACACTGTAATAATAATTATTGTGTTTATTACACTGTGTGCATACCGCAGGATCCCTTCACCTCT
This sequence comes from Leptobrachium leishanense, assembly GCA_009667805.1. Taxonomy (NCBI): domain Eukaryota; kingdom Metazoa; phylum Chordata; class Amphibia; order Anura; family Megophryidae; genus Leptobrachium; species Leptobrachium leishanense. The sequence goes on from CM019070.1 coordinate 137,866,683, forward strand.
TACCACTAACATATAATAAGGTGGATACTTTTTTTCGGTTTAATTCCATTTAGTTTGCTTCCCTATTGATCCTCCTCCCTGATTGTTTTTAAGACATTAGATTCCAGTAAGCGCTCTGCTCCGTGAGAAGAATACGTGTCTCATTAGGGGTGATGTAATTAAAGAAAAGGTAAATTCCGTGCCAAGAGTGGCTTTTCTCCATAAGTACCACCTTGGAATTTGCCTGAAACCCAATTAGCGGTTTCTACTAGGGATGTGCGTTTCAGGTTTCGGAATTTCGGAATCCGGAATCGGATCGGACCCGAAAACCGACAGATCCGAAAAGTTTTCCGAGCCGAAACGAAAAAATTTTCGGATTTTTTGAATGGACTTGAAATGTGTCAAATCGAAATTTATTTTCGCTCTATTCATGATTTCGGTTCCATTCGTGATTTCGGTTCCATTTCGGTAATTCTGGAAATCGGATATTTAACTATTATCGGTTATATCGCTGATTCTGTAAATTTTGTATTTGTAAATGCGTATCACTTGTTTCAGTTTAGCGTTTTTTAAATTGTTGTTTCATTTTTTTTGTTCCTTGGCTTTCATACCATTTTAATATGATTAAATAAAGTTGTGAAATGTATATTCAGAAGAAAAAAAGGATCTTTATTTAATAAAAAAACACGATAGAATCGGCAGAATTATCGTATCGACAGAATGAATTATCGGATCCGAAAAACAAACCAAAAATTTATTATAAAAAAATATATGAAGTATAAAAAAAGTAAACCATAGTAGTTTACGTCAAAATGAATAGAGTTAGACACTTTGAAATGAGGAGAACAGACGTTCCGAAAAAAACGAAAAATGATCGATATTCCGAAAAAAAAATGTACACGAAAAACTAACCAAACCGAACCGAATCGAAACAGAAATCGGTCGAAACGAGCCGAATCGAAAATTTTAAACATCTGAACAAATCGAACCGAATCGAACCGAAAAAAAATCGGTGCACAAGCCTAGTTTCTACACATCTTAGGGAGCCATGTATCCTGTTATGAACCTTACTTATAATATTATCTTGTTTTCTCCACTTGACTATTGTTAATATTGTTTCAGTCACTTAGCCATACAGGGGACGTTTTCCAATTAAGGCTAGAACTCAGAAATGTTGATTTGCTTGAAAAAGGTATACAGAAAACCAGCCCGAATATTCCTATAGCGTTAATGCTTTCATTTATTTGTTTGTGTTTAGAATGTATCCATGCAAACATTATGAAAACACAAGTAACGCAGTGTCTATATCTTGCATGCTGCTCAGAAAGGGCAGGCGAGGCACAATGTACACACCCCTCCGTGTGTGTATGTGTCTGTGGTATTGACATGTTTCGTTATACATGATGTAACCGTCTATTCTTTTGAAGCAAAACAATTCAATAAAGCAATTTTCACGAGTCCGTGATTTAAGCAATATATCATTATGGAATGAAATTGAAGAATAAATGTACACTCCTATACCATATAGTAATATCAGTTTATGCTTTTCGCAGCGCTTTGCTCTTATGACTCTCGCATTCCTTTACTCCTTACCTCTTCCCACAGCTGCACTTCATGGAACTATTCCTTGTGTTAACCTTTTTTTCAAGCTGTTTAGTCTTTCCAAGATATACCATAAATTCTTCTCACTCGACTACATTATCACTAAATGATTCAGAAGGCGAATGAAATATGATATTATAATCACTCTTCCGGCTTGTAAACATTGATTTATTTTTCCCAGCCATTGTTCCGGTAAAGTAAAATTTGCAAGGGCGGGGAATGATTTAACGCGGCGCGGTGGCCCTGCTACCTTGATCGTGTGTTTTTTCTCAAATTACTAGACGTGAGCACGCAGTACTCGTGTGGCAAGCAGGAGAAGATACATTGTATCCTGAATCCTTATAATGTAATAAGGAGTCACTAAAAGACACGAGGACGTCGAGTGCAACTTTTCTTATATCTGTCATTAAAAGGAAGGTAAAAAAAAAGACCCATTTCAATCAATTTCTAGTTTTTTAACAAAACAGGGAAAAGAAAGTGTTTCTACTTGGCTCGCTAAAGAGTTTTTTGACAAGCCTCCAATTTGGCCCCAAATTGCACAAATGGTGAATTTCACCATTCGGTGCTATTTCAGGCCAGTTCGTCTATACACTAAGCTGTCAATGCGCCAATTACTGGCAAATTGTCATCAAAATACAATGCAATTTGAGCAGTTCGCCGTTATTCGGTGGCGTTCGGCTGCACCGAAATTGCCCCATTGAAGACTACTGTGTCTTCTATTTACAGAATGCCGAAATGCGCTGAAATTCTGGCGAAATGCCTGATTTTCAGTGTTTCAGTTCGACAGGTTTAAACAGGCAATCCCATAGGTTTCAATGGGAAAAAAGTAATATCTTGTTTTAAAAAAAAAATTAAAGACTGTTTATTCTTTTCATTTTCAGCAAAAAACCTTTTTGTTTTTTAGAATACTTTTTTGTATTTTGTAGGTGACATTTTAGTTTTTCTTAGTTTTTAAAAGACTTTTTATTTTGGACAAGACCTTTTAATTCTTTTTTTTTTAAAATACATTTTTGTTAATTAGACAAGTTTGAATACATTGTAATTGATTTATGCTCCTATTAGTAGAATAGGAGTCTTCTATTAATAAATAAATAAAATATGGTCATTGCGCATATAGAGTAGGTAAAATATATAAAAAATGGTCATTGCAGATGCATGTAAAATATATAAAATATTACTTTGCACACATCTATATAATATATAAACTATTGTCATTGTACAAGTATATAAAATATTGTAATTGAACATATATAACTAAAATGTATAAAATATGGTCATTGCAAGTAAATAATCTATACAAAATACTGTCATTGCATATATTATATATATATAAATATATATATAATAGAGACATATAACATATATATATATATAAAAACGTTATCTAAATTTTGTATTATTTGTCAATATGATTGAATTTGCATTCTAAATGACAGCCTGATACAGTAACTACCCTTATTAAATTACAGTCCCAGAAATTATAGACAACACCATAAACCGTATTGATAGATTGTTTAAAAAAATGTTATAGCTTGCAGGTAGTTCTATTAGAGAAAAATCTATCTCTCGGTAGCCTTTCGTCTGAGCTTGTTATTCATATGTGATTTATTGCACTCACAGCGGAAATGTTGTTAGTGAGCATTGGGGAAGCAGTGACTATAATGAGAAATATCAATGTATCCTCATGTTCTTGCTAGCAGTGACAGTCAGTAATCCATCTCCGTGACACTTACCTTGTTAACATTTTGATCATATAGCAAATTTGTCATTTTTCATGGTAACAAGTATAAGTTTGCACAAGTTGCATGGATAGATGTTGGAGATGAAAGACCTGACTGTGGACCTGGGATTTTCATTTTTTTACGCATTATGTAATCAGTCGTCTTTCAGGAAAGAAAGTAGAATAATTACTTTAAGATCTACTAGGTACAAAAAAAAAAAGAGTAGAAGAAGAAAACGTCCAGAGTCTAAAAAGCAAGGATTTTTCTTCTTTTGAGGCTTAATGACTTCCTTTTGCCATCCTTGACAGGTTGATTAACACACCCAAACCGGTGATAACCTACATAACATTATTATACTGAGTGAGATACCTTTTAGTTAGTCTCGGTATACTTTATATGACAGAATAAATCAAAAGAACACAAACAGCTAATCAAGTGTGCCCGGTGACAAATGGCAGAGCGATTTTGAGATGCAATGAATAGCTTTCTTTTCATTCATACAAAATCCCGTTAAGACAGGATGATGGAATATTTTATGTATTTGAAGGTTCAAAGATTACATTAAAAATGAAAGGCATTCAGACTCTGCAAAGCTGTATTTAACATCATTTCGACTCTCCATGTTTAACCCTTGGTGAATATTTTTCATGGAAAATGCAGTTGCCCAATTGGAATAGTTCCTTAACAACATTTACCGTAGATACTCGAGTATAGCGCAATCCGAATATAACGCGATGGATAGAGATTTATTATGGAAATGAGAGAATACTCAAGACTCGAATATAATGCGAGGAACAAAATTATAAAACTATACTGTAGCAGTAAACAATTAAAATCCTTTGAGGATCTCTTAACAAAGTCAGGCCGGGGTGTTCTGCTCTAGAATGATTGCAGTTCTTACTAAGTATGAAGTTGCCGGCCACCCGTCTGCTTTACTAGCGATTTTAGATGGCCAGCAGAGGCAAGCGAGGTGAATGATTGGCTTAAACCGAGCGTACCCTCTGGCCGTGATGGATCCCACCTCTACCCGAATCTGGGAGTTCCTGAAGTGTTTGCAAGCATCAGGGAACCCGCATTTACTTCAGCGAGACTACCGGAACTTCTGGGAGACTTGGGATCCAGAGCAAGGCAAGTTTTTTTTTTTTTACACGCAATGCAGATGTCTCGAATATAATACGACCCAAAATCTAGCGGTATACTCGAGTATCTACAGTAAGTCATTTTAAGAAATGTCTTTCAAAACTGCACTTCTCTCGTTCAGTGCCAAATCAAGGGATCAAGGGCTTCGTTGATCTGGAAGTGAAGATTTCAATGGGCTCTTGCGCCATCACTTTCACCTCCAGTTGCTTCTGCCCCATCCCCATTGAACTACTGCCTCTTTGCATCATTGCCCCATCTCTTTTCCTCCACTGTGCCTACATCCCTTCCATCTTTTTCCTATTTTACATCTGCCCAATCTGTCACACTTCATTCATGTCCCCTTTCCTCATACTCTATTAGGCATATGCGCCATTCAACACACCTCATTGCGTCCATGCACCATTCAACACACCTCATTGCGTCCATGCACCATTTAACTCGCCTCATTGTGCCTATGCTCCATTCCTCTAACCCAATTATGATTCTGCAAGATTCCGTTCACCACTTTGTACCAAAGCCCTATTCCTGTCACCTCACTGTGCCTCTGCACCATCCCTCCACACCTTTCATTCCAGTTCAGTTAGGTCATCCCCCTAGAAGAATTGCTTGAAATCCCTACATTTTGTCTATCTCAAAGACTTTGCTTCAGTGAGCAGATGACTATTTTAGCATCCACGTAATTCTAGACCTTGTGCAACTGGGTTGGCGGCACATGGTGCCAAAATACTCAACTTTTCACTCGATTTTTTTGAGACATGGAACTGGAACTGCAACTCCAACAGTTCCTATATTAATCCACACCTGCTGCCAGCTATAGATATCAAAAGGAATATATAATGAAAGTCACGTTCATGAGTTAATCAATTTATATTGCTTCATAATGTTTTATATAGTTTATAAAAACCTTTTGTATCACTGACTCAAGTGCTGGCTAAAATATTTAATGGACCTGGAGCTGGGGATTTTGTTAAGCTTCTGTCTTGTCCCTTTCACCTCGTATTGTGCCTCTGCATCACCCCTGTCAACTCAATCGTACCCGTATCCCATTTCTAACATCCTAATGGTGCCTCTGCCCATTGTTCTCTCCTTCCAGGTTGAGTCTGCCCCAATTTTGTAATCCCTCGCTGTGCCTCTGCCTCATTGTGATGGTGGCAAGTGGTATTAACACTGGCTTCAATATAATCTGTCCAAATAGCTGAAATCAGTACCTTTTTTCCTGCTTTTTGACCATTTTTGGGCTCATGAAATTCAAATTCGACTTACTAGCATTTTGATTTGCATTACAAATTCAAGTCAAACGTTACATAGTTACATAGGCTGAAAAAAAACATGTGTACATCCAGTTCAATCTTTCACACATCACTTACTGCTGTTGATTCAAAAGAAGGCAAAAATCCCAGTCTGAAGCGCTCGCCAATATGCAACACACTGGGAAAAAATTCCTACTTGATCCGAGAATGGCATCAAATTTTTCCTTGTAACAAGCAGCTTTTACCCACATATTAAATATTATAACCCTTAATATTATGTTTTATGTTGAACATTCATGTTGAATACTGTATCGGTTTACATTGAAATATTGTGTCAAGTTTATTTATTTATATATGGACCCAGTGTTCAAAATGTCCTACAGGGGTATCAGCTATACTCACTTGACAAGGCCGAAGTAGAATGAAACAGTTGGCAGGAGTTGCTGTATCTCTCATTTGCAGGAGACTTCCTTGATTTTTCAGTTCTGGCCACCATTTTTGGGTGATAGCAGTCTGATTTCCAAATGGTTTCATCTTCTCTGTAATGTCATAATCAAACTGAAACCTTATGAGACCTGACTGGGGATTCACCGAAGGGCAGGTTACTTTAGCCCCCACCAATCCTAAATGCTTTCATAAACTTGTGTAGCACTGCTTTAAGATTTTGCTTGCTGCATTTACTTGTTGTGGCCAACAGAGGGAGACAGGGGCAATATGGACTATGCTGGACACAAACGGAACTACAATTTCCATCGTGCTTTGCGGTGGAGACAGGAAGTGGGTGGGAGAGAAAGGAAGGACATCCGCAGCCTCGTGTGGGGGATAGCCAGGGTGAGCCGAGCAGCGGAAGGTGGAAGACGCACGTGAGCCTGCCAGAGATTGTGACCAGGCTGGAGAGCAGGCGCTGCCTCGCGGGTGCTGGGGATCAGGACAGTGACTTGCCAGAGACCTACCTACGCACCGCTGAGAGGTTTTGCAGAGGCACAAAGTTCCGGTTGGACCCCAAGTAAGGAGACCGCGATGATCCATTGGGAGTGCAGGCGGGAGGCCGTAGTTTCTCATTGCGGAGATCAGACAAGCAAGGGAAGCGGATCCGGTGGCACAGAGTCCCAGTGCAAAGCGGAGAGACATCCTTGATCGGGCAGCGGAACAGATTGTCTAACGGATGGGTGAGAGGCCTTCCAGGCCACAGTTCCAAGTATAACAAAGCACACTGCATTATTGTCTAAATCTACAGGGCCCCAACTTGACTGGTCGAAGATTTGCTCATTCCATTCACTGGCCAGTTGAATACAGTACCCGGGTACCTGAGATCATACACACACACCTTTTTGAGACATTACTTTCACGGGACTTACACTCCAGAATCGAAGGGGTTAAACTTTAATTTTGCTGCCGCGTGTTTTTTCCCGCATTACGAAGTCCTGTTGTTCATATACCGTGTTTACATTATATATGCCGCTTTATTGGGATCAGTAAAGTATATAATCTATAAAATCCACAACAGTGCTGGTGTATATTTATTCCCTAGTGCGGTGGGAATAACCCGAGGTTAATTCAGCGGCTCCTCCGGGAGTGAGCGCTACACTTGTTTTTGTTCCTTATGAGTCAACCGGGCAATAGATGTGGACCTCTTGCGCCAGTTACCAAGAGATATATCAGTCTTACTGTCCTGATAATACCTAAGTAGTCCAAAAATGATCAACGGGAAGCTCTATCTCTTGCACAGAGGAGACTCCCCTAGCATTTCAGTTTTTTAAAAGACCGATTGAAGTGCACTCAACTTTTTCACTGCTGCACGCCACTATTGCCTGCCTCCTGTATGCCAGGTCTTCTGATCACCCTGACGTATAAAAGGTAGCTCTAATTATAACTCAGATTTCTCTGCTGGTACTCTACTGGTGCTATCACCAGATGTCTTCTTTCTGTATATACTGTAGGTATAACTAGTGCACTCTGCGTACCCTCCATTCATTCCACAGAGTACAATGCATTTTAGCTTTGATAACTAAAGATCTGAGTATCACAAGGTGAGTTTCTCTCTCTTCTACACATAATACAGTCGATATGGAAAAAGTCTCCATGGTGACCATTTACACAATACAATTAAGGTTGAGTGTTGAGTGCTCAGCACAGCTATTGACGGAATGGGTTTAATACAACCAGAGATGCATTGAAAGATATTGTATATCTATTGTTCACTAACCTAAGAGTTGTTACAGACTAACCAAAGAGACTACTCATCGAACAATGTGTGAAAGGTTGAACACAATTGCATTTGACTTCTATTAATGCTAAGTAGCGCTCACTCCCGGAGGATCCGCTGAATAAACCTCGGGTTAGTCTCACCGCACTAGGAAATAACTATACACCAGCACTGTTGTGGATTTTTATATATTATATTCTTTACTGATCCCAATAAAGCAGCATATATTACGCATATATGGTATTTGAGTGACAAGAATTCGTAAGGTGGAAAAAAACACTCGGCGGTAAAAGAAACGGTTAACCCCCTCAGTTCTGGAGTGTAAGTCCCGTGAATAATAGCTCAAAAATATATATGTGTTTTGTCTCGGGTACCCGGGTACTGCGTTCAACTGGCCAGTGAATGAAACAAACAATCTTCGACTAGTCACCATTGGGGCCCTGTGAATTTAAACAATATTGCAGCGTGCTTTTCTGTTTTGGAACTGCGGACTGGAGGCCTCTCACCAATCTGATGAACGAAACTGTCCAGCTCTCGATGCCTCGACCACAAGATCTTCTCCGCTGTGTACTGGGACTCCATGCTACTGAATCTGCTCTCAGCTTGCCCAATCTCCGCAACTGGAACTCCGATCCGCTGCCTGCACTCCCAATCAATCACCGCAGCCTCCTAAAACCGGGTCCTGCCGGAACTCGTTTTTTCCTCCACACCTCTCAGCGCTGCGCAGGTAGGTCTCAACGCGATTACTGTCCCGGTCTCCAGCACCCGTAAGACAGCGTCTGTACTCCGGCCTGGTTGCGATCCCTGACAGCTCTAACGTGCGTCCTCCACCTTTCACTGCTCCGCTCACTCTGCTTCTGCCTTACACGAGGCTGCTGATCTCTTTCCTCTTCCTGTACCATCTCCTTCCTGTCCTCACGCAAAGGATGATGGTACATGTAGTTCAGTTTTGTCCAGCATAGTCTAACAATGTCTCTGTCTCCCTCTGGTGGCAGCAATAGTTCAATGCACCAGAATACAGTGTTTTTAAAGCAGCGCTACAGCTATTTTATTGTGTCCTGAATGCAGTGCATTGTAAAAGTCCATTGTAAGACCCAGACAAAGAGCAGTGCAAGGAGCCATTATACTATATCAACATTTATTTTGTAATTTACATCATTATGATAGTTTAAGTTGCCAATTACATACACGCAACATATGAATATATTAGACACATTTTACAATCCATGCACATGTAAAACTATGGAGATTATTCAAAAGCCACTGTATTGTATCGTTATTGTTGCAATAACAAAAAACTTTGAATTTCCATTTTGGGATTGCCAAACACTGGCAGGAGAAGTATCATTGATGAAGCTTTTTCTGCCACTGTTTGAGTTTTCCTTTTGGGAAGCCTTGAAATTTATCGTCTTTGCAAAAGCTGCAATGTTGTTATGGCTCAGGTACTTACCAAGTCCCATGGGTTGCTAGAGGTCTCTTTCAGTCCATGTCATGGAGTGCTGGATCACGTGGATCAATTTCACTGTCACCTAAGCGGTCCCACAGTAATTCTGCTGCAGAACCTACAATTATAGGGCATAGGAGCGCCGCAAGCAATAGAAACACCAGCCAATCACCATGAACCTAACAGTATTCAAGCCAGCCCTGGTGTCATGCTCCATGGCTGCAGTCATCCTGGAACCCCCCTGGTGGTACACTTCATGTACTGCTCCTCTCCAACCAGCACTGGCTTAGGCACATAAACAGTTAAATGACACCACATCACACCTTCATTGAATAAAGGGCTATGCCCCAGTCCAATCAATGCTTCATCATTGTAGCTATATACCTGAAAGAGTAAAGACCTATATGCTACTGCTCTGAACCTATCCAACTACCTGCTCCTGTCTATTACCGGATTCACCAACCAATTCTCCAGATTCTAGCTCTAGCAACTACTCTTCTCACCAATCTCCACTACTGGTCTTTCTTTGCCTGCTCACATCCCTCCATTCATATCTGTTTGCGCAGGTCACTGTAGCTTGGGTTCATCTTCCCTCATCCCATTGCCACCCCTATACCTATCCCATGACACCTGGTGTCAATATAGAACCATATCATGGTCCTGTTTAAGAGCAGTTAGGACGTTGTCCATATGTATCTATTACTGTGTTCTTGAATACGGACCCGGTTTTGTCTTGACTATCCATGATCTTCGTGCTCCTCTACCCGGCTTACGATATTGTGTGTTTCTGTTTTCCTCTGCCCTGAGCTCTCATTAATAGACTATTATTTGGACTTTGTCCGGCAACCTAAGGATAGGCACTGTTCAGTGCTTTATTTGTTTGCTCCTGCCTTCCCTTTTTCCCATCTCTCTATTACTGTATTTGCCGACCACTCTAAGGATCGGCGTTAGAACTTGTTGTTTGTGGTTCGTACCTAGTGTGTTAGTCCACATCTCTCTCCTTTTTCATTTGTTGCCTATTACTTTTCTCCAGCAGCCATTGCTCAAGCCAATCGTTATGGGACTGGTCCTGGATTAAACTCTTTCTGGTTTTACGCACAGGCATAACTGGAAAAGCACCCCAAACCTATCGAATACCCGCTATTGTTTGCAACAACAGTAAACATAGAAACATAGAAAAATGTCGGCAGATAAGAACCTTTCGGCCCATCTAGTCTGCCCAATTACATGGATACTTAACCTGGATTTATCTTTTGTTTAGGATAGCCTTATGCCTATCCCATGCCTGCTTAAATTCAATTACTGTTTTGGCCTCTACCACTTCTACTGGAAGACTGTTCCATGTATCCACCACCCTCTCAGTAAAATAATGCTTCCAGATGTTACTTTTAAACCTTTGCCCCTCTAATCTAAGACTATGTCCTCTTGTTTTGCTATTTTGTTTCCTTTTAAATATACTCCCTTCCTCTACCTTGTGGATTCCCTTTATGTATTTAAATGTTCCTATCATATCTCCTCTGTCTCGTCTTTTTTCCAAGCTAACTTTAGTGGTTAGAGAATGACCCCCTAAGTGGGTGTTTTGCAGAGACTTTTAGCAAAAAATAGAAATAATATGACAGTAGAGGGCTGTCAGTCACCTACCTTACTAAATCGCAGCAAAACATTTTTGGTTACCCCTGAACTGGGAGTCTAGTCCAAAAAGAACTGTCCAAGATGTCTGCCTCTCAATTAACCATTGACATGTTGCATTTACTCCATCACTCCACATGCAAATTTCAATATTCAAAGATACAGATAAACTGGGTTTTAGCAAATCTTTATGGAAATTGTATCAACTAGCATAATTTTCGGGGGACTTAATAAGGAAATATATGATTGGAACCTAATAAAAGCTTCTCAGTGTGTGGGCCAAAAAGGACCTCCATTCCCGCCGATAAAATAGAGGAAGAACTGCATTCCCACGCATTCCTGCTAAACTCGACCACTGCCCTGAACAAATCTATCTTTAGAATTTATGTTCGAAATTTTCCTATTTTTACATAATTTGTATTAATACTATAGCACCACACATTGACACATATGACTAGGCTTCATTAAATCACGCTAAATGCAATTGTAATGATATATTATTAAACAATTATAATTGGAGAGTTCTCAAATGCTTCAAAAAAACAATATACAATCGCTATTACTCATTTAATTAGTAATGTGACAAAAATAATAACCTGGGACTATATATTTCATACAGATTTTGATAAAAAAAATTCACATATGACTAAAAATTTCACGTTGCTATGAGAACTCAAAGCTATGCATAATAGGTCTGTAGAGATAGAATTTGGAAACGGGCCAACAATACGTTAAACTGGTCCATCTGTTTCTGTCTGCTGATGTTACGCGATCATTTTACAATACGTTTCTTGACGTATTTCACCTGCTACACATCAAAAGTAAGCTTTCTTGTGATACGGTGTGATAGCAGGATTTCTAAGGTCTCTTTACCCCTCTGAGGATTTTTTTTTTTTCAATATGGCCGGTCTTCGTGAAACGGAACAGCACGGCAAAAGTCGGGAAGTAAAGCTATACGATAAACATGTACAGAAATAAGTTTGACATTTAACAGTTTATGTAGAAGAGAAAACAAGCAACAGATATAAAGAAAAGCGGGTGAATTCGGCAAAGGTTGCGCTGGGAATAAAGAGATGATGTAAAGTTATATATAAATTGGTTGTGGATCGCAGCAATTCACAATGAAATGTGTATAAAACAAAAAATAAGAAGCGACTAGGAAACTTTAAAATCTGGTGAGACGAACAGATAGGAAGGAAGCAGGGGCAGACTGACAACTAATGGGGCCCCTGGGCAAAAGGAGGTCATGGGGCCCTCTTGTCCCGCACCCACAGGAGGCCACACCCATACTAAATCCCTCCCTACAACGCAACACCCACATGTACATTATTGTGCTAAAGGATTTATTTCTGAACTCATTAAAAGAATGTTTTTGCAAATTGTGAAGAAAATCCACTTGGACCCAACAGCGAATTGGGGAATCCATTGTGCCCCCTCCAGACTTAGAGATGGCCACCGCTCTGCTGCTGCAACCATCATCAACTCACTACAGCTAAGACTGCACCCTGGCACAGAATGTCCCTGTGGCAAATGAGGGAAACTGCCAATCACTTTAAAAGGTACTGTACATTACTGACACACTGCACATTACAGAGCTCCACAGCAATAAACTCCCAGTAATGTGCAGTGTGTATGAGCGTATCACAGAGCTCCACAGCAATAAAACTCACAGCAATGTGCGCTGTGCATGAGCGTATCACAGAGCTCCACAGCAATAAAACTCACAGTAATGTGCGGTGTGTGTGACCGTATCAGAGCTCCATAGCAACAATACTCCCAGCAATGTGCAGTATGTGTGACCGTATCACAGAGCTCCACAGCAATAAAACTCACAGTAATGTGCGGCATAGGCTCAGCACGTTGCCAGCAGCAAAGAGGTTAAAAGGAAAAAAGGGGGTAAAATTAGAGTAGAGTGCTCATTTAACCCTTTGCTGCTCCACAGCAATATTTAGTCTCCTACCTGTACCTCATGATGCTGCCAAGATACTCGCTGTCATTCTTATTTTGTGGAGTACAGGCAGCAGATAATGTGGCAATTCTAGGAGCAATACTGGCCTTTTGGATGCAGGGCTAGGGGGCAACGGCGGACTGCGACAAGGACACAGGCGCAGAATTTTTCGCACAGCAGCCTGTTTAAAGACAAATATATGCATTTACACACAGCCATATGTTCACAGACATATCCATATATCCCCTACACCCGGGGGTGTGTAGCACTAAAACTCCCAGTATTGTGCAGTGTGTATGAGCGTATCACAGAACTCCATAGCAATAAACCTCACTGTAACGTACTGATAGTTTATTCAACCCCCAGCATTTCAATTGTCATCTTACTACCCCATATATCAATTGTATTTCATATTACCCCAGTATATATCAATTTATGTCATGTTACCCACACAGCATATATCAATTTATTTCATGTCCATGTCCCCCCCGCATTTATATATCTATTTCATGTCCCCCCCGCAGTATATATCTATTTCATGTCCCCCCACAGTATATATCTATTAATTTCATCATGCCCCCAGTATATATCAATTTCATGCCTCCCCGCAGTAAATATCAATTTCATGCCCCCCGCAGTATATATCTATTTCATGCCCCCCGCAGTATATATCTATTTCATGCCCCCCGCAGTATATCAATTGTAAGTAGCTATGTTTCCCCCCCCATCTCTAACCGGAATTAATTAAGAAATCCAGACGCAGCCCAAGCATGGCTGGCTGGATGCATCCTTGTGGTCTCTTCTGCCGCGTGCCGCTGCAAAGTGCCTGCTCCAATTTAGAATGAGGGATGCAGGCACCCTGCAGCGCTGCCACGCCGGTTTCAAACTGTGCTGCCGGGACATGGCTGCCTGGCATCTTCTTGCTGAGGGCCCACTGTGCCAGCCGAACCGGGCCCCTACTGACCCGCGGGCCCTCGGGCAGTGCCCGATGGATCAGTCCGCCCCTGGAAGGAAGGTTTGTACAGGTGAAACTGGAAAAATTTGAATATCGTGCAAAAGTTCATTTATTTCAGTAATGCAACTTAAAAGGTGAAACTAATAGCGCAAGCCGTGATTTGTCATAATTGTGATGATTATGGCTTACAGCTCATGAAAGCCCCAAATACACAATCTCAGAAAATTAGAATATTACATGCAATCAATAAAACAAGGATTGTACATAGAACAAAATGGGACCTCTGAAAAGTATAAGCATGCAGAGGTACTCAGTACTTGGTTTGGGCCCCTTTTGCAGCAATTACTGCCTCAATGCGGCGTGGCATGGAAGCTATCAGCCTTTGGCACTGCTGAGGTGTTATGGAAGACCAGGATGCTTCAATAGCGGCCTTCAGCTCTTCTGCACTGTTCAGTCTCATGTCTCTCATCTTTCTCTTGGCAATGACCCATAGATTCTCTATGGGGTTCAGGCCCGGCGAGTTTGCTGGCCAATCAAGCACAGTAATCCCATGGTCATTGAACCAGGTTTTGGTGCTTTTGGCAGTGTGGGCAGGTGCCAAGTCCTGCTGAAAAAAATGAAGTCAGCATCCCCATAAAGCTTGTCTGCGGAAGGAAGCATGAAGTGCTCCAAAATCTCCTGGTTGACCCTGGACTTAATGAAGCACAGTGGACCAACACCAGCAGATGACATGGCTCCCCAAATCAACACAGACTGTGGAAACTTCACACTGGACTTCAAGCATCTTGCAGTGTGTGCCTCTCCATTCTTCCTCTGGGTCCTTGGTTTCCAAATGAGATGCAAAAGTTGCTCTCATCAGAAAAGAGGACTTTGGAGCCACTGAGCAACAGACCAGGTCTGTTTTTCTTTAGCCCAGGTAAGATGCTTCTGATGTTGTTTGTTGTTCAGGAGCAGCTTGACAAGAGGAATACGACATTTGAAGCCCATGTCCAGGATCCGTCTGTGTGTGGTGGCTCTTGATGCACTGACTCCAGCCTCAGTCCACTGCTTGCAAAAGTCCCTAACACTTTTGAATGGCCTTTTCCTGACAATCCTCTCCAGGCTGCGGTCATCCCTGCTGCTTGTGCACCTTTTTCTTCCACACTTTTTCCTTCCACATAACTTTCTATTAATGTGCTTTGATACAGCACTTTGGGAACATCCAACTTCTTTTGCAATTACCTTTTGAGGCTTTCCCTCCTTATGGAGGGTGTCAATGATGGTTTTCTGCACAACTGTCAGGTCAGTAGTCTTCCCATGATTGTGATTCCTACTGAACCAGACTGAGAGACCATTTAAAGGCTCAGGATCAGGAACCCTTTGCAGTTGTTATGGCTTAATTAGCTGATTAGAGTGGAACACTTTGAGCCTAGAATATTGCACCTTTTCACAATATTCTAATTTTCTGAGATTGTGGATTTTGGGTATTCATGAGCTGTAAGCCATAATCATCACAATTATGACAAATCACAGCTTGAACTATCTTGCTTTGCATGTAATGACTCTATCTCATATATTAGTTTCACCTTCTAAGTTGCATTATTGAAAAAATTTACTTTTGCACGTTATTCTAATTTTTCGAGTTTCACCTGTATACAAACATTATTGCAGATAACAAGAGAGAATATCCGCTCTTAAACCTTATATTTGTGGGCAGCTGCAAACAGAAAAGTTGCCATATTATGCAAAAAGGAAAAAAAATAGTGCACTATTCCTAACTTAAATGATAAAAGAAGGGTTTTTTTCCCCACCATTTCTTGCCCAAAATATGTAAAAGGAACGCAACCACTAACAAACTGTAACTAGATGACTTGCTTTTGTTGTTTTTCTTTGTTTGAATTAACTGCATGTAAAAAAGAAGAATAAAGTAAGGTACTGTATATATATCTCCTGCTTCCATTTTGTGGATTTTTCCCATGATCCCATTTTTCCCAATCTGTATCCATATGAGAATATTCGCTCTTAAACCTTATAATTGTGGGCACCTGCAAACAGAAAAGTTGCCACATTATACAAAAAGGAAAAAACGAAATACCAGTGCACTGTTCCTAACTAATATGAAAAAAGTGGGTTTTTTCTACCATTTTCTGCCCAAAATATGCAAAAGGACCACAACCACTAACAAACTTTAAGTAGATGACTTATTATTGTTTTTTTTGTTGTTGTTTAAATTAACAGATTGTAAAAAGGAAGACTAAAGTAAGGTTTTTATCTCCTACTTCCATTTTGTGGATTTTTCCCTTAATGCAACATTTACCCAAATCTTACGGAGAGTGTCACTTTATAGTTGTTGTACTAGAAAAAAACACAGTAGTTAGGCAGCAATGTGTTGGAGGGGGAAAAGGTCAGTCAAGACTGCGGTGATGTATGGTGTTGTCTGTGCTACTTGAGATAAGAGAAGAAAGCTGAATGTGATCTGATAGTGTGTTTCAACACTTCAATATTTATCCTTATGAGTCATATGTTTTGGAGATATGACCCATTGGTCCATTTTTTGCCCAGCACCACACATTGAGGAGCAAGTACCGGCTGGGTGGCATAGTACTGGCTGGGTGGCATAGTACCGGCTGGGTGGAGTAGAGGCAACATCACTGTTCTATAACCGTGGAGACACAGGTTTGAATCCTAGCAAGAGCACCTCTCCAGTAAGTGTCCTCGGGCAAGACACCTAACGGTACATACTCGCCACCCAGGACATACTTGAAAACGAGAGAAATCTCAATGTATCCTTCCTCTTAAAATACTTTCTAAAAAAAAGTGGTGTAAAGATAATGGGGGAGGCAGTTTACAGCACAAAATGTCACAATATGTGACAATAATATATACAGTCAGGTCCAGAAATATTGGGACATCGACACAATTCTAACATCTTTGGCTCTATACACCACCACAATGGAGTTGGAATGAAACAAACACAATGTGCTTTAACTGCAGACTGTCAGCTTTAATTTGAGGGTATGTATATCCAACTCAGGTGAACGGTGTAGGACTTACAGCAGTTTGCAGATGTGCCTCCCACTTGTTAAGGGACCAAAGGTAATGGGACAGAATAATAATCATAAACCAAACTTTCCCTTCTTAATACTTGGTTGCAAATCCTTTGCAGTCAATCACAGCCTGAAGTGTGGAACGCATAGACATCACCAGACGCTGGGTTTCATCCCTGGTGATGCTCTGCCAGGCCTCTACTGCAACTGTCTTCAGTTCCTGCTTGTTCTCGGGGCATTTTCCCTTCAGTTTTGTCTTCAGCAAGTGAAATGCATGCTCAATGGGATTCAGGTCAGGTGATTGACTTGGCCATTGCATAACATTCCACTTCTGTCCCTTCAAAAATTCTTTGGTTGCTTTTGCAGTATGCTTTGGGTCATTGTCCATCTGCACTGTGAAGCGCCGTCCAATGAGTTCTGCAGCATTTGGCTGAATGTGAGCAGATAATATTGCCCAAAACACTTTAGAATTCATCCTGCTGCTTTTGTCAGAAGTCGCATCATCAATAAATACAAGAGAACCAGTTCCATTGGCAGCCATACATGCCCACGCCATGACACTACCACCACCTTGCTTCACTGATGAGGTAGTATGCTTAGGATCATGAGCAGTTCCTTTCCTTCTCCATACTCTTCGCTTCCCATCACTCTGGTACAAGTTGATCTTGGTCTCATCTGTCCATAGGATCTTGTTCCAGAACTGTGAAGGCTTTGTTAGGTGTTGTTTGGCAAACTCTAATCTAAACCCTGTTTTTGAGGCTCACCAATGGTTTACATCTTGTGGTGAACCCTCTGTATTTACTCTAGTGAAGTCTTCTCTTTATTTTTGACTTTGACACACATACACCTACCTCCTGGACAGTGTTCTTGATCTGACCAACTGTTGTGAAGAGTGTTTTCTTCACCAGGGAAAGAATTCTTCATTCATCCACCACAGTTGTTTTCCGTGGTCTCCCGGGTCTTTTGGTGTTGCTGAGCTCACCAGTGCGTTCCTTATTTTTGAGAATGTTCCAAACAGTTGTTTTGGCCATGCCTAATGTTCTTGCTATCTCTTTGATGGGTTTGTTTGGTTTCTTCAGCCTAATGATGGCTTGCTTCACTGATAGTGAAGGCTCTTTGGATCTCATCTTGAGAGTTGACAGCAACAGATTCCAAATGCAAATAGCACACTTGAAATGAACTCTGGGCCTTTTATCTGCACATTATAATTGGGGTAATGAGGGAATATAACACACCTGGCCATGGAACAGCTGAGAAGCCAATTGTCCCATTACTTTTGGTCCCTTAACAAGTGGGAGACACATCTGCAAACTGCTGTAAGTCCTACACCGTTCACCTGAGTTGGATGTACATACCCTCAAATTAAAGCCGACAGTCTGCAGTTAAAGCACATTGTGTTTGTTTCATTCCAACTCCATTGTGGTGGTGTATAGAGCCAAAGATGTTAGAATTGTGTCGATGTCCCAATATTTCTGGACCTGACTGTAGTAAAATATTTTCTTAACTAAACATACATAGGAAAAACAAAGCAAACAAAAGATATCAGCAACATAAAACAAAGAACATTTCATTTGTTGGTGGTAGGGTCCTTGTGAGCTCCCATGCCATATCACAAAGGCAAAACTTCAATTGAGTTCGAGTCCACAACTAATTGCATGTTGTCATATGGTACAACTAGAAACCATTTTAGTTTTGGTGACAGATTTTGTGTTCAGAAAAAGCACAGAGTGATGTCGCCATTGAATGGTTTATTACTGGAAATCACAAGAAATCCAAATGCAGAATCTGATTATATATATATATACATATATATATATATATATTTCATAATCAGTTAAGAGTAATGGGTAAGTTTATTTGACAGGGATAGGGCTCCCCTTGCTGGCCAAAAAGTGCTATTAAACACACACACACACACATATACATATATATAAATTATATATAACACAGCTGAGTATTTGTGTTGTTGTGACTGAATAACACGTGGCTGATAATTTGGGAGCACATTATGAAGCCCATTTATATACAAAAATTGTTTGCGGGAAACAAAATTCTTTTGCATTGCTCCAGAATATGGCCAGATTGACTTTACTTTAATATGTTGAGTTCCTGCAGGAGCTTTTGAACATGGTGTATACTCGACCACGGTAGTGCAGGATTTAAGTTAGATGGGATGAAATAGATTCTTGGTTCTAAAGCTCACCGCTGGGTAGGACAGCTTTAAAACCTGTTCCAAAAGACTTGAAGTGCATCTTCTTTGCTTTTTAGGTAACGGTTAACTTGGAGAGGCAATCAACATGTTTTCCTCCGTCTAACAGAATAAGAGCTCAGCGACTGATGTTTTGTAAGCGTTTCCTATTTACCGGTGCTGCGCTTCAGCAATTTGCAAAATGAAAAATCTGATAAAAAGCAGAATCAAGCTCCACTCACAGGAAATGTCCAATGCGAAGCAAGAAAAAACATTCTAAATATAATAATTTCAAGAGCGAAGAAAAGCCATTTGACTAGCAGATCCGAATGACATTAGAATCGGACCGCAATTCACGTACCCACGCAATCTGACGTTTAGTAACTACATGTTTATGGATCAAACAAACACTCTAGGGGTTATTCAGTGAGTGCCAAACTTGCCCCGAAATTGCACCAAACAGGGAATTTCCCTGTACGGTACAATTTTGTGGCTACTCAGCTACTCAAAGGCTGGTGACATGGAATCGCCGAAGTGCACCGAACTAGAAAGCACCAAATTTTTTTTGAAATTCTTTGCATTCGCAGGTTTTCCTCCTTCGCGTCCCCGTTTTAGCATGCAGTATGTAATACTGCCCATCATTTGGTAACGCTGCTCTGTGATTTTAAAAGGAATCATGATGCAGTTTGGTAGTAGTCAGAATAAATTTAGGTATATTTTAACACTAGAACGGAATCTACATTACAGTACATTCTACATGTAACTACATGACCCACCATTGTGACATGTTAAAAGAGCTAAACTGGACGTCGCTGGAATCTAGACGCACCCTTCACCTTTCCAACCTGGTGTTTAATAGGGATGAGCTGTTCGGTTCAGAGTTCGCATCGAACATCGCCCGTTCGCATGTTCGCGAACTACGAACATTTCCGCGTCTTCGCCGCATGTTTCTCCCACAAATGGACCACAATGCACTTTTCCACTGGTCTGAAGCTTGTAATTGGCTACAGCCATGCACCTGACCACAGGTCAGGTGCAAGACAGGTTCAAGACTATGCCAATCACGGCTCAGAGTCCTGATTGGGCAAATTTTGCCCAATCATGGGCTCACAGAGCTAAGTCCCGCAGCACACTATATAAGGTTTCACATAGCGCTTCAGCACGCGTTTGAGAGGAGATTTGAGAGGAGATTGTTGTTGTGTTAGTGTGTGTTCTCACTGCTAATCTGCCACCAGCTACTGGGGGGTCTCATTTCTACAAAAAATCTGGGACTTGTTCTAATCTGTGTGTTCTCACTAACATCCAGTATTTTGGGGTCAGTAATTGCTACAAAATATTTGGGAATTGAGGTGATCTGTGTCTTGTCACTGCCAGTGCCACGCAGTATTTTGGGTGTCAGTAATTTCTACAAAATATTTGGGAATTGAGGTGATCTGTGTCTTGTCACTGCCAGTGCCACGCAGTATTTTGGGGGTCAGTAATTTCTACAAAATATTTGTGAATTGAGGTGATCTGTATCTTGTCACTGCCACGCAGTATTTTGGGGGTCAGTAATTTCTACAAAATATTTGTGAATTGAGGTGATCTGTATCTTGTCACTGCCACACAGTATTTTGGGGGTCAGTAATTTCTACAAAATATTTGGGAATTGTTCTAATCTGTGTCTTGTAACTGCCACCCATGAGGGGGTCTCACTGATTTATAGGAGGTTTCTGAGACTTGTAATCTGTGTCTTCTCACTGTCAGCTATCAGGGGGTCCCACATACTTCTAGCAGATTTCTGCGAATTGTAATCTGTGTCTTGACACTGTTGCCAGCTATCAGGGGGTCCTATCAGGGGGTCTCACTGACTTGTAGCAGATTTCTGCGCATTGTATTTTGTGTCTTGTCACTGCCACCCATCAGGGGGTCTCACTGATTTATAGGAGGTTTCTGGGAATTGTAATCTGTGTCTTGTCACTGGCTGCCAGATATCAGGGTGTCTCACTGAGTTATACCAGAGTTCTGGAAATCTTTAATCTTTATACCAGAGTTGAATCAGAGTTCTGTATATATTTAATCTATATATCACTCAGCATGTCAGAAAGACCAAAAAGGACAGGCAGACGCTCCCAGACAAGATAAGAGGGCAAGCAGCCTCTGTGTCGGGAGGCTGTGCCTCTGGTCGTGGTGGACGTGGTGCATCCTCTGCAGGGGCACACTTGTCCTTTCTAACTGGTGCTGGCCGTCTTAAGCAGCAGCAACATACAGAGGATTTAGTGGATTGGCTAACCAGGCCATCCTCATCCTCCCAGTCCTCTGCCAGCCAGGCTTGTAGTGCTTTACAGTCCACCTCAGCTGCCAAAGCATCTAACGCAGCCTCCATGTCCACAGTTACTCCTGCCGTAGCCTCGCTATCACACACGGAGGAGTCAGCTGAATTGTTTGACTACAATGACAGTGACATGCTGCTTGAGGATGCGCAGCAAGTACAGTGCTCTGATTCAATCTCTGAGGTTGAGGAAGGGAGTATAATCAACCTAGAGGAAGGGGGTGCCAGTGATGACACACAAATAACTGGCACTCATGTTGCCCCAGCAGCTGCAGCATGCTGCCAAGTTGGCTCCAGTGAGGAGGAGATAGGGGGTGATGATGACAATCATGATGAGGTCACTGACTCCACCTGGGTGCCTGATCGAACAGAGGAGTCAAGTGAGGAGGAGGCACAACAAACACGAGGCACAACATCCTCTATGACCAACCATAGCACTAGCCAGTCCAAGGCATCAGATGTCAGAGCTGCTCAGGTGCAGAGCGCTGTTGTCTCAAAGCACACATCCAGGAACTCTGCTGTCTGGGAGTTCTTTAACCCTTTCGCTGCTGAGGCTTTTCCCGCCCCTGTGCTGAGGTCATTTTTTACCTGTTTTGCGCATCATGTTTAAACGTGTTTTGAAAGCTTATTTTAGTATATGACATCGACATATTATATATCGTTCTTTCCGTCAGACTCGGTAGATTCATAATATGTCATTATTATATGTATACGTTATGTCATGTTTGTATATTATAACAAAAAATGCAATAAAATATGTATTTTCAATAATTTACAGCGTGTAAAGT
The DNA here is from genome assembly GCA_009667805.1 of Leptobrachium leishanense. Lineage (NCBI taxonomy): Eukaryota > Metazoa > Chordata > Amphibia > Anura > Megophryidae > Leptobrachium > Leptobrachium leishanense. The sequence continues at coordinate 137,888,870 of CM019070.1, forward strand.
GTTTTTTTTTCACATTTTAACATGCGAGCAATTGCGGTTATATTTTGTATGGGGTGCGCTTGTTAAAAAAATTAGAGATGGGGTCTCGTTACATTTTTTTTTGGGGAAAATGACACCATTTTTAACAAACGCACCGCATACAAAAATCGTTAATGCAGCATCATTGTTCACATTATAATTGAAATGGGAACAATATTGCTGCATTAAAAAAACAAAAAAAAAAAAAAAAAGTGTTTATTTTTTTTTTTTTAATTTTTTTTTTAATTTTTTTTATTTTTATTTTTTTACATTTTTTTTTACTTTCATGTTTGGTATCGTTGGAACGGCCATGCTCTGGCCGATCCAACGATATCAAAATTTAACCCCTAACTGCCACGGATCGGGAGATAGGGAGTTCATTGGAACTCCCTATCTCCACACTTCGTGGCAGTTAGGGGTTAATGCTAGGACTGGCGTCATCGTGCTGCGCACGATGACGCCAGTCCTCTGGGGGAGTTCCCGGAAGCTTGGCCGACATCCAAGATGTCGGCCAGCTCCGGGAAGGATCGCAAATCGGCGCTTTTCAGCGCCGATTTGCGATCCAGCTCCCCAGGGGTTAATGCCAGGCATCATTTGGAAGGGCAGGCTGTGCCCTTCCAAATGATGCCTGGGTTAAGCCCCTGTGAGCCGCCGATCGGGAGGGAGAGAGGTCCGAAGGACCTCCCCCCCTCCCTTTCAGGCGCCTCCTCCGCACATGCGGGGGGGGCGCCTGAATTATGTGTCATCGCGGGGGCGCGATGACACATAATGATGGCGGCCACTGCTCCGGATGCCGGGCTGACATCCAGGATGTCAGCCCGCACCGGAGGGGCAGCGATCGGCCGGAACCCGGCCGAACGCTGACCCCAATGCGAGGACGCGCTCAGCGCGTCCTCCGCATACCAGGGGCAATGCTGAGGACGCGCTGAGCGCGTCCTTAGCATTGAAGTGGTTAAGAAATGTGCAGCAGACCCCACCGTTGCTATTTGTAATCTATGTCAGATGAGGGTCAAGCGTGGGAAAGACACCGGACGCTTGGGTACCACGTGCTTGAGGCAACATACAGTATGACCACCTGCCACGCATCCCGTTGGCGCAAAACTTTGCGTAGGTCCTCCTCCTCCTCCTTATCTGTCTCTACCCCCACTGTATGTCCTGCCATGTCATTGCCTGCTACAACCTCCACTGACAGGGATGATGCTACAGTAATGGATGTACCAGGTCCTTCCTCACAATGTGACAGCATCCCATCAGCTGAAGATTTATGCAGTCAGATTACGTTGCCCCAGCTGCTGCAGCGTAAGAAAAAATATAGTCCCAACCATCCCCAAGCACAGCATCTAAATGCCAGCTTAGCAAAATTACTCACATTGCAGCTGCTGAATTTCCAGCTGGTGGACTCTGCTCCCTTCCGTGACTTTGCTGAATGTGCTGTACCACAGTGGCATGTTCCAAAACGCCATTACTTTTCACGGAAGGCCATTCCAGCACTATACTAGCACGCGGAAGACAATGTTATGAATTCATTGGGAAAGGCAGTCAGCAGCAATGTGCATATGACTTTAGACACATGGTCCAGCAAGCATGGACAGGGTCGTTACATTTCCTTCACGGCACACTGGGTAACTCTGATTGCAGTTGGGAGGGATCCAAGACTGGGCTTTGTGCTGGAGCTTGTTCATCCACCACGCCTCCAGAGAGCTGCTTGTATGAGGTCTGTCTGCTCCACCACCACCTCTCCCTCTTCCTCCTCCTCCTCCTCCTCCTGTGTCTCTGGCGAAGTGGCAGTTGCCCAACCGATGCCTGACAGGGGCTACGCAATGGCTCAAGCAAAAAGATGCCATACTGTGCTTGAGCTGGTTTGTTTAGGGGACAGGAGCCACACCGGGCCAGAAATTTTGTCAGCTCTGCAGGGGCAGGTGCAGAGATGGTTAACACCACGCCAGCTTCAGCTGGGAATGGTCGTCTGTGATAATGGCAGCAACCTTCTTTCCGCCCTATGCCAGGGTAAGTTGACGCTTGTACCATGCCTAGCACACGTCCTAAATCTGGGGGTACAGCGTTTCCTAACCAGGTACCCAGGGCTGGCAGAGCTTCTCAGCCAGGCCAGAAAAGTCTGCAGCCACTTCAGACGGTCATTCCCAGCAAGTGTTCGCCTGGCAGAAATTCAAAGAGAATTCCACCTTCCCACAAACCGTCTGATCTGTGACATGCCCACCAGGTGGAACTCGACATTAGCAATGCTACAGCGTCTGCACAAGCAGCAGAGGGCCATCAACGAGTACTTGTGTGAGTATGGCACAAGGACAGGTTCAGGTCAACTTGTTTTTTTTTTCCCCCGCAGTGGCTGATGATCAAGGATGCATGCACTGTACTGTCACCATTTGAGGAGGCAGCGAGGATGGTGAGCAGGGACAGTGCATGCATCAGTGACACAATTCCTTTAGTGTTCCTGCTGGAGCACACTCTGCGGGGAATTATAGATGTGGCTCTAGAGGCAGAGCAGCGGGAGGAAGAGGAGGCCTTCCCTAGCTCTGAAGGCTCCAGTTTTTCTGCAGACAGCATTCCAGCGGGTCCTCCTCAGATCAGACAGGCGGAGGATGAGGAGGAATATTTGAGTAGTGGGGGCATTGAAGGTGGGGATTCCTCAAGGGAGGGTTTTGTGTGCCCAGAAACACAAGGACTAGTACGTGGCTGGGAGGAGGATGTGCACGATGGGGTCATCCACCTCATTGAGCAGGAAGACTCGGAAGCTAATGCCACCTCCAACCTACGCTGCATGGGCTCCCTTTTTATGCAAAGCCTGCTAAAGGACCCCAGGATTCGTGCTATCAAGGAGAGGGATCATTACTGGTTGGCAACCCTTCTTGATCCATGATACAAGGGTAAAGTTGGAGAGATCATCCTGCCTGCACAGAGGGAGCACAGGATGAAAAAACTTGAGGACGCTCTAAAGCGACACTTGTGTAACACCTTTCCAGGCACTGGTAGGTTAGCAAGTGATGACACAGGTGCTTCTGAGGCTGTGGATGATCAGAGGAATAGTGGTGAAGGCCGGGGCCGCTTGAGTGATGCCTTTTTAAATTTTTTTAGTCCACGACGCCCAGGGACGTCAAATGTAGTCACCCATTGCCAGCGTCTTCACCATATGGTGCAGTACTACTTAGGGGCAAGGGCAGACCTGGATACCTTTCCAGCAGATGATCCACTGGCTTACTGGGTGTTGAGATTGGATCACTGGCCAGAATTTAGCCAATATGCTATGCAGCTACTAGGTTGCCCTTCATCCAGCGTGCTTTCTGAAAGGACGTTCATTGCCGCTGGAGGTTTTGTCACAGACAAAAGAGTGCGTCTGTCCACCGACTCTGTAGACCGGCTGACATTTATAAAAATGAATCAGTCCTGGACCAGCAGTTATCAATCCCCTGATGCTGACGGAATAGATCGGGGATGTCTTCTGCATTCACAAAACCTCCAGCACTGAACTCTTCCACAATACCACAAAAGGGTTACGGTGTGAAGGCACTTGCTGCCATGAAAGGCACAATATTTGGCTGCACTGACGCCTGTGCCACATTTATATCATTTTAATTTTTTGAACCGCAGGGTCCACCCCTGCACTCTTCCATATAACCACAGAGGAGTTACTGTATGATGGCACTTGCTGGCCTGGCACCAAAAGCACAATATCTGGGTGCACTGACGCCTTTACCAGATTCATATCTTTTTAATATAGGACCGCATGGTCCACCCCTGCACTCTTCCACAATACTACAGAGGGGTTACTGTACGAATGCACTTGCTGGCCTGGCACCAAAAGCACAATATCTGGGTGCACTGACGCCTTTACCAGATTCATATATTTTTAATATAGAACCGCATGGTCCACCCCTGCACTCTTCCACAATACTACAGAGGGGTTACTGTATGAATGCACTTGCTGGCCTGGCACCAAAAGCACTGGCGTCGTAACGTGGGGGCGGGGGGTGCGGCCCGCACCAGGTGATACCCGCCTTTAGGGTGACACCATCACCCTAAGGGCGGGTGTCTCACCCTCCGCCGCGTATTCGCGCCCTGCGAGCATCCGAAGCATGCAGCTTCAGCGCTCGCCTGGAGGAAACATGTCACCAGCCAATCGCGGCTGGTCAAGTGGCTCCCCCAGGCGAGCGCCCAAGCTGCATGCTTCGGACGCTCGCAGGGAGCGAATACGCGGCGGAGGTGAGCTGGGGCATATCCATGAGGAGCTGGGGCAGTATCCATCAGGTGCTGGGGCATTATCCATGAGGTGCTGGGGCATATCCATTTGCTGGGGCAGTAATCCATCTGCTGGGGCATATCCATTTGCTGGGGCAGTATCCATGAGCTGCTAGGGCATATCCATGAGGTGCTGGGGCAAATCCATGAGCTGCTGGGGCATATCCATGAGCTGCTGGGGCATATCCATGAGGTGCTGGGGCAAATCCATGAGCTGCTGGGGCAAATCCATGAGGTGCTGGGGCATATCCATGAGGTGCTGGGGCATATCCATGAGCTGCTGGGGCAAATCCATGAGGAGCTGGGGCATATCCATGAGGTGCTGGGGCATATCCATGAGGTGCTGGGGCATATCCATGAGGTGCTGGGGCAAATCCATGAGGTGCTGGGGCATATCCATGAGGTGCTGGGGCATATCCATGAGCTGGGGGCAATATCTATGAGCTGGGGGCAGTATCCATGAGCTGGGGCAATATACATGAGCTGGGGCATATCCATGAGCTGGGCAATATCCATGTGCTGGGGCAGTATATCCATGAGCTGGGGCAGTATATCCATGAGCTGGGGTAATATCCATGAGCTGGGGCATATCCATGAGCTGGGGCAAAATCCATGCGAGCAGCTGGGGCATTATCAATTAGAGCAGCTGGGGCAGTATATGCATGAGAGCAGCTGGGGCAGTATATCCATGAGAGGAGCTGGGGCAGTAGATCCATGAGAGGAGCTGGGGCAGTAGATCCATGAGAGGAGCTGGGGCAGTATATCCATGAGAGGAGCTGAGGCAGTATATCCATGAGAGGAGCTGGGGCAGTATATCTTTGAGAGGAGCTGGGGCAGTATATCCATGAGAGGAGCTGGGGCAGTATCCATGAGGGGAGCTGGGGCAATATCCATGAGAGGAGCTGGGGCATATCCGTGTGTGCTGGGGGCAGTATCCATGTGTGCTGGGGGCAGTATCCATGAGAGCTGGGGCAATATATCCATGTGTGAGCTGGTCTGGGGCAATATATCCATGTGTGAGCTGGTCTGGGGCAATATATCCATGTGTGAGCTGAGGCGCAATATATCCATATGTGAGCTGAGGCACAATATATCCATATGTGAGCTGGGGCAATATATATCCATGGGTGAGCTGCTGGGGGCAATATATAATTGTGAACTGGGGCAATATATCCATATATGAGCTGGGGGCAATATATATCCATGGGTGAGCTGCTGGGGGCAATATATATCCAGAGCTGCTGGGGGCATTATATCCAGAGCTGCTGGGGGCAATATATATCCATGTGTGCTTTCACTGCCTTCGAACAGGCAACGTACTTGCTGGCAGCTGGCAAAAAGTTGTGTGAGCAGCATATGAGAGAGCTCCACAGCAATAAACCTCACAGTAATGTGCGCTGTGTGTATGAGCATTCAGTGTTATATGGGAGTACTGATTTAGGAGTGAGAGTAGTTAAAAGAAAATCTGTAAAACTCGGGGGGGGGGGGGTGACACCATAAGTTACCGCACCGGGTGACACCAACCCTAGTGACGCCACTGACCAAAAGCACAATATTTGGTTGCACTGCCATTGACGCCTGTATCAGATTCATATCCTCAGAGGGGTTACTGTGTGACGGCACTGTTGCCAACGCTAAAGGCCTAATTTTAAAGCACCTATTGTTACTTTCATCCAAACCCTGCACCATAATTTAGCCCAAAAAATCACTAACCTTTTTCTGCGTGTCCGAAAATGTCTTTTCATACAGGCTGCCGCCCCAAGCAGTTGTTTATGAATAGATTAAAGGAAAAGCATTTACCGTAATTTTAAACATAATTTTTTTGTTTTTAAATGTTTTTATACATCCTACAAATCCGCCACTTCACGGGCAGGTTATGGGGACCTCCTAGGCACGATATTTGAAGGAATTTTTTGGGTTTTTTTTAAACCCTTATTCCATGGAAAACTCACTGTCCCTTTAAAAACGTTTTTTTTCTAACTTTTTGTCCTTGTTTCCTGTCTCCCAGGGCACTACCCAGACCCCCATACACCTTTTATGGCAAATATCTAGCATATATGCCCTCTTGGAGGGCACTCTAAAAATCGAACTTTGAGTCCCATTGACTTGTATTGAGTTCGTGTTCGAGTTTAAATTTGAACTTTTGAATAGTTCGAGTTCGATTGCGAACCGAACTCGGGGGTGTTCGGCTCATCCCTAGTGTTTAAGAGGTTTTCTGGGAAGCTACCACCCTACCTGAATAGGCTGCTTCCCCGAGAAGTTCCCTCATCCTATAACCTCCGATCCAAGACCAGCATCTTACTTACAAAAACCACAATACAAAAAGAAAGTTGCTAGATCCTCATTTTCCTACAGAGCACCGCAATTATGGAATAACCTTCCAGACGCCATCAAATCTTCCCCCAGTCTAAAGTCACTTAAGAGATCTCTATTAATATACCTCAATACAGAATGCACCTGTAAACATGTAACATAGTGACTATATACAGAATGCACCTGTAAACATGTAACACAGTGACTATATACAGAATGCACCTGTAAACATGTAACACAGTGATTATTATTAATTTCTTGCATTTTGCTACTTTGTATTTCTGTAACCATGTTCTTGAACCCAGGACATACTTGAAAGAGAGAAATCTCAATGTATCCTTCCTGCTAAAATACTTTAAAATATATAAAAAAATCTCTTTAAGTAATCAATTATATTAAGTATTAAATTATGCTGAGCAGATAACAGAATGTGGGGCCTGTCCTGAACAATATTAGGGATGTGCATGGCTGAAAAATTAATTTTGTTTAGTTTTGTTTCGTTACGTTTTTAAATAATTTTGTTTTCGGAATTTCGTAAATAATTTCATTTCGTATTTCGTTTCGTTACGGACCGATTTGAAATTTCATATTGATTCGATTTTCATATATCAATTTGATTGTTGACATCAATTCGAATTTTGAATCACTAAATAAAACCCCAATTAATCAAATTTTGCTGTTAAAAGAAAAGCTAGGGTTAAATTTTAAGCTGTGTCACAGATTTAGTATTTGAGTCAATTTAAACAGTGAAACAAATTTAATTTTTTTCATAAAGTCCTTTGCAGACTATTACTTGTATTTTAAGTTAAGATCGATTCAATAGTTGATATCAATGTGATAGTTCATTTCAAATTCGATAGTTGATATCAATTATTTAAATTTTTCTTTTATGATAATGACAGTGTAAAACGAAATAAATTTGTTATATACCGTTTCGTTTTGAATTTGTATCATATCGATTCGTTATTCTGAAGTACTTCTGAACTACGAATTATCAAATTTCGTTCCAAATTCTGAATTTTTCTGAAATGAATGCACATCTCTAAAAAATATAAGGCCTTGGGCTGGAGTCCAAAACCTGGGACATTTTGTGGATTGATAATACAAGAATTACAAAGATGTTAATCATTATTCATCGCATGCTACTACTTCCCAAGATCTCTGTCATTTGCTTCATGGAAATATTTGTCTTTAACCCCTTAGTGACCGGGCGGTTTTACACAAATTCGTCCTTTAGTGACCGCTGCTGTTTTTACGTTTCTGCGCTGTTAGTGTTTAGGTCAAATTTTCCTCTTACTCGTTTATTCAATCCACACATATTATACACCGTTTTCCCCGCCATTAAATGGAATTTCTAACAATACCATTATATCCATCATATCCTATAATTTATTATAAAACAAATATGAAATATGATGAAAAAAATGGTAAGAACACACTTTTTAGTAATTTAATCCCCAAAATCTACAACCACCAAAAAATACCCTGGCTAAATAGTTTCAAAATTTTGTCCTGAGAATAGAAATACCCAATTTTTACATGTTTTTGCTTTTTAACCCCTTCACTGCTGAGCCAGTTCACCTATGTGCCCTGAGCTCATTCTGACTGTTTTATGCTAATTATTTTTAGATGACATCCTAGGTCCTATTTAACTAAACCCCCCAAGACAAAAATTTGTTTAAAAAAAAACAAAACTTTTTTTTATTTTATTTATTATTTTTTTTATGTTTAATTTTAATTTTATTTTTAAACCAACCCTGGTCATGTTTGGTATTAGGGTTGCACCGATACCGATACTAGTACTAGTATCGGTATCGATGCTGATACCGGGTACTGCAGGAGTACTTGGTACTCCTGCAGTACCCCCGATATTTTCACCGATACCGGAAGCCGGCATTGAGCCAGCTTGCCGGCATCCGAGGGGCTGGGGCGGCTGTCCGACTGCTCTATCGGCATTCGGACAGGCCCTGCAGCTGCTCTCCGCGTTCATACTTACCTTCCTGAGCGACGCCGGGAAAGTCTTCGCTCGTGCGCTCGTTGGAAGGCCCCCAGCCGCAATCACATGATCGCAGCTGGGGGCCTTCCAATGAGCGCACGCGCAGAAACTTTCCCGGCGTCGCTCAGGATGGTAAGTATGAACGCGGTGAGCAGCTGCAGGGCCTGTCCGAATGCCGATATAGAATTTGGACAGGCACCTGGAGCTCTCCGCGATCATACTTACCTTCCTGAGCGACGCCGGGAAAGTTTCCGCGCGTGCGCTCGTTGGAAGGCCCCCAGCCGCGATTACGTGGTCCCACGTGATCGCGGCTGGGGGCCTTCCAACGAGCACACGTGCAAAGACATTCCCGGCGTCACTCAGGAAGGTAAGTATGATCGCGGAGAGTGCCAGGTGAGCTGGGACAGTATCCACGAGCTGGGGGGTCAAATCCATGAGCTGGGGGGGGGCAAATCCATGAGCTGGTGCAAATCTATGAGCTGGGGCATATTCATGTGCTGGGGCAATATCCATGAGCTGGGGCAATATCCATGAGCTGGGGCATATCCATGAGCTGCGGCATATCCATGAGCTGGGGCATATCCATGAGCTGGGGCAGTATCCATGTGCTGGGGCAGTATCCATGTGCTGGGGCATATCCATGAGCTGGGGCAGTATCCATGAGCTGGGGCAAATCCATGAGCTGGGGGCATTTTTATATGAGGTCTGTTCATATTGGAAAGCGTCACGTGACATAAAAAAGTATCGGTACTCGGTATCGGTGAGTACTTGAAAAAAAGTATCGGTACTCGTACTCGGTTTTAAAAAAGTGGTATCGTGCATCCCTATTTGGTATCATTGGAAATGATCATGCCATGATCAGACCTTTCCAATGATGTCAAATATGACCATCGGATCGGGAGATGGGGGATCCTTTGGATCTCCTTATCTCCACATGGCAGCTAGGGGGTTAACTGGCCCACTGACATCCTCACACATATGGTGAGGTTGTCAGTGGGTGGGGGGGAACTGGAGGCTTGGCTGACATCCAAGATGTCAGTCCCCTCCAGGTTCAAATTGCGTTTTGGCGCCGATTTGAGCCGCATTGCAATCCAGCAGCGAAAATGTTAATGCTATACACTACATGTATAATACATACAGAGACTCTCCCCTTTCCAGCGGTGCAAAAATCATCACTCTACGTTGCATGGTTGGGGAGATAGAGGGCTCCAAAGGGGCCCCCTCCCCTTCCTGAATTTCTACTACCGACGCCTGCCGATGATGTCATCACGCAGCGTGATGACATCATCGGATCCGCCAGCCCCCAGGAAATGGCGACCAAGCTTCCAGCTTGCCATAAACGCAGAGGGAACGAGTGAGGGAGGTGAGTATCGGCGGGAGGGAGGTTAGAAGCCCGCTGACGTACTATGTACGTCCGCGGGTCTAAGGGAGACCCATGGGCAGGACATACATATTACGTCAGTGGTCGGGAAGGGGTTAATCTGTATATTTCTGTTTTTTAATATCTTGCATTTTATTACTTTGTATTTCTGGAACAACTGTAACAATTCAATATTCTGAACCCAGGACATACTTGAAAACGAGAGAAATCTCAATGTATCCTTCCTGGTAAAATACTTTCTAAATAAATAAATAAATACATTTTAAAAACCAATAATGTATATGCTTAAAACAAATTATATGCAGTTATATGTATTTTGTTTCGCCACATTCTTCATAAAGCATTGTGATCTAGGAAGAAGATAAAATGTGAGAAGCAAAGAACAAGGGAAGGAAAATCGAGCCTTCCACAGTCTTCACCGCACTTATAATGCACATACAATCATTTCTCTTCCTATCTACCTCTTTCAGATCTACAAATCTAACATCTCTCCCCTCGTATGATTGCTTCAAATTGCTCACTACCTTCTTGTATCCTATTACTTTGATTGCCAAATGATCTCTGGGCTAAATTGAAATTTTAAAGTGGGCCTATTATCCAGAAAATGTGTGGATGGCAAAATCAACTTAGATAAGTTCTGACATTCAATCCATACATTGTGTCAATGGAATTTCTAGCAAATATATAGAATAAAGGTAATGCATATTTGATTTCTCTTCCATTGTCTGTATTTTTGTGTCGCTGTACGCAGCGCGTGGTATCTCAGAATACTTTACGAAATTGTTACCTCGTTGCACCACACAGATATATGTAACTGTAACTCACGTAATTATATTGTTCTGTTTGTTTTCTAAAAACGTCAGAAATATCATATATTAAAAAGGACATTGTAGACAATAAAATGTGCTTATTTTATTTTGCTAACATTAAAGGGACACTCTACTCATCCTGAACACTTTAGGGCCCTATTCCCTTCTTCGCTCCAAAATGGGGATGTTAACGGGGGCAAATCTGCACCTGCGGGTTTACCTGTACCGTCCCCATTTCACCGCGATATTCCGGGACGAGGTGTTTCGCCCCAGGACACAGCGCTAACAGGTGGGATACTTGCAGTAGCGCTTTCACGCCACCATGCGAATCACCTCCTTGGAGTCCATAGGACTCCATGGAGGGTTGCACTTCCGGGCAGCGAGCCCTGCACGATCTCGTTCTCGGGAGAACCCGCAGCGTCGCAAAGTGAGTGCGGAGGGAGACTGGGAACTATTTGTTTCCAGTCTCAGTCTGCTCCTGGCAGCAAATAGTGACTGATGATGAACATACACAGGTAAATCCATACTGCACATACTGCATACACAACACACTGCATTCTACACACACACATCTGATATATGTACACATACACAGTATACAAACACATACAGTATATGTGCATATAGTAAGCACTAAACATGTGCAGAGCAGAACAAATTGGCTCGGTTTGTATTATTTTGAAATACAAAAAAATCAGGGCTCTATTACAATCTTCACGCAAGCGCAAAAACGCATTAACGCGAGGGGCAAAACCCTTTGCGCTGAACATCGTATTACAATGTCAGGGCAACAAATGCGCGTATACGTCTACCGCGGGGGAATCTGCGAGAACGCTGCGCGAGCTTACTGTACTTCATGCGTCCTATACTTAACATTGTGAGCGCAAATGCGTTTGTGCGCTGGTACGGGGATGGTATTGCAATCTATGCACAGTTTCTAACGCACAGCCTTTGCGCGCATAATTTTAGCAACTCCTAAAAGCTGGTGTTAAAGGCAAATTCTATCAACCTGGCCGAAACCAAATACACCAGCCCAAAAAAAAATATGCAGCAAAGTATAGTTACACATTCTACACATACCCAAACCAATAAAATGGAGAAGTTGTGCGCGTTTTTTTTATTGATGCAGCATATATGCACAGATTGACTGACTTAACGTGAGACAATTGTGGTTCTTAATTCTGATTGGCTGAAACGCGTGAAAAAACAGTCCGCACACTGATTTCTGCCCACAACGTTGCTGCTCGCGCGTTTTTGAGCGTCCGTTTTACGCACGTTAATTTTTGATGGATCAAAAAGTGCACGAGGATTGTAATACCAGTGTTGATTTACACGGGTTAACGTTTAACGCTTTGCGCAAAAAACTCACACGTTCTGCGTGCGTTTTTGCATGAAGAATGTAATAGAGCGCTCAGATTTCTAAATAATGGAGGCACCCAGTGACACACACAGAGTAAAATATTTTCTTAACAAAACATACAAGAGAAAAGCAAAGCACATGTAAGATATCAGCAACACAATAAGGACATTTCATTTTTTGTTGGTAGTGTCCTTTGAAGATCAATGAATAAAATACTCTTACGCGTCATTTATTTATTTATTTGCAAAGGATTTTACCAGGAAGGATACATTGAGATTTCTCTCATTTTCAAGTACGTCCTGGGTTCAAGAGCATTGAAATGTTACAGTCGTTACAGAAATACAAAGTAATAAATGCAAGATATTAAAAACAAAACAAAATATACAGATTAAAACAGAAAATAAATATGTAAATAATATAGTTACTATGTTACATGTTTACAGGTGCATTCTGTACCGAGGTATGGAGGAGCTCTTGAGTGACTTAAGACTGGGGGAAGATTTGATGGCGTCTGGGAGGTTATTCCATAACTGTGGTGCTCTGTAGGAAAATGAGGATCGAGCGACTTTTTTTTTGTATTGTGGTATTGCAAGTAAGGTGCTGGTCCTGGATCGGAGGTTATAGGATGAGGGAACTGCTGAGGGAAGCAGCCTATTCAGGTAGGGTGGTAGCTTCCCAGTAAATCTCTTAAACACCAGGTTGGAAAAGTGAAGGGTGTGTCTAGATTTCAGCAACGGCCAGTTTAGCTCTTTTAACATGTCACAATGGTGGGTCATGTAGTTACATTGTAGCACAAAGCGGCAGAATGAGTTATACAATGTGGTAAGTTTGTGGATGTGCATTTGCGGGGCAGCTGCATACACTACATCTCCGTATTCGATAGCCGGCATAAGCATTTGTTGTACAATCTGCTTTTTTACCGCGGGGCTCAGGCAGGATTTGTTTCAGTACAGGGCACCTAGTTTGGGGTAAAGTTTAGATGAGAGTTTTTCGATGTGAGGGCCAAAGGATAGATTTGGGTCTAACCACATACCTAGATATTTGAGAGCAGTGACTGTGGTCAGCGTGCCATTTGATTTTGTCCTGACATGTAGATGGGGATTTTGCAGTTTATGTAGCTTAGGTTTTGTTCCAAAGAGCATCGTTACAGTTTTGTCAGTATTTAGTAAAAGTTTGTTATCCGTGATCCACTTTTCTACCTCTGTGAATTGTTCTTGCAGCGTTAAACTCAGTTCACATAAAAGTGACAGACTAATAGCACGAACAATGTGCGCAGTCTGACTATATTAATTCAGCTTTCGATGATAACAAAAAAAACATCAAATTAAAATACATTTCTCTACCTTTCCAGAAAACAATGCAGTTAGACTTCAATTTATTTCCTCAGTACAAACAGCAAAATAAAGAAATAAAGTCACTGTAAAATCTATAGCTGATTGTAATGCCGTACTGTTGGTACTCTGTACCTATTAAATGCCTGCCACCACTGTGCTTAATGCCAGCTGTTGCTTTCTATGTAGAATTTAATAGCTCGCAGGCACAAAAGCACGGTAGTACTTCAATTTTACACAGCAGCCTTAAACAAAAAAATAAAAATGAATACTGTACAGAAACTATATCGGAGGATAAAAAAGTCATGTTGAAATATAATTAGGTGAATTAGTCTGTATAGATATTTTTTCTTTCTGTATAATCTTTTAGTATTGTTCATTGTTCAGTGTGTCTGCTTGATAATTGGGTATTTTATTGTGTGTATTGCGCAGTTTGTATCTTCTAATGTTATAATTTATCTGCAGTGCTTTTACAGATATTTAACCTGAGAGAATCTTTAAACCCGGGGGTAATATTACAATTCGTGTAAGTACTTTGTTTTGCTGTATAAATTAGTACAGATGGATTCTTTTGCTTAACACTTTGAATGCCCTCAAGCAGTTTTTTTAATTTAATGTGCTCTGAGTCCTGGAGGATTTAGAGGATTTTTCCCATTATGTATTTTAACATTCCGAGAAACTGTATACATTTATATCTTAACTATATAAAACATATGCAGGGTTATTCAGAGAGAGCCGAACTGGCCCTAAAATTGCACTGAACGGTGAATTTCTCTGTACGGTGCAATTTCGGAGCCATTTTGCTATTCAAAACCTGGCAATCCAATATTCAGGTAAAATACAATGCCTGTTCGACGGCAGTGAAATCCCCAGAGAACAACGAACAGCACCGAAATGCCCTGCTGTTCGGTGCTTTCGTTCGGCAGGTTTATTCAGGCGAATCCCATAGGCTTCAATGTTAAAAATATTCCCGTTTTAATTCAATATCTATTAAACCATGTATTCTTTTAATTTGCAGCAAAAAGTATCTTTATTTATTGATTTTTTAAGGATCTTTAGGCATTTTTTGAGATTTTTTGGCAAACTTTTTTTTAAAATCTTAAATCTTTGCAAAGTTTTTTGTTTTTAATCTTTTTTTTAGTTTTCTTTAACAGACCTTTTTATTATCATTCATTGGACCATATATGTAAATTCCAGGCATTTTCGTTTTGTAGGATTTTTTTAGGCATTTTTTTGCCAATTTTTTTTTCCCATTATTTTTTAGGCTAGGGTCAGACGAGTGTGATTTCTACGGACTGTACGTCCGTGCACACGGACGTACGTCAGTACGGAAGACACAGTAGTGGCCACACAGTCCGTTTATTCACTGACGTATATTTTGTCGGATGTAGGAGGGAAAATAAATTAAAAAGCAAAACCATTTTGTCCGTGAAAAATGCTGGACGTATAAATGCAGTCCGTCTGACCACGTTCCATCACTCACACACAAAGCTATGCGGACGTTGCGGACGCAGCGCACTTTGTGCGGCCGTTCTAGGGGTTGTACGTTCTTGCCTGCCTTGCGTCCGTGGGCCGCGGCCGTTGTGCGTCCGCAGTTCAGTGCAGACGTACTTCATGTGTCGGGCTCCAATGGACTTTCTTTCATGCTATCACGGACGTACTTTTAGGCGCAATCACGGACGTGAACACTACGCTCGTCTGACACCAGCCTTAAATAGCGGTTCCCCTTTTATCTGTACCAGACCTTTTTATTAATATTCATAGGACCCTATGTGTTAATTCCAGACATTTTCATCCAGTATTTTTTTTGCAAAGGGCATTTGAAAATGTTTGAGTTTCAATCGCTTTTTTTTTTTATCCTGTTTGTCAGCTTGTCAGCTGTTTCCGGCAGCTGGTTGGCGCTGTGTTCAGCGGATCATTGGCTTTTTTTCGGACGTGTTTGGCGGGTTTGCGACAGATTGTCGGGTACATTCGGTCGGGTTTTCTGCAGGGATCGAAGTGATCCGACATTTTTGTATCGTTTCGGTGCGTTATCGGCAGGTTTTCAGCGTGTTTCTGTGATTTTTCGGATCGGTTCCGGCTTCGGGGACCCTGCGGTAAATGCTGATTTCCCCGCTTTATTAATTAAATTCCCACAGAGTCGCTGCTATCAGCTTAAGTTTCAATATTCGTAAGCCACACTTAGATATCGGTAGCTGCTGGTATTGGCTCCTGTAGGAAAGGCTGTATATTCCCCTATAAAACAGCATATGATTTGGCTGACACGGTTATTCAAAGAAAATCGAAAAGTCATCGCACGTTTGGTGCCTTTTCGTTCTCTTTAATTCAGTGCGATTTGGCGATCCCATTTCGGCGACCCTGCGGTGTATTCAGCAAGCACCACAGGGTCCCTGAATGCAAGGAAAATCCGCCTGGAACCCGACGAACACTCACCACAAACCGCCAAACACTCACCACAAAACCCGCTGAACAATCTCTAAAATCCGCAAAATAGCTGGATTAACCCCGCCGAACACACCGGAGCAACCCGAGCAGCCGCCTATCACAGCGCAGAGCAGCCGCTGGAAAAACCCGACACCGCAGACGAATGGAGTGAAAAAACCCAAACAGTTTTCTTGAATGTTTGAAAAGTGAAATGCTGTTTGCAAAGAAACTACTGAACGAAAAGGTCTGAAATTTACATATAAGATCCAATGAATGATAATAAAAAGGGCTGTTACAGAAAAAAGAAAAAATGATTTAAAAAATCCTAAAAAATTACTGAAAGATCCTAAAAATTCTATAAATAAAGAGACTTTTTACTGCAGAATATAATAATCAATGGTTTATTAGATATTGGATTAAAACAGGAATATTTTTAACATTGAAGCCTATGGGGTTCGTCTGAATAAACCTGCCGAATGAAACCACCGAATAACCCTGTCAGTCACCACCTTGTGGACACGACTGTAAGCAACGCATCCAAAAAGTCTCGGACAGAAAACATTTCCTAATATTAAAATGCTAGAACCAGAAAAAATTCAACAACTTTTTCTTAAAAAAAAAAAGTTGCATTTGCATCCTTGACATTAAATTAATACTCACATTGAGCCAGAGGAAAAGACTAATCAGTAATTAATTTATCCCAGATTAAATTTATCTACCGTACGTTCATTTGAAGTGGGATATTTAATACGCTGGGGTCTAGTAACTGCTAGCAATTACGGTTCTGCCAAAATCTCACTTACACATCCTCTTTGGTTTCCTACATAGAAATTTGATTAAAAGTGGTTATATCAGTACGCAACGTAATACTTAAAACCAACATCATAATCCTACATTTTAATTAGTAATTATAATTAATCATTATTTCATTAATGGAATGTTTCTTCGGTAATTGTCTTTGGGCACTTAAGTCCCCAGGCTTATAATCATTCCATAACATTTTAATTTATGGCGGCCTCGTCAAGAAGAACTGTCACATTGCTGGCACTTTAACCACTGTGTCGCTCTTTAATGATCAGCTCAAACGGACAATATTAATGTAAAAAAGTTTGAAAATGAGATTATGGTTCATGGTTTCAGTTGATATAGTAAATACAAATTTAATTACAAGGAACACCTGTGCTAATTGGGACTGATAACTCTTAAAATGCACACAGAAAGCATAGCTAACCAAAAATGCCTGTTTTGGAATATTAGAGGTGTAAATTGATCTGTGTTCATAGTCCTCGCAGTTTTGCCGCAATGTATCTGTTATAATTGTTTTTCTTCGCATGCAGTTGAACACCTGCGGGTGTGCAGGACCAAACGGGTGCAATAGCAAACAGAATTACAATTATGTGCATAGTAAATTAATCATGTTCACTTATACTAGGGAAGGAAGATGTGCTGTGTTTATAAGCTGTATGTTTCAGGAGCACCGGGAGAGGGATGTGCAAATGATCTGCATAAGGGGTACTACATCTTTGCACGGCCGCAGAATGTTACCAGAAGCTGTCCTTCTGCTGCCTATTTCATATTATATATACATTGGCAACTATAGCTATTTGTAAGATATAAAGGGTGTGACGGAACCTACCATCACTGGGGCATCTGGAAGGGGCTGTGGGCTAGCATCCTGCCCAGCGACTATGGCACGTGAAAGAGACTATTGGGGAACTGGTGGATCTTATAAATATATTAAATATATTTGGTTTTTCACTGTACAGCTGTTCACTGGTTTAAACATCCCCCAGCTAACTAAAGAATTCTGATGTCTGTGTATTATTCCCTTATGTATTTCAGTCTCCTGTTGTGTATACTCTGTACATTCCCTCTATTATAGATCATCTCCCTGTATAGTGTACATTCTCTCTATAAGAAAATATTTCTTTTTTTTACCTGCTCCCCCCTCCCCCTTCTTCTCCCAGGAGGTCCCATTGTCCATTGTTTGAAGGTCCCACTCCCTGTGAGGTTATTTGATCTGTTGATCTAATCTGGTTGTATTCATGAAGGGGGTTGTTCCTTAACTGTATAGCTGTATGTCTGTTTCAATGCACAACAGTCTCCATCCTTCTTTCAACTGCGGTTAAAGTTTGGGTGGGCTGTTGGGGAAGATTGCTCCGGCGACTGTGGGGGACTGTTTAAATGGGAGAGAGCTCCCTGACAGAGGTACTCAGTTAGGGTACAGCTGCTCCAATACAAAGGTTTTTTCAAAGAGAGCTGAATTTGCCAGCAAATTTCACCGAACAGGGAATTTCCCTGTGCGGTGCAATTTTGTGGTAATTCGGCTATTCATTAGAGCCGGTGAACTGACAATGACTAGTGCACATGCAGCCAACAAAATTCACTTGCAAATGGGCTCCAGAATGTGTCCCTAAAGTTTCAACACATTGGACATGTCATCTGATGTGTTGAAATTGTTTGGAAATCTTTGAGATGTGTTTTCCTTCAAGGAAACACGGAGCAAACACTATGATGTACATGCAGCACATTTTTGGCCATCAGAGGGAGCATTCTGCTTGTCAAAGAGAGCTTATCTACAATGAAAATATACAGTGGGATGCATCTGTATATATTTACTGTATAGGTAATTGAAAGTAATTTTCTGGAAAATCACTGGATCCTGGTAATGGCTCTATGGGAAATGACTTGGCAGTTAAGGGGTCAATTAATGTGTGTATTCCCATCTACACCATTAGCTATTCCTTTGACCTAAAACAACATTATCTATATTAGGCAACTCCTTCCTTCCTGTTAGATAGATTATTATACCATCTTACTTGGTATTAACTCTAATATCCCACTTATTATCAGTTGAGCAATATACCTGATGATGAGCTTTCTAACCTTGACATTTAACCTTGACTATTATAAAAAAAATATTATATTAACTGTGGCATTACACTCATATAAAAAAAAACTAAAATAGCAGTGCCATGGACTTTAGTTCATCCTACACAAATAACAGAAAAAAATCCATTTTTAACTGAGCTATTTTAATATTATTATTAACCACTTCGATGCTCACGTTCCATGCGGTGGACGCGCTGAGCACGTCCAGCCTTTGGGGTCAGTGTTCGGCCGGGTTCTGGCCGATCGCTGGCCCCCTCGGTGCGGGCTGACATCCTCGATGTCAGCCCAGCATCCGGAACCGCCGCCGGGCTAATTAGGTGTCATCGCGGGGCCGCGATGACACCTAATTCAGGCCCCCCCCCCGCATGTGCGGAGGAGGCGCCTGAAAGGGAGGGGGGAGGTACTTCGGACCTCTCTCCCTCCCGATCGGCGGCGTTGCGGGGGTTAACCCAGGCACCATTTGGAAGGGCACAGCCTGCCCTTCCAAATGGTACCTGGCATTAACCCCTGGGGAGCCGGATCACGAATCGGCACTGAAAAGCGCCGGTTCGTGATCCTTTCCCGGAGCTGGCCGACATCTCCCCCTGAGGACTGGCGTCATTGTGCATAGCACGATGACGCCAGTCCTGGAGTTAGCCCCCAGCTGTCACCAATGGTGGAGATAGGGAGTTCCAATGAACTCCCTATCTCCCGATCCGTGGCAGCTAGGGGTTAAAGTTTGGTATTGTTGGATCGGCCAGAGCATGGCCGTTCCAACGATACTAAACACAAAAGTGAAAAAGTTTGTAAAAATTAAAAATAAAAATAAAAAAATATTTAAAAACAATTATATAAAAAAAAAATAAACAAGTTTTTTTTCTTTTTTTTGGTTTGTTAATGCAGCAATATTGTTCCCATTTCAATTATAATGTGAACAATGATGCTGCACTAACGATTTTTGTATGCGGTGCGTTTGTTAAAAATCGTGTAATTTTCCCCAAAAAAAATGTAACGAGACCCCATCTCTAATTTTTTTAACAAGCGCACCCCATACAAAATATAACTGCAATTGCTCGCATGTTAAAATGTAAAAAAAAAAACACTTTACACATTGTAAATTATTGAAAAATCATATTTTATTGCATTTTTTGTTATAATATACAGACAGGTCATGACGTATACATATAATAATGACATATTATGAATCTGCCGAGTCTGACGGAAAGAACAATATATAATATGTCTGGGTCATATACTAAAATAAGCCTTCAAAACACGTTTAAACATGATGAGCAAAACCAGTAAAAATGACCTCAGCACAGGGGCGGGAAAAGCCTCAGCAGCGAAAGGGTTAAAAAAAGCATGGTAAATCACCAAAAACCCAGTGGAGTTCTAAGCAAACCACCGTGAGCTGCCATGTAAAGAGTAATGCTCCTTTATTAATGCATATCTGGTTTTGATACTGATTAGTTTTGCCTCAGGTAAGGGGAATAAGAAAAAAAGGAAACATCTCTAACGAGCAGCGATCCCCTGCCAATCTCACAATTCTTGATAGTTATAAAAAATGATCCATACCGGAACATGTGCCGTCTATACCTACTTTTTTTCCCCAATTGGCTCAATAAAAATAACTTATGCATGTCACACATTTGTATTCCGATGAAACTGACAGAATAAATTGTTCTGCGTGTTGTATTCTCAATCTAGACAGTAATCACAGACCTATTTGTTTATTACAATGTTTACAATGTATCAGCTTGTAAATAGAGTCCCCACTATCCTATTAAGAGAAGTTACATTATTTTCGAGACAAAGCTTCCATTATTTGAAGATTGATTACATGTTTAGAATAAAAGTAAGATTTTCCCACTGGTAAACCTACAGACAATAAATTTCTTCTCTGTGAAAAAGGAATGATTATGTTTTATAGAAACAGTAATAAGGCCACGTTTTGTGTCGGACGGGTTCATGTTTTGAACTCTTTCAAAGGGATATCTATTAAAAATAGATTTCCCTTTTTATTTGCCCTTAAATAATTGGGCAGAGGCTACTCACCTTTTATCCCTCAGAGTCGGCATGCCCAGCTCCTCCTCTTCGGTTCAGGGACTCCTAAACCCTGAAGTCCTTGAAGATTTTCTATGCAATTTGCGCTCCTGCCCGATTTGCCTAGCGCAAGAACTGCAAACTGTGCACCGCGACATGACTTGCACACTTTAAGTAGGGAAGTTCCTTGGCATTTGTGCAGAAAATGGATTGGCGCTGTATGCATGAGCAGATCCAAGTCATCGGCTGCCTTTCAGAGACCGATCGCTAGCGGTAGCTCACTGACATCACCCTCTGTGTTTTGACGTCACTAATGACTGATCTGTCATTCAAACTTAGCAGTGGATGATACTCAATACTGAGCTTCCAAGATCATGGATCTGTAGATATATGCATGGCAAAAAAAATTGTTTTGTTTTGGATCGATCCTTTACACTTTTTAGTTCATTTCAGTGCTTTCGTTATATTACCGCGATACGTATTTCGGACCAATTCGTTATTTTGGGAGATAAGTAATTTGTATTTCAGACTGCTTCGTATTTCGGGTGATTAGTAAAATTCGTATTTCGTTTTAATTAGTTATTTTGTTAGGCCAAGTCCTAAAAAAAAATAGGGGAACTCACCAAGATATTTGGCTCAACTATGTGCCCCATTGACCTGTAGCAGACCCCTTTGTACTTACCATATCGCCTTGCGGAAGAGGGCTGGTAAATGTTAGCCTGGGGGGGCAATTTCTAACAAAGAGCCCTTGTGTAACACCCAAAAATAACATTAAAACACATCTCACTCTCTGTAACCCTAATAATATAAGATACAGAAAAAGAAAACCCAACCCTAACCCAAACCTCACCCTAAACCTAACCCTAGCCCTAACCCTAACTCTAACCCAGTGATGACAAACTTTGGCACCACCACTGATGTTTCTGAACTACATGTCCCATGATAATAAACCAGCCTTTTGTGTGACTATGCATCATGGGACATGTAATTCAGAAACATTAAGGACCAAGGCTTGCCATCACTGCCCTAAACTAACGCCAAAACACTAGCTCTAAACCAAACCTTAACCCTAATCATATAACACACAGAAACTGTAAACCTAATCCTAGCCTTAATCTAACCCTAACACTAATCATATAACAGACACATAAACAGTAATCCTAACCCTAGCTCTAACCGTAGTACCCCTAACCATATTTAATGTATTATATATAGAGGTTCTGAATATCAGAAACGTCCAATATATTAGGCTGATTCCCATATTCAGAATTGGTCTGATACCAAAATATTGGTAACCCCTATGTATCTATGTATGTATCTATCTCCATCTCTATACCTCTCTATCTATTTATCTTTATATGTATCTATTTTGTAAACGCTGAAAGCCAGAGAGGGTGAGAAAACTAACAGACGGCTGGTTAGCTCAGTTGGTAAGAGTGTGGTGCTAATAACACCAAGGTTGCGGGTTCGATCCCCGTACGGGCCAATGTATAACTTTACGCCTAGCTTCCCCTCGCATCACCTCCTCCCATGATAGACTTCAGGATTTCTCACGCGCAGCCCCCATCATCTGGAACGCTCTCCCTCGTACTGTCAGACTTTCCCCTAATTTCTCTTCCTTCAAACGCTCCCTTAAAATGTTCCTATTTAGGGAAGCCTACAACCCAACTCACTGACGCAACCATCAATCACTCTCACCTTACAGTCCTCTCCTCCTGTTTCCAACCCCAACCCTCCCAGATTGTGAGTTCCTACGGGAATAGGGCCCTCATTTCCTCCTGTACTGTTTGTCAAATGTTGTTCAATGTATTGTAACCCTGTCTATACTGTGCTTATTGTACAGCGCTGCAGAATATGCCGGCGCTTCAAAAAATAAAGAATAATAATAATAGTAATAATAAACAGAGAACATAACACAATACGGAATGCACCTGTAACCTAGTGACTATATTTCCTACATATTTATTTTCTGTTAATCTGTATATTTGTGTTGTTTTTCAATATCTTGCATTGTATTACTTTGTATTTCTGTAACACTTCAATGTTCTTGAACCCAGGACATACTTGAAAACGAGAGAAATCTCAATGTATCCTTCCTGGAAAAATCCTTTATAAATAAATAAATAAATATGTCAGTTTTTGACTTAATTCTTCCACTCGCAGCCTCATAAAAATAAGATCACCGCAGGGAATCTTTTTGATTCACAAATAAGCTGAAGCCCCCATATAACGCAACCCTATGTACCTCCTACCTTCATTGTTTACTGCCGTCAGCAATGCTCGAGACCTACACCTCACCATCATTTCGAAATTTGCAAGCTGGATCTCTGGGTGTGTTACTATTAACAATATCTGTATATTCATACATCAAAATCTGAATTTAATAAAGATCACACCATGTACTTAATGGAATAAGTGATTCTGTAGGATGTGTGCCGGCTAAGGTAGCAGAAATCTTAAGCTCCGCATTATATAAAAATTCTATAAAATAACAATAGCTATGTGCAAACAAAAAATGTATTGAAAAAAAAAAGAATCGAAGTAACAATGTAGCATTAAATTAAATTCAGCATAGAACATGATTACATGGAAAAATAATAACATAAATAATTATAGTACAATTCCATTAGAGCAGCATTTTACATGTTTCTGATTTTCTACTATATAATTGCCCATGTTTATTGATGTGGGCGTTTGCAAAGGCATTAAGTTCGAAGTAGTTAAAAGTGACAGCACATAATAAAGGAAGATTATGATGCAGAGTGGCATTTCATCCGAAATTCCAGTGATTCGTATTTTGGAAGTACTTCTGAAATAAAGACTCAATTTGATCGGAAACGCATTGGAAATGAAACAAAATGGTATATAACGAATCGATTCAAATCATTAATGGCGTTTACACAGGAGGAAACTGCACCTTATATTATTTCCCTGTCACTTAGCCTGGGCAGTGCTGAATCTATTGGAGTCAGCACAACAGACCAATTGACAGTGAAATATGGTGTAGTTCGGCAACACTGAAATTGTCCCATAGAGAACTATTGAAATGAATGATTCCTATGTACAGATAGCCGAAGTGTGGCAAAAAAAATCACAGTGTCTCAGGATGAATGTTCAGAGACCCTGAGATTCTGAATATTTACCCAGAGACCCTGAGATTCTGAACATTCACCCATAGAATAAAGGTCTCTGAGTGTATGTTCAGAGCCTTAGGGATATATATATACAGTTGTGTTCAAAATTATTCAACCCCCACTGAAATTGAGTGTTTTGGCCAGTTTGACATTGATTTTGATCATTCAGTCATCTTGCTTACAATTAAATCAAAGAGGCACGTGTAGGTCAGACAAATATAACATAACATTTATAATGAAATAACCACAAATGTCTTTTCTGTGGTCACATCATTATCAGTTTTATTCAACCCCAAGTACATTCAATCTTAGTACTTAGTACAAAATCCTTTTACAGTTATAACAGCTTTTAAACGTGAAGCATAGCTTGACACAAGTGTCTTGCAGCGATCTACGGGTATCTTCGCCCATTCGTCATGGGCAAAAGCCTCCAGTTCAGTCACATTCTTAGGCTTGCGCACTGCAACTGCTTTCTTTAAGTCCCACCAGAGGTTCTCAATCGGATTTAAGTCAGGTGACTGCGATGGCCACTCCAAAATGTTCCAGCCTTTAATCTGCAACCATGCTCTAGTGGACTTGGAGGTATGCTTGGGATCATTGTCCTGTTGAAAGGTCCAACGTCTCCCAAGCCTCAGGTTTGTGACGGACTGCATCACATTGTCATCCAATATCTCCTGGTACTGAAGAGAATTCATGGTACCTTGCACACGCTGAAGCTTCCCTGTACCTGCAGAAGCAAAACAGCCCCAAAGCATGATTGACCCCCCGCCATGCTTCACAGTAGGCAAGGTGTTCTTTTCTTCATAGGCCTTGTTCTTCCTCCTCCAAACATAGCGTTGATCCATGGGCCCAAACAGTTCTAATTTTGTTTCATCAGTCCACAGAACACTATCCCAAAACTTCTGTGGTTTGTCCACATGACTTTTGGCCTACTGCAGTCGACTCTTCTTATTCTTTGGAGACAGCAAGGGGGTGCGCCTGGGAGTTCTGGTATGGAGGCCTTCATTACGCAGTGTGCGCCGTATTGTCTGAGCTGAAACTTCAGTACCCACAACTGATAAATCTTTTCTCAGTTCCTCAGCAGTCACACGGGGACTTTTCTCCACTCTACGCTTGAGGTAGCGCACAGCAGTCGAAGTCAGCAACTTCTTTCTGCCACGACCAGGTAGCGTTTCAACAGTGCTCTTTGCCTTGAATTTGCGAATGATGCTTCCTATGGTCTCTCTTGGTATGTTTAACATCTTTGCAATCTTCTTATAGCCATTGCCCTTCCTGTGAAGAGTATTCACCTCTTCTCTTGTCTTCCTGGACCATTCTCTTGACTTCACCATGTTTGTAACCACACCAGTAAATGTCTAGAAGGAGCTGAGTATCACAGTTATTTTAAAGCTGCCTAATTGGTGCTTATTATGCTTTATTGCTGCTCCGTGACATCCACAGGTGTTTTCAATACCTGATTGAAAACACTTGAATGAACCTCTGTTCTTCAGAGTGGTAGTCTTTAAGGGGTTGAATAATTGTGTCAATGAAGAATTCACAAAAGAAACATTTACTACTGTATTACAAAACCAATTGATGTCATTTTAGTTGCATATGGTTCTTTAAAAAGTCCTTGTAGGATTTCATTCTGAATACAATTACAAATGTACACTAAATTCCCTAAAACCCTTTACAGCATTGGGGGTTGGATAATTTTGAACACAACTGTACATATATTGTGACAGGGTCACTAGGGGCAGACTGGTTGAGGGCAGGTACATAAGCAGGGAGATGGAAGAAGCTGTCTTTCCCTTACGGGGTTAACAAGTTCCACCAATTAAGATTGTAAGTGGCCCCAGCTGCTGCTCATTAGGTTTAGCTCACAAGAGAACTGACCTGAGACAGAAGAGGTTTGGAGCTGGCTGATGAGGGAACCAGAACTTTGTGTTAAAAAGGTATGAGGTTTGTTTGACTGGGAACCAGCCTAGCTTGCCAGTATTTGGTAGATAGAAATTGTATTGTGTTTAGTTTAGTCTCCCATCCAGGGGAGTAGACTTTTTTTTTGTTGTTTCTTTTATTTTTATGATTGCAGGTTAAATTCACCAACAACTATCATAAAAATAAAAGAAACAACAAAAAAAGCCTACTCCTCTGGATGGGAGACTAAACACAATACAATTTCTATCTACCAAATACTGGCAAGCTAGGCTGGTTCCCAGTCAAACAAACCTCATACCTTTATAACACAAAGTTCTGGTTCCCTCACCAGCCAGCTCCAAACCTCTTCTGTCTCAGGTTTAGCTCACAAGAGAACTGACCTAACGAGCAGCAGCTGGGGCCACTTACAATCTCAATTGGTGGGACAGGTTAACCCCGTAAGGGAAAGACAGCTTCTTCCATCTCCCTGCTTAGGTACCTGCCCTCAACCAGTCTGCCCCTAGTGACCCTGTCACAATATATATATTTTTTGTTTAACAAAAATATATAACTCCTATATTTATATACCTTAACAAGGACCTGAATACAAGCTTCAATGTATATGAGTCCAAAGGGAACTCAGTTCCCTCAGCAAAAATAGTGGAGGGAACTGTTCACATGTTCCCATTATATATAAATAGCTTAGTTCAAAGTACATTTAATACATAAGTGTTATAAGACAAAATTCATATTGATATTTACCAAGACATGCAAATTAGATCTCTGTAGTCTGTTGTTTTCCATTATGTAAGGTGTGGCGCAGCGCTACACTAGCCAACATAGATAAATGATGTCACGGAATTGACATGAGAGCTCTTTTCAGCGAGCCACAGGACTAAAGACTGAACCCTTTTTAAAGACCGTTTTTCCTGTTTTCGTTTTGTTTTTGCGTGTGAGCCTATGGACCCACAGCCTTCCAGCGACCGTCAGACCCCGCTGACTTTGCTTATGTGCCCACAACCATGGAACTTTGAAGATGGCACAGAAGAGGGGCAAGGTGAGAGGTCTCGTCAGTGGCAAGCGATCCGTTTGGGATCTAAGCTTGCCCTGCCATTCTGGAAGGGGGGACATATGTCATGGAGCTGATGTAACGCTCCATGCTTTAAACCCCAAGAGACTTTATGTTCATTTTTATCGTGTGGGTTTTAAATATATTTTACATCGTTTGGAACTGTTCCCTTCCGTCTGTCCTGGCTCTCCAGACACCCCTTCGTTGCGATCAGCCCGGCTACTGGGAGCGCTGTCCTCAGCGCCTCGAGCGGCTTGACCTGCCTGCTTCTGTTCCTCTGCCCTGGAGCCGTTAGGAATCTCCAGAAGGCCGCTCTCTGCCTTCTGAGGGTGAGTGTGGAGTGTAGCGTCGCTGAAATAAAGACACCAGGTGCGGCTGTATGCTTTAAAACAGGATCCTCTCTCTCTGAGCTCTGAGAGTTCTCTGACTTTTTAATGAACAACCACCATTTATGCCGAAGTCCAACAGTCATAATTTGCATACCCATACTAATTACTAGTCATAATTTGCATACCCATACTAATTACATTAGGTCAGTTATTTACAATAAACATTCTTTACATTCTCTAGCCTTTCAGCTCACACAACATTTGTATATCCATTGTTCTAACACATCAGATTAAACACACACTATCAGAGATCCCTTGAATTAAACATGCAGCTAGATAATGGGAAAAGCCCTGGTGCATAAATTACACAGCAGTAAAGCTTGTTTACTGTTTACACAAAAACACATTTACCTACAGGAATATAAGTATTTTTAAAACCAAAGCTACGCCATTTTACACTAAACTAAATTAAACTAAAACCAAACGATGTAAAATATATTTAAAACCCACACGATAAAAATGAACATAAAGTCTCTTGGGGTTTGAAGCATGGAGCGTTACATCAGCTCCATGACAAATGACGACATCACACACAGAGTTCGTTCTTTAAATATCTGATATTCCTTTGTTCGGTCAGCTCTTTTATAGAGGATTAGGACATACAAAAAAATCTCAGTTTTACAAGCCAATAGAATTTTCTCAATGCCACAGATAATTACCAATATGGTAATACATTGACAGGACAAAGAGATATATTTTATTCTCTTCTTCTGCCCAGCAACTAGAATGGGGGAAGGGCTGTCTGGACAGTTAATTTCCTGTTTCAGGACAATAGCTTGCCTGTATTCCACATTCTTAAATTTCAAGAGGAAATTGTGAGCAAACATTTTAAACTGAGCTAAAGGGGGCATGTTAACTAGGGAAAGCTTTCATGTACAGGGAATTAAAAAGATAATTATTTTACAATAAATTGGACAGATTCCTAGTGATAAATAGAAGTACACTAATAATGCAAATCCCAGGATCACGACAAAAAGTTTAAAA
Source organism: Leptobrachium leishanense (assembly GCA_009667805.1). Taxonomy (NCBI): domain Eukaryota; kingdom Metazoa; phylum Chordata; class Amphibia; order Anura; family Megophryidae; genus Leptobrachium; species Leptobrachium leishanense. The sequence goes on from CM019070.1 coordinate 137,917,142, forward strand.
AAAGCAAATATAACTGGTTTGAAATTTATCTATATATTTATTTACAAAGTATTTTACCAGGAAGGATACATTGAGATTTCTTTTGTTTTCAAATATGTCCTGAGTTCAAGAAAATTGCAATTTTTACAGTGGTTACAGAAATACAAAGTAATAAATGCAAGATATTAAAAACAAAATACAAATATACAGATTAACACAGAAAATAAATATGTAGGAAATATACTCATTATGTTACATGTTTGCAGGTGCATTCAGTAATAAGATCTTGGTTGTACAAAGAAAGGCTATTTAAGCAGTCACCCCGATACTGATACTGTAAAGCATTAATGAAGCTGCAACATCTGTTCAGGTTCTGTTCCAGCAATTGTAAAGTCTTCAGGATCAACGTAGTGCAAGATTTTTCACTCCATTAGCATTATCTTTGGTATATTTTCCTAGAATTTCACAATTTTTGCATGTAAATAAAAGGAGTAATTGTTATAATGAGAGCTTCTCGACTACATGTCCTTATTTTATTCAGCTTTGCTTGCATTAGCAGCATTAATATCCAGTGGTCACAAACACAGATTTTTTTGCTCTTCCGTACAATAACCCAAAACTCATGTGTATCGCTTTTTTGGTCTTTTTTCTTGATGTTTTAATACATAGAAACATAGAAATCATGAAATTCTTCTTGTATAGCTTATAATAGCCTTTTTTGGAAGTGCAAGTTTGATATATTAGCTGGAAGATCTTCAAGACAAGAAAGGTCACGCTCAATCCGTAACATGCACATCGGGATCTCACAAAGTATGAAATAAGTAATGTTGCAGTGCAGGAATTTTTAATTAAATCTAATAACATCTCTCATAATTCTATATGCAAATATTCCCCACAGATATTATTGTTTCCTTAATTTATGCCTTGGTTATACTTCAGACATACCCAAAGTTTACTGCTATTATGTTAAAATCCTGATATCATTTTCACACAAAGAAAAGTATTTTAGCTGTGAATTTCATTCTTTGTACGATTAGTCACACCAAAATAATCATTTCCCAATCAGAATTTCTCATTTTGAGTCGTTTTTAACCCCTTCAGTATAAAGTGATTTTCCAAAAAAAACAAAAAAACTGTCGGGAACAGGTGGTTTATTGGAAAATGATTTTTAATTAACTATATATTAAGAAATATTTGGGATGTTGCCATCTGCTGGCTAACTGAAGTTTCTGCAGTTTTGAGCTCCATGCAGAATCCGGTGGGGAGATGTCAGTTACAGACATTCCCAGACATTACAGACATCAGGTATCATGCCCTTGGTGTTTAAACTTTGGGGGCATCTTCAGGAGATTAACTGCAAACTAATTAATTTGCAATCATAAAGCATTGCCCGAGCGCATGTTAACGCAATCTCAAGGCTGCTTTGTCAGCTACTGCAGATCATGTATGCATGAAGGGGTTAATTAATGCAGGAGTCAGTATTAAAGGTTATTTACTGTGCTTTTACATGAGGATTTAGAAGTTAAGACAAAGAGGTGTTTCAGACATGCCTGTACACTGTACTGACAGGAAGCTGTCTTCACTCAGCTCCACGCCACTCGACAGCCTCATTCATCGACTCTGTGTCTGTAACCCTTTCACTATCAAGTAATTTTCCATAAAACCACTGTCAAGAACCAGTGGGTTCTTTGGAAAATCTCTTCTCATTAATTATATAGTAAAAATTTAAAATATTCTCAGTGTGTTTTTAACTGTAGTAGCCCTATCGGGCAGACAGACATCGCCATCTTCTGGTCAACAGCTAGACATGTGCATTTCGTTTCATCCAAATTGAAATTCAGACGAAAATCCATAAATTTTTGTTTTCGGAAGCATTTCCGAAAACGAAAACCAGCAATCCGAATTTCCAAATCGCTCCAAAATAACGAATCACAGTAACAACTAAAAAACTAAATAATGAAATTGATCAGAGACGAAAAAAAAAAAATCAATGCAATTCAAAACAAATCAATGGGTTAATGGCATCTCACAAGGCACAGTTTATATCCCAGTCAGGGGTTAATGGGCATCTCACAGGGCACAGTTTATATCCCAGTCAGGGGTTAATGGACATCTCACAGGGCACAGTTTATATCCCAGTAAATGGTTAATGGGCATTGGGCATCTCACAGGGCACAGCTTATATCCCAGCAAAAGGGTTAATGGGCATTGGGCCCTCAAAGGGCACATCTAATATCCCAGCAAAGGGTTAATTTCTGCTCTCCATGGTGCTGAACAAGTTTCAGCAGCAATGAACGGGTCCCCAGTATCTTTTTCTTTTTGTTTTTAATCATTATAATAAACAAAATAAAATAAAAATGAAATGCGAATGGATCCGAAACACAAAATAACTAATAAAAACTAAAGAATCAATCCAAAAACGAAATACGGATTGTCCAAATTAATGAATCAGTCCAAAATACCTTAACGAATCGATCCGAAACGAAAACAAACCGTAATGAAAATATCCGAAACGGAACGAAATGAAAATTTGGATCATGCACATGTCTATCAACAGCCCTACTGCAGCAGGGGATCTATGTTTTTTTAGACAAAGAAGCTTAGGCGTTCAAACTGTTTTAGCACCACGGAAGTCATGCTTGAGGTGCTAAAACTTATGGGGCAGATTCTGGAGCCCATTTGCAAAACTAAAATTCCTTTGAATTGCTCTAGAATTAAACCAAATCGAATATACTCAATATCAGGGCAGCAGTAAGTACGTGCCTTTGAAGATCAATTATGCTGGATTTTGTTAGGGAAGGGGTTTTAAAAAGGATTTTTACTTGGTGAGATGCCAAGCTAGAAACACAACTGGGACTAGAAGCACAACATCATGATTATGTTGCAGAATACAGGACAGCCTGGAAATATGGATTGCTGTGTACAGAGAGACTGATGTCTGGGTTCTTTACTACTTGATACTGCTGTTCTAGAGATGTCTATGTATATACAGTGGCAAGAAAAAGTATGTGAACCCTTTGGGATTACGTGGAGTTTTGCAAGAATTGGTCATAAAATGTGCTCTGATCTTCATCTAAGTCACAACAATTTGAAAAACACAGTCTGCTTAAAATAATACAACACAAACATTATCAGGGTTATTCAAAGAGATCCGAATTGCTTGAGAAAGGTAACCGAACGCTAAAAATCAGCGTTCGGTTACCTTTCTTGGCCATTCGGCTATCCAGAGAGCAGGCAATTCGCCAAATCCTGGCGAATTGCCTGAATATACGGTGCCTGTTCGGTGCCTGTTTGAGGGCAGTGAAATCCCCATGAAAAAGCACTGCTTCGGCTATTCAGAGAACACAAACCAGCAGTGAAAGGTTCCCTAAATGCCCTGCCATTCGGTGGATTAATTCGGCAAATTTATTCAGGAGAATCCCATAGGCTTCAATGTTAAAAATATTCCCGTTTTAATTCAATATATAATAAACCGTTCATTATAATATTCTGCAGTAAAAGTCTCTTTATTTATTGATTTTTTAGGATATTTTAATCATTTTTCATTTTTTATTTTTTTTAAAAGTCCGATTTTTTTTTTTTTTTAAGTTTACTTATTTTTTCTGTAACAGCCCTCTTTATTATCATTCCCTGGACCTCATATGCAAATTTCAGACATTTTTGCTCACTAGTTTCTTTGCAAACAGCGTTTCACTTTTCAAACATTCATACAAACTGTTTTCCTAATTTATTCACTTCGCTCTGTCTGCGGTCTCGGCTTTCTCGGCTTTTTCCGGCGGCTTCGCTGCAGGTGATCGGCTCCTGCTCGGGTTTTTCCGTGGTTTTCGGCAGGTTAATCCAGATGTTTTTGAGGGTTTTCGGCGCGCATTCGCTGGGTTTTGCGGTTCGTTTTCGTCGGGTTTGCAGCAGCTTTTCCCTGCAATTCGGGGACCCTGTGGTGTTTGCTGAATACAGCGCAGGGTCGCCGAAATGGGATCGGCAAAAGGAACCGAATTGAAGAGAACGAAAAGTCACTGAACGTGCAGTGACTTTTCGAATCTCTTTGAATAACCCTGTATATGTTTTCATGTGTTTATTGAACATAGCATGTAAACATTCACAGTGCAGGGTGGGAAAAGTATGTGAACCCCTAGCCTAATGACTTCTCCTAAAGCTAATTGGAGTCAGGAGTGAGCCAACCTTGAGTCCAATCAGTGTGATATTATTGGATGTGTTGCTGAAAGCTGTCCTGCCCTTTAAAAACACACACAAGTTTTGGGTTTATTGGTTTCAAGAAGCACTGCCTGATGTGAACCATGCCTCGCAGAAAAGAGCTCTCAGAAGACCTACGATCAAGAATTGTTGACTTGCATGAAGCTGGAAAGGGTTACAAAAGTATCTCCAAAAGCAGTGATGTTCATGTGACCCCGGTAAGGCAGACTGTCTACAAGTGGAGAAAGTTCAGCACTGTTGCTAATCTCCCTAAGCGTGGTCGTCCTGTAAAGATGACTGCAAGGGCACACCGCAGAATGCTTAATGAGGTAAAGAAGAATCCTAGAGTGTCAGCTAAAGACTTACAGAAATCTCTGGCACATGCTAACATTTTTGTAGACACATCTACAATAAGGAAAACATTAAACAAGAATGGAGTACATGGGAGGACACCACGGAGGAAGCCATTGCTGTCCTAAAAGAATATTGCAGCACGTTTGAAGTTTGCAAAAGAGCACCTGTATGTTCCACAGCACTACTGGCAAAATATTCTGTGGACAGATGAAACCAAAATTGAGTTGTTTGGATAAAACACCCAACACTATGTGTGGAGAAAAAAAGGCACAGCACATCAACATCAAAACCTCCTCATTCACCACTGTAAAACATGGTGGAGGGAGCATCATGGTTTGGGGCTGCTTTGCTGCCTCAGGGCCTGGACGGATTGTCATTGATGGAAAAATGAATTCCAGAGTTTATCAAGACATTTTGCAGGAAAAGACCATCTGTCCGCCAACTGAAGCTCCGCAGAGGATGGGTGATGCAACAGCACAATGACCCAAAACATACAAGTAATTCAACAAAAGAATGGCTTCAACAAAACAAAATACGCCTTCTGGAGTGGCCCAGTCAAAGTCCTGACCTCAACCCGATTGAAATGCCTTGACATGACCTTAACCACTTGGCTGCTCAGCGCATCCAGCCAAGTGGTTCTCCTGTGCTACGGACGCGCTCAGCGCGTCCGAGCACAGGAGGCAGCAATCCGCCAGATTCCGGCGGATTGCAGCGCCCCCCCGGTGCGGGCTGACATCTTGGATGTCAGCCCAGCACTCGGGAGCCCGGCGGGGACATTAGATGTCATCGTGGCGACGCGATGACATCTAATTCAGGCGCCCCCCGCATGTGCGGAGGAGGCGCCTGAAAGGGAGGGGGGGAGGTCCTTCGGACATCGCTCCCTCCTGATCGCCGGGGAGCAGGGGGTTAAGACAGGCACCACTTGGAAGGGCACAGCCTGCTCTTCCAAACGGTGGCTCTCATTAACCCCTGGGGAGCCGGATCACGAATCGGCGCTGAAAAGCGCCGGTTCGTGATCCTTTCCCGGAGCTGGCCGACATCTTGGATGTCGGCCAAGCCTCCGGGAACTCCCCCTGAGGACTTGCGTCATCGTGCATAGCACGATGACGCCAGTCCTGGAGTAACCCCTAGCTGCCACCAACGGTGGAGATAGGGGGTTCCAATGAACCCCCTATCTCCCGCTCCGTGGCAGCTAGGGGTTAAAGTTTGGTACTGTTGGATCGGCCAGAGCATGGCCGTTCCAACGATACCAAACACGACTGTGAAAAAAGTTTTTTAAAAAAAATAAAAATTAAAAATAAAAATAAAAAAATATTTAAAAAATAAATTATAAAAAAAAAAAAAAAGTTTTTTTTTTTTTGGTTTGTTAATGCAGCAATATTGTTCCCATTTCAATTATAATGTGAACAATGATGCTGCACTAACGATTTTTGTATGCGGTGCGTTTGTTAAAAATCGCGTAATTTCCCCCCAAAAAAATAATTTTTTGTTATAATATACAGACAGGTCATGACGTATACATATAATAATGACATATTATTAATCTGCCGAGTCTGTCGGAAAGAACTATATATAATATGTCTGGGTCATATACTAAAATAAGCCTTCAAAACGCATTTAAACATGATGAGCAAAACCGATAAATATGACCTCAGCATAGAGGCGTGAAACACCTCAGCAGCGAAAGGGTTAAGAGAGCGATTCACACCAGACATCCCAAGAATATTGCTACACTGAAACAGTTTTGTGAAGAGGAGTGGTCCAAAATTACTCCAGATCGTTGTACAGGTCTGATCTGCAACTACAGGAAACGTTTGGTTGAAGTTATTGCTGCCAAAGGAGGGTCAACCAGTTATTAAGTCCAAAGGTTCACATACTTTTTCCACCCTGCACTGTGAATGTTTACATGTTATGTTCAATAAAAATATGAAAACATATAATGTTTGTGTTGTATTATTTTAAGCAGACTGTGTTTTTCAAATTGTTGTGATTTAGATGAAGATCAGAGCACATTTTCTGATGCAAAACTCCACGTAATCCCAAAGGGTTCACATACTTTTTCTTGCCACTGTACCTACTAACAATGGGAGGAATGGATGTGAGACAAAGGTACATGGCTATAATGCATGTCACCTCACTGTCATGTCACCAGTAGGGAAATGGTGGGAAACGTTGCAAAAAAAATATGCCAGACCTTGACCAATATCTTTCAGAGCTAACCAGTAGACAACCAACAAAACAATTATCTTTCAGTGATGCTTTATACATCATTTATTTGGGGATTTTCAATGACGGCCTTAAAAATCTGGGCCACATGGGAGGAAACCTTCATAATCTCAAAAGAAATAGTGTGTGGGATCTGTAAACCAATAAAAACAATACTTATCTTAACGTGCCTCCCTGAGGGTTTCCTCCTTCATAGGCTCAACATCAAAATGAGCGAAAAAATGTATAAACATCAGCAGGAGCACAAGTAGATGCAATGAATCATATAGCGTATCAAACAATCAGGGTGTTACCCTCCTCCAGATCTCATCAGTGGATCAGCATACAACCAGATGCGGTGGGTCCCCAGCGTTTCGTGCTCGATAACTTCAGGATCTCTCCGACTCATTCACCTTCCTCCCGTCCATGAGAAAGGACATGTACTGGAACACTCGGTGATTCACCTTTTTCTTTTGGGAAGCTGCCAACCTCTGCACACCTGCAGCAGACCAGGTGAAGTGCAGAGGTTGGCAGCTTCCCTAATGAAAAAGGTGAATCAACGAGTGTTCCAGTACCTGTCCTTTCGCATGGACGGGAGGAAGGTGATTGAGTCGGAGAGATCCTGAAGTTATCGAGCACGCAACACAGGGGACCCACCGCATCTGGTTGTATGCTGATCCACTGATGAGATCTGGAAGAGGGTAACACCCTGATTGTTTGATACGCTATATGATTCATTGCGTCTAGTTGTGCTCCCGCTGATGTTTCTACATTTTTTCTGAAACTTCATAATCCTATGGACTCCATGGAGGGGATGCTCGAGGCGGGGCTCTAGCGCGTCCCCGAGCTTCTGCGAGTCTTGCGGCTGCTATGGGGCAGGCTGCGCTTGCCCTGTAATCCGCTGGCGAAACTGAGACGCAAAGGGGAGATTAGCGATCGCTAGTTTTTCCCCTTAGCATCCCGGATTTAGCTCAGGGGACCTGATAGTGCCCCCCTCGAGAGAGACACAAAAAAAAACAATGGAGAAAAGGAAAGAGCACTACATAACGGAAAGATCTCCTTAAGCAGCAGATATTTATTTATTTGAGCTGCTCAAAATAAGTTTTGGATCCCCTTTGGTTTCTTTGTTTACTTGACATGTAATTACTGCAATTATTTAAATCCACTAGCTCATAAAACAGAAATGAAAACATCCAGTTTATGGTCCAAAGCACAGATTTTATAACAAACAGCTAGATATTGCAGACAAAATCTTAAGTAAATATCATATATGCCCCGTAAGGTCAGCATCCGTTGAAAAATCCAAGTAAAACTGTTCTGGCAAATCCTTTCTTCTTTTATCGCTAACTCTGTCTGTTTGCTAAGTGGTGTTATGAAAAGTAGAGATAATTTCACAAGGTATTATATATAGTTTCAAGTTAAATGGCACAAAATGTACAGACTGCAGACTGACAGCAAAGGGAAATCTTTAAATAAAGATTCAATTTATTTTATTCTGCAAAGTTCTGTTGGAAGTTTAGGAAAAGTCAGAAAACATTAATAACTCTTAAGTGTTTTTTTCTGATATAAATATACAGTTGTGTTCAAAATTATTCAACCCCCACTGAAATTGAGTGTTTTGGCCAGTTTGACATTGATTTTTATCATTCAGTCATCTTGCTTACAATTAAATCAAAGAGGCACGTGTAGGTCAGACAAATATAACATCACATTTACAATGAAATAACCACAAATGTCTTTTCTGTGCTCACATCATTATCAGTTTTATTCAACCCCCAAGTGACATTCAATCTTAGTACTTAGTACAACATCCTTTTACAGTTATAACAGCTTTTAAACGTGAAGCATAGCTTGACACAAGTGTCTTGCAGCGATCTACGGGTATCTTCGCCCATTCGTCATGGGCAAAAGCCTCCAGTTCAGTCACATTCTTAGGCTTCCGCACTGCAACTGCTTTCTTTAAGTCCCACCAAAGGTTCTCAATCGGATTTAAGTCAGGTGACTGCGATGGTCACTCCAAAATGTTCCAGCCTTTAATCTGCAACCATGCTCTAGTGGACTTGGAGGTATGCTTGGGATCATTGTCCTGTTGAAAGGTCCAACGTCTCCCAAGCCTCAGGTTTGTGACGGACTGCATCACATTGTCATCCAATATCTCCTGGTACTGAAGAGAATTCATGGTACCTTGCACACGCTGAAGCTTCCCTGTACCTGTAGAAGCAAAACAGCCCCAAAGCATGATTGACCCCCCGCCATGCTTCACAGTAGGCAAGGTGTTCTTTTCTTCATAGGCCTTGTTCTTCCTCCTCCAAACATAGCGTTGATCCATGGGCCCAAACAGTTCTAATTTTGTTTCATCAGTCCACAGAACACTATCCCAAAACTTCTGTTGTTTGTCCACATGACTTTTGGCATACTGCAGTCGACTCTTCTTATTCTTTGGAGACAGCAAGGGGGTGCGCCTGGGAGTTCTGGCATGGAGGCCTTCATTACGCAGTGTGCGCCGTATTGTCTGAGCTGAAACTTCAGTACCCACATCTGACAAATCTTTTCTCAGTTCCTCAGCAGTCACACAGGGACTTTTCTCCACTCTACACTTCAGGTAGCGCACAGCAGTCGAAGTCAGCATCTTCTTTCTGCCACGACCAGGTAGCGTTTCAACAGTGCCCTTTGCCTTGAATTTGCAAATGATGCTTCCTATGGTCTCTCTTGGTATGTTTAACATCTTTGCAATCTTCTTATAGCCATTGCCCTTCCTGTGAAGAGTAATCACCTCTTCTCTTGTCTTCCTGGACCATTCTCTTGACTTCACCATGTTTGTAACCACACCAGTAAATGTCTAGAAGGAGCTGAGTATCACAGTCATTTTAAAGCTGCCTAATTGGTGCTTATTATGCTTTATTGCTGCTCCGTGACATCCACAGGTGTTTTCAATACCTGATTGAAAACACTTGAATGAACCTCTGTTCTTCAGAGTGGTAGTCTTTAAGGGGTTGAATAATTGTGTCAATGAAGAATTCACAAAAGAAACATTTACTACTGTATTACAAAACCAATTGATGTCATTTTAGTTGCATATGGCTCTTTAAAAAGTCCTTGTAGGATTTCATTCTGAATACAATTACAAATGTACACTAAATTCCCTAAAACCCTTTACAGCATTGGGGGTTGAATAATTTTGAACACAACTGTATATATTAACTTCCATGGAAGAAATAAAAAAAAAACACCTTTCCATCCTAAAAGTTGTTGTCAGTCGACCTTAGCACTTCAGCATTCCAAAATATTTTTGGACATCATTTCCAATGCTCTTTCAACCTAAACGTTGCTGAGCATCATAGGGGATAATCTATTTCCAAAACAACTGGGGCTCTATCACCTCCTCCAACCTAACACTAGCGTCAGCGTTAGCGCTAGCTTAAAGGAGGTCATAGCGCTGCGCCCACATCGCCTTCGAATCGCTAATGGGTTAAAAAACCCGTTAACGCTCGTTAATTAGCGATTCTTAGCCCGAGTTTACTATACTTTGTGCTCCCTATACCTAACATGGGCAGCGCAAAGTGAAAGCACAGAGTAACTAGCGTCAGGATCACTTGGTCCTAACGCTAGTTACTAAGAGTTGGCGCTAACGAAAAAGTTACCACCTGCTCAGAGGTGTAGGTAACGGATTGCACTGCTGCAGAATACATTACCTGCAGCTCAAGCCACCCCCCCAAAAAAAAAAAAAATAAGCACCTCTCATCCCACAGTGAGAACTGCGAACCGATTCACTGCTTCTGCCTGCCGGGAGCAAAGGGAGACAGGGGGAAGAAAAACCCCTGTCTCCCTCCAGGATCACTCCTCCAACCAGCAGGATCTCGCGTGATGCGAGATCCTGGCGGTCATGTGACCCGACAGCACAATCCTCCATGGAGTACTATGGACACCATGGAGGGGATGTTGGGGACGGCGCTGTAGCACTGCCCCCAGCATCCGCGAGCTTAGCGATCGCTAAGGGGCCGGCCGCCAGACTCTGCACCTGCCCCACGGTCTGCTGGGGAAACCGGGACACAAACGGGAAGCAAATTTTTCCCCTTTTCATCCTGGTTTTAGCGGGGGACAGCTGATAGTGCCCCTGGGATTTCAAGACTACTGTGAGTGGTTCTCCACTAAACGACTGGCAGGAAACAATGATTTTATGGAAAACCACTTTTCATTATCTTTATCTGCTGTCATGGTTTTAGCGCATATGTAGTGATCACGAATGATTTGTGTCATAAATCATCATATTTAGATATTATAATAATTGATTATTAATACCAAAGAGGGAGCCCTAGGGGCAGTGTATAGGCTTTTTGCCTTGAATGTCCTGTGTGTGACTAGCTGTGACATCATTAAGCCAGCCTACTCTAGAGCGGTTACCTCCTATGGTGGCTCCCACTGGGAATAAAAGGCATGTGTTTGAAAAAGTTGGGTCTCTGTTGTGAGTTGTGAGACTGTGACACTGCGACGGGGCCGGCCACATGCTGTATCGTGCGTGCACGAATTGAGTGCGCGACAGCGGCCGTGCTGCAGCCGTCTTGCAAGCCTCCCCATTGAAGCGCTAGGATGCACGTTTGACAGGGCTGCAAAGCACGATCCTCTATAGGAGGATCAAGCCTTGCAGCACTGAGCTCACTAACTGCACTCAGCGCGGTGGCCAGACGGACATCAGACAGGCGTCAGAGTTGAGGGAACGTCCACTCTCATGGACGTTCCTTCCGCTCTTCAAAACGCTCATCTGACCCCAGCCTTAGTATGCAATATGTCCCAAATGTTATGTTCGCTATGCAATGTTGTGTCCCACATATTACTTTCACTATGCAATGTGTCCCAAATGCTACAGTCAGTATGCAGTGTGTCCCGCGTGTTCTGCTCCCTATGCAATGTGTCCAACTGTTCCGTTCAGTATGGGTTAAAATAAGTATCTTAAATGTATGTGTGATTTTATCGAGCAGCCCACATGACAACCAGTAATTCATCTGTATCTTATTATACATTCCATTTCCATGGTTTCTAATAGCATACATGTAATTAACTTTAAGAAAAGTACAGTTCCCAGCTGTTTATAGGTAATATTCCCTATACATTATACCACTGTTAAGAATCAGCATACATTAACTAAGTCTTAATTCATCGTATTTCTTTTTGCTACACTTGTCTTTTTTCTTGTCTACATTTGTTGCCATATTTTCTGCTTTGCCATGTCAATACTTTCCCATAAATCAATCATCTTGTTTGAAGTCTCTCTAGCCATCAAGTAGTCCTTCTCCCTTCCCGTTTCTCTGTGTTGTTCCAGTTAGCTAAAATAAGGTTTGTGAGAATACCAAGAACAGGCAACAGCGGTGGTGGCGCGCCCTACGGTAAGATCTCATAAGGTTTTGGCTAGTAGATACTATCACAGACAATATCATAGGTAAATCAGACTGCTGCCACCCAAAAAAGTGCGTCCAGAATAGTGATGGGCCGAACATCCCTGTGTTCGGTTCGTATTCGAATATTCGAACAGCCGAAATGTTCGAATATGAACTCGAACACAATGCAAATCAATGGGGGTCGAATATGCAAAATGTGTTCACAGTTCTCCTAAATGTACCGGCAGCTGCCGGTACATTTAGGAGACCTGTGGCTGCAGCCCCCGTACCTCTGCTGTCCTGCTGCTGTCCTTGCCTCCTGTTCCTCCGGTCTGTCTGCTCCTCCGTCCGGCCGCAGCTCCTCTGCCCCACGCCTCATCTTCATGCTGAGCCCTGATTGGGCAAAGTCCTGCACCTGACCTGGACTTTGCCCAATCATGGCTCTAATTCAATACTGAGGCCTGATTGGTCAAAGTCTTGCACCTGACCTATGGTCAGGTGCAAGACTTTAACCAATCAGAGCATAGTTAAAGCTCTAACCCATGCCTCGTCTTCATGCTGAGCTCTGATTGGGCAAAGTCCTGCACCTGACCTGGACTTTGCCCAATCAGGGCTCAATATTGAATTAGAGCCCTGATTGGGCAAAGCCCAGGTCAGGCGCAGGACTTTGCCCAATCAGGGCTCAGCATGAAGACGAGGCGTGGGGCAGAGGAGTCACAGCCAGACGGAGGAGCAGACGGATTGGAGGAACAGGTGGGCCAAAGGCACAGGGGCCGGGGGCTGCAGCCACAAGTCTCCTAAATGTACCGGCAGCTGCCGGTACATTTAGGAGAACTGTGAACACATTTTGCAAAGTCATTTTGTATTATGGAATGTCCGTGGTCAAACAGACCGCGAACATCCCATAATGTTCGGCGATCACCAAACACTCGAACGGCCGATGTTCGATTTGAACTCATGTTTGAATCGAACACAATCTCTAGTCCAGAACTGAAAACCAAGGCAAACTCCTCTGCACAACCCTTAACAATCATTTTGACCTTGTTAGACCTCATCGGAAGGGCATAGTGGATACTTCTCTAGGCACCTCATCATTCTATACCTTTATATTGTCCCCTTCATCTCCCCATGTCAACTGATATTACCTCTCCATCCACACGCCCATGTCTTTTTTAACTATATCGGTCTACCTTTACTGTCACTATGTATTCACTCCACTTGTGTTCGATTTTTCAGTTATTTATGATTCTCATAAATGAATGGTAATCTGTGAGCAGTAACTTCCAGAATTAACCAAAAAGGGTTACTGGTGGTATTCCAGTAAAAGTGCAAGGACATTGATGGCATGCACAAGACACTTTGGAATCCATGAAAGATCTTATGCAACAAAAATTCTGACAGGACACCTAGGAACTATTTGATGTTGATAGCCTTTTGGTTACATTGGAATTACATAGGTGACTGGCATGAGGATTTTGGAAAAGGCTACTAGGTCAATGAGTATAAATGGCCCTCACATTTCTACAGTTTAACTCCTGGCCACAGCGGACAGCTTTTTTTCTTGCTTGTTCCACCAAGCGATCAACTTCCACATTCTGGATATGAGATGCATTGCGGATTTGGAGAGTATCCTTGCAGCATGGACAGATCCCACTGTGAACATTACGACCCGTAGCAAATATATGCCAATGTCTTGCATTCATTAACTTTTTACACTTTGGGATTAATCTCTGGTAATTGTGACACATACAGGGTTATTCAAAGAGATCCGAATGGCTGCCGAAAGGTAACCGAACGCTGAAAATCAGCGTTTGGTTACCTTTCTTGGCCATTTGGCTATTTAGAGAGCAGGCAATTCGCCAAATGTTGGCGAATTGCCTGCACATACGGTGCCTGTTCGGTGCCTGTTCGAGGGCAATGAAATCCCCATAGAGAAGCAATGCTTCGTCTATTCAGAGAACAAAGACCAGCAGTGAAAAGTTGCCGAATTGCCCTGCAATTCGGTGGCTTCATGCGGCAGATTTATTCAGGCAAATCCCATAGGCTTCAATGTTAAAAATATTCCCATTTTAATTAAATATCTAATAAACCGTTGATTTGGGATCGCCAAATCTTACCGAATTGAAGAGAACGAAAAGTCACCGAACGTGCGGTGACTTTTCAATTCTCTTTGAATAACCCTGATATTCTTCCAAAAGCTATAACACAAACTCAAAGGTAAACCAGTAATGGTACTGCCTGCTGGAATAGCCATGGAGACATTCAAACTTGACTTTTAATGCACAAAAGACATATAAGGGGTTATTCAGAGAGAGCCGAATGGGCCCCGAAATTGCACCAAACATTGATTTTCCCCATACGGTGCAATTTCGGGGCCATTCAGCTATTCAGAAAGCAGGCAGTTTTGGCGAATTGTCTTCAAATACGGTGCTGTTTGCCGACAGTGAAATCCCCATAGAGAAACAATGATTAATCTATTCAGATACCACCGAACAGCAGTGAAATGTCAGCGAAATGCCCTGATATTCGGTGGTTTAATCTGGCGAGTCCAATATCTAATAAACCATTTATTCTTTTACTCTGCAGCAAAAAGTATCTTTATGTATTTATTTTTTAGGATGTTTTAGGCATTTGTCAGAGAAAAAATATTTTCCGATTTTTTTTTTTTAAATAGCAGTTTTTTTTCTGTAACAGACCTTTTTTACTGTCATTCATAGGTCCTTATATGTTAATTCCAGACATTTACGTTCAGTAGTATTTTGCACTCAGCGTTTCAAATTTGATACTTTCAATTGTTTTGTTTGTTGTTTTTTTTACCCGTCCGGCAGCTTGTCGGCTTTTTTCTGCGGCCGGTTGGCGCTGTGCTCGGCTGCTCGTCGACTGTCCGGCGGGTTGGTTGGCAACTGGGTTTGTGGCAGGTTGGTGGCAGCGTTCGATTTGCAACACTTCGGGGACCTTGCGGTGAATGATGAATTCACCGCAGGGTCAGCAAATCAGACTCGCTGAATGTCAGTGATATTTCGGTGCTCTCTGAATAACCCCGAAAGAGAAAACTATGGGTTGGAGAGGACCAAAACACTAAAAACGTAAAACAAAAAAAAAAAGCACGTGATACATAAAAAAGGAAAACAGAAAATAGAAATGTACACAATATGGTCCAAGGGTCTACAAACACATTGGTTATTTCCCAGTGGAATCTCCACAAGCTCAGTGTGAATAACACGAGTACAGTCCTGGCTGTACGTGAGGAACTGTCCTTCATGGGTCCAAGTAAGGACAGGAAAGGGAAGGACTGTGTAGAGGGAAATGTAAAGAGCAGGAGTTGTGTAGAAACCTTGAGTATCAGAGGTATGAAGGGTCTCCTGTAAGCCCCAAGGTAGGAAGTAATGAGCAGTATGGGGGTTGGCGCCAAACCCAATTATAATTGGGGACAGGAAAAAGCGGTCCCTTGAGTGGTGCTAAAGTGTCACTAAGGACATCTAGTACACAGCTAGAAGATAAGGAGCTATCGCGACATGTTTCGCCAATAATTCAGCTTATTCTACAGCATAATACATGCTGTTGGCTTGGGAAGGCAACCAACTCTATTTATATCACGAAATGTCAAACCAAGAGGGCACTTTTAATGTTATTTGAAATTATTTTCCGCATTATGGGCTCTATAACAATCCCCGCACTAAAACGGGGGCGGTAGGGAGAAAAAACTGCACATGCAGTTTTCCACCTACTGCCCCTGGTTTAACGGGGGATTACAATGCAGGCGCAAAAAATGCTGCCTGCACTGTTTGCGCCCGCTATGTCCCGGGATGCGCGCGGCAGCGCTAAGCGTAACCGCGTGCATCCTCTCAATGGAGTCCATAGGACTCCATTGAAGCAGACGCCGGCAGTCACATGACCTGCCGGATCTAGCCTCGCGAGATCCGGCCGGTCAGCGTAGTGATACGCAGGGAGAGACTGGGGGGACTTTTTCCCCCAGTCTTTCCCTGCTCCTGCCGGCCGGAGGAGGCGGTTGGAGCCGCGTTCCTCACCGCGGGACAGAGGGTGAGTATCTGTTAACGGATTCTGCAGAAGCGGAATCCGTTAACACCAAGTCCTGGCTCTGGTTAACTTTTCGTTGACCAGAGCCAGGCGTTAATCAGCGCTGGGACTTTGTAATATCAGCGCTGATTAACACTTTGCGCTCCCCATGTTAAGTATAGGGAGCGCAAAGTACAGTAACCTCGCGCTGTACCAAACGCAAATGGGTTTTTCAACCCGTTTGTAATATGCAGTAAACACTGCTGCAAACGTTAATGCTCACGCAAGTGAGCGTTAACGTTTGCGTCAACAATGTAATAGTGCCCTATGTTTTTTCATCCATACATTACGCTGATAAAGCATTTAAAAAAAAAACACATCACAAATCTCCTAAAAGTTGTGCCTCTCTGTACCCATTTTTTTTTTTCACCCATTGCAGCTTTTTTAAAACCATGGAAATAAATACATAAGGAGTGCACTTAATATCTTTATAAAAAAAGCTTCATATATTAAACCATGTAAAAGGTTAGCTGAGGGATACACTTTGTGGTTTGTTTTTCAGGGACCGATGATGCTAACAAAATAAAAAATATATTAAAAAAGAATCTTCTAGGCCCTAAATGACTTAGAAAACAGAAAAGCAAAAAAACTGAAAACTGGCTCATGTCCCACTCTTAATGGATTTTCAATGACATCGCAGGAAAAATATCCAAGTAGCTATTCCGAACACTGCTTTTTAAAAGAAACCTGTAGATCTCACAAGGGTTTGGCTCGTCTGAATTTAATATATTTTAAAAACTACTTTATATCAACAAACCAAAAAAAGAGAAAGCCAGTAGCTCTAACCCTAACAGTAACCCAACCCTATCCCTAACCAGGGCGGCCATCAGGGGGTGACAGTCCATGACATTTTCAGGGGCCCAATGGGGCTCTGGCCTACCACGATGCCAATACATTTCCTGGTGTGTCATGGCATCGGGGGCAGGTTTGGGCACCCTGACTCCTCACAGACTGAGTGATTAGTATGGCCTGCACCAGACAGATGTGAAGAGCAAACATTCTGCCAAGGAAACCCATTTTATCCCTGTGTTGGACCACCAGGGATTTAGCCCACTCAATGTAGAATAAGGTAATAGAAGAAGCAGCAAAATTTTGGTTTTTAATTTGTTTACTGAAATGGACAGCTGTGGGAAGTGGGGCCCCGACCAGTGGTTCGGTAAGGGGCCCCGAGATTTCTGATGCCAGCCCTGTCCCTAACCTTAGCCCTAATGCTCGACTTAGCTATCATTCGAGGATATAGAGGGTAGTAAAAGGGGTGTTGGAGGTGGTAAAGATGGGTTTAGAGGGGGTTGGGGTATAGAGGGTGATATCGAGAGGATTAGGAGATAAACAAATAGGCGCACCTGAAAATTTTGGACATTTTCAAAAAAAATTGGGATTTGTCAAATTTCTGATCATCCAGATATGGATATTTGGAAAGTTCCAAAAAGTTTGGATTCTGAAACTTGCCAAAAACAAAAAGAAATTATGGGTGCTGCTTGTGTCTTATAAACAATATGAATAGGTTGACCATATCAGAAAATGTTTTCCTGGACACATATTGCTATATCATGCAGAGGGGAGCACAAGGAAAAGTGCTGCCCTGCAACATGTATAATTCATATGCTGCAGGAAGGAAATCAAGGTGGGAATCCTCTTTGATTTCTTACCTGGAGCATATTGATTCTGCATGTTACGGGGTCATATTCTTCATGCACTGCCCATCAGCATGAATAAATTATATGTGTCCCATTAACCATGGCCAATATGGTCACCACTGAAATGGACAATACTTCTTATGTCATTTAAAAGATGGTAAGACTATAGGCGTTTCTCACTAAGTGCTGGTGTTTTGCCACATTGCAAATAACAGTGATAATCACTGGTTTCACATCGCCAACATACTACAGCGTTTCTCAAAACTAAAATCCAAACAGCACCATGAGAAGCTGCTCAGTAAAGCTTCCGCTTTTGAAATGCCGGTTTTGGAAATGCTGAACTTTGATTTCACCTTACCTGACCTTGAGTTGTGTACAGATGGAGATAAAGGGGTCCAAAGGACCCACCGTTCTATGCAGAGTACAATTCGGAGGTCTAGCGCTAATTAAGCTCTCTGAGCCTTCAAGTTCATGATGATAGGGACCTTGAGGAACCAGCTCACACCTATGGAAGGAATCAGAGAATGCAGCTGGAAAGATGTCATTGAAGGTTTGAGAAAGCACATGTTTCCATTTCTATGAAAATGGCACTGAAGAATAATTGGATTGCCAATCTAAATGGACCTGTGACTTTATAAAGGGGGGGTGCAGGTATATTGGTTTTGTACATTTATTTTGTATAATTCTTACTCTAGAAGGAATTCATTTCATCAAAGAAACGCTTTGAGGCTTTAACCCCATTCACTACCGAGATCGAGATATCTCGGGCTTCAAAGGCTCCATTGATATTGAGATGTCTCTTTCTGCTGATCTGCAGCCCCAATTTAAATGAAATTCAAACGAAAAAGCATTTTTAATTAGTTATACTGTAAAAAATATTGAGAAATACTCCCAATGTTTTTTTTACTGTACTAACATATTTGGCCAGTAGATGGCACCATCTATGCCAAATTGAGTTACATTTGTTCATTTGTTTCAGTGAACCAGGGGCTACAACTGTATCAGCTTGCTGAATGTCTAATGTCAGAGCACTCAGTTAGCTGATTTTACATAGTTTTAACTCTTTGTGCATTATGCCCTCAGGACTAAAACTTTGGGGACACCTTCTGCAGCCCAAAAGCAAACAAAATTAGTTTACAGCAAAAGAATTTCATTTGCTTTTTGGGCTGCAGAGCTGTAGATGGAGATATCTTGATATCAGGGCACCGGATGGCGCCTTTGAAGCCCAAGATATGTCAATGTCAGTATTGAAGGGGTTAAGGAGCAACACATTTAATGTGTGGGAAAATCTAGTTATCCCTTGTCAATTTTAAGATCCCGCCCTCAAGCAATCTGGCTTTAGACTATTTTTCCAGTCGTCCCCCAACTCCCCTTCTCCACAAAGGATTGCATTCAGCCCAAATTTCTATTTCTTTTGTGTAGCCGTCTCTGCACCTATATTCAAGTTATTAATAAACAACATTCAGCACATTATAAGGCACTCAAAGAAAAAAAAAGTGCTTTTATTCCTTAGAACAAATAAATCCATAGCCTATTCAAATAAAAACAAGCGCAGCTTAATTCATTTAATTCCAGTAATATGGTTATTTGACGTTATACAAAGTCAGTACAAATAATTAATTTCCATGTGTGCGCTTTTCATACAGTAACACAAAGAAATAAATTGGCAGCAAGCGTGTGTTTTCTTTTTTGTGTTCTGTCTATTCAACTAAAATATCATATTAATTAAATTTACCTGTATATGCTATAGGAAAACTCTGCTCCATAGAACAAGTAGTGGCTGATCACACGAGTGCGCATGTACGCAGGAGTTTAAAGACTTAAGAAGTTATTCAATAAGAGCCGAACTTGCCACCGAATTGCAACAAACGATGCATTTCACCATACGGTGCAATTTCGTGGCAGTTCAGCTATTCAGAAAGCTGCTTATTCTCCAAATAAAGGCGAATTGACAGCGAAATACGGTGCAGTTCGCCTCAGGTAGCTGCAATTCGGCGATCTTCAGCGGCAGAGAAATTGTCCCGTAGAGAAGTAATTGTTAATATATTCAGAGAACGCTGAGCTGCGCCAAAGTGTCGGCGAAATGCCCAGATTTTCTGCGATTCAGTTCGACAGCTTTAAATAGGCGAATCCCATAGGTTTCAGTGTGGAAAAAAATTACAGTTTTTATAATTTTTTTATTCAACCACTTATTCTTTTTAGGCTAGGGTCAAACAAACGCATTATTCACAGCGACCGTCAAAAAGTGCATCCGAACGCATTGACGTATTTTTTTACGGAATGCGCGAAAACGGTCATACGATGCGCATTTTCGTGCGTGATTTGTTACGGATCCAAACCAGGAAACTTTGGGTGTCTGGACGTTATGTTGGCCGGACATGAGCAGCGTCTGACTTCTCCTAATCACGCACACACGCCGGTATGTGGCGCAGCGCACTCTGTATGTCAGTACTAGCGGTTTTGCGTCCTCGAAAAAATGCATTTGTTTGCCGCTTGCGTTGCGCGACCGCACTTTTGTGCGGCCGTACTTCGTATATTGGCCGTCATTGCCCGTCATTTGATGCTACTGCGGCCATGATTAAGTGCTCCTAAACGCACGTTAAAAATGCATTAGTGTGACCCCAGCCTTATTTGCAGCAAAAAGTCTTTTTGTTTATTTTTTTAGAAATTTGTAAGCATTTTCTGGATTGTTTTAGGCCAAATTTTTGATTCCCATGTTTTTTAAATGGCATTTATTTTGTAACAGACCTTTTTATTATTTTTTATAGGACCTTTTTTTATTATTTCCATGCATTTTCATTGGTTTAAACGCCTTTGCTGTTTTTTGGGGGGATTTTACCCTCAGTTTGGTGGTGTTCGGTGGCTGGCTTACTTTTTTTGGCAGCGTTCGGACGCTGATCAACGGCGTTCAGCAGCTGCATTAAGTGGGTCGTCGACTGCGTTCGGCAGTCTGTTTGGCTGTCTTCGGCTAAGTCCAGCGGGCTGATTGGAAGCGTTCGGTGCATTTCGGGGAATTCACCGCAGGGCCAGCAAAATGAAATCAGCAAAGCGCACCGAAGTGTGCCAAACGAGAGAGAGCACTGAAATTTCGTTGAATTGTCCTTACATGTTTTGGCTTTTTTTTGGGGGTGGCAGCAATTCATCCTTGGACCCAGGCAGCATGGTGTCTTGGGCCGGCCCTGAAGATGGCCATCTCTAATCCAGAATTTTTTTATTTTTTATCCAGAATTCTAAAACCAGGAAAACTCCAAAAACCGGAGTCATGTCCTGTCGCTTGGGAACACAACTCCAATCCATGCAGCAGAGCACGGCACATACTGGGAGCATTTGGGAAGCCTCTTTGCAATCAATAAACTCCTTCAACACCAAGTGATTTTCCATATCAGGACCTAGTGGTTTTACAGAAAACCACTTTCCATTACCCACACAGTAACTATACAGGCAGAGGGCTCCCTCTGTCAGTCAAAACATGCTTATACAATTACATTTTAGCTTGGACTTCATCGATCCATATACAGAAAATTGGTCTCAAAACTTTTCAAATAATGTCCGCAGTGCATCGGTTGCCATTTCCAGTGTTTTGAAATTTATGGGGTATGTTCCAAAGCCCAGGTTCTTTCTGGAATTAAATTCCTTTGCATTGCTCCAGAATTAGACCACATTGAGTATTTTCCAGCTCGGGGCACCAGCAGGAGCTTTTCACGATCGAGTATACTCAATCTTGATGGTACAGGGTTTAAAAAGGAGAAAGCAAAAGTGGTAGTTCTGGCTGGAATCCAATAGATCACAATGAATAAGCATCCAGTAAGCATCCAAGACAAATGTTTTAATCCTACATGAAAGGTGTGACTTCTGGATCACAATCCACAAATTTCCACATCCTCAATGTAGATCCATACATTTTCCATGCCAATGCTACAGGTTGAGCACTTTTTATGCGAAATGCTTTGGACCTGAGCATCCCAGATACTTTCGGATTTCAGAATCCTGGAGAATCTGATGTCTGTTGAGATTGGTCACACACGCATGGAGCGCTGTGCAGCATTTCATCACAGACATGCTGCCCGGAGTCAGTGTGATGCTTCCCAGACGCTCCCATTATGTGCTGCACTCTACTGCATGGATTGGAGTGGTGTTTCCAAGCAACAGGACATGACTCCGGTTTTTGGAGACTTCCTGGTTTTAGAATTCTAGATTAGCGATGCCCAACGTCAGGGCCAGCCCAAAACACCATGCTGCCTGGATCCAAGGATGAAATGCTCCCAGCCCTGTGGGGCTTACAGCCCTTCCTCCACATCTCATTATGACCACAGGGCTACCTGGAAGGAAGCAGGAAGTGGGGCAGGGTAGGAGTGGTCAAGGAATTACCACAACCCCCAAATAAAAAACATGCACCATCTATGAGCATATCACAGATCTCCACAGCAATAAAACTCACAGTAATGTGTTGTGTGCCTAGTTGACACCCAAAATGATGCCCCTGGCAAAGTGCTGCCTGGAGCCATGGCCCTATCTGGTCCCATGGGTCGGCCGGCCCTGCCCAACCTATATTTCTAAATGTAACAAATCCTTTCATTTTCAGATGTTGAGGAGGTTTTTTGGAGGATTCATGTGCCACAGTTGTTTTCAGAAAAATCTAAAATGCAGTTGTCTTTGTACAACGGGTAAAAAACTGTGCAAATATTTTGACGAAGTTGGGTCATATTAATTATGCTAATTTTCCAAAAATGCTACTTATCTTCAGTATTTCTTAACATACAATTACGATTAATAAGAGATAATTATGAGCCTCTTAATCAGATTCATATTTTCATTTTCAGAATGAAAGAACTTATGCACATTGATATAATAATTTGGATTTTTCTCAGAGATATTATTTAGCAGTTGCCCGGTATGAATATATATATATATATATATTTTTTTAGCGCAGTTTATTATGCAACAAAAAATAAGGAAATATTTACTAATGACTATCATGTTCACGCGATGAAGTGTTATGTTCCGAACAACTAAAAAAATATGCTCAGCACAAAGTAGACAAAAATTGCACAAATTGGCCTCATGCTGTAAGAAATTTATTTACACGCCTTACAGTTTTTCCCTTGGTGCAATGTTTTTACTAATGTCACTGATAAATTAACCTAATACGATTAAATAAGGGTTTGTACGCTCATTAGCAACATAGTTATGAAATTTGGGTCAAAATAGCTGTCTGGAAATTGCACAGTCACTATTTTTTTAACTTTGAGACAATTTTCTCCTTAACCCCTACAATACCAAGTGATTTTCCAAATAGGCAGTCAGTAATCAGTGTTTTTATAAATATTTTTTAAATTATTTATGCAGTAAGAAATATTTAGGAATGTTACCAATGTATTTCTTCCTGTAAATAACCTACTTACCATACAGACGTTGCCATCTACTGGCCAAATGGAGTTACTACAGTTCTGATCTCCATCATTTGGGGAAAAGTCCAATAGAAACATTCCCCGGCTAGTTTTAAAAAGTGTTAACACCTCAGACATCATGCCCAGGGTGCTAAAACTTTGGGGGGTTGTTCTGGAATGCTCAAAATGAATGAGGGGGAATGTTCAAATATAAACAAAATTAGTTTGCTACAAACATATTTCGTTTGCAGTAATACAGCATACCACTGGATCGTGTTAACACGATCTTGGGCTAATGTGCCTGCCTGGCTCAGACTATGCACTTGCATTTGGATGGCTGAATCAGCTCTCCCAGCTCCCTTCTCAGTGGTAGGGAGCAGGGAGCTTGCAGCAGTGTGACCACTCATAAGATTTAAAGGGTTATTCACAGAGAGTCGATCTGGCCCCGACATTGCACCGAACAGTGAATTTCCCTGTACGGTGCACTTTTGTGCCCATTCGGCTATTCAGAAAGCAGGCAGTTCGCCAAATTTTGGCGCATCAGAAAGCAGGCAGTTCGCCAAATTTTGGCGCATTGCCTGCAAATACTGTGCCTGTTTGACGGCAGGGAATTCCCCATAGATGAGCAATGGTTAATCTATTCAAAGAACACAGAACAGCAGTGAAATGTCAGATAAATGCCCTGATGTTCTGTGGTTTCATTCAGCAGGTTTAATCAGGCAAATCCCATAGGTTTCAATGTTAAAAATATACCCATTTTCATTCAGTATCCAATAAACCGTTTATTCTTTAATCTGCAGCAAAATGTCTCTTTATTTATTTATTTTTTAGGCATTTTTCGGGATTTCTCCTGCAAATGTTTTTTTCTATTTGTTTTTTAATAGCATTTTTTTTCTGTAACAGACCTTTTCATTATTATTCATAGGACCATGTATGTCAATTCCAGACATTTTCATCCAGTAGTTTTTTGCAAAGAGCATTTCAATTTTGACATTGTAAGGCGGATTGTCGGCTTTTTTCAGTTTGTTTTTTTAGGTGGTTCGAAGTGATCCAATTCTTTGGATTGTATCGGCTGCGTTTTTTCAGCGGATTTTTTGCTTTCTTTCGGTGATTTTTGGATCCGTTCTCTGCACCAAGCTGACCCTACGGTGAATGCTGAATTCACTACAGGGTTGTGGAATTTGATTCCCCGCAGTGTCGGGAAAAAGAGCACCCGAATAGAAACATAGAAACATAGAAACATAGAAAAATGTCGGCAGATAAGAACCTTTTGGTCCATCTAGTCTGCCCAATTACATGGATACTTTCCCTGGATTTATCTTTTGTTTAGGATAGCCTTATGCCTATCCCATGCTTGCTTAAATTCAATTACTGTTTTGGCCTCTACCACTTCTACTGGAAGACTGTTCCATGTATCCACCACCCTCTCAGTAAAATAATGCTTCCTGATGTTACTTTTAAACCTTTGCCCCTCTAATCTAAGACTATGTCCTCTTGTTTTGCTACTTTGTTTCCTTTTAAATATACTCCCTTCCTCTACCTTGTGGATTCCCTTTACGTATTTAAATGTTTCTATCATATCTCCTCTGTCTCGTCTCGTCTCGTCGAATAGCCGTCTGGAAATTGCTCAGTCATTATTTTTTTAACTTTGAGACAATTTTCTCCTTAACCCCTTCAATACCAAGTGATTTTCCAAATAGACATAGTCAGTAATCAGTGTTTTTTAAAATATATTTTTAATTATTTATGCAGTAAGAAATATCTAGGAATGTTACCAATATATTTCTTCCTGTAAATAACCTACTTACCATACAGACGTTGCCATCTACTGGCCAAATGGAGTTACTACAGTTCTGATCTCCATCATTTGGGGAAAAGTCCAATAGAAACATTCCCCGGCTAGTTTTAAAAAGTGTTAACACCTCGGTCATCATGCCCAGGGTGCTAAAACTTTGGGAGGTTGTTCTGGAAAGCTCAAAATGAATGAGGGGGAATGTTCAAATATAAACAAAATTAGTTTGCTACAAACAAATTTTGTTTGCTCTGAATAACCCCTTTAGTGGTAACTCTGTGTAGAGCAATATGCAAATATAAGGTCTTGCCTAGGCGCACTTATAAAATCATGCATAAAAAACATTGATATATATCAACACTTCTTATGAAAAGTATAATGTAACAATAATATGTATCAAAACATCATGCTTTAATACGCAGGTATTGCTCTAATAAATAATTAAAAATAGAAAGTTCAAGGATGATAGGTTCAAAAGGAAAAGAGTTCAGAATAAATTTTGAGTTGTGGCTTCATTGTCACCGGCAGGAGTAACAGATTATTCATAGGGGGTTATTCAGAGAGCACCAAAATATCGGCGACATTTCGATGCTTTCTCGTTCCTCACACTTCCCCGCACTTCGGGTAATCAAATTTCACCACCCTGCGGTGAATTCAGCATTTACCAGAGGGTCCCTGGGGTGCAGGGAAAACCCATCTCAAACCCGCCGAACAACCAGCCAAAAAATCAATGAAAACCCGCCGGAGCTGCCGCAAAAAACAAGCCGAACACGTCAGAAACAGCTGACGAGCCGCCGATCACAGCGCAGACCAGCCACCGGAAAAAGCCGACAAGCTGACAAACGAGGTAAAAATAAAAACAGAAAAACAATACGATTGAAAGTGTAAAAATTCAAAAATGCTGTTTGCAAAAAAACTACTAAATGCAAATGTCTGGAATTAACATATAAGGTCCTATGAATGATAATAAAAAGGTCTGTTACAGAAAAAAAGAAAAAACACTTAAAGAAAAAAAGGGAAAATAATTTTTCTGAAAAAATCCCAAAAGATGCCTGAAGGATCCCAACAAAATCAAGAAATAGAGACTTTTTATTTGCAGATTAAAATAATAAACGGTTCATTAGATATTGAGTAAAAACAGGAATATTTTTAAAATTGAAGACTAAGGGATTCGCCTAAATAAACCTGCCGAATGAAACCACCGAACAGCAGGGCACTTCGGCAACTTTTCACTGCTGTATGGTGGTTTCTGAATAGATTAACCATTGTTTCTCTATGGGGGATTTCACCACCATCAAACAGGCACCGTACTTGCAGGCAATTCGCCAAAATTTGGCGAACTGCCTGCTCTCCGAATAGCCGAATGGCCCCGAAATGGCACCGTACGGGGAAATTCCGTGTTCGGTGACATTTCGGGGTAGATCGGCTCTCTCTGAATAACCACTATAATGTTCTGTAGAGTGAATAGAAAAGAGAAAGGCACATTGTGCAGTACGCAGCGATACTGTCCCTGTTATCCCCCTATGGGGTATCGTGTGTAAAGTGTTCTTTAACTATTTCAACTCACTATCTACCATCTCATATCCTTTTCAGTGACCAAATTCCACAATGTGGAATATTATTTTATTATTATTATTATTATTATTATGCAACGATTATGAACTGAAAAAAAGATCAGTGCAAATATATATATATATATATATATATATATTCCTTATGTTGATTTATTATACATCTTGCTGTGCAATTCAAAAGATTTATATCTTATGAATAACTATTTTTCACTTGATGTGCACTCCTTCCTGTCCCACCAAAAAAGATATATGAAGGCATAATGCATTGAATAGGGCATTTTTCTTTTGGTCAGCCACTGCTTTGTGACAGGTTTACAGTTACATCTTTGATACATACCATTATTATTCATGCTATGGAAATAAAAGAAAAATGGAAAATCAAATTTCAAATTTGTATCTGTTTATATTTAATTTCTTGTTATGAGGACTATATGTTAAGCGATATCATTAGTGTTGAATCCCTGAAGACAATTACCAGCTGGATTATATTTCAGCGGCCACTTGTCACCTAACTCTGACGTTTTGAATTTGTTAAGATATGAAGGCAATCTATAAGAGCAAGGGAACCCTGGTGAATGCATGTTCCAAGAACCAAGCAATCGTGTGGTTCTGAGAAAGGCATCATTAAAATATATATTTTATGATTTATACTTGATTTATAAAATGTAAGAAAAGACAGAAGGTAAGAAAGAAATAATCGGCGTGTATGTCATTTTCCCCCAAGGAAAGGCACTTTATTGAGCGACTGTTTATAGAATATGTCGATCTCGTCAATTATTATCAATTCTTTGATCATTCTTTGGTCTCTGGTCAACTCACACTTCCCCGATGAGTCCCAGGAAGAAACACGGTGGACTAGGAGATCAGTTTTGGGATTTCATACTTCAGCATTTTGTGGGTTTTTTGGTTTGGGCCTAGGACAAATTATATATCTTGACCATACCTCACTTAAACTCTTCACTACAGAGATCGAGATAATTCAGGATTTCAAAAACTCGATCAAGTACTAATATCGAGTTGTCTCGATCTGCAGCTCTGTAGGACAAAAGTGAATGAAATTTGTTTGCTGCAAACTAATTTCATTTGCTTTTGGCCGGCAGAAGGTGCCCCCAAAGTTTTAGTCCCATGGGCATACTGCCCGAAGTCCTAAAACTGTTTAAAATCAGCTGAAGAATGCCCTGACATATTGAGCTTTCAGCAGCTGATGCAGGGAACAGCGAGCTGCAGCTCAGACTGCTGTAAATCCATTTGGCCATTAGACGGTGCCACCTGCCTGCCAAATAAATTACTACAGTAAGAAATACACTGAGAATATTCCCAAATATTTCTTAATGTGTAATTAATTATAAATGATTTTTAAAAAAAAAACACTGGTTCCTGAGAATGTTTTTTTCGGAAAATCATTTAGTAGTGGAGGGGTTAAACATCACACGGTGGTCCTATGGAACAATAAAAGAGCAAGTGCACAGTTAATTTAAACTAAGGCTAAATCAACAAAATCAGGCTAAATCAATCAAATTTTTTTTCCGAGAAGAGGGTTTTAAAACAATTTTTTTTCCAGAGCGTGGTTTGATTTACCTTTCACAGAGGAAATGGAAAAAAAAAAAGAATTTAATTTAGATGTCGACTGCATTAATAAAGCAACCATACAGCATCATAATATACAGTAAATGTGGTGAAAGTTTTGGCACAATATAATGTGAATGACACTAATTACAGCAAGACCCCAGTAACACAATTCATAAAAGAAAATCACCCAGTTCCCTATTTCTTCATAACTGCTCCAGTCTGAAGGTTAAACTCCAAACCTCACAAAACACATATGTTATACTAAAAATAACAGTATCACCCTCTGCAACTAACTAAATTTCATCTGCTTAAGAACATCTATTAATAATCCATGTGCCAGGCTATTTTTTAAGACGCTCCCTGCTACAGGTTCAAATTACTTTTTTCTCGTCTGCTGAACCCCTGAAATATTCATGGTATCACTTAGATGGTAAAACGTGATTTAAACTTTATTGTGCTTCTCTCTTTTTTTATTTTCATCCAGACCATCAGATGAAATGGACAAATAGAAAAAAAATTGTGTGTGTGTACAGTATACTGTATATATGTTACGGTTAAAGCCCGAAGTGCATTACCCAGGCGTCATTAGCAAAAGTCCGAAGTGAAATGAAATTTCAGACTTTACCCGGCTAATCTGCAAAGTATCCAGAGGCCTCTGGGTACTCCGGTTTTCTGCTCTGTTTTAACGGGGTAATTCGCACATTACCCTAGTGTTGCTGGATAAAGTGTGATGTGCAACTAAACATCGGACTTTATCCGGGTAATCTGCAAAATATCCAAACACCTCGGGGTACTCCACTTTTTTGGGGTTTTCAGCAGGTTACAGATGACTTAATTGCAAGGATTATCTGGATAAAGCTGCAAACTGTTATCTGACTGATAACAAAATAGTGCTTTTTTTTATTTTTAATCAAATTGAATCCACAGTCACATACCACACTAAATAACCGTCATGTAACTCTGTGCGTTAATTATCTGAAAATTAATTTATGAAGATAAAGCTATTATATAAAGAGTAACCGAATGGTGATTATGTTTTATAAATGATATATAAGCACATATGACTCATAATAAAGATCATGTAACTCTTTCACATTCATATAAGAAACATATCCTGTTACTCTGTATATTCATTATATCCTTAATACAATTTAATGTTTGTATTTTGTAATTTTCATTGATAATATTCATAGATAATAGCAAAATTCACTTTTACCCAAGTGGGGTTGGATGCTCTGCAGATTACCCAGGTGAAGCTGTGGATAGTCCTCAGATTACCCGGGTGAAGCTTCAGACTTGCACATTATCCGGGTAAAGTGCGAATTTTTCAGCTCTCCCAGACTGTTACCCAAGGGCAGTTGGTTAGTCCTAAGATTACCCGGGTAAAGTCCGAAATTTTCATTTTTTTGCAGCTTTAGGCTAGGGTCAGACGAAAGCATTTTTCCCCGCGAATGTGAAAAAGTGCGTCCGAACGCATTGACGTATTTTTTCACGGAATGCGCAAAAACGGTCAGACGACGAGCATTTTCGGGCGTGATTTTGTACGGATCATCAATAAAACTCTTTTTGCATCTGGACGTTATGTAGGCTGGACATTAGCAGCGTCTGACATCTCCTAATCACGCAAACACGCCGCTATGCCGCAGCTGCGCACTCAGTACCTCAGTACTAGCGGTTCAGCGTTCTCAGAAAAATGCGTTCAAATTCCACTTGCGTTGCACGGTCGGACTTTTGTGCGGCCGTACATCATATATTGGCCGTCATTGCCCGTCATCTGCTGCTAGTGCGGCCGTAATTATGTGCGCCAGAACGCACGTTAAAAGTGCGCTGGTCTGACCCCAGCCTTACCCAGCGGTTTTGGGTAATGTCAGAATTACCCGGGTAATCCTAGGATTAACCACACTTCGGGCATTACCCGTATTCATATATATATATATATATATATACAGTTGTGTTCAAAATTATTCAACCCCCACTGAAATTGAGTGTTTTGGCCAGTTTGACATAGATTTTGATCATTCAGTCATCTTGCTTACAATTAAATCAAAGAGGCACGTGTAGGTCAGACAAATATAACATAACATTTATAATGAAATAACCACAAATGTCTTTTCTGTGCTCACATCATTATCAGTTTTATTCAACCCCCAAGTGACATTCAATCTTAGTACTTAGTACAACATCCTTTTACAGTTATAACAGCTTTTAAAAGTGAAGCATAGCTTGACACAAGTGTCTTGCAGCGATCTACGGGTACCTTCGCCCATTCGTCATGGGCAAAAGCCTCCAGTTCAGTCACATTCTTAGGCTTGCGCACTGCAACTGCTTTCTTTAAGTCCCACCAGAGGTTCTCAAACGGATTTAAGTCAGGTGACTGCGATGGCCACTCCAAAATGTTCCAGCCTTTAATCTGCAACCATGCTCTAGTGAACTTGGAGGTATGCTTGGGATCATTGTCCTGTTGAAAGGTCCAACGTCTCCCAAGCCTCAGGTTTGTGACGGACTGCATCACATTGTCATCCAATATCTCCTGGTACTGAAGAGAATTCATGGTACCTTGCACACGCTGAAGCTTCCCTGTACCTGCAGAAGCAAAACAGCCCCAAAGCATGATTGACCCCCCGCCATGCTTCACAGTAAGCAAGGTGTTCTTTTCTTCATAGGCCTTGTTCTTCCTCCTCCAAACATAGCATTGATCCATGGGCCCAAACAGTTCTAATTTTGTTTCATCAGTCCACAGAACACTATCCCCAAACGTCTGTAGTTTGTCCACATGACTTTTGGCATACTGCAGTCGACTCTTCTTATTCTTTGGAGACAGCAAGGGGTGCGCCTGGGAGTTCTGGCATGGAGGCCTTCATTACGCAGTGTGCGCTGTATTGTCTGAGCTGAAACTTCAGTACCCACATCTGACAAATCTTTTCCCAGTTCCTCAGCAGTCACACGGGGACTTTTCTCCACGCTACGCTTCAGGTAGCGCACAGCAGTCGAAGTCAGCATCTTCTTTCTGCCACGACCAGGTTGCGTTTCAACAGTGCCCTTTGCCTTGAATTTGCGAATGATGCTTCCTATGGTCTCTCTTGGTATGTTTAACATCTTTGCAATCTTCTTATAGCCATTGCCCTTCCTGTGAAGAGTAATCACCTCTTCTCTTGTCTTCCTGGACCATTCTCTTGACTTCACCATGTTTGTAACCACACCAGTAAATGTCTAGAAGGAGCTGAGT
The DNA here is from genome assembly GCA_009667805.1 of Leptobrachium leishanense. Taxonomy (NCBI): domain Eukaryota; kingdom Metazoa; phylum Chordata; class Amphibia; order Anura; family Megophryidae; genus Leptobrachium; species Leptobrachium leishanense. The sequence goes on from CM019070.1 coordinate 137,948,505, forward strand.
ATCCCAGTCATTTTAAAGCTGCCTAATTGGTGCTTATTATGCTTTATTGCTGCTCCGTGACATCCACAGGTGTTTTCAATACCTGATTGAAAACACTTGAATGAACCTCTGTTCTTCAGAGTTGTAGTCTTTAAGGGGTTGAATAATTGTGTCAATGAAGAATTCACAAAAGAAACATTTACTACTGTATTACAAAACCAATTGATGTCATTTTAGTTGCATATGGTTCTTTAAAAAGTCCTTGTAGGATTTCATTCTGAATACAATTACAAATGTACACTAAATTCCCTAAAACCCTTTACAGCATTGGGGGTTGAATAATTTTGAACACAACTGTATGTATTTTCTGCAATAGAACATAAATAAAATATACAAGAAAGTCATATGTATCACATAAGAATAAGTCATTTGTGGATCTCGGAATGATTGGTATCTGAAGTCTTATTAAGTCATTATGGATTAATCTTAACCCCTTCACTACTGAGATCGAGATATCTCAGGCTTCAAAGGCACCATCTGGTATATCTCGATCTGCTGCCCAAAAGATAATGAAAATAGTTTGCTGCAAAATAATTTTGTTTGCTTTTGGGCTGCAGAAGGTGCCCCCCAAAGTTTTAGCCCTGTCAGCATAATGCCCAAAGAGCTAAACCTGTAAAATCGACTGATGAAAGCTCTGAAGTATCGGACGTTCAATAGCCGATGTAGGGGGGAAAAACATAGACCTGTGACTCAAACCTCTGTAACTCAATTTGGCAGTCTGGCCAAATAGATTATTTACAGTAATAAGTATTTATTACTGGATAATTAATTTTAAAAAAATGTTACAAAAACACAACGGTTTCTGACAATGTTTTTTTGGAAAATCACTTGGTAGTGAAGGGGTTTATGTTCTAAACATATTTAGTGAATTTTAACATTTTCTTAATTATATTAATACCTGCAAGACAATAAAAAATATATAAAAAGATTATCATTATCTCCAACAGAACAGTGATTTTGTTTTCAGATTAGACACCTCACGTTATTAAAAAAGATTAAAAGCACGTATTCAGGTGCTAAACAACACATTATATTTGTGCACAATCAAGCAGTCGACAAGACACTCTGCACGGATTCTAAGGTAACCTTTTTTCACCCAGGTTAGATCCGGCTATCTATAAAGACTGGCCTGTCAGATCAGGGCTGCTGTGGTATAGCCGTGCAGAGGTCTCTAGTGCACCCTGTTATATATAAATAAAAATCACGAGTATAGCAGTCTGTAGTGATACCTTTTTTATTGGACTAACGTTTTATTTAAAGTACAAGCTTTCAAGAGTAATCCTCCCTTCGTCAGGTATAGAAGCTTACTGATCAGAATGGTAGAATTAAACATTGGGACATTCATAGGGTGCACAGTTGGGGGTGTTAGATGTTGTACATCGCCAAATGGCGTGGTCAGAGGGGAAAAAAACCCAGCAAAAAGAGCATTTAATTGTCTCAGGCACATAAAAACCACAGTGGTAAAATCAAGTCCACTTCAAAGGGAACAAAACGTACAAAAAAACAACAACAAAAAACAAACAAACAGTGAGTATGGGGAAGACACAGAAAAATAATAATAAGAAAAAAACAGAAATCCAAGCCCCAACCAGAATTATGAATATTATGTGACGTTATTATAGTGGGTTAAAAAACCTGAATCTACATTAAGTCCTTGTTTTATACTGTTGAAATATTTGATCATTTTCACTTCATATGTTTTGTGTTCCCGGTGATCTTTAAAATGGCCTTTGAGGATTTTAATTCTGAGGTTTTGGATGTAGTGGCCTGCTAGATTGAAGTGATGTCCCACTGGGGTACAATATGTATTTTCCTGGTGGTTCCCGATGGAGTGCCTGTGCTGGTTCATCCTGAGATTTAGTTTAAGGCTGGTTTCACCAATATAGAAGCCCTTATCACACGCCATGCACTGGATCATATATACCACATTTGCCGACGTGCCAAGGTAGGAGCCCTTGATGTTGTGAGTGGCGTTGTTGTGCTGCGCAGTGCTGCTGTCACATATATGTTGGCACAGTTTGCAGCGGGGTTTGTTACAGTGTTTGGTCCCATTCTGTAGGTCGTCCTGTTCCTGACCGAGTTTGCTGCGGACCAGTTTTTGCCTCAGGTTTGGGGGTTGCTTGAACGCCAGTAAGGGGGGCTGGGGGGAATATTTCTTTGAGCACAGGGTCCTCTGTGACCAATGGCTGCAGATCTTTGATGATTTTGCGAATTCCCTCTAGAGTTGGGTTGTAGGAAACAACTAGAGGGATCTGTGTGGTGTTTTTCTTTTCTTTGTAGCACAACAGCTGTTTGCGCCGTGTTTTCAGGGCCGATTTTATTTTTTCAGAGATTGACCTTTCCTTGTAGCCCTTCCGCTGGAATGATGCAGATAGTTTGCTCAGGTGTTCATCCCTGTCCTTAGTGTCCGAGCAGATTCAAGGGTACCTGATGGCCTGGCTATAGCTGATGCCTTGTTTGGTGTGGTTGGGATGAAAGCTGGTGTTGTGGAGGTAGCTGGGCCTGTCTGTGGGTTTCCTGTACACAGATTAGTGCAGCGTGCCATTGGCAGCTGATATAGTACAGTCCAGGAAGCTCACACTGTGCTTAGAAAGATCCATCTTGAGTTTGATCGATGGGTGGGACGTATTGAATGCCTTGTGAAAGTCTAGAAGGCGTTCCTCTCCTTCTGTCCATATGATGAAAATGTCATCAATGTATCATAGATATTGGTGTGGTTTGTGAGGGTGAGTGTTCAGGAACCTCTGTTCTAGATCTGCCATGAAAAGATTGGCGTATTGTGGTGACATTTTACTACCCATAGCGGTCCCAGTCATTTGTAGGTAGCAGTTATTGTTGAAGCTGAAGTAGTTGTGTGTGAGAATAAATTCAATCAGCTTGGTAATAATGTCACCGCTATATTTATGTGGAGTATTGTGGGAGGAGAGAAATTTGAGACAGGCATTGATTCCATCTTTGTGTGGGATGTTACTGTATAGGGATTCTACATCCATGGTAGCTAATATAGTGTCGGCCGGTAGTGTCTGGATATCTCTAAGTTTGTTGAGAAAGTCAGTGGTGTCCTGTATTTCACTGGCAGTGTTGGTTACAAAGGGTTGCAGGATACCCTCTATAAGGCCAGAAATTAGTTTGGTAAGTGTGTCTATACCTGTGATAATGGGTCGTCCTGGGTTCCCGGGCTTGTGAATTTTGGGCAGCATGTAGAACGTGCCCATGCGAGGATTGGAAGGCACCAGATACTCCAATTCTTGCTGCAGGTAAGTATGCCAAGTTGGGTTTTGTATTCTTTCGTTGGGTCTTGAGTCAATTTCCGGTAATAGTTCACATCTGACAGTTGTCTGTCACCTTCTGCCATGTAGTCTTGGATGTTCATGACCACTACTGATCCCCCTTTGCCAGTTGGCTTGATGATGATGTTGTTGTTGCTGGATAGATTTTTCAGGGCCATCCTTTCTGCAGGTGAGAGGTTCGGTGGTATTTTTTTCTGCTGCTGCTGTGTGGTAACCCGCACTCTCATGCAGAATTTTTCAATATAGTTGTCTAATTTGTCATTGCATCCTGCTGCAGGTGTGAAATCTTGGTTCCTAGCTTTCCCTTTGTTGTTCATGGTAGAAATATTGTCATTTTTGTCAAAGAAGAACTCCTTAAGTCTCAGTCTTCTAAAGAACTCCTCCAAGTCTGAGTATAATTGGATGTGGTCCAGCACCAAACTGGACCACATCCAATTATACTCAGGCTTGGAGACTTTTCATTCTCTTCAATTCGGTTCCTTTTGCCGATCCCATTTCGGTGACCCTGTGGTGTATTCAGCATGCACCACAGGGTCCCCGAATTGCAGGGAAAAGCTGCCGCAAACCCGATGAAAACTAACCGCAAAACCCAGCGAATGCACGCCGAAAACCCCCAAAAACATCTGGGTTAACCTGCCGAAAACCACGGAAAAACCCGAGCAGGAGCCGATCACACGTGGTGAAGCTGCCGGAAAAAGCCAACACCACAGACAGAGTGAATGAAAAGGGAAGTACTCATGCCACTGTACAGAGCACTGGTGAGACCTCACTTGAAGTACTGTGTGCAGTACTGGAGACCGTATCTCCAGAAGGATATAGACATCTTAGAGAGAGTTCGGAGAAGGGCTACTAAAATTGTGTACGGCTTGAAGGAGAAAAGTTACCAGGAAAGGCTTAATGATCTTAACATGTATAGCTTGGAAAAAAGACGAGACAGAGGAGATATGATAGAAACATTTAAATACGTAAAGGGAATCCACAAGGTAGAGGAAGGGAGTATATTTAAAAGGAAACAAAGTAGCAAAACAAGAGGACATAGTCTTAGATTAGAGGGGCAAAGGTTTAAAAGTAACATCAGGAAGCATTATTTTACTGAGAGGGTGGTGGATACATGGAACAGTCTTCCAGTAGAAGTGGTAGAGGCCAAAACAGTAATTGAATTTAAGCAAGCATGGGATAGGCATAAGGCTATCCTAAACAAAAGATAAATCCAGGTAAAGTATCCATGTAATTGGGCAGACTAGATGGGCCTAAAGGTTCTTATCTGCCGACATTTTTCTATGTTTCTATGTTTCTAATTAGGAAAACAGTTTGCATGAATGTTTGAAAAGTGAAACGCTGTTTGCAAAGAAACTACTGAGTGAAAATGTCTGAAATTTACATATGAGGTCCAGGGAATGATAATAAAGAGGGCTGTTACAGAAAAAATAAGAAGACTTAAAAAAAAAAATCAAAACAAAATCGGACTTTTAAAAAAAAAAAATAATTAAGAAAAATGCTTAAAATATCCTAAAAAATCTATAAATAAAGAGACTCTTTACTGCAGAATTTTGGAATGAGTGGTTTATTAAATATTGAATTAAATCGGGAATATTTTTAACATTGAAGCCTATGGAATTCTCCTGAATAAACTTGCCGAATTAAACCACCGAATGTCAGGGCATTTCGGGATCCTTTCACGGCTGGTTTGTGCTCTCTGAATAGCCGAAGCAGTGCTTTTTCATGGGGTTTCACTGCCCTCGAACAGGCACCGAACAGGCACGGTATGTTCAGGCAATTCGCGAGGATTTGGCGAATTGCCTGCTCTCTGGATAGCCGAATGGCCAAGAAAGGTAACCGAACGCTGATTTTCAGCGTTCGGTTAACTTTTTCAAGCAATTCGGATCTCTTTGAATTACCCTGTTTTTTTTTTTTCGTTTTGTTCCCTTTGAAGTGGACATGATTTCACCACTGTGGTCTTATGTGCCTGAGACAATTAAATGCTCTTTTTGCTGGTTTTTTTCCCCCTCTGAGCACGCCATTTGGCGATGTACAACATCTAACACCCCCAACTGTGCGCCCTATGAATGTCCCAATGTTTAATTCTACCATTCTGATCAGTAAGTTTCTACACCTGACGAAGGGAGGATCACTCTCGAAAGCTTGTACTTTAAATGTAACGTTAGTCCAATAAAAAAAGTATCACTACAGACTGCTATACTCGTGATTTTGGCATCTGGACTAACACGGCCTACCTAATCTATATATATATATATATATATATATATATATATATATATATATATATATATATATATATATATATTATATATTGCTGTGTTTCCTGTTATTGCTACCAAGACTGGTATCTCTGCATATAGGAGCTTTCACCTGTACCTGGGGGCCTTACAATGGCGCGAGCCTGGTACCGCCACCGTGACAAGTGGGCTGCTTGTGTTCAGGCAGTCTCCCTGCAGCCAATGACAGCGATGAAATTGCTTGGAAAGTAAGTGGGCCGGAGGACGGCTAGAAAAGCCGCTGGGTTTGTTAAAACGAACTATGGCATCTGAGCCTGCCTGCCGCCAGTGCAAGGGGTTAAAATGTCTCGCAGCTTCATTGCAGGCTGAATAAGAAAACTTACACCCCGGCTGATAAGTGTATAAAATGCCGTGTCTGTGCTCAAAGAATATAAAATTGAAAAGCATTTTATACATTCCACAAATCACACATAACTAGATTTGCACGCTAACAGATGTGCTCATTTTAGAACGTACCAATTAATAAAACTCTTAATTGGGAAGAACAAATTGTCTCATTAATAATTCACAGTTTATTGTTTTATGAGCAATCAAACCACATGTGAGACAGTACATTTATTTTTGTTACACTTCAAATTTCCCACAAGAGCTTTTACATATCATTATAGAATTAAAGTGTCTATGGTGTTAGTTCACTCACAAGAGGATATGCACATCTGTGAGTAATATATATATATATATATATATATATATATGAGAGAAAGTGATCTAGATATATACATATTTAAATTTAATAAAAATCATTACAGTCTTCTGAAAACATTCCACGCAGTAAAAGCCATGCTGAGCTGTGTGATGGAATGATATGGCGAACACGCGAACGATGATTCAACATTTTAGTACGTAGAAGAAAAAATTAATTACTAAACATACTTTTTTGTTTTAATAGGACTTGATCTCTAAATTAATGAAAAAGGGTTATATTTGTGAATAAAATAATAATACTTTAGGCTAGGGTCAGACTAACGCATTTTTCGCGTTGTCCGTGAAAAAGTGCGTTCGAACAAATGGACGCATTTTTTCACGGAATACGCGATAGCGGTCATATGATGCTCATTTTCGTCTGTGATTTTGTACGGATCATCAATAAAACACTTTTTGCGTCTGGACGTGATGTTGGCCGGACATTAGCAGCGTCTGACATCTCCTAATCACGCACACACGCCGCTAGCGGACGCAGCGCACTCTGTACGTCAGTACTAGCTGTATCACGTTCTCAAAAAAAATGCGTTCGTTTGCCACTTGCGTTGCACGGCCGCACTTTTGTGCGGCCGTTCTTCGTATGCTGCCCGGCATTGGACGTCATTTGCTGCTAGCACGGCCGTGATTTAGTGCTGCTAAACGCACGTTGATACTGCGTTAGTCTGACCCTAGCCTTAGCAGTAGAAGAAGATATGTTTGAATTAACCACTTCACTACCAAGTGAATTTCCAAAAAAAAAATACGAACCAGTCAGGAACCAGTGTTTTTTTGGAAATAATTTCTAATTACACAGAGAGAAACATTTAGAAATATTCCCAATGTATGCCACACTGCAATAGCCTATTTGGCAGACAGAAGTCACCATCTACTGGCTAAACGGAAGTAATGCAGTTGAGGTCTCAATGCAGGATCAGCTGGGGTAAAGTCTGATAGAGACATTCTCCAGCTGGTTTTAAAAAGTGTTAGCTCCTTGCGCATCATGCCCTAAAATCTTGGAAGCACCTTCGTGTGTTCAAATCGAAACTAAATTTGTGTGCAACAAACAAATTTCATTTTCAATGTCACAGTATAGCCCTATTTCATGTTAACACAATCTCGAGATGAGGCGTGCTGCTACCATTGATGATGTAGATTTATGATCAAGGTAAGGGAGGGGTTAAATGTAATTAAGTGATTTCTTTAAGGTAAGCTTTAATAAAGCCAGTTTGTTAAATTCTGTGTTATATCGATTGAAGCAAAAAGGTTTTGCTGTCATTATAGCACCACCTAGTGTTCGCTGCAGGGAAAGACATAAAGAAGAAGCCGCCATCTAAAAATATTTCCTGATATGGATGCTAGGGAACAAAATTCATATCTGATGCGAAAAAAATTGCGTAAGTCTTATTTCACGGGAAAAATCTGAAATTATGCCATTTCGCACCAGAAAAACAAATTTAAACTTACCCCTCAATCTCACGGCAAAAAAGATGACATGATCTGCTGTCTCCTCTCTTCATATAGCCAAGGACACAGAGAAGAAATAGTATTCACGTGTCCTTCTGCTGGCACTGGGCAGTGGTATAAACTAGGGATGAGCCAAACACCCCCGTGTTCAGTTCGCATTCGAACTCGAACAATTTCAAAAGTTCGAGTTCGAACGCGAACATGAACCAAACTCAATGCAAGTCAATGGGACTCAAAAGTTCGGTTTTTAGAGTGCCCTGCAAGAGAGCATAAATGCAAGATATTTGCCATAAAAGGTGTATGGAGGTCCGGGTAGTGCCCTGGGGGACAGGAAGCAAGGACAAAAAGTAAAAAAAAAAAGTTTTTAACCATTTCCCGCCTCTGTGCTGAGCTCATTTTTACCGATTTTCCAAGATGTCGGCCAGCTCCGGGAAAGGATCACGAACCGGCGCTATTTCGGCGCCGATTCGTGATCCAGCCCCCATGGGGTTAATTCCAGGTACCGTTAGGAAGGGCAGGCTGTGCCCTTCCAAACGGTGCCTGTATTAACCCCCTGCACGCTTGCAATCGAGAGGGAGAGAGGTCCGAAGGACCTCACCCCTCCCTTTCAGGCGCCTCCTCTGCACATGCGGGGGGCGCCTGAATTAGGTGTCATCGCACCTCCGCGATGACACCTAATTAGGCTGGCAGTGGTTCCGGGTGCTGGGCTGACATCGAGGATGTCAGCCCGCACCGGGGGACCCAGCGATCGGCCGGAACCCGGCCGATCGCTGGCCCCAAAGGGAGGACACGCTCAGCGCGTCCACCGCAAGGAACGTTACCTGCGGGTTGACGCGCTGAGCGCGTCCTCCGCAGCGGAGGGGTTAAAGGGACAGTGAGCTTTCCATGAAATAAGGGTTAAAAATAAAAACGAAAAATTTCTTCAAATATCGTGCCTAGGAGGTCCCCATAACCTGTCCGTGAAGTGGCGGATTTGTAGAATGTATAGAAACATTTAAAAAAAAAAAAAAATCACATTTCAAATGACGGTAAACGGTTTTCCTTTAATCTATTCATAAACAACTGCTTGGGGCGGCAGCCTGTATGAAAAGACATTTTAGGACACAGAACAAGTTTAGTGATTTTTGGGCTAAATTATTGTGAAACTTACGCAGCCTTTGGATGAAAGTAAGAATAGGTGCTTTAAAATTGGGCCTTTAGTGTCGGCAACAGTGACGTCACACCGTAACCCCTCTGTGGTATTGTGGAAGAGTGCAGGGTTGGACCATGCGGTCCAATATTAAAATGATATGAATCTGGTACAGGTGTCAGTGCAGCCAAATATTGTGCCTTTGGTGGCAGCAAGTGCCTTCACACCGTAACCCTTTTGTGGTATTGTGGAAGAGTGCAGGCTTGGACCCTGCGGTTCAAAAAATGAAAATGATATACATCTGGTACAAGCGTCAGTGCAGCCAAATATTGTGCCTTTGGTGGCAGCAAGTGCCTTCACACCGTAACCCTTTTGTGGTATTGTGGAAGAGTGCAGGGTTGGACCCTGCGGTTCAAAAAATGTAAATGATATAAATCTGGTACAGGGGTCAGTGCAGCCAAATATTGTGCCTTTGGTGGCAACAAGTGCCTTCACACCGTAACCCCTTTGTGGTATTGTGGAAGAGTTCAGTGGTGGAGGTTTTGTGAATGCAGAAGACATCCCGATCTATTCCGTTACATCAGCATCAGGGGATTGATAGATGCTAATCCAGGACTGATTCATTTTTATAAATGTCAGCCGGTCTACAGAGTCGGTGGATAGACGCACTGTTTTTTGCCTGTGACAAGACCTCCAGCAGCACTAAACGTCCTTTCAGAAAGCACACTGGATGAAGGGCAACCTAGTAGCTGCACAGCATATTGGCTAAGTTCTGGCCAGTGATCCAATCTCAACACCCAGTAAGCCAGTGGATCATCTGCTGGAAAGGTATCCAGGTCTGCCATTGCCCCAAGGTAGTCCTGCACCATATGGTGAAGACGCTGGCAATGGGTGCCTACATTTGACGTCCCTGGGCGTCGTGGACTAAAAAATTTAAAAAGGCATCAGTCATACAACCCCGGCCTTCACCACTGTTCCTCCGATCATCTGCAGCCTCAGAAGCACCTGTGTCATCACTTGGTAACCTACCAGTGCCTGGAAAAGTTTTACACAAGTATCGCTTTAGAGCGTCCTCAAGTTTTTTCATCCTGTGCTCCCTCTGTGCGGGCAGGATGAGCTCTGCAACTTTACCCTTGTATCGTGGATCAAGAAGGCTTGCCAACCAGTAATGATCCCTCTCCTTGATAGCATGAATCCTGGGGTCCTTTACCAGGCTTTGCAGGATAAGGTAGGTTGGAGGTGGCATTAGCTTCCGAGTCTTCCTGGTCAGTGAGGAGGATGACCCCATCGTGCACTTCCTTCTCCCAGCCACGTACTAGTCCTTGTGTTTCTAGGCACACAAAAGCTTCCCTTGAGGAATCCCCACCTTCAATGCCCCCACTACTTAAATATTCCTCCTCCTCCTCTGTCTGATCTGAGGAGGACCCGCTGGAATGCTGTCTGCGGAAAGACTGGGGCCTTGAGAGCTAGGGAAGGCCTCCTCTTCCTCCCACTGCTCTGCCTCTAGAGCACATCTATAATTCCCCACAGAGTGGGCTCCAGCAGGAACACTAAAGGAATTGTGTCACTGATGCATGCACTGTCCCTGCTCACCATCCTCGTTGCCTCCTCAAATGGTGACAGTACAGTGCATGCATCCTTGATCATCAGCCACTGCGGGGGGGGGAACAAGTTGACCTGAACCTGTCCTTGTGCCATACTCACACAGGTACTCGTTGATGGCCCTCTGCTGCTTGTGCAGACGCTGCAGCATTGCTAATGTCGAGCTCCACCTGGTGGGCATGTCACAGATCAGATGGTTTGTGGGAAGGTGGATTTCTCTCTTTGAATTTCTGCCAGGCGAACGCTTGCTGGGAATGACCATCTGAAGTGGCTGCAGACTTTTCTGGCCTGGCTGAGAAGCTCTGCCAGCCCGGGGTACCTGGTTAGGAAACACTGTACCACCAGATTTAGGACGTGTGCTAGGCATGGTACATGCGTCAACTTACCCAGGCATAGGGCAGAGAGAAGGTTGCTGCCATTATCACAGACAACCATTCCCAGCTGAAGCTGGCATGGTGTTAACCATCTCTGCACCTGCCCCTGCAGAGCTGACAGAATTTCTGGCCCAGTGTGGCTCCTGTCCCCTAAACAAACAAGTTCAAGCACAGTATGGCATCTTTTTGCTTGAGCCATTGCGTAGCCCCTGTCACGCGTCGGTTTAATTGCGACTACGCCAGAGACAGAGAAGGAGGAGGAGGAGGAGGAAGAAGAGGGAGAGGTGGTGATGGAGCCGACAGACCTCATACAAGCAGCTTTCTGGATGTGTGGTGGATGAACAAGCTCCAGCACAGAGCCCCGTCTTGGATCCCTCCCAGCTGCAATCAGAGTTACCCAGTGTGCCGTGAAGGAAATGTAACGGCCCTGTCCATGCTTGCTGGACCACGTGTCTAAAGTCACATTCACCTTGCTGCTGACTGCCTTTCCCAATGACTCCATAACATTGTCTTCTATGTGCTGGTATAGTGCTGGAATGGCCTTCCGTGAAAAGTAATGGCGTTTTGGAACCTGCCACTGTGGTACAGCACATTCAGCAAATTCAAGGAAGGAAGCAGAGTCCACCAGCTGGAAAGGCAGCAGCTGTAATGCCAGTAATTTTGCTAAGCTGGCATTTAGACGCTGTGCTTGAGGATGGTTGGGACTATATTTTTTCTTATGCTGCAGCAGCTGTGGCAACGTAATCTGACTGCGTAAATCTTCAGATGATGGGATGCTGTCACATTGTGAGGAAGGACCTGGTACATCCATTACTGTAGCATCATCCCTGTCAGTGGAGGTTGGAGTCAATGACATGGCAGGACATATAGTGGGGGTAGAGACAGGTGCGGAGGACCTATGCAAAGTTTTGCGCCAATGGGATGCGTGGCAGGTGGTCATATGTCACCTCAAGCATGTGGTACCCAAGCGTCCATTGTCTTTCCCACGCTCGAGCCTCATCTGACACAGATTACAAACAGCAACGGTGCGGTCTGCTGCATATTTCTTAAAGAACTCCCAGACAGCATAGTTCCAGGATGTGTGCTTTGAGACAACAGCGCTCTGCACCTGAGCAGCTCTGACATCTGATGCCTTGGACTGGCTAGTGCTACGGTTGGTCATAGAGGATGTTGTGCCTCGTGTTTGATGTGCCTCCTCCTCCCCCTCACTTGACTCCTCTGTTCGATCAGGCACCCAGTTGGAGTCAGTGACCTCATCATCATTGTCATGACCCCAATGAAACAAGGAAACTGGATAAACATGGAGCTGCATTTATATGGAAAAAAATATATTTTTTGTATTTTTTTAATTATTTTTTTGTAAAAAAATTTAAATATAGTTAAATATAAATAATAAGTTAAATATTCTGCAGCTGAACATTTTATGTTGCTGACTACTGAATTTATTGACTTCTTAACCACCAAGGGACTTTCCATAAAACCACTGGCGGGTCCCAGTGGTTTTATGGAAACCACTTTCCAGTCTGTACAATGTTACAATGTACAGACGTTTCCCTGCTGTACATTTACACTGGCAGTAATCCCTGACAGGCTGAGGGCTCCCTCTACTGGCCAAAAAGAACTACTACATTTATAATACAGTTTGGGTTTCGTGTTTCCTTGAAGGGAAAACAGATCTCAAAGCTTTTCAAGCAATTTCAACACACCAGCTGTCATGTCAGATGTTTTGAAACTTTGCATTGATCCAGAAGGAGACCAGATCAAGTTTAATCGATAAAGGGCTCCTGTAGGAGGTTTTGAAGATCTACAGGGTAATTCAAAGAGAAACGAAAAGTCACAACACATTCGGGGACTTTTTATTCTCTTCACTTTAGTGCGATTTGGCGATTCCATTTCGACGACCCTGCGGTGGATTCAGCAAGCACTAGAGGGCCGTCGTAGTGCAGAAAAAGCCGCCACAAACCCGCCGAACACTCACCGCAAAACCTGGCGAACGCAGACGAAACCTGCAAAAACATCTGGATTAACCCCACTGAACACACCGGAGAAACCCAAGCAGCCGCCGATCACAGCGCAGAGCAGCCGTCGGAAAAAGCCGAGACCGCAGATGGATGGAGTGAAAAAAAAAAACAGTACGCTTGAATGTTTGAAAAGTGAAACGCTGTTTGCAAAGAAACAACAGAACGAAAATGTCTGAAATTTACATATAAGATACAATTAATGATAATAAAAAGGGTTGATACAGAAAAAAGAAAAAACGATTTAAAAAAAAAACGAAAAAAATTATTACTAAAAAATCCCGAAAAATGCCTTAAAGATCCTAAAAAATCTATGAATAAAGAGACTTTTTACTGCAGAATATTATAATCAACGGTTTATTAGATATTGTATTAAAATGGGAATATTTTTAACATTGAAGCCTATGGGATTTGCCTGAATAAACCTGTTGAATGAAACCACCGAACAGCATGGCAATTCGGCAACTTTTCACTGTTGTTCTTTGTTCTCTGAATAGACGAAGCATTGCTTCTCTATGAGGATTTCACTGCCCTCGAACAGGCACCGTATGTGCAGGCAATTCGCCAACATTTGGTGAACCGCCTGCTCTCTGAATAGCCGAATGGCCAGGAAAAGTAACCGTAAGCTGAATTTCTCTGTTCGGTCACCTTTCAGCCACAATTCGGATCTCTTTGAATAACCCTGCTAGTATACTTGATCATAGTAGTGAATGGGCTAAAAAAGTAACAATATAGAAATAGTTTTAAACAAAATATGTTTTTTTGAGGAGTATTTTTGGTATCCTGAAAATGCAACATCTAGTAAAGCTTTTATTTAGACCTCATGGTTCTCTGCCTTCAAATATTCAACTGCTTAGTAAATAATGATAAGGCTGAAGGAAGTGTTAACGTGTGCTATTCACATCTTTCCATGTGATGCAAATATTCAGGAGTCTTTTGCTTTGTATAAATACAACATAATGCCCTGATTCAAAGGGGGCTTTGTCAGTTCTAATATACATTTTTTTAAAGTACTAAAATTAATAATAACTGTTACTGTGAATTTCCTTCACGTTTATAAAAGTTGCATGCTGCATGTCTGCCTGGAAACTTTCTGGCCTCCACACTATTCTTTTTTCAGCAGCATTCGGCGTTAAGAAGGATACCTGGACATATTAATGATACGGAAGCCCCACGAGATACTCCTGCAGGCCAGAGATTGCGCTAGCGTGGCTTCGGGCCATGGTACTAATTTGCTGCTCCCAAAAGATGAGCACAACGCAGAACTAGAGAAAACCTTAAATTTTTCATCTGGATTGGGAATCTGCCCGCAATATTCACAGGCAAAGTCTGCTGTTGGCATCCAAAATAACAAAGGAGATCTTGCGTTCCCCTCCGTGGAGGGACAGGCCGTCGTATATATTTTATAAAGATCTAATGTAGGATAATATTAAATAATGTTCCATATACATTATATCAATTATTGCATATTCTGATGGTTTTATTATTATTATACTTTATTTATAAAGCGCCATCATATTACGCAGCGCTGAACAATGGGCATGATATAGACAGGGATACAATACATTGAGACTGAACAACATTTGATAAACCAATACATGAGGAAACGAGGGCCCTATTCCCGTGGTAACTCACAATCTAGAAGGGTTGGTGGTGGAAACAAGAGGAGAGGACTGCAATGTGAGAGTGATGGACTGGTTGAAGCAGTGATCTGTATTAGTGAGTTGTGTGGCAGGCTTCCCTGTATAGGAATGTCTTATACTGTACGAGAGGGAGAGCTGTAGATAGTGGAGGGGCTGGTGTCCTGTCCCCACTCCACGTACCCCCGGGGTCTATGTGCAGCTTAACAGGCAGGTAAACCTCTCCTACGAGTCAATGAACGGGACCGGTTTGCAGTCTGAAGGTTTTATTAACACGTTGTAGGAATGTGGTAAAACTATAGGAAAACAGAAATATACGATATAAAGATACAGAATATATACGTGTTTTACATAGATATTAATACAAGACAGGATGAGTCCATATAAACTGTGGGGGTTTTATAACTAGGCCGGACTAAAACTACATGAAAAGCAGCTGGCTGCAATGTAAGGGTTTACAAATTTACAGCACATAAGGTGCTTCTAAAGCTGAGGGAAGCTGTAAGGTGACTGGGAGGAATTTAGACAATAACCTTACCGACGATGCTTTCAATAGGGGGAGAGATTGTAATGAGGTGTTCCTTCCAGCTCCTGTGGTGAAGGAAATGGTGGCCTCTCTCCCACAATCCCCTGTAATAGTGAGGGAAGCACATGACTTAGCCTATAGGAATTCTGGGAAGGCTGAGTACCAGGGTGCTGTAAAAATAATCGGCCACTAGATGGCTCTCTAAACACATTACATTTTACATTTCTGTTCTGAAGGCAGCACACTCCCCGCTTGGTGTCGATAGACTTCTGAAGAAAACAATAAAATGAGTTCAGTTACTGGTCTGAGAAATAACTTGGTCTCATTCTGCTTGTATATCTTGACTTCGGCTTTACGGACCTTTCCATCATCACTCGGGAGTGTTTTCGTAATCAGGCCTAAAGGCCACTCGTTTCTGTGCGACTGGTGATCTTTCATAAGCACAATGTCGCCAGGTTTAAGATTAGGTTTGGTGGTTTGCCATTTTCTTCTTGGTTGTAAGGTTGAGATGTACTGTTTCCTCCACCTGTCCCAAAAGGTATCGGCAAGGCTTTGTACTTGTCTCCATTGACGTTTATAGAGGTCTTTAGTACTGAAGTCACCAGTTGGAGCAGCAGTGGTGCTAGTCTTCTGAGTAAGCAGCATAGTTGGGGTGAGGATTGCTGGATCTTCAGAATCAGTGGAGATTGGAGTCAGAGGTCTAGCGTTTATAATAGCGGAGACTTCTGCCATGAAAGTAACTAGGCACTCATGAGTAAGTCTTCCAGTACTTACTTGTAAGAAAATGGAATCTAGGATCCTTCGTGCTATGCCAATCATCCTCTCCCAGGTTCCTCCCATGTGAGAAGAATGCGGTGGGTTAAAGGTCCAAGTGCAGCCTTGTTCACTCAAATATCTCTCTACGCGGATGACATCAACATTTGAAGAAATCTGTAGTTCTTTAGCTGCTCCTACAAAGTTTGTACCTCTGTCAGAGCGAATGTGTTTAACAGGGCCTCTTATAGCGATGAAACGCCTGAGAGCGTTTATGAAACTAGAGGTGTCCATTGATTCGATCACCTCTATGTGGACAGCTCGGATGGTCATACAGGTGAATATTACTGCCCAGCGTTTACTGCTGGCGCAACCTCCTCTTGTGTGTCGGGCGGAGACGGACCATGGACCAAATACATCAAGGCCGATGTTGGTGAAAGGAGGAGCTGTGCTAAACCTGTCGGAAGGAAGATTGGCCATCTTTTGTGTTTGAAAAATACCACGTAGTTTACGACAAGTAACACATTTAAAAATAAATCTGCTCACACATCTTTTTGCTCCAACTATCCACAGTCCAGCAGCTCGTAAAGCCTCTTCTGTAAAAAGTCGTAGCTGATGTTTTACCTGATCGTGATAGTGTTGTACGAGCAAAGAAGAGATGTGATGACAACCAGGGATCAATACAGGATGCTTCTCTGAAAAGTCTATGCTAGCTTCCTTAAGACGACCTCCTACTCTTAGCAAGCCGTCTTCATCGATGAATGGATCGAGTTTCTTGAAACCACTGTCTTTAGGAAGAGATCTCTGATTAGTGATACAGTCAATTTCGTTAGTGTAGATTTCTTGTTGTGCTGTACGGATAATTATATTTCTTGCCTGTTCCAATTCAGTTGCTTTGTAGGCACTGTTACAGCGGTGCCAACCTTTACAGTCCTTTAATTCTGCGGGTGTAGTATTCCTGGAAGAACGAACTACATGTATTAAGCAAGCGATGCCCCTAACAAGTGACCTCCAGGTAGAGAACTTGTTGAATCTGAGAGATCCGAGCTGGTTGCTTGACGTCACTGTGTGTAGTGTAGACACCTGAGGGCGGACTTCTTCATCCGTATCTATATCTACCAGTTGAAATGTGTGACAGTCAGAAGTGGTATTCTGAGAATTATGTAAGAATGCAGGACCTGTAAGCCATGTTGAGTCTTTTAGATTGTTAGCGGCAACAGATCTGGTTGCATGGTCTGCGGGGTTGTGGTCGGTAGGTACGAAATGCCATTGTTTTGGGTAAGTGGATCTTCTGATTCTTTGTACCCTGTTGCTGACGTAAACATAGAAACGTCTGGATTTGTTGCTGATGTAACCCAAGACTACTTTGCTGTCTGTGTAGAACTCAGCGTCTTTAATCTCTATGTTCAATTCTTTGGTGATCAGTTCAGCTAGTTCCACTGCCAGTACGGCAGCGCAGAGTTCCAGTCTAGGTATTGTATGTTCTGGGAGTGGTGCAAGTTTCGCTTTTCCCATGATGAATCCTATATGACATTGTTCTTCGATGTCTACAGTCTTTAGATAAGCTACTACAGCAATTGCTTTGACAGATGCGTCTGAGAAAACACAGAGGTTTTGTGTTCGAACTTCTGAAGAGGGCACGGGGGCATATGGACGTGCAATGTGAACTCTGGCCAAAGCTGTTAGAGAGTTTTTCCACTCCATCCACAAACC
This sequence comes from Leptobrachium leishanense, assembly GCA_009667805.1. NCBI lineage: Eukaryota > Metazoa > Chordata > Amphibia > Anura > Megophryidae > Leptobrachium > Leptobrachium leishanense. The sequence goes on from CM019070.1 coordinate 137,966,031, forward strand.
CTTTTTCTCAGTGGGGAGCGGGTCATCCCAGTCTTTTGTCTCCCAGGTAAGATCTCTGAGTATTGCTTTACCTTGAATGGTGACGGGAGCTGCAAATCCTAGGGGATCGTAAAGGCTGTTTATAACGGACAGGGTACCCCTGCGGGTGTATGGTTTTTCTTCTGGACTGACTTGAAAGGTAAAGGTGTCACTATTTAAGTCCCAAAGCAGACCAAGGCTCCGTTGAGTAGGGAGGACGTCAGTACCTAGGTCTAAATCTTTCAGATCATTAGAATGGTCTTGGGAAGGGAAGGCTTTAATTACCCTTTTGCTGTTAGAAGAAATTTTGTGAAGTCTCAAGTTTGAGTGGGAGAGCATACGTTGAGTTCTTTTTAGGAGACTGATAGCAGCCTCATCTGTGGGCAGTGATTTTAAACAGTCGTCTACATAGAAATCCTTATCTACAAAGTGTCTAACGTCTGCCCCGTATTTCGCTTCTCCTTCCTTAGCGGACTGTCTGAGTCTATAAATAGCAACTGCAGGAGAGGGGCTGTTACCAAAGATGTGTACCCGCATACGGTACTCCATGATATCTTTGGAGGGTTCGTTATCTTTAAACCAAAAGAATCTCAGGAAATTTCTGTGTTCTTCTTTAACAAAGAAGCAGTGAAACATCTGTTGAATGTCGGCCATAAATGCAACTGAATCTTTACGAAACGGAGGAGTACTCCTATGAGTCTGTTATTAAGGTCGGGACCTGACAGTAAGACATTGTTTAAGGAGACACCCTCATGTTTGGCACTAGAGTCGAACACTGCTCTAATCTGTCCTGGTTTCTTTGGATGGTATACTCCAAATATGGGTAGGTACCAGCACTCTTCACCGTCAGTTAAGGTAGGTGCTACTTCTGCATGACCGTTCTCAAGTATTTTCTCCATGAAGCTGAAAAAGTGTTTTTTTATTTCTGGCTTTCTTTGAAAACTGCACCTAAGAGACACAAAGCGTTTATAGACTTGTTCTCTGTTGTTAGGCAAACGTTGTCTTTGGGGTTTAAAGGTTAGAGGCGTGACCCAACTGTTAGAGTCATCCTTAACTATTCCCTGTTCCATGATCTCTAAGAACAACCTATCTTCAAAGGACGTAGCTACCTGGTAATCTGTTTTAGTGCTGAGAAATACTGAGGACCCTAGGTTACCTTGGTCACTGTCACAGTAAGGGTCTACGGTAGATTTGGGCAGATAGGTGTTATGTGGTAGCTCTTTTACAAGGAATCGATTTTGGCATGGTTGAAAAAGGGAGGGGCGCCCGTTCTCTAGAGTCTTGGTTAACATGTTGCTGACTGAGGTGGGTTTGTGTACGCTTCCCAAACAAACATCTCCTATAATAACCCATCCTAAATCAAGTCTTTGGGGCATAGGGAGCATTGTGAGGGCCATTAATCTGATCTCTAACTTTGTGAACTTGTAAGATATCTCTCCCAAGGAGTAGGACTATCTGAGCTTGGGGGTCTAGTACTGGTATAAGGTGAGCTATGCGTTTTAGACGAGAGTGGTGTACTGCAGCATCAGGGGTGGGAATCTCAGCTCTATTATCTGGAATCTGGTTACATTCGATTACAGTAGGTACAGTAGGTAGCAGAAGGCGTGTCTGGCCATCTATAGACTCAACTTGGAAACCTGTAGCTCTTCTCCCCGCCGTCTCGACTGTACCTGCACAAGTCTTTAAGGAGTAAGGAGAGATAGGGCCTTTAATGTTGAAGATGTCAAAGAAGGTGGATCTCGCTACAGATTTGTTACTTTGGTCATCTAGGATTGCGTAGGCACATACAGCTTTATCCTTGCAACCTGTTGGGTACACTTTGACTAGACAGATTTTTGAACAAGACCTACCGCCTATGACTCCTTTGCAGACTTCAGTACATTGTGCGGTAACTGCTGGTGTACCTATTTCGGTGTTTATTCCTTCTTCACTATGCTCCTGGGTATTGTCGGCTTGAGTTAAAATACGTGGAGGTGGCCCAGGGTGTAGGGCTGCGTTATGACTTGTACTGTCACATTCTCTGCATTTTACACTGACCTTACAGTCTCTAGCAAAGTGAGACGTTGAGGAGCAACACTTGTAGCAGATATTGTTCTCCCTGAGGAAAGTCTTGCGGTCCTCTATGGGTTTCTCTCTGAAGCCTCTGCCTTTCAGAAGAGGATGTGGCTTCCTGTGTAGGGGACACTGCCGGCTAGGGTCTTTATCTTCCAAGTAGGGAGAGGTTGATGGCCTGTGGAAGGAATCTGTAGAGGAAACATTAGTTTTATGGACTATCACTGGCGTTTTATGGTATCTTAGACCGGAAGGAGCAGCATGAGACAGTATAAAATCAAAGCTGGAATCATTCCTAATTCTTGCTTGTTGATTTACAAAGTCCACAAACACATCAAAGGGAGGAAATGATACCTTGTGCATTTGTTTGTAATTGGAACCATGTGCGACCCACCGCTCCTGGAGGTTGTAGGGGAGCTTTTGGACTATAGGGTTGACACCTCTTGCTGTGTCAAGGAAAGTAAGTCCAGGCAAATCTCCTTCTGCTTTGGCTACCTGCAGTTCCATGAGCAGGTCACTTAGTTCTCTAAGTTTCTGATAACCTTTACCAGATATTCTAGGGAAGTCATCAATTCTTTTAAATAGGGCATTTTCTATTGCCTCTATTGAGCCATAGCACTCTTCAAGTCTTTCCCAGATCCTTCTAAGGCCTGTCTCTGGGTAGTTTATATTTATTGCTCTTATACGTTTAGCATGTTCTGAGGACTCATTTCCGAGCCAATTAACTAGGAGATCTAACTCTTCGCTGTATGACAGGTCTAAGTCTCTGATTACATTCTGAAAGGTAGACCACCAGGCTCTGTAGCTTTCTGGGTGATCATTGAACTTTACAAGTCCTTTGGTGATTAGCTCACGCCGTGAGAGGAACTTTGCAAAGTCCATAGTAGCTTGGCTATTACTAGAATAGGGCGGCAGTGCATTGTTAGGAGGGTGGAGTGTGTAACAATACCTTTGAGGAGTCTCTGATTTAGGCCGGTTAACATCATACCGTTTCGGTGTGAAAGACGTCTCTGTGCGCTGGAATGGAGGCTGATTTCCTTGTTGCGCAAAGAAGTCACCACAGGCAGTGTCGCTCGGCTCTGCGTTCTCCTGTCTGAAGTGCTGAACTTCGGGGTCGACTGTTTGTTGCTTTGTTTGCTGCGTTTGGTTTGTCGCTCTGATGACATCTATTGATTCTTGTGCAGGCTGAAGATTGCTGCTTGATTTGGAGTATTGATAGACGTACTCCGCTGTACGTTGTAGCGTGTCCTGGTGATCCTCTCCTGGACCGAGCATGCTGCTGCATCCGCTATGCTTGCTGGTGGGGTGCGTAGCTGCTTCTAGAGCCTCTGCTTCGGCTATGGCCGCTGCCGCTTCCTTCTCTACTGCCAGCTTCTCTAGGTTGATTTCCAAAAGAGCTCTCTCTTTTTTTTAGCTGCATCTCTTGTTCTGCAAAGGTGGCACGTGCTTTTGCGGCTTCGGCCTTAGCGCGAGCAATGGCGGCTGCTTCGCTAACAGACGATTTGATAGAGTAGCCCGATCGGGACCTTGTCTTGTATGAAGACGCCTGACTTTGTGACATGGTTTGACTGTTTAAAGGTTGCAGGTTGTCGTATGCAGGTAACCGCGTTGACAGTAGTTGGCCTCTGTACAGTCCGATCTCTCATCCGCTTCATATCTGTGCGTTGTTTCACGTTTCGCGCGTCTTCTCTGCGCGTCGGTTACTTTTCGCGTGTCTTGTATGCTCGTCGTTTTACTGTCCTGTCCCCACTCCACGTACCCCTGGGGTCTATGTGCAGCTTAACAGGCAGGTAAACCTCTCCTACGAGTCAATGAACGGGACCGGTTTGCAGTCTGAAGGTTTTATTAACACGTTGTAGGAATGTGGTAAAACTATAGGAAAACAGAAATATACGATATAAAGATACAGAATATATACGTGTTTTACATAGATATTAATACAAGACAGGATGAGTCCATATAAACCGTGGGGGTTTTATAACTAGGCCGGACTAAAACTACATGAAAAGCAGCTGGCTGCAATGTAAGGGTTTACAAATTTACAGCACATAAGGTGCTTCTAAAGCTGAGGGAAGCTGTAAGGTGACTGGGAGGAATTTAGACCATAACCTTACCGACGATGCTTTCAATAGGGGGAGAGATTGTAATGAGGTGTTCCTTCCAGCTCCTGTGGTGAAGGAAATGGTGGCCTCTCTCCCACAATCCCCTGTAATAGTGAGGGAAGCACATGACTTAGCCTATAGGAATTCTGGGAAGGCTGAGTACCAGGGTGCTGTAAAAATAAACGGCCACTAGATGGCGTCTCTAAACACATTACATTTTACATTTCTGTTCTGAAGGCAGCACAGCTGGTGGTACAGAGGCAGGAGTTCCATTTTAGGATGAATGCAGAGTAAAAGAGTAGAAGAGACAGGGAGAGCATTGTGCAGCAGTATGTGGACCTTGCAGTTCCCTAATTCCAGGAGAGGGGAGGGGGAGCTGGTGCCCAGAAAAACACTGCAGAGCTTGCATGGGAGAGACCAGAAGCCTGGGATTAGTAAGAGTAATTAGAGAGAGAAGTGGAGACAACTGGAAAGGATTCCTGAAATTAGAGGCCGGTCCTGGGGGGGGGACTGCCAAGTGTGGAAATGAAGTTTGGTCTGTGTGTTTCTGTGTGAAAAGGAAATTAGTACAGGTAAGTGTCTTGGGGTCAGAGGCCTTTGTAATGGGGGGGCACTAGTGAAATACTATCTAAAAATGCGGGATTTTAGAGGATTTTAATCTATATTAAAGCAATCTTTCAAACTATTTTGAATGTTGAACCAGCAAAAAAAACGTACTAAATAAATAAAAATTCTAAATACAAGGATATATAATATATAAAAACTAATTGTATTTTATGTAAAGAATTAGTTTTTGTGTTTCTTTATGGTCTTTATGGTGGATATTTAACTGTTTTAGCACCAGTAATGAGCAACCCAGGAGTGAGAAAGCCTGTGTTCATTTAAATTATATGTATATGTCCATTGTATGTTCGTATGATACATTAACACTTTGATCACCAAAGTTGAGTTAACTCGATTTTTCACTGTAATACACTGGAAAGCAATCATTAGCATATTTAGACCTCTTATGACCACATATCTTTAAGTCAGGATTAGTGTACCCCTGCAAAAAATGTACCCCTGTAAAGAGTGTGGACTCATATCCCTATGTATTACTGTAAAAGAAACTGCAAAGAGCAGCTCCAAACCTCACAGTAACAAAAAGTTCAAAAACTTTGCTGCTGTGTTGCAATAACCAAGAAGAGGGCAGAATACAGGGAGAGCTCTGTAGTCACTCTCTGCTGTACAGGGATACGATTCAGGGGGTTATAATGACTGAAAATCCCTGTACAGAACAGATAAAAGATGTTACTGTAATGTCCGTATACAGGCATTATGCCACATCCAGATACTATCAGGGTTATTCAGAGAGAGGTGAAAAGCAGGAGAATGACTGGAGAAGTGAAAATTCTAGGTCAAAATAGTCAAACCAGAAAAATTCTCCCATATAACTCACTTTGCAAATCGGCTACTTAGTCTAGATTGTTCATTCGCCTGGCAATTCTCCTGGTTTTCACCTCTCTCTGAATAACCCTGTATGTAACATTCTATTGGTATTTGCTGCATTGCTAATAATCTCATTATGAGCACTACAAAACCCCATAAGCAGGAGATCTGTCCATTTAATTATCACAATGTAGGTATGTGACACAAAGGCCATCTCTGCCTCTATGCTGACAATGCAGACTCCGTGTGAACTTGTGTAAGATAAGTGACACCATCTAGAATCTCAGAATCTTTCGTCCCAGCAATATTTCTGTAAAGGACACAGGAATAGATGAAAAATTATACATTTTTAAATAAATTATAAATATACATTATTTTAATTTTTTAACCACTTTAGAACAAGAATTTCTGTGCAAAATTTATATTTATATATATATATATATATAATTGTCATCTTTGCATTTCAAGTTTGAAATAAATCTTATATTATGGTTTTCAACAAAAAAATTGGTTGGCAGTGAAGGGGTTAATGTGCCAAACCTCAGTCCTAGTTTGGGATAGCCACACTGAGAAAGATGTGTGTCTCAATGTATCATTCCTGGTAAAATCCTTTATAAATAAATGTGAAGATGTGTTTCAATCAGCAGGATAACGCCTTATTTAGAAGTTTAATATATATATTTTTTGTTTTTAAGGCTTGACATTTAAGAATTACGATTAAACGCATAGATACAGGAAATAAAACATATTTTAAGAAGAAAAAAAGGAAATATACGTTCGGTGACTTTTCTTTCTCTTCAATTCGGCTTGATTCGGCGTTCCCATTTCGGCGACCCTGCGGTGTATTCAGCAAGCACCACAGGGTCGTTGTAGCGCAGGGAACAGCCGCCGAAAACCTGCCGAACACTCACCGCAAAACCCAGGCGAATGCACACTTAAACTCGCAAAAACATCTGGAATAACCCCGCCGAAGACGCCGGAGAAACCCGAGCAGGACCCGAGCGCAGAGCTGCCTCAGGAAAAAACCCGACACCGCAGACGAATGGAGTGAAAAAAAAAAACAGTTTGCTTTAATGTTTGAAAAGTGAAACGCTGTTTGCAAAGAAATTACTGAGTGAAAATGTCTGAAATTTACATATGAGGTCCAAGGAATGATAATAAAAAGGGCTGTTACAGAATAAACGATTTAAAAAAAAACAGAAAAAAAAAAATGTTTGCAAAAAAAATCCCAAAAAATGCCAAAAAGGTCCTAAAAAAATCTAAAAATAAAGAGACTTTTTACTGCAGAATATTATAATCAACGGTTTATTAGATATTGAATTAAAACGGGAATATTTTTAACATTGACGCCTATGGGATTCGCCTGAATAAACCTGCCGAATTAAACCACCGAATGGCAGGTCATTTCGGCAACTTTTCACTACTGGTTTTTGTTCTCTGAATAGATGAAGCATTGCTTCTCTATGGGGATTTCACTGCCCTCGAACAGGCACCGAACAGGCACCGTATGTGCAGGCAATTCGCCAGGATTTGGTGAATTGCCTGCTCGCTGGATAGCTGAATGGCCAGGAAAGGTAACCGTACGCTGAATTTCAGTATTCGGTTACCTTTCTCCAGCAATTCGGAGCTCTTTGAATAACCCTGATAGCCACTGACACAGAAAACATTCTGAAGCCGGCAAAGATCATGGAGACGAGATATTGTAAAGTTATAAATTCAAGGATGAGAACTGGATAAGGTCAGTTTATTTGAAATATTATATACAAAATAAAAACAAATAAATACAGTAATGCCAACTCATGTACAGCCTAGTGTTACATATTGTATTTTTACTTTTCTTTTTTTTACCTCTTTCATCCCAGCAAAGCATTGTGATGCCTGTGGCTATACTTATATTCAGGACGCCCCGAGGCACAGAGACTGAAGCTACCGTACTGGAATCTTTTTGTATTTCTTTATAAAATAAATGTTTTACGTGTAGGTGTGTTGGTGGCAGGAAAGACAAGAGGGTTTATTCAGAGAGGTCCGAAATTCACTGGAATGTAACCGGACACTGAAATTCAGTGTACAGTGACATTTCGGGGTCATTCGGCTATTCAGAGAGCAGGCAGTTTGCTGCATTGTGGCGAATTGCCTGCACGTACGGTGCTGTTCGGTTCAACGACAGTGAAATCCCCCATAGAAAAGCAATGGGTAATCTATACAGAGAACATGGAACAGCAGTGAAAAGATGCCGAAATGCCCTGCTGTTCGGTGGTTTCATTCGGTAGATTTATTCAGGCGAATCCCATAGTCTTCAATGTTCAAAAATTATTCCCGAAGTTTTAATTCAATATTAATAAACCTTTATTATTTTATTCGAATATAGTAATAATCTGTTTATGCATTGTTATTGTGCAGCAAAAAAAGGTCTCTTTATTTTATTATAAGTTTTTTTAGGATCTTTTAGCATTTGTCAAGGTGGTTTTTTTCTGGCAGAATAACATTTTCCGTTATTTTTATGTTTTTTTTTTTTTTTTTTTTTTATTGTAATAAAGTTTTATTGTTTTTACACACGTATTTTACATGACATTAAGTGCATTACAACATAATCAGGCAGCTATGTAGTATTTGTGACATATGCATCTGATGGTAGACACGCAGGTTACAATACTGCGGTCCTCCTGACGGTTTTTGGTCATGTAAACATATAAAATACCAATTTAAAATATCAATTAAAACAGAAACAGAAAAATAAAAAAGGGGGGGGAGGGATGAGGGAGGTAGGGCCTGTGACAGAGGGAGTGTGATAGGAAGGGGGGTATTAAGGAAGCGGACTTTCTCTTGCTATTTAGTTGCAGCCATGAGTGGTCCACTGGGGCTTAGGGTGGTGTGCTTGCTGGTGCAGACCAGTAGTACCAGCGCCTCAGATGTTTGGCGGTGGCGCCAGAGGATTGATGCAGCAGATCCTCCACATCTCTGGTACGTTGGACCTCATCCAGCCATTCCCGAAATGTTGGGGCTATCGCGGTCTTCCAGTGTCTAGGTATCACCGCTTTGGCGGCATTCAGCAGACGAATGTCAAGAGTGTTTCTGTAAGTGTCCACAGGTAGCGGTGTGTGGTGGAGCAGCATTGCTGCTGGTGTAAAGGAGGGTGGAGTGTCAGAGACCCTGCTAATGGCATCATGAACCAGTGTCCAGAAGGGTTGCAACACTGGGCAGGACCACCATATATGCAGTAAATCTGCTCGTTGCGATCCACATCTCCAGCAGGAAGCATCTGCTGTGTCCGAATATGTGGCAGTAGTGATGGGCGCCCTATACCAACGCGACAGCAGCTTATAAGCCGTTTCTTGTGTGCGAGTAGCAATAGAGCACCGGGTACTGAGCGCAAACATTTGGTCCCATTCTTCCTCTGTGAATGTCTGGTGAAGGTCCGATTCCCATTTCGCCACATACTGGGGCGTGGTGGGGGAAAGGTTTTGCAGGATACCATACATGGTCGAAATGCCATGTTGGGGAAGGGTCCTACGGGTAATCATTTGCTCAAATGCGGTCAGTGGGCGAGTGTATTTGTCTAAAGGAGCCAAGGAGCGGAGATATGTAATGAGACAGTGCATGTGAAATGTCGTAAGGAAGGAGTCAGGGTGGGCCAGTGGGATGTCCTTTGGGGCTTTAGGTCGGTCACCATCTATGTAGAGGCCAGGTAAGGGGGTCTGCGTCAAAGCCGCGTCAGGGAGAGGTAACAGTCGTGGCGAGAAGGCCGGTAACTGGTTGAGCGGTAGGAGTGGTGAAGGCCAGGGGGCCAAACGTGTGGACCTCTGCAGCCGCCGCCAGATGGCCATTGTGACTGAAACTGTCGGGTGTGTGGGGATATCAGTAAGGGCAGTGGTGCCTATAAGCCAAGGGAGGGAGGTGAGCGAGCGCCCTACCAACTCATGTTCCAACGCCACCCATTGTTTACCAGAGGCACCCAAGCTCCACTCCACCAGCCGCAGAAGGTGAACAGCCTGATAGTAGCGCTGCAGATGCGGCAGAGCCAGCCCCCCCCTAGAGCGAGGAGCCGTCAGCAGCGCCACCCTCAGTCTTGGTTTACGCCCGGCCCAGACATATCTAATAAAAAGAGATTGCAAGGATCGGAAGAAGGCAGTTGGGACATGTACCGGCAAAGTTTGCAATAAGTAAAGGACTCTTGGAAGAACATTCATTTTAAGGACATTTATGCGTCCAAACCATGTGATATGTGGGATGGCCCATCGAGTGAGATCTTTTTCCAGGACCCGAAGCAAAGGGACAAAGTTCGTGACATAAAGGTTTGATACCGCTGGGGTGAGGTGGACTCCGAGATATTTAAGAGACGAGGTACACCATCGAAAGGGGAATGTGGATTGAATATGTGTGCTGAGGGGGGCAGGTATTGAGATATTCAAAATTTCCGATTTTGACATATTAATTTTGTAATTACTGAGCGAGCCATATTCGCGTAGTAGTTCAATGAGTGAGGGTAAAGAAATCTGGGGCTGCTGCACAAAAAATAGCAGATCATCTGCATATGCCGCCACCTTATGAGTGTGGCGCCCAACACCCACACCATGAATGGAGGGGTTAGCCCTGATGGCTTGAAGGAGGGGTTCCAGGGATAATGCAAATAAAAGAGGGGAGAGGGGGCAACCCTGGCGAGTGCCATTTTTGATGTTAAAGGGGGGAGACAAGGTGCCATTCAAGTTGATGCGAGCGGTGGGTGAGTCATATAGGGCGGTTATCCAGCGTAGGGCTTTGGGGCCAAATCCCATATGATGCAGGGTCTGAAATAAGAAAGGCCAGTGTACCCTGTCAAACGCCTTCTCAGCGTCGGTGGAGAGGAGCAGGGTCGGGCCGGCACCAGGTCTCTGGGCAGCGTGAATCAGGTTGATAGCCAGCGTAGTATTATCACGTCCCTCCCTCCCCGGAATGAAGCCCGTCTGGTCAGGGTGGATCAGATGTCTCATATGGTTAGCAAGGCGCAGGGCAAGGACCTTAGCAAAAAGTTTTACGTCCTGATTCAGAAGGGAGATTGGTCTGTAGTTAGCACACAGGGCATGATCCTTGTCTGGTTTAGGGATCAATGTGATAGTGGCAGAGAGTGATTGTGGTGGCAGATGTGCTGTAGGTTCAGTCAGGCCATTAAAAGAAGCCAGCCAAGCGCGGGAGAGGAGTTTTTCGCAAGTTTTATAATACTTAAGGGTAAAGCCATCAGGGCCTGGGGTCTTACCCACTGGTGTTCGCTTGATCGCTTCATGCAGTTCTTCCGCAGTGATTGGGCCCTCTATAGATGACCTCATGTGTGGCGTCAGCTTTGAGCGTAAATGGGTGCGAAGGAAGCGCTGGGTGGTGTCCGGGGCCGTCTGATCGGGAGCCGTGGGGAGGCCATATAGCTTAGTGTAATAGTCATGGAAGAGGCCAAGCATATCTTTCGGGAGGGTAACGGTAGGGCCCTGTGGTGTGCGAAGGTGGGTGACATACAATGCCTGTCGGTGGGTTCGGAGGGCGTTGGCCAAAAGCCTACCGCATTTATTTCCATGTTCATGGAAGGTTTTGCGTACTGTCAGGAAGGCCTTCTGAGCCCTGTTATTAAAAAGAGAACGGAGCTGCGACCTCAGGTCTAATAATTCAGCGTAAGTGTCATCGTCGAAGTGCAGTTTATGGGAACGTTCCAAGGACGCTATGCGCTGCAAGAGGGACTCCTGCTCCGCAGTGCGTTCTCTCTTACGACGCGCGCCCTGCTGTATTAGGTATCCCCTAATGACGGCCTTATGAGTTTCCCAAATAATCTGCGGGGAGCAGTCAGGTGTGTCATTTTCCCTAAAGTAATTCTGTAGCGCGTCCTGTAGGCCTTCTTTAATCTGGGGGTCAGTGAGCAGGGATTCATTGAGGCGCCAAAGTTTCTCCCTTGGTCGGGCTAGGGGTGAGGAAATCGTGATCAGGACCGGGCAGTGATCTGACCAGGTCATGGGACCGATGGTGGCAGATTCCAGGAGATGCATACTACCGAAGGGGAGGAAAATATAGTCGAGGCGTGTGTAGAGCTGATGCGGTGCACTATAAAATGTATAATCTCGTGTGGAGGGGAAGAGCGAGCGCCAGCAGTCCATCAGTCTCAGGGAGTGTAGTGCCGTTCGGGTGCGGCGGAGGACGGTTTGTGGGGTGCTAGTGACGCCTCTAGAAGTATCTAGGCGAGCGTCGAGCGGCAGGTTGAGGTCACCTCCTACCACTAAGATACCCTCCTGGAAGTCCTGAAGTTGACGAAATATAGAGCGAATGGCGGAGTGTTGCTGTCGATTCGGGAGATATATGGAAACAAAAGTGTACCATTGCGCACCAATTTGGCCTTTCACAAACGTATAGCGACCGGCCGGATCTAATAAAGAGGTCGGGTTGCTAAGCGGGGTGGAGCGAGAAACCAACACGGCAGTTCCGCAAACTTTACCAGCAGTGGCATTACTGAAGTAACCAATAGGGTATTTGTGGTTTTTAAATGAGGGAGGTCGGGCATGCGAAAAGTGGGTTTCCTGCACCAACACTACATCCGCGTGAAGTGAAGTGAATTCCCTGAGGGCCGCATGGCGCTTTTCGGGGATGTTCAGGCCTTTCGCATTGATGGAGAGAACTTTAAGAGTGCGGGGGACGGTGGCCATATCAGATTGGTGCGGAGATTATTGATGCAAGGAGACCTGGGAGGGGGGGTATGGGGAAGCGCCCAATAGGGCAGACCAGGTACAGGGTGGTAGGAACGAACAACCAATTACAATGGTACAAATATATACACAGGGAGCACGTGCCTAGTAGGACAGTTCACCGCGTCACTGAGTGAGCGCGGGAGAGTCCCAGGCCACAGAGGGGGGTGCGGACACCACCAATCACTCTGTGGAGGCACTGACTCGTGGGGGTTACCCAGCACGGGACAATCAACAGTGAAGGTCAAGTAATATAACGGTAAATGCTGAATGTAATTTTAGCAACGGCTATTAAAAAGACAGCTAAATGTAATAAATAATAAAGTTCCAAAAAATTCAATAAGGAAAATCAAAAATCACATAGGAGACGCTGAACGCGCAGCAGCCCCCAGAACAGATAAGTACAGCGGGTGTACTCCAGGAAAAAGAGAAGGAAAAAGAAACAGCTCATTCACGCCGCCCCTGAGGTGCATAGAAACTTGTATTGTTTCAGACCTTAAGCAATATGAGCAGGCCGTCGGAAGTTCAGGGCCGAGTAGGAGCCTTGCCTCCAATTGTGTCACATAAATCATCCTGAGAGGAAGCTTAGGCCGTCAGGCCCGCCTCAGGTCGGGGGACCCAGAGAAAAGGGGGGTCTCGCAGGGCAAGAAGCATATAAAAAGGATACTGACGCGTCACTGTCACGGTCTTCAGGTCGGAGAGGCACCGGTGCCAGTTGGAGGTAGCTTCCACAGTGTCGGGGGAGGTCCGGAGGGCCCAGTGCAACCCAGGCGAGACCGGTGGAATCCAGTTCAGGTCACCCGTGCTTGCGAGGAGGAGGAACGGCGTCTGCGGCGGGATCGTCGCGGACGTTGCGGAGCCTGTTCTGGCGGCATGTACAGCAGTGCCAGGTCTGGCCAAGCCGGGAGTGTGTCCGGTGGAAGTGAAAGTTCCTCCAGGAACAGTGGGAGATCCAATTCGCTACGGAGGCTAAGAGGTCCGATGGCGTGCGGATTTGGAGGCCAAAGGGAAAGAGCCACTTATATTGAATTTTCATGTCCTGCAAAGCAGCCGTGAGCGGACGTAGCATTCTTCTGGACTGCAATGTAGCAGGCGAGAGGTCTTGGAATAGTGAGATCTTAGCCCCCGCGAAGTCGATGGTGCGAGAGCCTCGGGCCGCTGCCAGTATGGAGTCTTTCAGCGGGTAGCGCAGAAGGCAGCAGATCACATCACGTGGGGGGGCGTCAGGTGGGCCCTTCGGTCTCAGTGCCCTGTGATAACGTTCCAGGTCAATAACTGTGTCGGGGTCCCTTCCCAGGACATCATTAAACAAAGCGATAAGCGTGCTTTTTAATTCCTCCTGTGTATTCTCTATCTCCGGGAGACCACGTACCCTGATATTATTCCGGCGATTCCTGTTCTCCACATCTTCCAAATGACGCGCCATCATTTGTAGGGCTGAGCGCTGTGTGGCGATTGCAGCGGAGTGGGTCACTAATGTGGCAGACTGTTGTTCCTGCGTCACCTCCACGTGCTGCAGCCTGGTTTGAATGCCGCCGAGATCAGTGCGCAGCGCGCGGATTTCTGAGAGGAGAGAAGCTCCCAATTCAGTGGTGGCCATGGCTAAGTCCTCTTTACTGGGGAGGTATTGTAAAAGCTGGCGAAGGTCATTTGGGGGGTCCCAGGCACTCACCGAATGTGTTGGAGAGCTGGAGACTGAGGAGCATGAGGCGGCGGCCATCTTGGATTCCGGGTCAGCGTTTTCAGCGGTCAAAAGAGGAGCTAAAAACGGCCTGATGGATCCAATTTGCTGATTCCCAATGGTCTCTGGGGGGCCTGGAGTGTGTGGGGGTTTCCTGGCTTTACCCATGGGTGCGTATATGTAGCGGATTAGGGGTATATGCAGCGCGCTCAGCGGAGCTCACCAGTCAAGCGGCCATCTTCCTGGACGTCTCGGCCACGCCCTCCCGTTATTTTTTTTAAGCGTTTTTCTTATTTCTTCAACAGATCATTTTATTATCATTTCATACGACCTTTATGTAAATTCCAGACATTTTCATTCAGTAAACAGCGTTTCAACTTTGAAAATTTCAAGCGTACTTTTCTTTTACCCTGTTCGTCAGTTTTTTCCGGCTGCTGCTCTGCTCTGTGATCGGCGTCTCGTTGGCTTTTTCCATCGTGTTCAGCGTGGTTTTTGTGGCTGTTTCTGCAGGTTTTCGGTGAGTGTTCAGCTAATGTTTGGCGGGTTTGCGGCGGGTTTTCCTGCATTCCGGGGACCCTGAAGTTGTACTTGAATACACCGCAGAGTCGGCGAACTAGAATCGCAGATTCGCCTCAAAGTGCAGGGAACGAAAGGGCAACATAATGTCGGCGACATTTCGGTGCTCTCTGAATAACCCCCTAGGAAGGCAAAGCTGATGATTTCTGCCCTATATTCAGTATATTTTACATTTAAAATAGTTATTAATGTCAGGATATATGAAGGGGTGCTGCCCTGATGCAGCACTATACCTTTAATAAAGAATCCACGATGCAAAGAAACCAAGCCAATCACACAAAGGGGTAAATGCCATATATTGTATGTGATTTAGAGGGAAACCAATCAACAGGACATTGAATGAGGCAGAGTAGCGTCTCTGCTTGCTTTGAAGTTGAGCCCATGATGCTGGCTTCAATTCTAGCTTCCCAGTAGTTGTAGGGCTGATCTATCAATGGGTCTCAATGGAGTCATTGCTCCAGGTGGCACTTTAACAGCGGCAGCATTTAAAATTTATTTATTATATATTATACAATTTATTTTACTATTTATATATATATATATATAATAAAGCCAAATAGGTTGAGCACAACGCTTTGAAAAACTACTAGTTATGCCGAGGTGTAGAATCCCAAAAAAATAGTATAGATGAACAGGTTTGTTGTTTTATTCTAAGCCCATGAGTGCTCCCATAACTGTTCATATATATATATATATATGATATTTAATAATTATTTAATTAATATATAATGTAATAGATATTTTTATAGTTAAATGTGTTTTAGTATATTTTATTGCATGTTTATTTTAATATTTAAATGTATTTTAATACAATTACTTGAATACATAATTTATATTTAATTTTAATATAATTTTAATCTATATTTTTTTAGTTTTATTGCTATGGATACTTGTGAGTGTGATATTTTTCTTTGGGGGGGGCAGCATTTCATCCTTGAACCCAGGCAGAACAATAGTTTGGGCCAGCCCTGAGTATTTGGGAATGACTCCCTCCTCCATCTCCCCTTATAGAACCAAGGGGGACTGTTCCTGCCCCTTTCCATTGAGTTCCAGTCTGAAGGTAGACATTAATCCATTTTAATATATGTTGTTACTATGCAATTTCCTAAAAATATAGATGACGTCTACAAATTGTGCTAATGAGAGGGGACTTTGAATGTAGGTTACGGTTACAGCAAGTCATGAAAACGGCGATCAACGCAAAATACCAAAAACAAACAAAAACAAAGACGATGGATGCTTCTTTCATAGAAATCACCACAATGATTTTTCCGGGTTAAAAACAAGAGTATTTTTTAAATTCATTCATTTTTCATCAATATTTTATTATTATATTGAGTAAATTGAGGAAAATGTTTCTGGAAGAAAAAAATAAAATTGGGTATGAGTCCAAAACATTGTGTTCCTTTTCAGCCCAGAGGCAGGTACAAGATTCAGAGTTATATTTCGGAAAACAAGAGCATGTTCGTAATTCCCCACGAAGGACGCCTCCCGTCAAGTCAGCTCATACTCATCGCGAAAAGTATCTAGAGATCAAATGCCACTTGGGATGGAAAACAAGAGAAAAAGATAAAAAATGCAGAAACCAAATGAAAGATTAATGCTAAACTGCATCAATGTAACTTTCATTCTTTGAAAAAATATCCAGTGTTTTCATGTTTCTGTTTGAAGTATTTAAAGAAAGGCATTTTAAAGAGAACCTGTCAACCTGTATACAATATTTCACAGGGTGCATGGTAGCATTTTGTATTTTATCAGGTTACTGATTACGAACTCAATGGACCCTATTATATTCATAACGCTAATGTTAGCACTCACCTGTGTGAGCGTTAACGTTTAGTGATGGACCAAACACCTCTGTGTTCGGTTCGCACTCGAACACCTGAAAAAGACCGCAAACTCGAACACAATTCGAACACCATGGAAGTAAATAGGGCTTGAACGTTCGAAAATTAAGGTCCCCTCCAATTGGGCATATATGCAAGATATTGGCCATAAAAGGTGTATGGGGGTCCGGGTACTGCCCTGGGGTACAGGAAACAATGAATTTTTTTTAAAAAAAAATGTTTTTAACCCTTTCACTGCTGAGAGCTGAGCCATTTAACCGCTGTGCGCCGAGCTAATTTTTACCGCTTTTGCTCATGTTTAAACGCGATTTGAAGCCATGGGAAATGTTTGACCAACAATGAGTGGGAAATGTTTGACCAACAAGGAGTGGGAAATGTTTATGAATCCCATAGGCTTCAATGTTCAAAATATTCCCGTTTTAATTCAATATCTAATAAACCGTTTATTATTTTATTCTACAGTAAAAAGTCTCTTTATTTTTAGATTTTTTTAGAATCTTTTAAGCATTTTTTGAAAACTTTTTGTTCTCGAACTTTCCGCGAACGTCCCGAAAAGTTCGAAGTTCGCGAACTTTCGAACAGCCTATGTTCGAATCGAACTTCGAACCGATTCGAACCGTCATTCCATCCCTATTAACGTTAGCAATGGTTGCCCTAGCGCGGGCGCACCATATTAAAATTCAAACGTTAACGGGTTAAAAACCCATTAGCGATTCGGATCTTGAGCTTTTCAGTTTAACATGGGGAGCGCACAGTGTTAATTAGCGTCAGGATTACAAAGCCCTAACACTAATTACCATCCTGCTACGGTTAACTGAAAAATTACCCACAGCTAGGACCTCTGTGGAATCCGTCAACACCAGAAGAAACCCCCCAAAAAATCACATATCACCTCCAGTGGCGACTCTAGGAACAATATATAGGGGGGGCACATAACATACCACAGTCAAAACTGGGGGGCACTAATAATTTTCACCAATAAATCATACCACTGAATTATATATAAATAAGATTTCAAAACCTCAGAGTAATGTGATGTAATAAATAATGCGATGCAATGATACCTTTATGTTGTACTAATCTGATACATAAATTCAATATTTCATTTGCTGCAATTCAGCGGTTTTTGCTAATGTCCGATAACTGATTGAGCGACTCCAATTTTCACAAATTACAGTGATCATTCGCTAAATAGGGAATTCACCAGCTTTTCGGCAACATTGATTCCCTGAAATGTCCCAAAAAGCAAAGGATCTAAAGATGAATTGACCATTTAGAGTCTAACTTCCATAATAACCCCTTAAATGCCATTAAAGCAGGGAAATACAATAAAAATAATAAACAGTGTGGCATGTAGCCATTAACCCTAAAATGCCGTTAATCAAGGGAAAACAATAAATGAATACACTGTGAAGCATGTAGTCTACCCCTTAACCCTAAACTGCCATTAATCAAAGGAAAGCATTAAATGAATACACTGTGAGTGTCAGGTTCCTGAATTGTGTCTTGGCAGTCCTCTTCATGTATTGTGCATCTGATCTGTGCCTGCACTTGAAGGCAGCTGCATTCCTGTGATGCTCATTTCCAGTGCTGAAATCCAGCACATATTCAGTTAAACTACACACACCATAGGTCACATGACTTACCTGAATAAAGGGCCACCCCCTCTCCTCCTTGCTCCAGCATTGCCAAACCACTACCAGTGAGAGAGGACCTATGCTGGGGCTCTCCTGCGTGATCCTGAACCTCAATTCTAACTGTCGTTACCAGCCTTTCCTGTCTCCATACCCTCTGCTATCCAGTGCATCCAAGATCCCATTGCCCTGGTTTGTTTCCTGCTTCCCTATTGTCAAGCCCTGTACGTGTCTGTTCCTCACCTCCAAACCAATTGTTGTGCTGCTTACTGCAGCAACTCACTGCTCACCGGCACCGCACACCCCTGTACTGGTGCATCACCGCATCCCGGGCTCAGTATCCTGCCACCTCGGTACCACCCCGTACAAAACCTGACAGTGAGGCATGCAGCCTATTCATTAACTCCTAAAATGCCAGTTATCAAGAAAAAACATGAAATATATACACTGTGAGGGATGGCGCCTACCCATTAACTCCGAAGATGCCATTAATAAAGGAAAAAAATAAAATGTATACTGTGAGGGATGAAATCTGCCCCTTAACCACTTCGCTGCGGAGGACGCGCTCAGTGCGTCCTCCCGCAGGAAGGGTTGGCTGCGGAGGACACGCAGATCGCGTCCTCTCTTAGCAGCCAGCGATCGGCCGGATTCCGGCCGACCGCTGTGCCCCCCGGTGCAGGCTGACATCCTTGATGTCAGCCCGACACTCCGGGACTGCCGCGGGCACAATAGATGTCATTGCGGCGGCGCAATGACATCTATTTCAGGCCCACCCGCCCTGCGTGTGCGGAGGAGGTGCCTGAAAAGGGAGGGGGGAGGTCCTTCGGACCTCTCTCCCTCCCTATCGCCGGGGGCCTGAGCTTAATGTCAGGCACTGTTTGGAAGGGCACAGCCTGCCCTTCCAAACGGTACCTGGTATTAACCCCATGGGGACGGATCACGATTCGGTGCCGAAAAGCGCCCGTTCGTGATCCTTTCCTGGAGCTGGCCGACATCTTGGATGGTGAGTATCACTACAGGCTGGGCTCCAGACATCCAGGATGTTCCATGCCGTTCTTGCAGCATTAAAGCCTGCCAAATGCAGAACAGCATGGAACGTCCGGCATCCTTAAGGGGTTAAAAAAAGGCACCCTGACAAATTATATATATATATATATATACATACAAGGGCAATCCAAAAAAGTAAGGTCTCCAAAGCGGTGGGGACGTAGAGAAACTGTTCATACGGCTGTTGGCCACATTGTTGTGATTGGTGCTTCCTCCACTCCCAAACAAACATGCGGGTGTTTTGCCGGGATGCTCATTCTTGGCTTGGCAGCCCTTGAAAATGGAGCTCCCGTTGAACGCTACCTCCAAGTGCGAATTTCGTGCAGTCATTTGATTTTTGAATGCAAAAGGCGTTAAACCTGTTGAAATTCATCGCCACATTACGGACAGCCGTGCATGGATGTCAAAAACGTTCGCAAGTGGTGTAGAGAGTTTACAGCCGGTCATAGAAGGGCAATTCAGAACCGGAGAAGAAGAATGTTGAGCAAGGGCGTAAGCAT